>OX387216.1:9943869-11143869 GCA_947561695.1 Tyria jacobaeae
GTTGGCCTCTCAGGAGAGCTTGGCTTTTGATTGGAAATGATATTCTGATCACGTTTGTTAAATGAAGTGCTAATTTGAAACCCCTAACACTGTTCTTTCAAGATAAGACAAAATGTGGTTTATCCTGAAACTACATCAGTGCTAGGAATTAAATAACATTATATATATTCCTGAATGAAAAAAATGGTTTACCAAATTCAGAGAAGTAATTGTTTGAGCTGGACGCAATGTAATAAATTCATCTTCTTATAGTACCTAATCTACACGAGATAAAACATTTTTTTTCAGAGCAAAAGTAAAGTTTCAAAATGAAAGTCTGATTTGTTTTAGTCTTACTCAATTATTTATAAGCTATACATATTGATACAAGAATGACAACACCATTCTGGAGGGCTCATAATAGTGTTTTTTTGTCTCTCAAATTGCTCATAATGCTGCCATTAAAAACAGCCCGTCGGAGCCTCGACCATTCTGTTTTCGAAGTAAGTGTAGGGCTACCAATGACAATAAACTGATTTTTCATAGAATTAATGGTAAAACCGTTAAATCCTTGTAAATTATATGTATGGCTTATATGTATGCAGCTGCCCAAGAGTAGAGTATCTGTAGATTTGCAACAATCAACATATTTGGAAGAAAAAGGGTTAGTCAATATAGTGAGGAGTAATGGTGTTAAAAAACCCACCATGAGTCACACTAACAGAAGCATTATTAACACGAAGAAATGATTTCTTTGATCTGAATGCGATTCAAGTGGCCAGACAGGTTACCATGAAACCGATCGAGCACTGTCTGTTATATCATAGATAGATAGATAGATAGAAAATTCTTTATTGTACACCACAAATTTAAACAGACACAAAGTTAAACAGTTGATACAAGGCGGCATGTATGTACAATGGGCGGTCTTATCGCTAAAAGCGATGTCTTCCAGACAACCTTTGTATGGAAACAACGGAAAGAAAAAAGCGGTAGATGGTGGCGTACTATAGATGTTAAGGGACTGAGCGATAATACAACAAATATGGAGGTACATAGAGTAGTTAAATACACATACATAAACATTCCAATATGTATAAATACATACAAAAATATATACAAATATATATTTACACACACATGTACATACTTACATACATATATACATATATACACACACATACATATATATATATATATACACATATATATATATATATATATACATATACACACATATACATATATATATATATATATATATAACAAGGTACCAATAAGTCACAGTAGCGGAACGGACTTACAGTGCTAGGTAGTGCTTTTTCACTAGTGACTTAAAGGAGCATAGGCTTTGAGCTTGTCTAATTTCCACTGGTAGTGCATTCCACAAACGGATTGCAGTAACCGTAAAAGATTTTTCAAGGAACGAAGTGGTATGAGCAGGTACTTTCAGTTGTAGGTTTTCTGATGACCTTAAAGATCGTGAATGTGTACAGTGAAGAAACTCAAGTCGTTCTTTAAGGTAGGAGGGTAACGACGGGTTGGACAAAATATTGTATAAAAGGGAGAGTATATGAGTGTTCCGGCGAAGGCGAATAGGTAACCACTTGAGTTGTTTTCGAAATTCAGAAATATGGTCGTATTTACGCAACCCAAATATAAATCTGATGCAGAAGTTTTGTAGTCTCTCAAGTTTATCTAGTTGGTTCTCGGTGAGATCGGGATAGCTGGCATCTGCATAATCTAGGATTGGAAGAAGAAGAGAGTTAGCAAGTGCAATTTTGGTGGCGGTTGGGAGAAAATTCCGTAGCCGTTTCAAGGATCCTGCAGATGCAAACATTCGTCGACTTATTTCCTGAATCTGTGCAGTCCAAGTAAATTCCCTGTCGATATTTATACCCAAGTTTTTTACTACTTGACTGATATTGATGACAGTGCCATCAAATAGGACATGTGGAAGTAGTGTCCACTCAATCTTTGAGACCTTTCTTGAACTTCCGACAATAATGAACTGAGACTTCGAAGGATTCACCTGTAGACCATGCGATTTACTCCAACAACTAATCTCTTCCAAATCCTTGTTAATAATATTAAGGGCTTCAGATAATTTCTCCAATGGTGCATGAGTGTATATCTGTAGGTCATCAGCATACAAGTGGTAGGAAGAACGAAGTTTGTTTGAGATGGAGTTTATAAAGATTGCGAAGAGTAAAGGAGAGAGAACGCCACCCTGGGGCACACCACCTGACGTTTTACACCAAGCAGATAGAATATCGTCGATGCGGATACGTTGTTGGCGGCCACACAGGTAGTTACAAAACCAATCAGTTACCGTTGGAGATATGTTAAGTGAGCTAAGTATACCGAGCAGAATATCGTAATCCACCGTATTAAACGCATTGGAAAAATCCAGGAGCGTGAGTACTGTCAGATTGCCTCTTTCCATTTCGACTCTGACATCGTCTGTAATATTGACTAAGGCTGTTACTGTGCTATGGCCAGGTCGAAAGCCAGATTGAAAAGGATTGAGAAGGGTATTTTGACATAGAAAAGAGTGAAGTTGGATCATATGTTAAGAGAGCGGAGTGTAGCTGGTAACAAATCGATATCGACAGTACATTCATTGCTGAAATACAGCAAGGCGATTTACGTAAGATGGCCACTTTCCATATCCGAACTAATGTCATCCGTAATATTGTCTTGCATTGTTGTACTGTAGTGGTACCGTGACCGTGATTTAGAAGTTTGTTATGATTTAGAAACGTAATAATATAATAATGCCCGAAGCGTTCTATAATGTTTGAAACTAATGAGAGTTATGTTAAAAATGGGGAGAAGGATTGTAAGGCCGACACAGACCGTGAAAACAGCGTTGGAAGCAAGTGGAGACTTGTTTTAAAATAAATGGGAGATAAGCAAGAGTTGGGAGCGATATAAGATATTCCAAAGTTCTTTATTTTGTTGTCCTTTTAAATTTATACGAAGATTTAAAATTTTGACTAAGTGAATCAGTATTAAAATTCCCAGGAATTGTTTCTATTTGTGCTTTTCGAACTTCCAGTGTAAATTGTAGACTTTAGCTATATCACCGTTTTGAATAGACTTGTGAATGTGTTGGAGTTGAGTTTGTCTACACACGTTACTTACATCACACAGTGTTTGCGTAAGGCTGTGTAGTTGTCTAGATTTTGTTATGTCGGTTGGAGTTTCAATTTTTTGTTGGTAGCAGCTTTCTTGGCAATAATTGCTTTAATCCATTAGGCGAGCCATGGTGACGGCAAGTATTTTAGTTTAATTTGTCTAAAAGGAGCGTGTTTGTCATATAACTCAATAAGGTAAGAGTTGACCAAACTTAACTACATTTCGGGTCTATGAAACTATTATAAGATCTAGAAGAGAAGGAGCTGAATTAGGAAAGTGGTGAGTAACTGAAACTGGAAGAAGAGACAAATTGCAAGAGCCTACAGTCATACGAAGAGAGAGGAAGAGAAGAATAATTTTTTACTATAGTATGACTGTAAGAAGAATTTGTTATGTGTTATTTACATCTCCAAAGAAAATCCTGGACGAAAGTGCAATAAGTGAAGAACGGAACAGAACATGTAGAGTAATTTGTGTGTAAAGAACTTTGAACACTATATCGCAGATTAACACAACAAATACATACTTATCATAATCACATATAATACAATAAGACAGAGGGATCGATATGCGCTCACTGAAAAGGAAAGTGAGCTTGCAGTTGAAAGAATTGCTAAGTCAATTGAGTAAAACTTCTTGTTTCAACCTGAAAATAGTAAATTATTCTAATAAAGTCTATTTCTTTTCAAGCTATACGTCCGGCTTGGCCATATGTTCATCAAGCATCAAGGAGTATTTTATTAAATCCTATATCAATATTATTAAGAATCTAATTTACCACAACTTTAAACTTATAAAATGATAAATAAACACGAACTTGTTAAAGCAGTACTTGTCCCAGTAAATTGAGTTTTTGAAGACTTTGAATAACTGAATATACTGAAAGACTTTTTATCAGGAGTATTTAAAAAATGGGGGTGATTTTTGTTTTTTTTTTTGAAAATATCAAAAATACTAAAATATTGTCATCTATTCCACGAATCAGTGTTGCAGTTGGTGAGATAAATGAGCATATATTTTATTTACACTGGTCTATTAGTACGCTCATATTTAATAAGACTGAAAAGGTAGCTTTATGTTATTCTCTATGAAAATAAAATAACATTACGTAGTTATTATTTGGTTTTTCAAATTAGTTTTCTCCTTTAGCTTGTCTCTTCGGCATCATTCCTCCAGTCATTTCTGCTTGAGGGTTGCCAGGATTTGGCTTCAAATCAGGTCCTCGCTTTTATTATTTCTAATGCAGCATACGTTTGTTTTGGCGTATAGGGCATGAGATCAGACTGGAAGACCACGCATCACTATAATAAATGTTTTATATATATCTCTACCCCTATCTTGCTAATTAAATTGTGAACTGATTTTATGATCGCTACAAAAGAACTAAATAGCCTGAAAATAGATTGAATGATGAAGTCAGAAAACTTAGTTCTATATATATATATATATATATATAATATTTCATTATTATGTAGAATTCTATTTAATCCCCTAACTTCAACTTACATTAAAATCGATTCAGTTTTTACATGACGATTATTCTTGATCTTTGAAATGCCTAGCCTATGCCTAATTTATATACATTATGTTTGTTTGTAAGATTTTCTTCTTTGTTCAAGCAGTTGGTTTATAGAATGCCCTGTGCCAATAACACGTGCCTAGTCTTAGGAATTTTTAAGAAATTGGGGAAATATAATTACCTGAGAGATGCTAATTTCTACAATTAACACATATTTCATAAATTGATTTTATGGAAAGATATGAGTAGGGGCTGCTTATTTCTTATATAAAACATCCTTAAAAATGTTGTTACATTTCACAGCACTTCACAAATATTACGCCATTGTTGGACATTGAACGAGTCAATTCTTTAAGGTCTTAACTGGATTCTACGAGTGCGGACTTGCGCTTCGGGAATAACCTATTGTGTCACAAAATAGTCTGCGCTCAAATTTAATATTTACTGAGTAAAAAAGTTAAAATAGTGAAAGTTCTCGTGAAAAAGTGCTCAGAAAGTAATATTCAGATTTTGTTTGTTTTTCTCCAGCACTGCGAGTGATATGTAGTGTGCCAACAACGCCAACTCCAGCCAGCCTTATTTTCGTATTATTTGGAATATTTTTACTTATGTGTTGATCTTATTACACATTTCTATGGTAATACATAAAGAAAATCATATTTGTTGATATGAGGGAACTGCTTTGTGGGATTTCATGTACGCAGACTTTCTTTGTGATGCGATAAGTTCTTATTGACGCTTTCTGCTTTTAGAATAAATTACGAGCTCTCTTATAAGCGTTAATAATTTATTTACGTCTATAAAATTTAGATGAATGTGACACCTTAGCAATTACTTGTAAATAGATAGCATTCGCATAGCATGGCCATCGTGTGCTTAATGTGCTGATGTGTTATTTAGAAAACAATAACTACTACTTATATAATCTAACGGCAGCTTCGTTATTTCTAATTCTTCCTCCCATCAGAACTATGAATAATCAAAATCTCTTAATTAACACAAGTACTTAAGTTGGAAATTAATTATTATAACAAAAACAATTTTTTAAACCTTTAATTTGATAATAAAAAAGTAGGTTTACAATAGCAGCAAAAGCCACGCGAGTTAAAATTGCTCCGCGACAGATTTCAATCTAGAATCGTCGATACGACATTGGACATCTGTCAGGTTTCTTGTTATCGTAACCCTCATCTTTGAAGAAATTACTTCCTGCATCCATGTCGCTGCCAGCCGGTGACACGCCCTCGCAGTCCTGATCATTTGGCACATTAATGTACCCACATCACATCGCCCCTCCAGTTAACATGCGCCACATATTTGTCTATCTATGTGCGTCCAAGCCGCATACATATATTGCAGTTCTTCAGATCTAAGCGGTTATTAATTAATCTAAAGTAACAAGTAGGTAAGTCAGTTAATAATCAAACTGTCTACATAACGAAAGGGGTAAATAGAATTAACATAGTGTTACGCCAAAATGTATAATATTTTCGAGTTCTTTTTGTATCAAGCTATAAAAACCAAGCAAGTCTCTCTAACTGTTGCAACAATTGACAATGTAAAGTGGACCGTATTTGAATTTAAATATTTGAATAAATAAGTATCCCACGAAATGAACTCTATAGAGGAAAAATATGAAGACGAAAACATTCAAGAAGCGTCTACAGTTGAAAAATATAGCTCATTAAGGAATGTTTAGCCGAGCTAATTTAACTAGGGGCCTTATACATCTCAGGGGAAATTACGAGCTTTGTGCGTATGTACTTTGAAAACTTTTAGGAGTTTGTCAAGAGTTTCGATCATCAAGAATTTCAGCAGTACATTCAACTATCCACTAAAGTATTGCGTCTGTAGTGCGTGTGTAATATAGTATTGCATACGTTTGTTTTGGCGACAATACAGAACAATAACTGTGTGCCGGAGGTAGATAAAAGTAAATCGTTTAGTTATTTGAACGAATGAGACCGGTTCTCGGTAATTGTACCTGTCACGTGGACAAATTTGCTGTCCAACTAATGCCAGATAGGCACTGTAACTGCCACCATTACCTACAGAGATAATCTTACATTACCATTCACATACTCATAATTTGCCTAACATATAAATGTACTATTTTCCGAAATATTAAAGTGTACTCGTTGCTTTTTGACAAATTTGAGAAATTGACGAATAAACATTTATTAAACATTATTTTAATAATTATATCATACAATAGTTGCCAGTATGATAATCTCGACTGATAAAAATTAGAGTAGTTATAATTAACCCTGAAGAGAGTGAAATTTTTCGATTTTTTTATTAAGTTGAAGTATAAGTATTTCAAGAGAACCGGAACTGTGAAATACAGATACAACCTGTTATCTTCACACATATCCTGGTTATTTAGTGCCTCGGTATAATGCTTAGAACAAGACAAAGCGTAACTTAATATAAAGCGTGTTGGGGTGTCCACAAACTTAGGGCAAGTTTCAAAGACGATCCCTCGAGTCTCCTTTATGTAAATCTCGGGTAATTTCTTTAGTGAGAGTCACACGGGACCTTTCGCCAAGATTGCATTGACTTTTCAACCGAGCAATACTTATATCCTTTATATGTATATACTTGGGATATGGTCATTTCGTGAAAATAAAAAGAAGAAAAAGAATAAAACTTTATTATGACGCTTACTAGATATTCAAAAGCTGATGTCGAATATCTCATACTACTATCGACTGGCCATTAGCTGGCTTTTAATTGCAATTCAATAGCTCACTTAGAGGACTTATTTTTTTAATGATAACTATTAAATATTTATGAAGTATGGTAAGTAGAAATGAAGATTATTAATGCGCTTACATATTTATATAAGAACTAAGTTTCATATTAAACCGTTTTCATATTCATTCTTGTCTAAACTGGTAACCATCAACCTTGTCTTTGTATTACAATAGTGTCACAATAATGTAACTATAATGTCCCACATTTTAACCAAGAAAACACGACCTCACTTCGTATTGAAAGATATTAAGAAAGGATTTAAAATGTGCTTCAAAGAATTATTTATATAATACTTTTGCCCCGACTTCGTACGCGTGGAATTTAAAAACAAGTATCTATATTTTTATTTTTGCAGACAGTTGAGACTTAAATACTGAGTGTATTTTATCTGGGGTTGGGTGCGTTGAGGGGAAAGCGGCGAGGGGAGTGAAGGGAGCAGAAACAGGAGAAAGGGAGTTGGGCTCTCGGTGTCCTCACTTACTCGACCATACAATGCAAGTATTGTTTGCACTGTATTGCAATGAACCCGTTATTCCTTGCAAGGTAACTAGGTTATAGTAGTGGTGAATTGTTTGTGCTTACAATAAGCCTTTTCAGAATAGTACAAGGGCTTTTTGAAGAATGTTCACTAAAGCAATACATGCAAATTTAGGTCGTTCTAATAATAGATATAAAATCACTAAGTATTTGTAAGGAATTGCTTTTCCTCGTTTTATGTTGTCCTCATACATCCAACGCCACAGGACAAGTATTTTTATATTTGATTATTTAAATATTAAATTTCAGGCAAGAGTATATAATAATAGCCTAGTAGTGTATATTATGTATTTATTATACAAGCTGTTGGAAAGTGTTAAATACGCCAATTCTTCGCCATAGAGTCAAAACGTGATGATGCCTCTACATATGTCTGCCTTAATAAAATATGTGCTTTTATTAAGCTCACTTGACAAATTTTACTAGTCTAGTAGATAATTGAGACAGTTTTTTGTTCATGGATGTATATCTTAAAAATATGTCTACTAATTATATTATATACATTCAGAGGTAAAGGCAAAACAATTCTCTCCTCAAATTGTTTGATTTTTATTTTCTTGGTTTAGTCGTTATTGAAAGGTTATCTAAAACATTTTTTTATAAGTCATGTCCCACATTAGGATGATTCCTGTATTGCGGGGAATTAAAAAACGTACAACACACAACAGACACAAAGAATACCCAGACACGGGAAAAATACTTGTGGATCACATAAATGTTCGTCTCGACCTCTGGATCAGCAGTCAGGATCACTAACTACTAGATCAAAAGGCCCAAAGAGGCGTGAACAGAAAAAAAAAACAGATAATTATGCTGTATCATAATTTTTTTTATACTATAGGGGGACACACGAACAAACGGTTCACCTGATGGTAAGTGACAACTGCCGTCCATGGACACTTGCAACTCTTGTCGTAAGTGTGCTGCTCGCCTTTACGGGTGATGAGGGATGGGAGATGCGGGGAGGGGAAAGAAGAGAGGGGGAGTTGGGCCTCCGGAAACCTCACTCATTTCGGAGAAATGCAACGCAAGCGTTACTTCACAATCGGTTTTCTGTGAGGTTGTGGTATTGCACCGGTCGAGCCGGCCCATTCGTCCTAAGCAGGGCTCTACCACTGGTGGATAAGTTCTGGATCTGACAAGCTGTCCTTCTGTTCTCTAATGTAATACATTTTTTTTAAATGTTAGAGTTTGACAAAGAACAAACTGTTTCCAGTATTATTGTCTATCTTTAACTGTTTCAAGCTTTTTTTCTGTTGGAGGTTCTTTGTTGCAGGTTCTCAAGATGACTATCAAAATTCTTTATCGCTGTCTACTCTATAACACTATTTACATTCTCCTATGTCCTAGACCTCTACAGCGTTTAACATAGAGGTCCAAACACGGCTTAAAGTAGTTTACATTTTGCCTTCATGTTCCCGCTCGACCGCTATCTAAAAATGATTCGGAACTTTCCATAAGTATACTTTACCTTCATATCTCCCTAGATAACATACACGCGGTCTGTGTAACACATTTAGCGTCCTTTGAGTATTCACCTATTTTAACTTTTAGATAGTTCACTTACACACTCATATGAAAATTTCGTACGTATAGTTAGTATCATCCAAATTTTCGTTTATAGTAGAAACTTTTTATTATACACTCGCCACTTTACACCTGAACTGATAAGATTGTTTAAAGTATTCGTTGTAAAATTGCTTTATTTCCTATGTTACTGGAAGATTAAAAGCTTTTTGTCTTTATTCCACGGCATGAGATAATTATTAAAAGAAAGAAAAAGGAAAGAAAGTACTATTTTGGAAACCAACCTGTACCTATCGGTGAAAGCCTGGAATTTACTACCAACGCACGTGTTTCCTTCCCAATTTGATCCCGGGTCTTTTAAGCGGGGCGGTAAAAAACATCTCACCAGTCCGAAACAGTGTGGGTCACCATGCTACATTGACTAGACATGAAATGAGGATGGTGACCACCACTCTTGGACTCCACTTATTGCTTTCCATCAGGCAAAGTAAATTCACTATGGTAGGCTTATTCAAGACTGACTTCTCCATTAAATAATAGTATCTACAAACAAAATGACACTATTGTGTAATTTTTACGATATTTATTAGTTAAGAACTCGCAGTGGAGTCTCCTTAGTTCAACTTCGATGCTTAGTTCAGGCTTTTACCTTCAAAGATTAAAAACCCCTATCTAACCTAACCTAATAACGATAATAATGAAGCTTACAAAATTTTAATAAAGTTAATAACTTAATAGCAACAGGGCCCTTATTATATATGTGTGTATGTTGTGTTAAGTTAATGGAAAGATGTCGTTTTAAACCTCAGTCAATGAAAGCGGGTCAAGGTCGAAGTTGAGTCGCGGTTAATGTGGGACACATCTGAACTCGGGGTTTCGCTTTTTGAGTTCTTCTAAGTTTCAAAAAGTATAAGATTTTGGTAATAATAGCTTAGGTACTAGTAACTATGATTTTTTTTTATCATTTTTATATACTTAAATATGTTAAAATAATAATGACACTATTAAATCGTGAAAGCTACTCGAGACCGCAAAACTAAAGTAACATTATATTATTCCTAATAAGTAGACAAAATTTCAACCTCCTGTTGTATTAAGAAATGTGTAGGTAGTGAAGGTAGCATAATGAAATACTTTTACTATTTATTTATCCTGAACCTTCATCATCCCCACCATGGTGACGCGTGTGTTATAAAAATATTTATATTAGATTTATTAGTCATGTAGAAGTATATTATTTTATTTTCCATATAGTTCAAACAGTTTTTTTTATATTTGTTAACAAATACAAATTTAAAATGATTATATCTGATTTTACAGTGTGTGATTACGTTCATGATTAATTGATAAGTTACTAAACGCAGTTGAATATATATTTTTTTTTTCAACTAATAAACCCACCACTTTTTTCTCGCAGAGAACTTCGGCTGCTTTTACTTCACGAATTTTGCTTAGGTCGAAAAGCGACTGAAGCAGTGCGCAATATATGGCAACAATGGGCGAAGGCGTGCTATCTTACGATACCAGCAAACATTGGTTCAGAAGAAGGATGGAAATTATGACCTATCTGATGAATCTTATCCAGGACGACCTCCTAAAATAGATGTAGATGAGTTAAAAAGACTCATAGAAATGGATCCCAGGTCCATTGTCTGGCAGAGCAAGTTCAATGTTCTTATACTGCAGTAGAAAAACAACTCCACGCTTTAGAAAAGACCTGGAAATATTCAGTTTTTTTGCTACATGAGTTGACGCCGTTTCAACTTCAGAAGAGAGCTAACGTGTGCATGGAACTACTTAGTTATCATCGTACCAATGAATGGCTGAGGGATGTAATTACGGAGGATGAAAAGTGGGTTATGTACATAAATTTTTCGCTTAAGCGCCAGTGGCTTGGACCTGAAGAAGCAGGAGTACCGACGCCAAAATCTGAGTAAAAAAGAAATTTTATGTGTGTCATGAGGAATAAACGGAATTATACACTGGGAGTTGTTGCCATTTAACACTACAATCACGGTCAATATTTATTGTGACCAACTGGATAAAGTAGCAGCGAAATTACCGAAAAATCAAAATAAAGTATACTTTTTGCACGATAATGCTCGACCACATGTAGCAAAAGCGTCCTTCCTCACCCACCGTACTCTCCAGACATTATGCCCTCAGATTATCATCTAGTTCGTTCTCTAGCCCACTACTTAGCAGATAAAATAATTAAAAACAAAGACCAGCCTAAAAGAGACCTTATCACTTTTTTTGATCAAATCCTAAAAACTTATGTAGTACGTAGGCATTATGTCTCTGCCAGCGCGTTGGCGACAGGTGATAGAAAACGACGGTGCTTATATAGTTGAGAAATAATTATATTTTGTATACTTCAAAAATAAAATAAATTTGTGTACAAAGATGGCGGGTTTATTAGTTGCCAACCTAATGGTATAGGGGTCATCTGATGGTAAGTCACTTCCCCCGCCCACGAACACTTGCAAGTCAAGAGCCACAAAAGTGCTGACCGCTTTTTAGGGTAGGTGAAACGAAGGAAAGGAAAGGGAGGAAGGGAAAGAGGGGAAGGAAAAGTCGGTTGACCCTCCAGTAGCCCACTCACTCGGTCACACAGTGCAAGCATTGCTCAACAGCCGGTTTTCGGTGAGACCGTGGTAATACTCCGGCCGAGCCGGCCAATACGTGCCGAAGCATGGCTCTCCCACGTTATGTAAATTATTTAGTGTCACCTTTGTTATAAATATTTTATTTGCTTTTGTTTACTTTTTACAAATGTAGAAATGTAACATAAAGTATCTAAAAAAATTCAAACTATTGATACGAGACGTATCTGTTGCATGTTAAATTACACGAGTCTCAGACTAAGTTTAAATTTTTTATTAACATACAACTTATCCTATCCTCGAAAATTTACGAGTCCTCGCAGAAGCGCTATTTAAATTACAGTTTTCAATTAACATACTACACATTCGAAAGATTTAACCTTAAACGTTCCTGGTATATGAAATTTACGTTACTACAATAATCGAACGTTGTAATCGAAAAGGGTGGAAACATTTGGCTATGGTTCAAAACCCTGTTAAAAGTTAGTGTATTTCTAATATTCTATGTTTAAACTTCTTTCAACAAAGATTTTTTCAAATAATCAAATTTATGCCGATTAAAGTTTATTTATTTTATAAAAAGTTAAACGTTTATTTAATAAGGCTTACGATGTTCAATTACTCCCATTTAAAAATTGTAAAAACAAAAACATTGAATATTTTAAGGACTGTTATATGGGTTTTGATAAGGAAAACCCTTAGAGAACAATTAGGATAACCCCTTTTTGCACTGATTTTTAATTCACATGTGAGGTTCTATTGGTTTCATGTGTAAATTATTTTTGAATTAGATATCATGTTTATTGAAGAAAATTGTAAAAGCAACTCGGTACAGCTAGTTTTATTACGCGAGGTATGTACCGTGATAGAGTATTAGCCGTGTAGTTCTCAGAATAGAGTCACCTTATCTCTTCCTGCTTCCCTTGCATATTTTATTAATTTGTTGGTATATAGGCGTGAATGTATGTGTAATATAATTTATAAGGTTGAACTACATCACAATGTAATTAACACAGGTCAGTGTGAAACCTTTTCATCTAAGAACTGACAATCAATTTATTTCAATTTTTTTTTTTAAATTTGAAATAATTTCACTTACGACTTATGTTCATATCTAGTACCTCAGATTACTCTTGTGATATTAAAATTAATTGGTAATTGTCTTGACTTCACGTAAGTACTAATCATGAAAAATCTATTTTTTTTTTCCTTTCAAAGTACATTATAAAATGTATATGAACCTGTATGTAATCCGAACTCCTTCTTTATTATAATATCCGTAATTGAAAATGACAATGCTGTTAATAATTTCTTGTTTGTAACTCTCAACTGTAAAATAACCATATCAGCACGTAAACGCTTGAACAAAATGCCAGCTTCCCTTCTGAATATAACAATGAATAGTCCCCGGGGAGAAATTTGTAATATAAACCTTTAGTACTCGGATCGATTAACACTATATGATGATGTTAAAACTTAAGTACACCCTAGACCCGGGTAGGGTTGTCTATTTCTTAAGTTCTACTACGGTACATTATTATTATTATTTAGACACACTTCGGTCGTTCTACGGATCGATTGAACAACGTGTAACATGCAACATTTCATGAAAATCGGTTCTTTACTTACCTTCTTAAAGCTTACGTTCTTACTTATTAAAGCGTTACAAACATAATATAAGATTACGTTGGGGTTTAATATATGCAAATCATAAGTAGTTTGAAATAAAAGATTGGCTGATAAAGAGTCTAGTTTCCAGGTTAGAGTTGTCCGAACATTGTTACTTAAAGTACCCACTACACTACCACCATAAAACCCTGGAACTCTTTTATTAAAATAATTATGGATTCTAGAATAGTGGAGGTTGTATTTTTGATAAAAAGACGCATAATACCAATTTAAAAGATTACAGACAGAGCGAAAAATATAAAATAATTAGTGAATGCCAAAACGGATTGCGGAAGTACCGAACTAAAACATAATAAACAATGAATCGTATGCCATCGGTATTTTGATGGACATCATGACTAAGTCTAGTATAAAATATTATAAAATAAGTTGCCTAGTGCAGATATACGCAGAAAAGCTCATGATTGGCTTATGTCTTATTTAAAAGATAGGGCACAATTAGTGGAAATTGAATAATTCAACAATAGCACCCACATTAATGAAAACGTTAGATCAGACCCTAAAACAATACACGCATCGATTCCACAAGGAAGTTTCATAGGTTGCCTTCTATTCCTCAAGTACATAAACGACTAGACTTGACGACAAACACCATAGAGGGGGCCATGTTTATTTTTCGCAGACGACGTTTTTTGCTATTTTAATGCCAAAACAGCTCAACCTTAAATAAGGAACTAAACAATATTTTTACAAAAACAACCACTTGGATGCAGGAAAACAATCTAGAGATATTTTTTCATAGACCAAATTAATGATTTTCCACCCCTATCGAAATCCCTTTTAAATATCAATTACAGTTTGAATGTCGTTAACTAGAAGCGGTTACAAAGTTCACACTTCTTAAAAACATATTAACATAATAACATTTATACACCCATTTAAACTGGAAGTCTAAATGAAATCGTTGGTAATATAACTTAATTTGATATTTAATAAACTTATAATGTATGCAAAAATATAGTTACATATAAGTTTCGCATAGTAAATCATACCTTAATAATAAAACCTTTATGGTTAAGATAATTGGGAACTTCCTTCTTCCGAACGATACCGTATGAAGAAGATAAGAAGTCAATAAAACGTAAAATGTTAGTCAGGTGATAACAGATTTGCTAATCACAGCGCGAAAGGTGTTAGAGGCGAGTTAGATAATTGGATTACCTCCGTCGCCTCTAAACTTCCTGGAATCTCGTAGGCAATAGATTAACGTGCTGTCAGATCATGTGTAACAAATTTGACCTACTATTCCTTTGTTTGGTATATACATATATACAATTACTTTAACTAAAATATTTAAATGGTTAACTTACGTCTCTCTAGGACTAAAATTACTGGTGTTTGTCGTTGTATTGATTCGATTCCGTCAATATGATAAGATCTGAATGTCATTTTAATTTATATTTTTCTATTTTTCAACTGCATTTACGGTCATATAAATAAATGTATAAACATATGTATTAAAAGAAGCATTCAAACCTGACTAGATAGTTCTCAAAATTTGCGAGTTTAAACTATGCTAGCTATGATTTGAATTTTTTTTTGCATTATTAGCTATATTTTTTAAAAATTAGATTGTTCAAACTTAATAAAATATCATGCTCAAACAAATGTTACATATATATTTATATAAATATTTTAATATTAAATATACTCCAGTTATCTAGCAATTAAATTTTAGTTTCTCGACTTACTACTAGAGCTATCAAGAGGTACTATACTAGTAAAGTCCACTCTCATTGAAATCAAATAATAATATTAAGAATAGAGGTTAAAACTACATTGAACACCTTTGAATATTGGTAAACATTAAAAAAATAACCTTATTATAAGGTTATTTTTTTACTTGTATGTTTCCGGTGATTTAATGAATAGTTCATATACTTGATGAGTAGATCTATGCTATACTTAGTCCTGTTCTATAATATACTCCATATTACCTTCTTTATGTATTATACCGTATTATTCATAGGGACATAAACGCACTGAACTCGACTTGATGCCGCAGAAATTTCACTGAAAGTAAAAATTACGTCACAATATTTTTTATGGCATTACTCTCCATCGCCTTTATTAACCTCATCATTCTAGACTTATTATTTAAAGCATAATGGCGTGGCGATCCTTAAGTTCACCAATCTCGACTGAATAGAATTTTCATTGAAATAATAAATGTTCGACATTTCGACCTCCTTTCGATTAATCGGTATTTACAATATTTCATGACTGTAACTGCTAGCGGTAAAAAGAGCGATTTGTCCAATGCATAATGTAAATAAATGTCTTAAATAAATGATTACTTTTTTTTTGATCCAGCTAGCGTTTTTTAATATTTCCAATTTGATTACTCACTGTGTTAAATGATGTTCAGCCACTTTTTTGTTAGAGTGTTCCTTAGAGTTAGTACTGCCGTGGAATTAGATTTCTTTTTCTCTTAATTGTCTGAATTATCGATTAGACATTGCAAGACTTGAAAACCTTCCTTGATTTAATCGGACCATGTTTAGGTTCGTCAAATAAAAGAATATAAAATCTCGAACAGATCTCCAAAACTTTCTAAAAGCCAAACTTAGGTCACTTTCTTATGAAAGTTGTGTGATTCTGGAACTTTGTGCGAATTTTAATTAACTTCAGCTTAAATAATAAAGCGAATGATGTTTCAAGTCATAATTGCTGAACAAATGTTGATTTAGAGTCGAATTATAATTATTTCCGTTTCATTTACCGGTTGGGTTTGATTTTTTATTAGAAGTCCAAAGACTGTTTATCCATCTACTTCATTTTTGCTGACTGTATCAGTAAAAGTTTTATAAAAGGTGTAAGTAGGTCTGTCACTCTTTTTATTTTTTTATTTTATAGAATCAAGAATACATAAATACTACCATGTACCACCATCAATACACCTTTATTAAAAAAATATATAACTTTTTATACCATAAAGGACACTTACGAGGTTACCTTCAAAACCATTTATTTTTTATGTCGTTTTAAGCCAAATAACGACACATCATGAAAAGTGTTTTCCGTGTATATAAAATAATAAAATATCTATGTTATGAATCCATTGCCATGAATATATTTCGTATTCATATTGTTTTCACCAAAACACTCAGTTTTTGATTACCATCTGTTGTACTCAGACAATCTTTACTCAATATGCATAATACAAAACACTAAGAACAATGTTTCATGACACCTACAACATTAACCTGCCAACATACCTTAGGAGATATTCTTTAAATAGACATACCCCTTCTGTACTTGAAATTTACATGAGTGACGATATTTTTCTTTACTTTAAATTTTTCTAAATTTCTTCTTTCTTTATTATTTCGAATATAAATAGTTAATTTTTATTACATTTATAGTACAGCCGAAATAAAACAACAGCATTCGAAAATAAACACACACATAGTTAATATTAATATTTTGCTTATACTAACAGAATCCTGATACCTGGTTAAATTATTATTAACAGTACCTACAAAATACACTAAATTGTGTATACAATGTATGTATGTATATATAATATTGTTGGAAAAAAAATCTTACCTAAACTGAAATCTTCATCCTTTAGTCTAAATCCACAAAAGCTATTACAGTAAAAGCATTTTACTTAAATTCTTCATCGTGTAAAACAAATGCAAATCATTTAAAAAATCTAGTACATTTGTTACTACTTTTATTGCTATTGCAACACAACAAATGTTACTGCTTTAGTAATTGATCACTGCAGAGTAATTTGTCTCTCACATGCCCAGATAAAACTGGTGTAGCTTAACCGGATACCCTATATTTTGGCCTAAAATCAGATTTCTCTGGGAAAATGTAGAAAGTGGCATATTCCGACATGACAGCTGTATGCGAGAGAATTTAATTACTAAAAATTACTACAAAACTAAGAATATAAAAAGAAATAACATATAAGCAGATTGTCTGTTTGTTGTCTTATTACATATCCACAATGCTGAAACTACTCAGTCTGGCTTATAAAGACTTGGTCATAATAAACTACGTTTTCAAAACCATAAAGAATTTTCTTGCTTTAAAAATCATTTAGTCTGCGTGAATCGCAAAAAATAATGAAACTTAAAGAATATTTCGCCTTTAGAATGTGTTATGACAATAAGCTCGATCACCGTATCCATCTCGTGTGTAAGTCCAACGGAGCGACACGACATGCTTGTGTCCATCTGTTGACCAGTGATCATTCATGTATCATCGACATTCTGGTCATGCGTCAATGAGGAAGCGATAAGGTGTTGTGAGCTACAGAGATAGCTGTGTGAACACGAATATATTAAATATATGATTCGGCTGCAGTCCAGTCAGTGTATCTCAACGTATTTGTTGGGATTATGAGTAATTAGCTTAATATGCAGAAAGGGGTCTTAAGAGGAATGACACCTTTAATTTAATGTGTAATTTGTGTTAGTTTTGTATATTGCATTATTTGTTTTTGGTAAAGTTTTCTTAAGTGTTTTTAATCAGTTCAATTCCAACTCTTCATACGGCTGACTTTGTTTGCACATTTAATATATATTTATGATTATAGTTATGATTATCATAAAAACATAAATATTATCGTGATTTAAAAACAATCAATCCGCAAAAAGACTCGTCAAGACGTGAATGAATGTCGATTACCATGTCGAATGTCTTTACTTCTTTCCAAGAAATGATACACAAATAGTAAAGTTATTATTTACAATGAATCTACATCACAATATGCTGAGATTCATGTGTTATACAGACATTATTAGAAATTAGTTAGGTTACGGTAGGGGTACTGCTGCAGTAAGGAAGTCCTTAACTGCAGCAGTACCCGTTAAGACATTATTTTGTGTATTGTCAATGAACAGTTTGTTTTTAATGGTTTTAATGCCTTTTTTTTTTTTTTTTTTTTGTAAGCCTACCATAATGACTCCACTTTGCCTGATAGTAAGCAATAAATGGAGTCCAAGAGTGGTGGTCACCATCCTCATTGCATGTCTAGTCAATGCAGCATGGTGACCCACACTATGGCGGCCTGGTGAGATGCTTTTTCACGCCCCGCTTAAAAGACCCGGGATCAAATTGGGAAGGAAACACGTGCGCTGGTAGGGAATTCCTTTATATGTTCGACTCGCAAACGGTGACTACTCAGGCCAGCACGTGTAGTCCTGTAGAGGAAGGGAGAAGGTGGGACCAATTGGAAGAGCTCGTCAGAACACTCCCCGTGATGTAGGCGATAGAGAACTGCCATAGAGGCGACATCTCTTCGCAACTGCAGGGGCTCAAGAGACTGGGTGACCTCAGGACAGTCTATAATACGGACTGCGCGTCGCTGCAACCGATCGAGAGCGTCAAGCAGATACTGCGCATAGCTATCCCAAAGATGAGAACAGTACTCCACGCAGGAGCGAACCTGGGTCTTATATAAAAGACACAGATGCTCGGGCGAGAAGAACCGTCTCACCTTGTTCAATACACCGACTTTCGCGAGGCTACCTTAGTGACGCTCTCGATGTAATCACGCGGATTGAGATCCCGACAGATGTCCATACCCAGTATACTAAGCCTATCCTGTAGTGGCAGTTGAGTGTTCTGAAGAGTAGGAAGGGGAAGGAATGGAGACTTTTTGTTTGAAAACGCGCACGCTTGTGTTTTCTTGGCGCTGAACTCGACCAGATTCTTGCAACCCCATTGAGAGATGCGGCTCAGGACCCGGTCGAGCTCAGCAACAAGCTCCTGTCGTTTTTTCTCAACGTCTGCTAGCTTGGCAGCAGGATGTCTAAAGTATCGCCCGTGTACTGTGCTGTCGTCTGCATAACAATGTATGTTGCCAAGAGCCAACATATCATTGATATGCAGAAGGAACAGCGTGGGCGATAGGACGGAGTTCTGAGGTACACCAGCGCTAACCTCCTGGAAGTCAGAGGCCGCGCCGTCACAGAGAACCCTAATGCGGCGCTTGTGGAGGAAGGCAGCAACCCAGTTGCATAGCTTAGATGGCAGACCAAATGCAGAAAGTTTGGAGAGAAGCGAGCGATGCCAGACCCTATCGAAGGCCTTGGCAATGTCGAGGCTGATGGCCAAGGACTCCCCATGCCTATCCATAGCCTCACCCCAAAGGTGTGTGACGTACGCTAGAAGATCACCCGTGGATCGGTTCGGCCTAAAACCATATTGCCGATCATTTAACAAGGAGTGATCTTCTAGGTGGCGGATTAATTGGGTGTTGATTATCCGCTCGAGCACCTTACAGAGTATAGAGGTGACGGCTATAGGACGGTAATTAGCTGGATCGGAGCGGTCGCATTTTTTGGGAATGGGTTGGACGTTCGCCTCTCTCCAGGCCTTCGGAACAATTCCCGAGGAATAGGACAGGCGATACAAGCGCGTCAGTACAGGAGACAACTCTGGTGCACAGTTTTTAAGAACCGCCGGAATACCGTTGGGTCCACTGGCTTTCCGAACATCGAGTGACCGAAGCTCCGCACGGACATCCCTCTGCCGGATGCGAATATCCCGCATTGCGGAGTCGCAAGATGCAATGGTGGGCGAGTGAGCGCCACGGTCGTCGATTCGGGAGTTAGCCGCAAAGAGGTCAGCAAGTAGTTTCACTTTCTCTTGCGGCTCGTGGGCCAGTGATCCGTCAGGGTACTTCAGCGGTGGCAGCGAAGGCTGGCAGTAGTTGGACTGCACGGCTTTGGCCAATCGCCAAAACTTACGGCTACCCGTAGGGTATGCGACGAGTTCTTGACCAAACCGTGCAATGCGCTGGGCATCAGCTCTGATGTAAGCCCTCTTGCATTCCTTAGTGGCTTTGTTAAAAGCTGCTTTTAGGCGATCAACGTCTGGGTCACAATGAGCGCGGGCCCTGATCCATGCGCGGTAGGCTGACTGCTTTTGAGCGACAGCACGGGTGCACTCGCGATTGAACCAGGGACGGGTCTTTGTGCTGGCGACTTCACTGTAGGGGATATAATGCTCCATACCGAAAGTGATTTCGTCAGCCACGGCAGACGCACTTTGCGACAGATCCCTGTCTTTAAAGCAGCGTTGAGCCCACGGGATGGATGCAAAATAATCCCGCATTCCATCCCAGTCTGCTGACGAGTAGTGCCATAACCGTCGCCTTGTTACCACAGGCCGTGGTGGGGCAACAAGAGGCACCGAGGTGGACACCAGGCAGTGGTCGGAGGATCCCAGAGGGGCGTGAACCGTTACACTGTACTGCGCTGGGTGACTCGTCAGCCGACCCGATATGTCTGGTATCCTGGTGGGCTGGAGTACCAGTTGGGTAAGGTCATGCGTGAGAGCGAATGCGTGGGCAGTTCGACCAGCGTGGTCAGAAGTCATGGTGGGCATTAAAGTCTCCCAAAAACACCAGTTCGGCGGTCGGGAACTGCTCCTGCGCTTTGTCCGTTGCGTGACTCATGTAGTCAAAGAGTCGAGTTGTCTCGGAGTCTCCGGAATGGGACCGATAAAGGCAAACGTAGATCTGGCTCATAGATCCAAAATCCACGTGAAGCCAAAGGATGGAGAAGGATGCGTCTTCTAGGCAGTGCAGACGGCGACAACAAACATCCGCCCTGACGAAAAGGCATACCCCAGCCCTCGCGAGGAAGCACTCCTCTAGAACGTAGCCGGGATAGTAGAGATATGCCGTGTCGGCAGGGCGGCGTATTTGTGTCTCCGTAAGAAAAAGCATGGCCGGCCGAGCCGTCTCAAGGTGCTGGTGTACGGCGCTGAGGTTTGCATGGAGTCCACGTATGTTAGTGAACTCCACCTCAAAAAGCGGGTTGGTGGGAGAGGAGGATGCCGCTGTTGGCCCATTTTTCTTTTTTTGTACTACCATGATAAGAGTTGGGAAAGGGGGCGTAAAAGGCATGTCAGTCATCGTGACTGTGTAAACTGAGACTGAAAATACTGTGTCATCATGTAACGGTGAGGCATGGCGGAGACCGAACCGCCGGACGAAAGAGCCGCCGTACCCTCCCGGAAATGGACGCCGGGTCCCACCGTCCGATCACCAACCGGCACGACGAGTCACTCCGTGGATTATGCGCGACCTGACGGGGCAGCCTCCCAGGGTGGTTAGCCGTGGTTGGGCCCCTCTCTATGCCGCGGGCGGCCAGCGGCACCACCGTTTCTACGGGTCTCCCTGGCCGACGGTTCGATCCACGCCAACCTCACAATGATTCAACGAGCACTCCACTGCTCACACACATACCACGATAACTGTCACCCCTGCATCATTGGGCCTCCGGCGCACTCACTCACCAGCGAAAGACGACAGCACGAATGATGTCGCTTTAGGCTGGTTTTCTGTGAGCGGGTAGTACTGCCCCGGTCGAGCCGGCCCATTCCTGCTGAAGTCAGCGTGGCTCTAACCTGATTAAAAAAAATCTTGTAGTATTCGATAGACCGATGCTTGGGGACAGTTGTAGACTTATTTACACCACTGGGTCAGGTTAACAGTGCTTAGTTTTGACCAGTTTTCAAGACTGGCTTCTCAAGTTATAATTGTAAAATCTGTTAATATTTTATGAAATATCAATCGGAACTTTGTTATTAGAAGATTTGTTAGCTTTTTGTGTCCGCTTATTCTCCTCCCAATTCTTTTCTAATATATAGAAGTCGAAATTAAATAAACATATTTTAGTGTTTTGAATTTAGAACCCATAAGCCGGTTTTTTAATTTTACGTTCTAGTTATAACTCTACTGTTTATAAATTGCAAAAGGGTGCAGCGCGATTAATGGTCCTGAGATAGTATACTTTTTGTTACGCTCGTCTGCTCTTAGTTTTTGTACCTGACAGCTAGTTCGTCAAGCCTAACATATAGGAAATCAAGTGGTTATAGTGTGGCCTGCAGCTTACTCGTATTGTTAGAAAGTTATAAATCAAGTGTGGTACATTATTCTTAATCATTTATCATTAATTAAACAACAGGCTTGTTATATCATAGAACACGAAGAATTAATACGCTCATGGAATATTTATCTCGCTTGTGATCTCATCAAACAGGTAGTGTTAAATAATTCATGAGCTTTCTAATTCCTGCTACACGGTCAAATAGTCTGCCTGGGAATATATGATTTTTCATGACAAAACAAAACCAAGAATCGGTGTTATTTTTTTGTAAATTCTTCTATAATATAATTTGGTATAGTGTTCCATTTTAAAAATGTGCTAAATAGATTCTTTTTATCAAAAGGCACATTAAATAGGAACAGCATAGTGTATATTTTGTTAATTAAGTGTATGAAACTAATTTTGGGAAAATGCCTATCATAAGCAGAACAAGGTCTCAAAGCTAAGCGCTTTTAAAGTTTCCAAATTAAGATTGTAGCAAGGGCGTATACAGCTTTAGTTTATAAAGTAACCGTATAAGTATACCTAGGTACATACCTATACAAATAAAAGAAAATTATCTATTTTTGTTACATTAATATGTTTTTACCTTCGCAGCTCTATAATCTATATAAAACGAAAATATAGGAGATATACACCTGAAACATTACCTTGGAGGTAGTAATACAGCAGTTTTGGGTGGTACCATTGGCGGCCTTGTGCGACAAGGCAATCTTTTACAGGAAACCATGACATGTGATATTTGACAGTATTCTATAAGTTTGTGTAGTATAATATATTTTACATATATTATAAGGATTGCATCTAAATAATTTTGTAGTAAAGTTTCTCCTATATTTTAATAGGTTATATTTTTCTTTTACGTACTGAAGCCCATAGACCCCATAGACCAAATTTGAATCGATTAAAACGGTGTTCCGGCACAAGTGGGTCTATAGCAAGGGGAACTGGGTATATCATAGGAGGGATTCTTCCAGTAACAATAAGTAACACTTGCCGTTTCACGCTCTTTCGCCTGCATTTAGCAGCACTCCTACGTGCACCTACTCTGTTCTGCATCGTGATGTTTTATAGCCTTTATTATTCGTCAATAAAAACTCTACATAATATAGAAAGAGTAATTCAAATCCGACTGATAGCTCCAGAGCGCAACGAGTTTCAATAGAAAGAAAAAAAAAACAACAAGAGCAAACTACACCTTCATCATATTAATATAGATGACAAATAAAATATCTAACAGAATGGTATCTCTATAATATACCATGTCATGACAAAAGAAATTTGAATGAATAATACTTCTCTCAATACCCTTAAGGGCAAACATATGTATATGTACACTTTATCTATCACGGACGATTCTAGACTTCATAAGAATTGTGAAAAAAATCTAACACAAGTTTTGACATTCCGGGAGTCGAATGTTGTTTGAAGGAAGATTGCGAAAATTGATTGGTCTTATGTTCCTCCCATTATTTTCAATATCTCTTATATATCTTTAAGCAATAAAGTAAAGAACTAAGATGATTGCACCAGCTATCCAGACCTCACCGAGAAACAATTAGAAAAATTAAAGCTACTACAAACGTTCCGACGAAGACGAATGGGTATCCACTTGACCTTTTTCAGAATTCAGAGACATGATCATACTAATGGCAGTTATATCTGTGTAATATAAGTATTTGGACTACTTAATATGATCATGTCTCTGAATTCCGAATAAAGGTGCATTCGTTACCCATTCGTCTTCGTCGGAACGCTCGTATTCTCTCCTTGCTATACAATATTCTGTTTACCCCTAATAATACCTCTATCCCTTTCAAAGGCGATTAGAGTTCATTAACTATACTCATACGAGCTTTTGTACGATCTTCAGAAAATCTGAATGCGCATTTAACAACTTTTTTTCAGTAATAATTTATGGCATTGTTTGTTCGTTTGTTTCATAAATGACCGGTAGAAATACGGCAAGCACCGTTATGTTACCGTTATGTTTCAGAAACCTTCAAGAGTAGTATGAATAGGTTTCTCCTGGATATTCGTGCATCAAGCTTGTCCTCATCGTGAGTTCGAAGACAAACGTCTATTCCAAAAAAGTCCAAAGAGACTAGCTTATTCCGAACTGTGTCGTTGACGTTATTGTTTCATTGTCCCACCCGTTTTACCGGTTACAATGAAACTGGCCAGTCGTTCAATTACTGTATTGTTCTTACATTGCTGTCTGATGGAAGGTATACATATAATATACGACAGTCGTTATGCCCGATGCATGTAACTTTTACCAATGCCAAATTTACACGGAAAGGAAATTTACAGCAAGCAAGACCTCTTGTTGCGTTTTAAGATTCATGCTGTACTGAAACAGTTTATATAGGACTCATATTAGTAATAACATACTTATACTAAAGTAATTGCCGAAATTTGCAATTTTACGATAAACATATCAGTAAAATTACTTGCACTAGTTGACGTCTCAGACTGTTAGAAATGCTTTAAGCCTCACGGTCATAGGCGTAATCTATTGCACTATTGGAAAGCCATCGCTACGTGACATGTTGGCCATTAGATCTACTTAAGTTACTTCACACACTTGTTTATATCACGAAGGACTACACAACATAAAGATGTTGTCTCGTCTAAGCCTGAGGACTTTTGTTGCAAGTGCCGCCACCCATATCTCACACTGAATCGGCCAACACTGGCTAAGCAAACTCTCCCACGTCATGTCATCAAAAAAATACGTAGTTCTTCATTTCTTTGACCAGCGCTGGTGACGGATTTACTAAGTGAATATCCACTATGTACATGCGGATTTACAACTTGTAATTGGTGCTATAAATTACTGCTATAATTTCGGGCTAACAGTATTCAAAACTGAAAGTTTTTTTCTTGTCTGTTAAGAAGTATGTATAAATGAAACATTTAAAATACCTCAACCGTTCTATAGTGGTAGATGCATGCATAGGCATGAATAGGAAGGCTCGACCGGTGCGATACCACGGCCTCACAGTAAACCTATGGTGAATCAAGGGCTGCTTTGCATTTCCCCAAAATATGTGAGGTTTCCGAAGGCCCAACTTCTCCTCTCCTCTTTCCTCTCCCCTCGTCCCTCATCATCCTCAATGGCGGGCAGCACACTTACGACTCTTTAAGTTGCAAGAGTGGTGTGTGTGACTTACCATCAGGTGACACGTCTGTCCTATAGTAAAAAAAAAACAACAATACATACAGATTTACAAACAGTGTTATAAGGTAAACGGTGTTATAAGTTGAAAAGTGTATCTGCACTTTTCAACTTATAACACCTTCCTTTTGGCGTCGCGGTTTAAAAATAATAAATTTGTTCAAGAATAGTCAATATTTGAACCTCAGCATTCTAGACAATCTATTAGTAATTAATTATCTTAATTATGCACTTAACCTATCACTTTCGCTTACTACTTTACTGAATTGTACGTCGGCTTTTATCGATCTTTCGACGGCGATCGCACATTAGAAATTTACATAAAATATATGTAGTATACGAATAAGTAAAAGTTTTCAATAAAGGATTATACGACGAAACAGTTTGAGTAAGTACGTAAGAAAAGAATATGTGAATACGAGAATTCCACTAATAAAGAGGTGACTGCCCTGTCGGCACGGATGGCGCAGTTGTTTAAGTGGTCACATAGCCACTACATTGCCGCGTCTAGGGTTTGATCCCCACATGGGAAAATACTTTGTGTATACCTTAAATTGTTGTTCTAAGTCTGGGTGTCCGTTGTGTCTATTATTACTTACAGGAATGAAGGAGGATGAGGAGAAAGGAAAACAAAAAAATCAATTTTGAAATAGGTATATCCTAAATAACTGCAGTGTGTTTTAATATTACTCTGATTTTGCAATACTCTCATGCTACATCGGCTGCATAGCAAATGCAATGACACAGTAATCATTCGTGCCCTCATGGCTAGCTTCCGGCGGACGCCGACCGGTTGAAGTCCGGTCCAGGCGATGATAGTAATCTCTACCCGCGGGACTGTCTCGACGTCGATCATATACCTGCCATTTGGGACTTATAGGATACTGCGAATGATGGCACTCAATACACATATTGTATATATTTTTGATGAATACATTGTAAGTAAATTGTGAGACCTACGTACTCGCATGTGTTTCTAATTTATTTACTAAAATATATATTATGTATATATTTGTATTCTCATAAATAAAACTTATTATAGTTATACTATACCAAATATTGGATATATTTATCTTACCTCGGCGGTTTCACGAGCGTTTTGAAATCTTTTCATATAAGTACATTTACATATGTATGTTGGGTACATGCGAAACGAAAGTTGTGCCTTAAAGGTTTATTACTCAGTGGTGGATTACATGGTAGATAGAAGCGCTTAGGATTGAACCGTTAGAGATTCACAGGTTATTTCAAATAATCAGTACAATGTAAAGTGACATATATCTCATGTTCTATCTTCTTGTATTAATTTTTTTACATCTTCCATTTTAACTTCTTTTTCCCTACCTATCACTTACATTCTTTTAATAGTCTATTTTTTGTCTATTTACTTTTAGCAACATAATGCCACACGCTAAAATAGTGTTTTATGGTTATAGTATATGTTGTACGCTAAATTTTGTAATATCTATCTGGCGATTTAAACGAGTGGCCATGAGTTTGTTTGTTGTTTTGTTGTCTTTGTTGTGTGTTTGTTTGTCTTATAAGGCTTAAGCTTTCGGAAACGAGCAGTTATAAGATCAACACAGGCAGGCACTTTATTATTTTAAGGCAATCTTTACGCGTGACACTGTATGTATTTATCTATAACTTTAAATATTTTTTAAATAAGACGATATCAAATAATTTTTGAGCAATTTTATGAAGTAAAGAAGTTTAATTTTACAAATTGATTTACTTTCGATTCAGATAATTACAGATTATTATTTTTCAACAATATATGTTTATATACAAGAGGACAAGAGAGAGTTATATCTGTATATACACAAGAGTTTAGCTTTTGTAAAATTCAATTATGCATTGCAATGAGCTCGCTATCTAAACATTAAATTTATACACTCACAAGTTAGATTTGCATTTCGGTTCATATTTATTTAATAAAAGTAATGTTATGTCTTTTTTACTTTCTAAGTACGAAGAAGTAATTAAAAAAAGAGTTTTCATTGAAATATGATTATAGTTAGTTATAGTTATATGTTTATAATAATTTATAATAAAATGGCAATGGCAATATACGTTCGCTATTACTGCTTGTATTCAGAACAAAACTATACACAGACGGGTTATGCTCTCCAATTCTTATGAGAAGGTAACTGAGAGACAAATTGTTCTCTCAAAAGTAAGTGGACTTTGAAAGTAATATAAAAAATCTTATACACATACATACAGAAGCATTCCTTTCTTAACTAACCTTTCTCTCATCGCGGTAAGCAAAGAGAACGGTCCACCACTTGAGACACACAAGAGAACGTCCATCCTTACATACCTCACTACTGTCATCAAACGTTTCGTACAAGCCCGTCGGTTCTGGAAACTTCGGACCTATCCTTTCTGCAGATTATCACCAATTTCATCGGTGTAATTTCTACGTGGTCGACCCCTATCAGCATTCTCTTTCAAGTTTTCCTTATTGATATAATTGCTCTTGATTTGTCATTCGTTCCGCACTCATTTTCTCCACATGCCCAAATGATCTCAGCATACCCTTTTCAATTTTCGTCATGTAATGAATTCTTCCAAGCCACAATTTTCAAGAATATTTGCAAACATTCCTATATATGTCAACCAGACTAAATCTTGTGTTTAAACACTTAAAAAAATGGCGAAGTTGGAATATATGCTTTATTTTCAATAATTTCTCCAACTCTCACACTGTATACATCAACTTGCAGTTGTAATGTGGATTTGTCGTAGTTAGAAGACTACAATATCGTATTTACCACTTTCTCCTACTATTAAGGTAATGACTAAAACAACAGTCTTTGCTTTATGTAAATTTCCTTTTAGTGTCGTAGTGTTACCATGACAACGTACATTCGGTTTTTTTATTTGTTTTGTTTTCGTGATTTACGATGAAAGCCCATCTTTTTTCCGTCTGTTTTATTATATTCATATCAATATCAATGCATATCAAATAGGACTATTGTTTACAAATAACTATTTACATATAATACAGTTACATTTAAGCTAATTTATAGTATACATATATTAAATAAAGAGATAAAGGAAAAAATACATTATAAAATAAAAACTATTAATATAAATGCATCGTGCAATGCACAATTCTACCGCATCGTCGCCTCCTGGTAGTGTTACTAGGAGGCTGACAGCATTACCACTTTGAATAGTAATGCTTATTTTCTGAGCAAGGAAAAGACCAGCTTTCTGATCACGAGAGACAGACAAACAACACAGAGAGAGAGAGAGATCTAACAAAGTGCCTATGTTGGGTGTTGAAGTGCCTGAATCTATAGGCTATCCCATTCTCCTATAAAAAAAAAATATTCAAATGCTTTAAGTTTTATTTTTTAAATGCAGTACAGTGTACAAATGTAAACCAAATCGGTTCAGTCGGTAAATCCTGTGCCGATAAAACATACTGCTACTCTTTCTCTTTCTACTAGAGGATAAATGATAAAGTTTATAGAAATAACATATAGTACAGTATTTAATTATTTATAATAGGTATGTGGAATACAAACATATTAGTAATTCAATCTTCTTTATTTATGATGTCCTTATGTTCTTTTGTAGCGCCACGTTTACGGACATTAGGTGGGTGCTTTACTGGCTAGTGGCATGATAGCGATTCGCCAGTAGAAAATGCTAGCTCCAGTCCAGACGTCCGTATAATCTGCTGCGAGTCTCCCCACATAATTGTTGTGAGACTCTGTAGTAGGCGTGCACTTTTATTTTAATTATATCACCATTTTTTGGGGAAGGTTAGGGACACCACATTCAGTATCATACCCAAACAGTTAGGGTGGTTATTGTGGGCTATGGGCACACCCTGCCACATGATGTTAAGCTCACGACCCGCTTGATAGTTGCGAAGCTGGAAGCTTAGTCTAGGATGGGTTTAGTATTCAGGGATCTGTTCTTGGACCACTCCTGTGGAACATGGGGTACGACTGGGCCCTTCGAGGTACCTTTCTCCTCGGGCTGGGCGTAATCTGTTACGCTGATGACACATTGGTCACGGCCCGGAGGGCGAACTATCAAGAGGCGTCGCGCTTGGCTACCAGGGGAGTATCTCTGGTAGTCAGCCGCATCGAGGCGCTGGGTTTGCGGGTGGCCCTGGACAAGACGAAGGCCCTTTTATTCCATGGGCCCCGTCGTGGTCCACTCCCAGGTTCCTCAATTGTGGTCAACTTCGGGCCCATATAAAATATCTGGGCCTGATAATTGACGGTAGGTGGCGCTTCGACGAGCACTTCCAACAGCTTGCACCGAAGCTGGTCGGCACTGCGTCCGCCCTTGGGCGACTTTTACCAAACTTGGGTGGACCCAGTGTAGCAACAAGGCGGCTATACACGGGGATTGTCCGGTCAATGGCACTGTATGGTGCGCCGGTGTGGGCGGAGGCTCTGACCAACCAGAGAAGGGCGCGCCTCTGGCGTCCCCAGAGGGTTATGGCGGTTAGAGCCATACGCGGATACCGCACCATATCAACGGAGGCGGCATGCTCCCCCGTGGGATTTGGAGGCGGAAGTTCTCGCCGAAGTTTATCGGCGGACGGCTGAGTTCCGGGCGGGTAGTGGCAGTCGACCCCCGCCCGATGAGGTACGCGAGTGGCGTGAGGCCGCCCGCCGGGCCACGATAGCTCGTTGGTCGTCCCGGCTGGAGGCTCCACGTGCTGGTTTTACCACCGTGGAGGCACTCCAGCCGGTCATCATCGAGTGGGCAGGGAGGCAGCACGGGACCCTTTCCTTCCGACTGACGCAGGTGCTTTCCGGGCACGGCTGCTCCGGGAAGTACCTGCATTTGGTTGCTAGGAGGGAATTGAGTCCCGCCTGCCATCACTGCGACTGCAGTGAGGACTCTGCACAGCACACACTTGCAGATTGTCCCGCCTGGGCGCCGCAGCGTCGGGCCCTCACTGCAGTCATCGGAGAGGATCTCTCGCTACCGGCCATCATACGCTCCATGGTCGGTAGCGACAGAAGTTTTACCGCGGTCGCAACCTTCTGCGAGGAGGTCATCTCGCAGAAGGAGGCGGCGGAGCGGGCCCGGGAGGATGACCTCCACTAGGGCCTAATTCGCCGCCGGTGAACCGGGTGGCGGAGGCGTGCCTACCAGCGCCTCATGCCGCCCTGAGTGTGGCCGCGGGTGGTCGGGACGGGTTTTCCTCTCCATCCGCCGTTTGGCCAGCCGCGAGGGGGTGACGTCTGCGTGTGTCTGGACGTCGCCTTATTGATAGGTTACCCGTAGGTGGTGGGCGCATAGTGCGGGCAGGCGCTAGGAGGGGTCCGGTTGCTTAATAAAGCTGTTCCCGGATTCCTCCTATTTTAAGCGCAGCATGGCACACCGTGTGGTTTTAGTCGGTTCGATTCCGACACACCGTTCCACCGAAAACCCCGGTGGAATGACGGCCCGAGGAGGTTTCCACACGAGAAAAAAAAAAAAAAAAAAAAAAAAAAAAAAAAAGGATGGGTTTAGTATTAGAGAGTTCTTCTCTTTCCGGGAATACCCCTAATATATAATATATATAATAATCCATAACAGTCGCCCAAGGTTAAAAGTATCGTAGGCCCCAGGCAGGTCTAAAAATACGGCACTACTTATCCTCACCAACTCAAACCCGTCCTCTATGTACTGCGTAAGCTTTTGTTTCTAAAACCCGCTTGCTACTATATTAAAGTTGAGTCAACAAAGGTTGTGAGCCTTTGTGTTTGTATGTGTGGCATAAGAGTGAGATGGGCCGAAAAATTTTAGTATTATCTACTGATTATCCAGGCTTGAATATCACGGGTTCCACACAAGGGATATCAGGCAGTTGTTGAGTTGAAGCCACGAGAGAGCAGCTGGCAGTAATTGTTTATTCCCAAAGTTTTACCACATTTGATATATTTAATGGCTAAGGAAATGTCAGTTTTTTCGAAATTATATTTAGATACGAATTACTTACTGATGAAATATGAATAATATTTTTCAATCTTACCGAACACGTTGATAAAGGGCTCCCAATAATAGTTTTTATCACTAAAGAAGGAACTTAAAAAAATATAGGAAAAAAACAGGCTGAATGATTTGCTTATCTGGTCTGGTCACATGTACTTGTGAGGCTACCAAGTTTTGGGACCTTCGTAACGGGTCCTGCTGATTTTCCGTTCTGGAGGAGCTGGTTGGCAACCAAGATCGCGGTGATTTGACTTGGTAAAGTTGATGGAAGTGGATCAAAGAGTAGTTTCCGCATGGTGTTTCATGTTTTTGCTGTTGCATGTCAAGTCAATGTTAGACACTGTATGCATCAAACTTTCCTGTCCGGTTTCGCTTATCTGATAGCAATTCCTCGCCAACATGCTAGTTGGTCTCCTCGGAGAATGGGTCATGATTTTACAAGGATTCGTATCTCTTTAGCGGTTCTTTTTCTGATAGCCCTAGGATATAAGATCTTCGACAAGCTCTAGGAGTGCATTTCCGTGATATTGTTGACACGATATCAATATTCAATCTGAGATATTTAATGTCTTCTAAAGAGCTTTAGTTACGTGTTAAACTCAGTTAAACGGTTATGGCATATAGCCAGGGTTCGACCGTTAGGATGGAAAATTACCTTCTGATGATTTCATCTGGATGGTGTTACGTAAATTTAATAACGGTACGGGTCGACTGACAACCTTATGTTTGTTGGATATTATTCATAGACAAAAGTACAGTCGAAAACAAAAGAATATTAAATTAAAATCTCTTTGATTTTTACAGCCTTTATAGGTAATAAATACACCGTGAATGCAGAACTGTCACTGCATAATTCATATTTTAATTTTTTTACTCAAGAAAGGTGAAAATTTTACAGAGCTCGCTTGTGTTGTCGAGCATACCAACAATAATGCGCAAAGTTTCGCTTTTCTGGGTCAGGGGGCTCCTTCAAAGCACCATATGAGTATAGCGCGTATGTCTGAAATTATTTTGAGAACCAGCAGGAACAACAGGAAATTACCTCTATGGAAATGGAAAACTTTTGTGCGTGGCTTTATCCTTATCCCTACTTTAAATACCCTGGGAATTTCTCGGGCTAACAAGCATACGCGTAATAACAGTAGCCTCTTCTAGATGAAAGGAATTCTCTTAGATCGAAGCTTAAGGACTGCTTGTGTTCAATGTTTCCGTTTGATAAGTGTGGTCATTAGAAAAAATTAGGACAAAAGGTAGATCTAATGTTCTTACTTTTATTGTGATGGAAGTTGTGTACTGTAAATGGCAAAACTAATCATCAGACTTGCCTTGTGCTTGTTTACTGCCTTACTTGTACAAAAACTAAATTCAATACTGGTTCCACTGAAAGAAGTAATTTCGTAAAGGGAAATTACAGCGAACATAAATTTGGTGATTTTAAGAAAAATTTAGTATCGCACCTGTGCCGCGTAGAAACGAAAATGAACGCCATTATCCCAACACCATAATCTTAAATCACTTCGGCTTAGTGTTTCGATTACAGACAAAGGTTCGAAGGAAACCCACATTATGAAGGTAGTTGAATAATTGTATAGATAAGTGGAATTGATGGCCCAGCTTTTGTTCCTACTGCAATCGCAGGAGCCTTAAAACATTTCCTTACAAAATGATTACAAAGTTACCATATACATACTTAAATAACTTATTTCAATATGCATATATGTATATCAAAAGCGTAAGGTTAGAATGTTAAAAAATGTTTTAATCTATTCTAGTATATTTTTACTATGGATCATTTAGATTTATTTTATTTTTAATAACTAAACGGATAGATAAGTACAAGTACGACAATACAAAATTTAGTATCGCATCATATTAGCTCCCTACTAATACGATGCGATACTATATTTTATATAATCGTATCTCTTTCCAATATTCGAGGAATAAAACGATTTGATTTGAATACCTAAGCGCCCAACAACGATAGCACTTATTTACATAATTCTAAAATAGAGTTACACTTACGAGCACATAACAATCTATTCAATCTTCTAGTAAACTAGACTTTTAGTTTATGTTTCACTAGAACTACGCTAGTCTTTTACTCGATAAAACTGAAGTACTACGTATATCTAACCATTTATATTGGAGGACGTCCAAAAGGGAACTAGTGCATAAGTAAGCCAAATTAAACGTATAAGGCTTATACGAACGTGCGTGACGTGACTAAATTGTTTTATTAAATGGTGGCAATAGCAAACCATTGCTCTGAAGTGGACCGTCAGGGAGCTACAATTGTTATTAAATGACTTTATTGCCAGCCTTATAACCTTATGGAATTAAATAACAACGTATTAATAAAAACTAGAGGATGCCTTGTGATCGAAGTATAAAAACTGTAAATAAAATTTGAAATGTGAAGTTATATTCCATTGACGGTTGACGACAAGACCTATTACGTAAGTTGGAATAAATTAGATATTACTGGAAAAAAGTGGGCATTTTCAACGGCTTTGCATACCTCTTTAGGTATACAGGAGGGAGTGTATGTATGTATATAGTTAAATTCAAAAGTAATTTATCGTTTTTTTTTTTTAATTTAACTTCAACGTCGAATAACTTTGAAAGGATCAATTTAATTAAAAATGTCAAGAAACCTTTTTTGTAGAGTATTAAATTTCCTTTAAAATTAAGTATTTTTAACCGTAAAAATATTGATATTTTGAAAAATCGAAACGCAAAATTGGAAAAATAAATCAACGTTTTAGGCACGATTACAAGGAAACGGCTTGTTTTACATTAATTTACTAAGAAATCTTTTTTCTAGGAAATTTAATTTCCTATAAGAATACGCATCGCTAAAAATTTTCAGATTGATAATTGACGAGTTTTGAGTATAAAATGCGATTATCAATAGTCGTAAAGATACACCCCTTAGTAATATTATTAAGGACTCAAATTTTCACAATTTTTTTTTCATCATCATGAATGATATTTTCACAGTATCGTTAAAAGAAAATAGTAGTTTTTTGGCCCAGTCTAATTTAGATGCTTGCACCCATATTGCTGAGCTTAGTGGAAAATTCTTCTGCGGTTGGGAGTTAGGAAAAAAACTCTTTAAATTACGTAACGAATGAGTCTTTTAATTACAGTATCCAGGATTTTTCATCATAGACTGACTGTACGGAATACAGTATAATATGCATTTAGACTGTTGGAAAGTTTTATATAACTTAGTCTTTGAAGGAGTTTAGTCCACTACTTGCTGCTTACCTTCAAATTAATCAACCATTACAACAGTGTAAGTGACAGTATTACGCTAGCAATACAGACAGTAAATTGTGCAGAAAAAACGGAAGTAAACAGGATTTTTTATATTGTTCATTTTGCAGGTAGGTTGTTTGCACACTACGTTTGGTTCACTGAATAAACGTGAGAGATAGACAAATAAATATGAAAATTTTGTGTAATAATACAAAAATAAAAAAGAAAACTATAAACATACAAATATTTTAATATACTTTGAAATGGATCTAGCTTCTGACTACTATACTAGTTTTAAATTTCCAACGTATAGGTCTTAGTATCGTTCATTTGCCTCTAAAACACTAGGAAATAAATTTATACATTATTTGGAGTACGATAACCCGTGCCAACTCGAATCCTGTTCATACAGGTTGCTTATTACTACTCTTTGCCGCCATCACGTTTACAAACTCGTTTTAAAATATGTGTTTAAAACAAAAATCCACAAAGTCACAAGTAGCCTTGATATGCCACCGTTCAAAAAGTTGAAAGTGATATAACACGTGACCATTATCGGGAACTTATTGAACTATCTATTATTTTCTTAGGAGGAGACTGTAAAAAAATAATTAAAACTAGAGCTAGAGCTATTAACTCTTTAAAGGTATATTTGTTGCAATTCCAGTTAAAAATTAGCGCCAAGATAAACGAGCACTTCAAGATATCTATTTATTCATAGCGGTTATATACATATATAAAACCATGGCGAAGGCACCAAATCAAGATTTGTGCTTTTTTTTCTCTGATACTTTTCAGAAAAAATTGCCCTTTTATCTCTGATGATATATTTATATATCACTCTTTGATAATGAAGATAATGACAAACCAAGACGAACATTGCAGTGAACTTATAAAGAGAGAGTTTGTGGGATTCTAGGAAGATACATTCCATCTGGGGAAGATACGAGTATGTCCGATTATTTGTATGGTAAGTACATAGCACTATTTTTCATACTGTTTTGTTTTGATAATAATACTGCCTTATTTATTGCAAGAAAATTATTAAGTGATTTTGCACAAATTAATTTTTTCGATTGAAAATTAATAAGAATTTCCTCCAGAGACACGACATGGGATGAAAATTTTGCCTGTTTAGAGGTAAAAAGAAAAGTGATTTCTTTAGGGGCAGCAAAAGAAATTTTTGCTACACTGTTCAGGAGCCTAGAAATCTGTATTCAAACTGTAAAAAACCTGTCAAGTGCGAGTCAAACTCGCACGCCGAGGGTTTCGTAACCTAACCATTATATCGGCATAATAAAATAGTATAATTTTTACCCTTTAATTAAAAACTTTTTATTTTTTGGGATTTTTCTTTTATTTGCGTTGTAAGACCTTAATTTTTGCCAAATTTCGTGATTCTAGGTCAACGGTAACTATCATATCGGTTTTCGACCCAAAAACTATATTATACTTCCGGCTGACCTACAATTGTCAATTTTGGTTAAAGGCAAGGTCTTACAGCACAGGTAAATCGCTTAGCTTAAGTATCATTACGGTTATTGTGTCTGATCATTATCTTAATTAGAACAATTAATAGTTATATACTTGTCATCTCAACAGCTTTATTATAAGGATTTCATTCGAATAATGAGGCACCTACAGAGATGTTAGAGGCAATGACTCGCGATCTACTAATATACTAAATGTTCACTTTCTCTTTAACTGTTATGGATGTACCTACATAAATACATAAAAAAGATACCGCAATGGGTCTTAAGTAATGATTTAATAAAGATCCTGTAAAAATCATAAAATAATCAATCAATTAGATTTAATTGGTTCAAAGGAATCGAACAAATTAAAATTCACACACATGTTTCTGGCAAGAAGGGGTGCAGTATACGTGTACATTGTGGATTGTGTGAAGGCAAACCGAACAGGGGGCACCGACCGTATGCAAGCAAACAGCCCTGCCCGATAACCGTCTAGCTTTCCCTGCTCGACTATTTGCCTTTATCTCTACAGGTATCGTATTAACCCGGTTCAAAATGTATTACTTTGATTGCTCTAAGCTATATAATACTTTAAAATATCAAATAAAACGAATAAATCTAATCCAATAAAGATTATCTTGTGTAGTCCAAGTAACAACATAGCCTTCCTTTTTGGTCAGTTAGTTTTTGGTGAGCTGGCGAAATATTTATTGAAATCGTACAAGAGTACAGCTCACCAAAAAGACAATAAAGATAAACATCGTTTAATTTTATTTTCTCGTCAACGTTAGAATTCAAATTTACTAAAGGTAGCATTACAAAAATAGCTAATATAAATAGCTCAACTTACTGTTTGGTTTATTGCTACAACCTGAACAACTCCATAATAAAATCCAAAGAAACACACGTAAAGACTGTTCTTGCTGAGAGACAGATGTTTACAAGCAATAAAAACGGTAGGATGGTTATGGAGCAATAAATAATAATAGAATCTGAGAGTCCGACTGGGAGGCACCTCGGCGAGCACGAGCGAAGCCGCGATGCGAACGGTGTGACGCACACAACTTTTCTCGTTATGTCCTCTGGAGATATTTTGAGATTTGCAGGAGCTCGGTAGTGCATCGAGCAGAATGGCCTTTCTCTTATCCGTTTTGTGGAGGACATATCTATTTCGATTTTTTGTTAAAGCTGTGGAACAGTTGGTCGCGGGGCACGTACTTTCGCTCGTCGGGGACGCGTTTAGAATTCAATATCCCAATTTCACGTTACCGTCTTTTGCCTATACATAAAACAACAAACGATAGGTACTCACTTTGTTTATTTTATTTGTTGAAGTTTTCTGTGTATATATATATATACTACAAAGTCATGTGTTTTACAAACTTTGCCCCTTGGCAACTAATAAATAAGGAGTTACTTATTATAATTTAGGGCTTCAGATTTCTGACTTATCTATCTTGATCACAAACAAATTGTCGATGATTTCAAGCAAAACTCCTTCAAGGACTGTATTTGTAATTTAAATTTGGTAAGCGTCTCATCGGATAGATGATTGACTAAGATGGACGGCTTTCAAAAGCTATTATTCGAAAGCATTTAAGTTAAAATTAGAAGTGGAGTTTTCAGGAATTAACATAATAAAACTTTCAGGAACATAATAATTATTTTATTCGCTTATTTATATAAATACTCTGTAAATAATACATATATGCTTGCAAAAGTAATATAATTAAAAGTTCATCAAACGTTTACGCTTTTATACCTCTTAATATGCAGGTATGAAGCTCTAACTTTGCAATTTAATTACACAATTCCAGTAATTGTATTCTGTCTGGTCACGGCCAGACGTGGCTCGTTCACAGATCGCTACTCGCAGCCGCCGCATCAAGATATGCCTCCCGAGGAAGATTGTCAAATGTATTATCATCCGTACGCCATACGTATCATCCACTAAGTATCAATGGCCTACTAATTTAAAGTACATAAAATATTTTAAGTACTAAGCGAATATAAAATAAAGGAAATATTTACGGAAATACATTGGTCACAAGCTTTGTGCATAATATTTATAATAACATATTTACCATTGGTGAACTTCACCGTTGCCTTTTTTGTCACGTTTTTTTAAAGGGAATTATTACTGAGTCACGGGGGCGTCTCACTTTTCCTCCCTCTTTTCGCTCGTCCCTTTCTCTTAACCTCCTTCCTTTCCCTTCCCCTCTTTCACCTCCTCCATTTCCCTACCCTAAAAGGCGTACAGTACTCTTGTGATTTATGAGTATCAAGTGTTCATGGGTGGCGGAAGTCACATACTATCAGGTGACCCGTCTGCTCGTTTGTCAGCGTATACCATAAAAAAATAATAATAAAATATATAATTTTGTCAAATCCACTACCTTACCGTTGTGTTTAAGAATTTAAATCTAAGAGAGAGAGAGGATTTATCACGACATATGTGTACAAGCATTAGAATTGTGGTTCTCGGTGGAGTAATATAGGGGATGTAATGGGACAAAGTCGTGGGGTGTATGTCCATATATGGGGTGCCAATATGGGCGGAGAACTTGACGACCGCATTGAGGGTCGCCGGGATGGGTGGTGCCGGGCTCACTGGATTATGGCCGTCAGGATCATAAGAAGGTACCGCACGGCGAGTCTCCTAACTGAAATTGCACCATGGGGCCTAGAAGCGAAAGTTCTTACACACCTTGTGAAATCGAGGCACAACGGTCTTGGGTCCGCCAGGTCTTATTGATCGACTTGTAAGAACGACTTGAGCAATCGAGCGAGGATAATTGCGGCGGTAAGACCATCATGTGGGATTAGCTAGATAGGCAACATAGCAGCCTCACCCACCTGTTGACGAACATTCTCATCGGACACGGCGGTATCATCCCTGCAGAGACTGACGTGAACTGCGCTGCACTCCACACCTTAGTGTAGTGCGCTGGGCGTGTGCACACTAACGCCGTAAGCTCGCGACTTCGACAACTTATTATAGTATTAGTTGGCATACATGGTAGATCCCCATGCATTTTCATTTTTTTTTATGTATAAAATAAGAAAATATTAATATTATGTGGTGACTTTAAATTTATGGTGGTCTTAAACAAAACAATTCACATTACAATCTTAAGAGTAGGCATTAAGAGAACCTACGCGACTGGAAAGTGGAACAAACATGTTCCACTGACAACTTTATGTTTAATTTATGTAGTGCTTCTTATGATATCCTCAAGTATGCCTTGTCTGACCTTACTGCTTAACTACTTCAAATCCCAGTAAAACTAAAACATAATCTTCGATTCTGGTTCTTTGAGCATAAAAAGAATATTACCAAGTTTATTGAATGTGTAACCGTTAGTTTTCAAGAAACGTTTATAAGTATAGTTCCTTAACTTTCTTTTACTACATTTTGTGATTTGTTTAGGTTGTTTAATGCCCTTTGCTTCCCAGTGGCCAAAGTAAAATTTCTGTAGAAGCAAAGGCCAAAGACTTACACAATAAGTTCAAGAAATTATTTTATAAATAGCTCAACTACCAAAGGGGCTATCATAAACCAGTGTAAATTAAATTTTCTTAAGTACCATATTCAACCTTTTAAATATCAATACCATTAACAGTAGTAGAGCCATGCCATCCTCTCCCCTTATACCCCCTACCCTCTTTGCTATTTCATCCCCTCTCTTCTTTACCCTCCCCGCATCCCCATTCCTCATCACCTTCAAGGCGGGGAGACGTACTTACGACTCTTGAGTTACAGGTGTCCATGGAACGCCATTTGCTACTTCCCATCAGGTGGGTCAGCTGATGGGAAGTGTTCTCTGTCCGATTATATTATTACTCCAATAAACACTAACATTTTATAAAGTGTACTTCATAAGACGTTAGTATTTATTGGAGTTTAAGTAATGAAGTGCAATTCCATTCTATTGTATTCACTGTCAGCCTCGGTGAGGCTATGACCTGTGTGGAATCCACACAAAAAAGGGGGATATAATGAGAAGTATGGGAGTACAAATATGAATGAAAGTAAAGTAACTTTCGAGCCATATAAATATAGTAAAAAAATGTAACGTGTTGTAATAAAATTTTCAACCGGTGAGAATTATGTCAAACTCTACGATGTGCAACAGCATTGGTGTCACCTTTATCACCATTAATAAAAATCTGGGTCATTGTGTTTCTATTATGAAAATTGTACAAAAAAACTCATTATAATACATATAGCATAGTACCTCAATGTACTATAACGTAAATAATTAAACAATGAACTAACACCGAGTCTAATCATATCACACTATCTAATCACGAATGAGAAAATATAGGTAGGTATGATGCATAGAATTTTATGAGAGGTAAACACAGATCATTAATACCCACATTTCATTGTATATGTTGAGGTCACACATCCAGTAGTCCCCTATTACAATTAAACTGGCTCTCATTTTCATAGGTTTACGTTATCCCTTATAAGCCTCGTTTCTGTAAAGTCGTCCATTACTGAGAATAATATTTATTAGCAGTATTGAATTTAATACAATATTGAGTTCTATACTTTTTAATGAAACTTAAATTAAATTAAAAGTACAGCTACATTACAGTATAGTACTAGTTACTACATTCAAGTGTTCAAAATCAGTAGAAATAAAATAAAAAACCATATATTGAATGACTTACTGCATCGACAGCCCAAGGAACAAAGACCGTTCGTATATCGTTGATCTCTTCACTATATCGAGAAAGCCAAATTTAAAAAAGACATTCACAATTTCCACATGAAATAGTTAATGAAGGAATCGTATTGATATTTAAGCAACTCACGTCTAGTACGCCTCGTAAAACGTTTATACGTTTACGTAAAATACGAGTTACTAAAATTAAAGACTCTGTTTAATACCCTATTCAGAATATTAACTACGACGTAAGTAGGTTTATCTCGTTTCGTAGAGGTTCTTTAAGGTCCAATTAATTTTTAAATTTAACACATTTTACAACTAAGGTATTTTTACACTAAGTTTACACTAAGGTAAAACTTACTATAAAATTTGTTTGTTGTAACTTTCGTTGGGTTTTATTTGGGCAAAAAGTGCTTATATCATGTGGGAGTAGATGGTCGGCAAATGGGCGCGCGTCCGCATCACAATAGATGTGAGCCTCCCTAGCTCATGCTTCATCTCAACTTGCCACAATACGACTTTCCAAACCTTTCTCATTTCGTTTTTGTCTCGGTGCGCATCGTTGTCGTCGCGGCCGCAGATGTTCTACGAAAGCGACGGCTCATCTACGGATTAGTACCCGTTAGGTTTTCGTATTATGCGGCCTACATTACAAATGGAAACTGTTGGAAATATTCAGACGGTTTTTTTATGTATTATTATTTTTTATTTATTTATTCTAAGGGCAACATCTGTGTTAGAGGATAAGGGCGTCCGTCCATGTTTTTATGCACAAAACTAAATAGGCTAACAAAGAAAAACAACTTGCAAATCTGAAAAATATTGCTGCATATAAAATAGCTATTTATTCTTGGTTAAGCTATATATGCAACAATTTAGATTTTAGTTTATCTAGATATAAACCTAAAACATGCTAAATGTTGGCTCTCATTAGGATTGGGAATGTTTGCAGTGTAGTACTTTATTTTTAAGAATATAATTATTTACTTACATTACCAATATTTTTTCAGGAACATTAAAACTGTTTGACGGTTTGCACAATTTAAAAGTTAAATACACAAATTAACACAAAAACACTATGTATACATATTTCGCAGACGTGTAAATAATACGTTGTGGGAATTGTGAAATAATCTTAGTTCCACCCCTTTGCTCGAATACAATTTTACACATTTTTCGTAATAGATGTGTCTTCGATATTCTCGTTACAAAGTAAACTTTGAGTCTTTTATGCTATTAAGTTTAAGGCTTAAGGCAATTCAATTAGTATTACTTTAGTCCACTAAAGCCCATTATGATGATGTTATAAAACCAAATTAAGGAATATACTTCGAGTATTTTTAAATATACCAAAGTGGGTTTTAAATGAAAATGCATGATGCATTACAAATGTATCTGTTAATCGCGAGCGTCACTTACTGTTGTAACGTGAGGGGGACTTACTGAAATTAAGTTCTAGGTATAAAATATTAAGTATTGTACTTAGGACTTACTAGACTCAGTTGTGTGATAACATTTTAGTATTAGCCAAACGGTTAACTGACTGAGAGTGCTCCGGCTCAACACACGAAGCCTAAACCAGGTGCAAAATATGACCCGCTGATAGAAGAAATTACTTTGCTTTTGAGAGGAGGTTGTGGGAACATCATACTTATCAATTGAGTATTTTCGTTGGATCAACCTTTAAGGGAATATTGTTTCAGTACTGACGATTCACTCACAACAGACGGTTTTAGGCAAGCCGTTTAGTTCAATTTTTAAGAAAAATGTCAGACAACTTTAAGTATGTCGTTATTTCGTGTTAGCAATTATAACAATATTTTTAAGGATACGTTCTGGGTGTTTAATAAGTACAGTATAAAAAAGTCGGATCGAATATATTATTTTATAATCGTAATAACTATTGCTTTTTTTTTGTACATAAATGCGAAGTTGTGGGCACAGCTAGTTTTTAAATATTTAGCTCTTATATTATAAAAAAAAAACAGCTCTTACACAATCACGTTAACGAAGTCCTTTTAATTTTTCTATATAATTATGTTAACCATTTGAATAGGATCGACATTAGTAAAATTAGGATGTCCTTCAAAAATTGAGGAGTTGAGGTAAGTATTAATGAGAGACCACTCGTGTTACAAAGTCTGGACGGCGCACTCTCCCCGAGAAAATTACCTGAAAATTTACATAATAGAGAATCCGTGGCTGCCCTAGCCCTTTGAAAGTTGGAACTGTGGCTCCGCCTCGAGTGACACCGCCGTACATTAAATTAACATCTCTCTCACTTTGTTTGCGAAGGCTACACCGGCGGAACCTAATTTGTAATGATAAAAAGGTCGCACTAGTCGCTTCGTCCCTCTGTATAGCTACGGAACTAGGAACTAGGAAGTCATCAATACTGTTCACGTGTGAACGGGGAGCTCGAATGCTAGAATAAAGCACAAAGCTAATTAAGCATGTTCAGTAACATTCGTCGCACAATAAAACAATGCTTTGTTAACATTTTTAGTTCGTTGCGGGTGTGTGAGGTTTCTACAAATGGTTCAGTAAATTACTGGGTAACACGTCCGAATCAGCGAAACTAAAAACGTAAATGCAGCAATCGCTGTAATTGGGTAACCACTGCGCATCATTAGGTAATTGCAGCTGTGGCTCGCTGAACGCTCACTTACCCCCTACCACGATCCTATATTTTATGTTTCAGTTTCCCTTATTCTCCATTGAACAATGGATTACGCACGACATATTTGATTTGTTATACTTGTTAAACAAACAACTGGCGTTAATCAATTTTGCACTGATTGGGTATTGGACTTGATTTATTTCTTTTCGATACTGTCTGTAATTTGCTTTATGAAGTTGTATAGTATTAATGTTTAGTGTATGGTGTGTGTGTATAAGTGGTGGTAGGGATAGGGCTATTTTGCTATTGTGCTCGAAAGAGCATACATAAAATAAACACTAAAATGTGTTATTTGTTATCTAGTTATCAAGAGCTTTCAAAAAGCACGAATACATAACTAGTTTTGTTTTTGTGGTGCATAATCCGTTTTGTCTACTTTTAATAAAATTTGTCAAGTTCGTATTAAACCAATCACAAGATTTACATTGAGGTGTGGTTGAACTTAAAGCGCAATTTTGATTTGTTTTTATAGTGATAAGAACTTTACTTTTTCGTTTAAGTTTTTGATCCAAGTAATGAAATAAATTTTAAAACAAATTAAATAAGTGAGAAATTAACATAAATAAATTTAAGTTAATCACAACAACATAGTTGTATAATAAGAAATGTTTGTTGAATGGTGAGACAGATTAAGAAAGCTATTTATAAAAGTACGTTTATGTTCATCACTTTTCTATATAAATATTTATATGTATCTTATGTATAGTTTCTTTTACTCGTTATCTTTTCACAGAATCTTTTTCACAGAATTACCTTTGAAGTAAAGCCGAATTAATAATAATTAGTCGCCATTAAGAAGATAATAAAGCGGGTCATATAATGAGAGTATTATTAGGCCTAGTCTTGCCTCTGGATGAAGTTACATTAAATTTGCCGTTGAGCTTAAGTTAGCTGGTCGGCTTGCAAGCTCACAGCCATTACCCGCTCTACTCTAATATACAGTAGTACGTAGGTAGCTCATCCCGTTTGCTTGTAGATTAGTTGAAATTGCCTTGTTCAGTTCAATGCTTCGTGTAATACGTATTGCAAACAACTCCTTTTAGCCCATTACTTTAACAGCAAGGAAAAGGAAAGAAATAAAAAAAAAACAATGGATTCCAGTCTGCAAGAGTCTTTGACTAGCCTAAAGAATATGTTCCATGAACAAATGACCAGTTTTGAAGCCAGGTTGCAGAAATCCAGTAACACTTCACCAGGTGGATCAGGTTTAGCTGCTGAATTTACTGCTTTTAAAACATTCACGGTGACTACCTTGAACTTGCTTCAGCGCCAAGTGGATGCATTGTCTCAAGAAGTAGACAACATAGAAATGCGTGGTCGACGTAAAATGCTACTGTTGCATGGTGTTAATGAGCAGGCGACTGAGGTTGTAGCCGATGTTGTAGCTAATATTGTTAAAGGGCAACTACAACTAAAAACTTTCACTGCAGCTGATGTCCAGCGGTGCCATAGAATGGGACGACCTACAGCCATCCATAAGCCTAGGCCCATCTTGGTGAAATTTCAGAAAGTTAGTGATCGAGACAATATTTGGTTCTCAAAAACAAAACTCAAGGGCAGCAGTGTTACTCTATCTGAATTTTTAACCAAGTCAAGACACGACACCTTTATGGCGGCACGAGCTAAGTTTGGCATTAATAAATGTTGGTCAAGAGAAGGTTACATCCACGTCATTGGTCCTGATGCTTCGCGCTATCGAATCACTTCACTCCGTGAATTGGATAACATAAAAGTCCCTGAGGTGGCTATTGCAGATAAGGAGACGGTTGCTGGTGCTCCAAAACCCCCTAGCGGGAAGTTAAAACGAGCTGTTGCCTCCAAGAAATAGATCTGTTTGAGATTTTTAACTGTTACAGATTGCTACGCCGGGTAAAACATACTTTATATATTTCACTTTCACCCTCTTCTATTATAACTTAATATCATATGTACTGTGTTTTCCGTTATGATATTTGAATGTCAATTTAATTTTTTCACTTAAATTTATTTCTTTGTATACCGGCTTACTTTCATGTTGACAACGTCAAGCTTCATATGTCAAACTTAAATTGCTGCAGCTACGTTCCATTTCAGGTAAAATTTATGACTATAATGGCTTTAATAATATTAAGTTTTTTGTTTTTTTTTTTTATAGTCTTTGTTTCTTTCTTTGTTTTTTTTTATTTATTTTTTTTATTTGCTATTGTATTTAATGGTAAAATTGTTTTTGTTAATATAACACGCAACTGGTGGGTGAACAGGATTGTGTTGTCTTTTGGAATTTTGTTTGTATCTATTATAGAGTTAAAAGATAGTAATATAAAAATATACTATCTAATTGTAAATATATACTATCTAATTATTATTATTTATATAGGCATTTATATTGTAAATTTGTGTCAATGTCAGATATTGACTCAGATAGTGACACAAACACTTTTTTAACAGCAAAGAGCTTGAATGATAGTTTTTCTAGTATACCATCACTTGCAGATGTACTTCAGTCGCAGTTTTCTGATGTTCCCAGTAATTTTAATGTAGTCCACATAAATGCTCAGAGTATTCCAGCCCATTTTCCGGAGATGCTGGCCAATTTTGAATGTAAGAACATTCATGCAATTCTTATTTCAGAATCATGGCTAAAACCATGCCTGCCTTCTATTTCCTACACCCTTCCAAATTTCCAATTAATTAGAAACGACCGTTCGGTTGGTGGGGGTGGCGGTGTAGCCATATATCTTCGCGACAATATTCCTTTTAACATTATTGATGTGTCTGCACAGCCACCGCCATCAAATGCAGGTGAACATCTTCTTGTAGAAGTGGAACTTTATCATACCAAAGTTTTGTTAGGTGTGTACTACTGTCCCTCTTCACGTATTAACTTTTTCTCTTCTTTTGAACATCTCTTGGAGCAATTTAGCCCTTCTTATTGCCACACAATTATAATGGGAGACTTCAATACGTGCCTTAATAAAAAAGACTCCCGTTCTGCCTTGTTATGCAACATAGTCGAATCCTGCAACCTTACTGTTCTCCCTTCAAATCCTACTCATAATTTTCCAAATTGTTCTCCTTCTCTTCTCGATTTAATCCTTGTTTCGTCAGCTGAGCATGTTGCCAAACATGGCCAGTGTTGCGCCGATATCTTCTCCTACCACGATCTAATCTACCTTTCATATAAAATTCGAATTCCTAAAACTAAATCCAAGATTCTGATGCAGCGCAACTTTGGTAGTATGGATATAAAGAAGCTTCGGGAAGATGCTGCTAAAATTGATTGGGTTCCCATTTATAATTCGATTTCCGTTGATGAGAAAGTTAACATTTTAAATAATAACCTTATTTCTCTTTATGATGTACATGCACCTGTGCATGCAGTAAAGATAAAGCATTTACCATCACCTTGGCTCACAGAAGATATAAAGGATTTATTAACAAAAAAAGCAAGAGCTAAAACTAAGTTTAAGTATCGACCGACTCAGTGTAACCTGGAGAAATACGTGACAATTCGGAACCTCTGTAACAAGGTGTGTAGGAAAGCACAACGCCAACACATTAAAAAGTCTGTCGAAAATGAAGATCCTTCCAAAGTTTGGAAATTTCTTAGAACCTTGGGAGTTGGAAAGTCAAAGCAAGAAGAAAATTTCAAAAATATTGATGTCGACGCCTTAAACAGGCACTTCACTTCCTCGTCTAGTTTTGATGATGTCACCAAAACTAACACATTAAATTATCTTTCACAGCTTCCAACTCCCCACTATCCACCTTTTGTATTTAATCAAGTCACTGATTGTGATGTTAAAAAGAGTATATTAACCATCTCTTCTAATGCTGTTGGTAATGACTGTATTAGTCGGAAAATGATCCTTCCCATTCTCGACCTAATTCTACCAGTCATATGTGACATCCTAAACCATTCCTTGTCCAGCTCCAAATTTCCATCTATATGGAAAGAAGCTCAAATAATACCTCTTCCTAAGAAGCCTAGGCCTTCATCTTTCACCCAATACCGTCCTATTTCTATTTTACCGTTTTTGTCAAAAGTTTTAGAACGCATAGTTTATTTTCAACTTAACTCCTTTCTCTCTAAAAACAACCTTTTAAATTCCTTTCAATCTGGTTTCCGACACGGGCATAGCACTGTGACGGCTCTAATCAAGATCACCGATGACATTAGGATGGCCATGGAAAATGGTAATCTGACCTTACTTACACTTCTGGATTTTAGCAATGCTTTCAATACAGTTGATTCCCATATCCTACTTGGTATACTACGCTCGATTAACATATCTCCAACAGTGATTGATTGGTTTCAAAGTTACCTGTCTGGTCGCCGACAACGGATTCGCACTGAAAATTCGGTTTCTTCTTGGTGTGATATCTCGGTCGGTGTACCGCAGGGTGGCGTTTTATCTCCTTTACTCTTCGCTATATTTATTAACACAATATCCAAAAGAATAGTTTCATCCTACCACCTTTACGCAGACGATCTTCAAATTTATACTCACGCGCCAATTAATAGAATACACGAAGCCTTTTCTATTGTAAATTGTGATTTGGAACGTATTTGTGAATGGAGTGTTAACTATGGTCTCCAGGTGAACCCTGCTAAAACTCAGGTCATCATGGTGGGCAGTTCTAGGATGATTTCTCAAATCGATTTTACTCAATTGCCTCAAACAATTTTCAATGGTACGCCACTGTATATTAGTGATAGTGTAAAAAATCTGGGTATATTAATTGATAGAACTTTATCCTGGGGCCCACAACTACAAGAGGTTAGTCGCAAATTGTTTGCCGCAGCTGGGTCCTTACGAAGACTACGGAACTTTCTTCCAATCGCTACAAAGATTTCGCTTGCACAGTCACTCTTACTTCCAATACTAGACTATGCTGATGCCAGTTATCTCGATCTCACTGAGGAGCAACTCAATAAGCTTGAACGGCTTCAAAACTTTTGCATAAGGTTCATATTTGGTTTACGCAAATATGATCATATTTCAGAATATCGCAATTCGCTCAAGTGGCTCCCAATTCGCCTTCGGCGGAATACTCACATCCTGTCTCTACTTTATAATATACTATTCAATCCCCTCACACCCTTTTACCTCAAAGAACGTTTTAGGTTCCTCTGTGACACACATTCAAGGTTCTTGAGATCATCTGAAAATTTGCAACTTCAAATTCCAGTGCATTCTACAAAGTTCGCCGACAAATCCTTTACTGTTGAAGCCGCACGCCTTTGGAATACACTACCACTATCTATTAAACAAGCGCGAACTTTAGCATCATTCAAAAAAATGGTAATGCAACATTATCTGTTAGAATAATCCAGCACATCAATCATATATACATTTTTAATTTATTATAGATATAATTAAGTAATCTATGTAAATGTTTAAGTATGTAGGTATATATATCTTGTTTATATTTATATATATATGTATGTATGTATTATACACACATACACGTCATTATATTTATGCATCCATGCAGCTCCACTTTATATTTTTACACCAAAACCCACGTCTTTCATCACGTTCCTGTCCATCCTAAGGTTGCCTGGAAGATATTGCTTCTTAGCGATAAGGCCGCCCATTGTGCATTTCTTGTTCTTTTATATAATTCTGTTTCTGTGTATTTGTTTGGTGTACAATAAAGAATATATTATTATTATTATTATTATTATTAAAATGTCAAATGTATCCTATTTTGGTGAAAAGCTTAAGCCGTTTATTTACGCTGAGTGCTTGCATGGGCGTAAACAACCGCTGTTGTGACTAGTGTCTATTTGCATATATAACATACTCGTATTTAGTGGTTATAAGTTCAGTTTATATTTGTGCCAATTGTTTATGTTTATTTCCCGTTTAAATGTTTGTAGGTACTATGTGTTAAGTTCAATGCAGAATAGAAAATATTGGAAACGCATGTAATAGGTTTATGGAAAGTATTATGCTCACTCAATGACTCAAAGTAATAGCTGTTACCGTCGAAGCAAAATTATCATTTTTAAGAAAACAGCTCATAAATGCTTATTTTATAAATATCGGAAATACAAACATGAGTTGAAGCATGCTTTTCCCACTGTCGCAAGAATCAGCTGTTACAATATCTATTTTTAGTAGTTTACAGTATTCTTCTGCAATAATGATTATAAAAGGCAAAAAAAAATTATAATGAACCAGTCATATTGCGATTCATTCTGGTGAACACGAATTCCTATAAGCGGCTGTCGGTAAATTGACGCATATTAAATAGTTTTTTTAAATGTTTTGGTTCCAATAGACACTTCGGATACACTCACGCCTGTGTCTCCGAAGGGGTAGGTATAGGCGTATAATTATTTATTATTGTGCCAACTATTGCTAATATCCCAGCACACTGGGAAAATTGGGAGTATATTTAAAGTGATAGGGAGAATAGAAAGAGAAGGAAGGAATAACGCAACGGTCTCTTCCATTTTTTGGCTTCAAGTTCGCCTGAACTATAGCGACTTTTTAGGTTACAAAGTTGTAATTTAATATGGCTAATACAGTTCGTCATATATGGAAAACGTTGTTTAATTGACAGTAAAGTAGTCGTAAAATTACAGGGATAATAACCAGTGTGAAGGTCCATAATGTGCCAAGGGCCATAAATAGTACAATTATTAGTTTAAAAAAAACTATAATTGGAATTTGAAATCTGTAATGGCATGGAGCCAAATTAAAATTTTAAAACTCTCCTTCCTCTTGGTATAAGACGAATACAGGTATACAGGGCTATTGACAGGAAAGCAAAAGATTTTATCCTGGGGAAATGAATATAGTGCATATATATATGCAATGTTCTCTGGAAGTTTATTAGAACTCTACAACTTGCATGCGCCCTTGCGAACGATTAAAATAAAGCACTTACCGGCACCGTGGCTTACTGAGGAGATACGGCAGATTATGGCTAAAAAGTCTGCAGCTAAAAATAGGTACAAGTGCTGACCTACGGACACTAACTAGAATAAATATGTATTACTGAAGAATCACTGCAATAAGATGTGTAGAAATGCACAACGCCAACATATCCATTCTTCCGTAGAGAACGAAGACCCAGCCAAAGTCTGGAAATTTCTAAGAACATTGGGAGTTGGAAAGTCGCGTCAAGACTTTATTCCTAAAAATATTGATATCGATTCACTTAATAAACATTTCTCTTCTTCGTCTAATTTTAATAAGACAATTAAAGCTTATTAGCTTTAATAGCTTTAATAGCTTATTAGCTTTAATTGCTGCGCTTAGACATATTTTTTTCTATCCTAACTCCCAACTATACTTCTTTTGTCTTTGATCAGTTGTCAGACTGTGATGTTAAGAAGACTACATTAGAAATTTCGTCAAATGCTGTAGGAAGTGACTGTATCATGATACTCTCTATCCTTGACGAAATCATACCCATTTGATGTAATATTCTGAATTCCTCCCTCTCAAGATGTGTTTTTCCAACTGCTTGAAAATACGCTTAACTGACTCCTCTAACAAAAAAAGGAAAACCCTCTTCCTTTTCTGATTATAATATCCATTTTACCTTTCCTTTCCAAAGTCCTCGAACGTCTTATTCACTCTCAACTGAGTAACTTTTGTCCAAGAATTCCCTACTAAACCCCTTCCAATCTGGCTTTCGCCCTGGTTACAGCACGACTTCTGCACTAGTTCATATCTCAGATGAAATTAGACTAGGCATGGATGCTAGAAATATTACAGTACTTACATTACTCGATTTCAGTAAAAGTTACCTGTCTGGTCGCCGTAAGCGTATACGCATTGAAGACTCGGTCTCTTCTTGGTGTGGTATTTCTGCTGGTTTACCGCAGGGTGGCGTTCTATCTCCTTTACTCTTCGCTATTTTTATAAACTCCATTTTCAAACAATTACGTCCATTAAACCCTCTTTACGCAGATGATTTACAGATATATACACAAACTTCACTTAACATGTTATCGGAAGCTAATAACATAGTCAATGCTGACCTATCACACCTTGTCCATTGGAGTCAAAATTATGGACTCCAAGTTAATCCCTTAAAAACTCAGGTATGTGTTATTGGCAGTCCTATGTTGGTTTCAAGGATTGACTGGTTACAACTGCCCCAAATTGAGTTTAACGGCACAACTTTAAAAATCAGCAATACTGTCAAAAACTTAGGAGTCTATGTGGATAGTACCTTATCTTGGGGTCTACAGCTGCAAGAAGTCAGCCGCAAGGTCTTTGCTTCAGCAGGGTCTCTATGAAGGCTACGCAATTTTCTTCCAACTACCACTAAGGTTGCACTTGCACAATCGCTTCTTCTTCCAATTATTGACTATGCCGATGTCAGCTATCTGAATCTCACTGAAGTACAACTTAATAAACTTGAGCGACTTCAAAATGTTTGTAGATTTATATTTGGACTACGAAAATATGATCACGTTTCTGAGCTCCGTCAAAAGCTCAAGTGGCTTCCAATATCGTTTTCGCCGGAATACTCACATTCTAACTTTTCTTAACAACATCTTATTCAATCCTAGCCTCTTTTTATCTCAAAGAACGGTTCAAATTCATTCATGACAAATATCTCACCATCGGAAAATTTGAGACTGGAGATGCCATTGCATTCCACAAGGTTTGATGACAAATCTTTCACTGTTGAAGCTGTACGCTTGTGGAATGCGTTGCCAAAGGACATTAGGCTAGCGGAATCATTGAACATTTTTAGGAAAATGGTTCATGACTATTATTTATCACTTTAGTTCTGTTATCTAGTATCTATTATTTCCATATTAGTGGTATGTATGTATCTATTGTTGTATGTATTTATATGCGTATGTATGTATTTTTATCTGTATGTGTGTTAGTATGTATGTACGTTTATCTGTATTTGTATTAGTATGTATGTTATATGTTGTACATAAATATGTTTAGCTTTTTATATAAGTTTTATATTTGAACATAAGTTAGTGTAGTTTTCATTAAAACATTGAAGTGATCCTCCAACTATCTCTGTCTCTCCGAATGATTATAATCCATTCTAAGGTTGCCTGGAAGAGGTTGCATATAGCAATAAGGCCGCCATTTGTACATTATATAGTTGACACTTGTACTGTATGTATTGTATTTAACTGTAAGAATGGTGTACAAATAAAGAGTGTTCTATCTATCTATCTATCTATATATATAGAACCATGTCGCGTATTTTAAATAATGACTTAGGTTTTGCAGCCTATAAGAGATGTACTGGTCAATATTTAACTGATAATTTATAAAAGAATATGGTAGTAAAATCAGCGGTACGCAAGGGGAGGTTACAGAGAAAAAGAGTTTTCTGGCCGGAAACATTCTACTATACTGCATATGAGCAATAATTTAACAAGCAGAATTATCGAGTTTGTGCTGAAAACTCTATAGAAGATTCCCAATTAGTCAGCAAAGTACAACATAGGCGTTATCCAACTTTAGTGACGGTGGGTCATATCAATGAGTGACTCAGACATATTTTTGTGAAAAAGGTGTCAAAACATCGGCACAAGTGTATCAAGATATGATTCTTGATAGAGAAGACCTTCATATATTTTTAATGCTATTATATTAAGGTTTAAATTAACACACATTACACTAATGAATGTTTTATGTGAGAGAATAAAAATAGACTTTTTTGTAACAATATTTATATCAAGACTGGGCATACTATTCACCTCAGGTGTTCTAGTGGACTCCTATATCTATTCAACAAGGTAAAGAAATATTAACGCCATTTTGTTACATTGAATTAATAAAGTATCTACTTTTCGAGATCTTGCACCTTTCAGAAATGTTGTAAATGAATCAGCACCATTTCATGACTTACGATTAGGGCGGATTATAAGAAAAATAATAGTCCACGATGACATTCGGTTTATTATAACAATTTAATTAAGATTAGAATTTAAATAATAGATAAGGTTAATAACTTATATTAGTCTACATTAATTAATATTACGATAAAGCCTTGTTTCATTTTGAACTCGTAGTTTTTAGTTACAGAGATATAATAGATGAAAATATTCACGAAACACCTTAAAATGAACAGCATGAATAACATCAATCACAAACTTTACTCACGTAGCTTATTTGTCCTGTAGGACAAAATGTATGACACATAACAGTTTACGAGACGATGTCATCACCCTACACGTTATTTACACACCGTCAGGGACACTTAAAAAAGTTGACTTTATCATACAATTTATAGCAGCTCGTATGAACTCAGAAAACATTTGTGATCGAGGCACAGAGCCAATAAAAATCGGCGATTATTCTCCCCTAAAATTGATTCAAATCAATTTATATTATTTACACGAGTTGCTTGGACATACAAATTGAGTTTTTGTATTTAATGTTTTCCAATTACCCGACAGTCCCTTTTCACATTTAGGGTGTTCCTGGGTTATTAAGACTATTTGATGCTTTGAGTAGGTAGCCAATCAGTGGGGGGACTCTTTAGAAACCTTATAATAAACACTCCTTTACGCACGTGAAAATTATTATTTATACATGTTATCGATTCATATTTTTTTTCCGAATGTTAATCTGTACGTCAGAAAAACGATAAAGTCGGAGATTTACTGTGCGCTTTCTGTCTAATTCTATTTTTTTAATCTATTTTATTCTAAATTTGTATCTAGGAAGGCAGAGCAATCAACCACGGAGTAAGAAAAATACCTTTTTAATTGGTAAGAGTTACACGCATATATTCAAATGTTTAAATATAAAAAAAAAAAAAATATAAAATTTATTTTACTCCTACTGCTATTCGTGACGACCCAAAGAGGGCTTTGTGCATGTTGCTATTCGTATTTTACTGCATTTAGTATCTGTCCTAATCATGTTAATTCTGTAAATGTAAGTTCCATCTACAACTTTAAATTTCGTAAATCAGTAATACTTATATGATGAAGCCTGCTTGGTTGTGGAGTAAGATCGCCCACTTTATATCAATTTCGTTGTAAGTTGAACAGTTGGCCTCGGTTAGTATGGAAACGTCTGGAACTCGTTTAATTAAAAGGGAATCTTTTCATCTAGTGCAGTTAAACCCGTGTTTGCTCCCCATCATCCCCTCGTTGTACACTTTGCCGGCCAGCTAATATATTACGTAGTTATACAGTTATACAATGTAACTACTGGTACTGGTAAGTCAGACTTGATTGAGTTAAAGATGAAAAGAAGGAATTCTGAGTGTAATAATCACACAGCATATTGTTTACCTACACTTATTCGTTCACATATACGTTGTCGCAAGGGTGTGAAATACATGCTATGTATTACATGCATATCTACTAAAAATTCCGCTTCCTCCTTTACTAGAAAGCCAGCAACGTACTTGCGACCTTTTAATTTGCAGGTGTCTATGGGCGGCGGTAGTCACTTACCATCAGGAGACCTGAACAAGTGGTTCCAATGTTGAAAACACAAATGCATTGTACGGGTAAACGCTTTGAACATTGAGATATATTTACCCTATATTTAAAATTTAATGTATAATTATACAACAGGGAAGTGATAGGATTGTTCAATATAAATATTTTGTTTGTTCTCTGTAATATTTTCTATTATACTCTATCAACTTATTAATTCAGACTAGAGCTATGAACACGTAAGAAGTTCATAATCTGGTTAATAAAACTGACGTTTTATAATTAAGTACTTATCATTACGCTTTCTATTCATAACCTCGGTAACGGCAGGGGAGATTACAAAGGAACTCTAACCCTATGCTACAGGGCTTTCTAAGGAGCTTATAGGTTAGTTAGAGATGTAGATCTGACACATCCAAGCGTCGAGAGAGAATTATTGTACGAGGTGTGCTTACAATTTCTCTATGCTTGTGATTTAATCTGTAAAAAATATATAGCCCTACAGCACCACAGAAGTGTTCAAATAAAAACTAATTAATTCATGTTGCAGTATTTCACTTACATTACAAATTTTTATTATAAGTGAATATGCAATATATGCAGTAATATTCAACAGGTGTGTAGTGCAATGTAATGTGTATGTGTGTGTGTGTATGTGTGTGTAATTCTTTAAGAATATGTAAAGTCAGTGTGGGTGGTAAAAAGAAGCTGTTAGAGACGCCACTGCCTCCTCCTTCGGGATAAAGGCGTGAGTATTTAACTGTAACCTAAAACATGCTGATAATTATTAAATAATCAAATGATATTTAAAATCAAATATATACCCCTGTATGTCGCGTGAATCGTTGATCCATAAGACTGTCATTTCTATACATGAATTATCAGACTCAGAAGTAATTTAATTGTACTGGCTAATACATAAGACAGTTACTATCAAAGAGTGTTAATAATTTACATATTTATTATCATTAAAAATAAAAATTGTGTTTTAGTAACTGAATAGTACTTAATATTTTTAAACACGCACATGATAGTTCCATTCATTTTGCCGCTTTTCCATAGATGAAAATTTGACAAAAACAATAATTATATACGAGTATAATGCGAGATCCTCTTCTTCTGTCCTCTACATTCTTTCTAACAGAAATAGTAACTAAAGCTTATACTTACAGTCTTATTTTATTATATATTTTTTACAATGTTATAATTGTGCAATTTGTACTACTTTTTTTTTAATAGTTTGAAGCCAAATAAGGGTCAATAAAGCTTCTATTTATTATATACTAGAAAAGTCTCCCGTCCGGACCGAAACTAGTCTGGCATCACTGAAATACACACTTTAGTAAAACCGTACATTTAAACAAAATAAATCAAGTACTGTAAGTCTTACATGTACATTTAGGCTTCAGAAAGCTTTGTACTAGATGGATGTCTCATAATTTGACGTAAGATCAAAAACTCTGTTGTTTGGATTAGTCCGTTGTTAGACTCGAAGTTTTGCCGACATAAGTAAAGAAGTGCAAAAGTCAAGCTCACTCCGCCAGGCGGACTATAGAATATTTATCTATCGAAGGTGTGGAGTTGGTGAGTCTTTCTTCTTACAGTCCCGACCTTGTACCTTGTGAATTTTATTTATGTCCAAAAATAAAAGATAAACTACTACAAAAAGCATTAAAATATTAACAGGTATCTATACGATATCGTTTTTTAATTTACTAAAAGCTTTCAGTGTGATCCTCGTATTATCCATATTTATTAAAAGGAAGGAAAGAAGAATACAGCATTAACTCTGATAGTGGCAGTTCCTGATTTTGAATAAAATATATTAATATTGTTGTATTATTATTATTTAGTTGTCCTATAAAATTTTACAGCTTTTCAACATAAAATGACAAATAAAGCGAATTGTTAACTTGTATTAAACACTTGCAAATAAATTGTTTTCAGTTCTCATATTTTGACACTATTGATGAACGATACTTTGTCGCATTGAAATGCATCTCATCGGTATGCAAACTACTTGTGAACAATAAACTACTTGTGAACGACTAAAACTGTCATCATACACATCACAAAGAAAATATCGTATTTTTTATTTGCCTCGCACAACCAGCTTATGGAACAAATTGTCGCCTGCCGTATTTCGGAACCGATACGACCTTCAAACCTTCAAGAAAAGAGCGTACTCCTACCTAAAAGGCCGGCAACGCACTTGTGACTCTTGAGTTGCGGGTGTCCATGGGCGGCGGTAGTCATTTACCATCAGGTGACCCGTCTGCTCGTTTGCCCCCTATCGCATAAAAAAAAAGTATCGTGACATCTTAATATATCTCTTATTTTAAGTTAATAGTTTGATAAATCAAGTTATTTGAAATCTTTATGTATAAACAAAAAAATGTATATGGAATATTAAAACCAGTTTAAAATTCTATACGAAATGTAATCGTTTTCGTATCACTTGTAACATAATAAACCGTACCTTAAGGTTATTAACTTATGCAAAGTTTCTTGCAATAGTTGAATTTATAATATTGCATTGGCAGCGCTTATATTGCAAATAGCTGCGTAAGACAATTGGTGAAATCTATGTCAAAAACATAAATTATTTCCGTTTTGAATTGGCACTACTTAAAGGTTTGAAATAAATGTTACAAATGTGAAAATATTACTTTTTATATGTTAAAGTATATTTGCTTAGGGAAGTATAAACTTCTCAAATAAGAACCAGCAATCCAATAAACAAAATATGCCCCGTGTCTAAATAGCTATAAGTATATATAGTACTATAATATATATATGTATCTTGGCACTAGGATGTTGAAACAATATACGGTATTAAATAACATTAATCCTTTTCAAATAACATTACATATATTATTTAATAAAGTCATAAAATGTTCGTATCAGTATTTTATGTACGCAATACTTTTTAAATCTACATAATATGATGAAAGGTCAGAGTTTATTTGTTTTAGTGTTTAAATGTGCTAATCCCGGAACCTTCTAATCCAATTTGAATAATTATTTGAATAGGATAGCCCGTTTAAGGAAGGCTATAGGCTATATATATTCATGCAACTACCTAAGAGAGTGGATCAGTAATCAAAAATGTCAACAAAGTGGGCACATGGCGTCAGAAAGCTTATATATATACTAGACGTAAATATCATGATTTTACGGAAAATCAAAAACGCTGTGGTGCCGCTTAATGGTTTATAAATTTGACAAAGGTGACTCGAATGCTGCATATGACATCGTCACAGGTAATGAAAGCTAGATATATTGTTACGAACCCGAAACCAAAAGACAATCTGAGCAATGGACGTCTCCATTCGAAGATTTGCAGATAAAAGTAAAGAAGGGCAGAAGTCAAGGGAAAAGATGGTGCCTCATTCTTTGGAAGACCTTGTAATTTCGCAACATTCATACCAGAAGATAAAAGGACTTGAACTGCAAATTGGTATGTCAGTCAGTTCCAGTTGTACTGGAAAATGTTAACAAGCAGGATCCTCCCCACTACGACAACGCTCCAGCTCACTGTATAGCCCAGACGGATCATCGAATATTTGTTTATAGTGGTGTTTAGTTAGTGGTAGAGTCATGCTAAGGCACGAATGGGCCGTCTCGATCGTTGCGATACCACGGCCTTACAGAAAACCGGTCGTGAAGTGAAGTGAGTGAAATGAGTGAGGTTTCCGGAGGCCCAACTAACCTGCTCCGCTTCCCTCCCCCCCATCGCCACTCTCCTCTTTCCTAACTCCTTTCTTCTTCCAATCCCCGCATCCCCCATCGCTCATCACCCTCAAAGGCGGGCAGCATGGACGGCGGTTGTCACTTATCATCAGGTACCTATCTCTTCCTCTGTCCCCCTATAGTATAACAAAAAAGAAAAAAAAAAGTGAGTCATCCTCCTTACAGTGCTGACCTGGCACCTTGTGACTCTTATTTATTTCCAAAAATAATGGATAAACTTAGATGAATTCGTTTTATGAACCTTGAAGATGCCGTGGCTGCATTTGAAAAAGGCGTGGAAGAAATAAAGAAAGCTTCAGTCCATCTCATGCAACCGTGCTTAGAAAGGAACGGAGACTACTTCGAAAAGCAATAAAAATCAACAGGATTCTATTTCATTCCATTTTCTCTTTTCTAATTTTTTTTTTGTGTGTATTTACTTATTTGTAAGGAAGTTAATCATTATCCTTTCACCAGTAGTTTTTGGTTAGCTTTAAATATGTAACGAGAAATGCAATTGAATAATAGGTTATAAGACGATTATATTACTTAGTTTTTTTTTTTTAACTTGTGGAAACCCCCTCGGGCCGACATCCTACCGGGGTTTTCAGTGGAACGGTGTGTCGGAATCGGACCGACTAAAACCACACGGTGTGCCATGCTGCGCTTAAAATAGGAGGATTCCGGGAACAGCTTTAGTAAGACATCCGGACCCCTCCTAGCGCTTTTGCCCGCAAAAGCGCGGGCACCACCTTCTTTCTGGTAACTCTCAATTAGGCAACGTCCTGGCACACCAGGACGTCGCCTCCTCGCGGCTGGAGGGGAAAACCCGTCCCGAACACCCACAGCCACACTCAGGGCGTCATGAGGCGCAAGTAAGCGCGCCTCCGCCACCCGGTACACCGGCGGCGAATTAGGTCCGAGTGGAGATCGTCCTCCCGGGCCCGTTCCGCGGCCTCCTTCTGCGAGATGACCTCCTCGCAGAAGGTTGCGACCGCGGTAAAATTCCTGTCGCTACCGGCCATGGAGCGTATGACGGCCGGTAGCGAGAGATCCTCTCCGATGACTGCAGTGAGGACCCGACGCTGCGCCGCCCAAGCCGGGCAACCCGCAAGCGTATGTTGGGCCGAGTCCTCACTGCAGTCGCAGTGGTAGCATACGGGACTCAATTCCCTCCTAGCGACTGAATGCAGGTACTTTCCGAAGCAGCCGTGCCCGGAAAGAACCTGCGTAAGTCGAAAGGAAAGGGTCCGCTGCCGCCCTGCCCACTCGACGATGACCGGCTGGAGCGCCTCCACGGTGGCTAAGCCAGCACGTGGAGCCTCCAGCCGGGACGACCAACGAGCCATAGTGGTTCGGCGAGCAGCCTCACGCCACTCGCGTACGTCTTCGGGCAGGGGCCGATTGCCGCTACCCGCCATGAAATCAGTCGTTCGCCGAAATACTTTCGCCTCCAAGTCCCACGGGGAAGTTCTGGCCAACGCGCACGCCGCTTCCGTCGATACGGTGCGGTAACCGCGTATGGCTCTAACCACCATGACCCTTTGAGGGCGCCAGAGGCGTGCCCTATTCTGGGCGGTCAGAGCCTCCGCCCACATCGGTGCACCGTATAGTGCCATTGACCGGACAATCCCCGTGTACAGTAGTCTTGTAGCAACGCTGGGTCCACCCAAGTTGGGCAAAAGTCGCCCAAGGGCGGACGCAGCGCCGACCAGCCTAGGAGCCAGCTGCAGGCAGTGCTCGTCGAATCGCCATCTTCCGTCGAGGATCAGGCCCAGATATCGTATGTGGGCCTGAACCGGTACGAAGAGAGAGACCTCGACGGGGCCCATGGAATAAAAGAGCCTCCGTCTTATCTAAGGCCACCCGCAACCTTAGCGCCTCGATACGCCCGACCACCAGTGAGGCTCCTCTGGTGGCCAGGCGTGCCGCCTCTTCAAAGTTCGCCCCCTGGGCTGTGACCAGTGTGTCATCGGCGTAACAGATTACGCCCAGCCCAGGGGGGAAGTCAACTCGAAGGGCCAAGTCGTACCCCATGTTCCACAGGAGTGGTCTAAGAAAAGACCCCTGCGGAACACCGCACGACATGGGCCGACGACTCAAATTTCCCTCTCGATCCTCGTACACGACGGTACGCTCCTCCAAATAGTCTGCAATCAGCTACCTCAGGTACTGTGGCACTCCGTGATAGCGGAGCGCTTCAGTGATGCAGTTGAATCGCAGACTATTAAAAGCGTTGGCAATGTCCAAAGACACTGCCAACAGCACGCCGCCACAGCTCACTACCTGTTCGGTCTCGGCCCTCAGGCGCATTACAGCACCGATCGTCGAACGCCCCGCTCGGAAACCGAATTGGGCGTCCGGGGCCGACCTCGCTCAGGTGCCGAACGATGCGGGCAGAGAGGATCCTCTCAAACAATTTACCCGCCTCGTCCAACAGCACGATGGGCCTGTAGGCCGCGACCGAATCCGTAGGCCGTCCCGGCTTTCTTAAAAGAACCAGCTTCCCGCTCTTCCAGCAGTCAGGGAAGCGTCCAGACGCCAAGCATGCGTTGTACACCTCCCTGAGGCGGTCTGACATGTGGTTGAGGGCTAGGGCCAATATTCGGGCAGGGATCCCGTCCAGTCCGGGGGCGGTGTTCTTAGAACGGATTCGAAGGACAGCCGCATCTATCTCTGTCACTCTTCTCTAGTCGCCGTATCGAGGTTTCCAGGTTATTGAGGAAGACCTCGAAATCGCTCAGACTCCGGTTGGGAGAGAAGTAGACACCATAAATGGTGATCCCCCCCCATTCAGCAGCAACATATCCAAAACCCTTGTCTCTAAGCGACAAGGGCGGGGAATGAGCCGCCGTGGAGCCGACGACTGCCACGGAACCGTCCCGGTCACCCAACCAGTTTAGACAAGGAGGAACGTAATAGGGCTCCGCAGCTACGGCCACACCGATCGCCCCCCTGCCCCATCTGATGATTGGTGGGGAGATTACCCGCCTCACACACAGGGCAGTGAGGGGCGGCGGAACAATCCGCCGCTTTGTGCCCCAGTTGACCGCAGCGAAAGCAGAGACCGCTGCAGTCAAAACCACTTGCACACTTGACGCGGGTGTGTCCCGATGCCAGGCAAAACACCTTATCGGTCTCGCCGCCAGAACTGGACTCTGGCGTTCACGAAACCGACAAGGATCTTGCCGGCGTCGCCCAAAATCTTGGCCGACGCCATGGGACAACTGATCCAAACCGCGCCAAGGCCTCCTGGACCGGGGCGAATGGTGCCGACTCTGACGTTTTCCGCATTGCATCCTGTTTTCTCCTGAATGGCAACGCGGACATCCTCCACCGTCACAAAGTCGTCTAGGCCTGAAAGGCGCAGCTCAGCGCACTTAGGATAGTCCAACGTTACCCGCTTCCGGTGACACTGTGACGACTACAGCCACCGTTTTGGGCGCCTGCAGTTTCCGAGGCGTTTTGTTTGACGAAACGGCCACCGACTGCGATTTTAGTGTAGAAGCTGCTTTCTTGGCACCCTTCTTACCGCGCTTTCGAGACTTCTTAGCCCCTTCGACTACTTGCCACCCATCATTAGAGGGGGCAGACCTAGAGGAGCCAGGCATAGCTTCAGCACCAGATGGAACGAACGGAGTGGGGAGCGGAGGGAATTCAGTCGCCACTTTTGTCACTGCCTTCACCGGTCGTCCACGTTTCGGTGTGGATGAAACCACCGGAGCGGAAGTCACTGCAGCATACGACACAGTCGCTCGGGCACTTGAGATAGGAAGCGCTGTCGGTAACTGCGTCTTGCGTCTAGTCTTATCGGCGGCGAGAGGCGGCCGAACAATGGGGGCTGCAGGCAGCCTTGCCTCCAGACCTGCGAGGCGCCCGTCCATCATCCTCCACACTGGTCGTGGTCGTGGTCGTGGTCGTTTGCCGCTTGAAGACGCGCTACGTCCCCAATGAGAGATTGGACTACCCCAGAGATAGAGGAGGACCCCCAGAGGAGGACTCCTTCAGGGCTCGAACAAAGGTGCCCTTCAGATTAATGGACTTGGTGGCCACTTTATTGTTCTTGTGTCTGGAAAAGGCGGAACTTGCCAAAGGCGCAACAGGTGTAAGTGACCTCGGTCTTCCCCTTTAGCTGCTTGCTAATTTAGGAGGAAGCATGGATGGTTCAGGACCGTCATCCCTCGAGCGACTGCGCTTTCGATTTCCAAGATCTAGGAACACAATAACTTCCTCTTCGTTCGACGAGGTGTCGTCTGTCTTCTTTTTGATTTTCTCCTTCTTCTTCAAATTCTCCTTCTTCCTTTCTTTCTTCAGTTATTTCTTTAATGTTTTTCAAAGTTGATGAATCCATAATTATTCCCAAGAGTGGGGGAGAACTAAAGCTCCACCCGGGCAGAGATCCCCCAATACGCGTATCCCCTAAGCGTAGATTTATGCCCAACCGAGGGGTCCGCAGGTGCCTCGGCTGGGAGTGCGCTTGCGACTGAACCACCCGTCAGCCACGCATCCCATGGTCACGCACCAGAACACAGGATTCGGGGTAATTTTTTATAGAGGTATTCTTCCTCGCAGTCCGGGCGGTTAAGCCAAGACTCTAGCCCCCGATCAGAGCCGTGAGACTTAACCACGACACTCCTTTCAGGATTACGATATGCCAACGGTGACATCGAGACGAATATCCAAATGCCTGCTCGGTGGCAGTGCAAGTGCACGCCGAACCCGTCCTCTTTCTCCACTGTTGACAGTGGAGAAACTGCTACCCATAGAAGGGTCCCACTTGTGGCCGATGTAAAGGCCACCTCTTCTCGCCAGAAGATTAGCCGTCAGCGACGACGCCCTCCTGAAAAGTAGAGGAGAAGAAGGCTGCGTCGTCGCCAACGTTGCCCAGGGTGCACCACGTGGAGGTTTTCTAGCCGGCACCCCAACAGTTTGATTTGGATCAAGTTGAGCATTCTTAGCCGGTTGGCATTGGTTGAGAATGTCGGCAAATAAAATTCGTTACAATATTCTTAATTATTAAATAAAGATAGGTGCTGGTCCGTTGGATAAAAATATTTTCCTCTAAATCATTAAAATACATAAATAATACTAAACCATTCGTTGATATAACTAGGCATGGGCACTCTACATTAAATAGTATGTGAGCTGCCAGTGAAATATTGTGGCATTAAACATTTGCAGCACAGTGTAGTGCGAGATTGTGTTTGAAGTGCTTTTACAAGTATTTACGTGAGCATGTCACACGGGAGCTGGCGCCTGGTTGTTCTCGCCTGATAGTCCAAGAGCTCGCGTCGATCAGACCTTCAATACTTTATAAAACATGAAAGTTTCTATGTCTTTGTCCCCAATACGGGTCAAAACCATCCCCAAATTTGAAGTTTGGATCACAAGTTGCACCTTAAATACGTTCATTGTATTTGGAATAATATTAGAAACGACGTCATCCATTGTCAGACACTTAGTACAGTTGCAACCCAAAGTCAGACATCCTTAAATTATATTGAATTATATTTATACTTACGTAATAGTATAAAAGCTGAATTTTATATACTATGTTACTTGAGAAAATATCAAGAGATATTTTCTCGGTAATTAGACAGTTTCGATGGTACTTACAGTCACATTAAAAGTCTACCGTAAGTGAGAACGCGAGGATATTATATGCAAACGGGTGCGAGCAAATAGTGCGTTTAGTCGTCATCTGTCGTTTTCCAGTATTAGGTATGTGTTTCTTGGAGTTATCGAAAAATTTCTTAATATAGAATTTCTAACATTTTGTTATTTATAACATTGTGTTAGTATTTCTAGAATTTAGAATTTCTAAATTTTGATTTATAATTATGACATAAAAATATTTTTCAATAAATAATCTAATGTACTAATGAGCAACATTTTAGAGTTTCACGAAACTTTTATAATTTTAATTTAAATAAAGAAAATGAAGTAGACATGGTTACAATTAGTGTCGTCATTATATATACATAATTATAAAAGCCCTTAAATTATTAGATGAAGCAATAAAGCACTGATCAAAGATCACGTCAATCCTCTTGCAATTGAGTAACCATCTGCAACATATTTTTGGCAATACTTCAGTTTTTTCGCATTGACTGTCTATAAATTATTAAAACATAAATATGATGTTAAGACAACTCTCTGTAAATTCATATCATCAAAGCATATCGGTCTTGCAAATAGTGCGATCAAAATGACACATCGACAAGGCCATTGAAGTAATTAGATAAGATAAAATCTTTGAAATGTCTACATTATAATCCCTCGAGAAGACCGGCATACATCCAAATAAACCTCTTTGGATTTTAACTTCTTGAATCTTCTTTGTAATCTTTGAAAAAACTATTGATTGATATTTTCTTTACAGCATTTTCAAATCTTTTAATATCTGACAGACATTCAGAAATGAATGATTTATAATAATGATCTCCATTTGTTTCAATAGGTATTTAGAAGAAATTGTCTACTGCTGGTAATGCAGATTCTTCAGATGAAATATTAATATTCAATTAATACGTCTCCCATGATAATACTTTAATAAAACTGTACGTATAATAGATCACTACACAATACAGAATAACTGGCAGATAATGTATGAGAATAATGGAAATTGTCTGATAACAGTGATAACTGAGAAAACTGCTTTTGGTAGTTCCTCAAGTAACATATCTAGAATTCAGCTTTTACACTATTACGTAAGTATAATTATCACCCATTATAATTCAGGGTATGTTCTGTAAAATTAACTTAGTTCCACATCATCAAATTCAGATTCAAATACGAGTCTTCTTGAAGCTAGATCAACTTTTGTAGATGAAGCAGAGCATATTTAAGATTACACTTACAAGGATTTTCAAAAATATTAAAGAACATATTGAAAGAAAGTACTATACTTACATATTCTTAAAATCGGAAAACTGGTCAATGAATTGCTTTGAGAGTAGTTTCAGTTCTTCAGCATAGAGACCTTATTTAAAATTATAATACTAACAGAAGATGCAACTGCATTAAGTGTCTAACCACATTCCATTAGATATAAATATATAAATACTGAGCTTTATAGTTTAACGAATTGGAGGTGCAATTTTATACGCCTTTGCTACCTGCTACCTTGCCAAGCCACTGTGCTACAAACTTCATATTCGGGTAACGTTTTGACTTGAATTACGGAGGCAGGACACAGAGAAACATTCGGGTTTTATAAAATATCGAAGGTCTGATCGTCGCGGGCTCTTGCTCTATGCGACAATGCACTGCCACGTCGTTGTAGCAAACGGGTAGCGTAGGGTAACGAAGGCTTTGACATTTACCAAATTGTTTTAGCTGCTCGCCAGTAATTGAGATGGATGAAATTTTTACATATTATATTGCTTTCATTCAAACGCTATAACAATTTCACAGTGTTATCAGCTCAGAACCTTTAGTTAATTTTATTTTTTTAAATATTCTAATTTACTTTGACTTAATAATTACAAATTTTGAGAATGCAACAGTGAAATTGTTTCTTACTCTTTCTCACCTCAATTGGTAGTCCCATCATTATAAAATTTTGCATACATACCGGAGTAGCCGTTGGAGTACCGAAAAAAGTATACTTACTTTTCCTGAGGAATGACTAAGATAAAAAACACTTTATACCCGTAGTATGGACTTTAATGACTTTGCTGGTAGCTTATTTTATTTAACAAAAATTTGTAATTTATTTATAATATTTGTCAAAAACCTTTGTAAAACGTTTTAACTACGTTAACCTTATTTCATACATTTGGTATTGTTGACGTAAATACCTCATAAGTACCTGTTCACATATAGCTCGGAACGGTCACTATACTTAATTGTGATATTCCAAATCTTGAATCGTTATTTATTAATATACTATATATTGTAATTTACATTTTCTTAGTTTCCAAATTATCTTTATAATCGTAAGGGTATTCTCCCTAGGTGTTCGAATTGTCACAAAGTCTTTATCTGATGATGGCATCCTAGGGATACAGAGACCAACTATCAAATTTTATAGGCTCGTACAACGTGTTTCAACTTTTTCCGTAGTAGTTATTATCTCATGTTGCTGAGCTGATGATGGAATGGTCCTTGACTTTAAGGAATAATAGATAATACTCGTATGTGTACGAGAAAGTAATAAATGAATCCACAAATAAAAAAAAATCATTACGCAATTATTTCATCATTTATGAATTGGTTTTCATTTTATTTATTCGAAAGAGTTCAAAGTTCAATTATTTTGTTTAGAGCTTTAGGATAATGGTTCATTAAGTTACCAAATTGACCAAAATGGTAACACAAGTAGTAAGGTGCTATTAAACCCTAGATGCATATGCGTGCTAGGGTCATGTTCTGACATACATTGCGACGAGTACACACGTCATCATAATGTCAAGCGTCGAGCCTCGCACTCTGTGTCGACTGTGTGCACGTCTGTGTGTTTATATTATATTATTAATCTTAATAATGGCACCTACTCTTCAACATGCGGCTTAATTTAATTAATAAGGCAGTACTAAATATTGTAGACGTACAGCTAACCGAGGAATGTGAAATGTTAACAATGTTATTGTTCTGCTGGATTAAATCCAACAGTAGAGGATGGCTCTAATATTAATTTGAATGTTTGGGTAAAATCCTCAGACAAGGTCGTTGGCGTTACGATGTATTAATTTAACAGAGCGCGAAGTTTATCCAAAGTGAGACCATCAAATTTGATATGATGTATTCTCTAGACAGATTAATTTACAACTTCTGAATCAATTTTATATTGAACTTGTAATCATTAAACTTGAAACTTAAAATAAAAAAATATATGAACTAACAAAATTACGGCTACAATAACTGCTAATACTTAAGTCTTTATATAAAAGTCATTGATTCCGGTGTCGCGGGGCTTAAACATTCAAACAGCGAATATAAAGAACACTCAAACTAGTGACATCAAATAGTGGATCAGTAAATTTCTTACTTCTACTCTCAGCAGCCAGGAGCATATTATTAAGAAGATCTTAAAGCTGTCGTATGCTGTAAGTTTTATCAACTAAGCTTGTAGTGCTTTGTTAAAGGCATGCTTTTTAAGTTTATATTTGAATATAAGTACTACATTTACATTACGCGCCATAAATATAAGGTGACTTTTAATTTTACAAGTTTAACATTATTTTATGTAAAATGCTTTTCAATAATTTAAATAAAAAGCTAAACAAATTTCAAAAAGTCTCTAACTCTCGTGTTAAGCAACTCGTGAAAATGTAACCAAACAATCGTAAAAGGTAGCTTAATTGTACTTAAATCAGAATGTTACTCGAACAAAGAAACATTAAAAAGCTTAATAATCCCTTAATAGCTCTTGAAACAAAAGTTATTTTTATGAGCCAAACGGAGTTTCTGGATTCCCCACAACCTTATTATTTTAGTACAAATTAATTAAATGAATATGGGATATTGATTATCTTCTTCAAATACCTAAAACTAGGAGTGAATGCAAAGGTACTATTTCCAATATAATTAAAAACTCCTCCTAACTCGTCCTCCTCCTCCTTTCATTACAATGCCAGTCTGTGTTAAAGAGACACGATTGGTTACGACGAAAGCGGTCCTTTCTTTTTAAGTAAATCGAGGAAATCATAATATATATATATATATATATATATATATATATTGTGTTATAATTATAATCCTACATATGCATAACATGAGGGAGTTGTACTTTTTTAAAATACAATTCTCGCAATGGGATTAAATCCTGTATCGCAGGCGACTTTATATACGTTCAAATAACGGATACAAAGAAAACTCAGAACAACAATTAATATTTACAGAAAGTGTTGTCCCGGGGTTGAAATTCACAACACTTGGCGCGGCAGTGAAGTGCGTGATGACCACTTAAACCACTGCACACAAATGTGTTTATGTACGTGTGTATATTAAACAAGGTTTGATGCAATCTTGAACGCAGTTCATTAGTGAAGTTGCCTGAGCGGGCTATATATGTAATAATCTTAAATGCGACGAAAGCGAACAAACAATATAGATTGGCCCACGTCCACCGAACTCCGCGTTGCAATCTAACTACATCTAACAACGTACAATAATAAATAGTTTACGTAATAGTGCATGATTTGTGTCTCCACACTTTCGGAAGTATTTAATGTAGCGTTAAGATATGGGATATCTAGTTTGTGTCTGTAATAAGGAACTCACCAGAATACAAGTATATTATACTGGGTGTAGAGTTGATAGCGTAAGGTGTGGTCTAATTTTAAGAGTAGTATGTGTGTCAGTAAGCAGTTATGCTGATTTTTTTTTTACTTTAAGTAAATAATCCCAGGAACTTGTTTCTGAACGCTGATACGAAAATTTTTATGTTATGTTACAAAGGAGGTGAAAGTGAGTGAGATTTAAGTGTTGTTTTTTGTAATTCTTTTAGTATCCTTGTAGTTAACATGAGTGTGTATATAGACGTTAATCAAACTACATCAAAGTCATAAAAGTTAGTAAGAATGCTAATTTTCAATAGTCATTACTTTATTTCGGTTAATGCGACTAGTTTGAAATCAAGGTATAATCATGGCACTGACTACACATGGTAATGGACGATAAATATATATTGATCCTTATTTTATTGCCTTTTAATTACTTTTACAACAATGCTTCCAGCTGTTCACGACTTAAAATTTCTATAATTATAGAAATTTGAACTTTTGTTCAATATTTATAAAGTATTTATATGTAACTTTAATATTTATTGAACGAATTTTCTGTCCCGTGTAAAATATCCTAGAAAGATTCTTGAAACGTTCATGTTCCTAATGACAGCATATGTACATTACAAAGTAAATTCGACAACGTCTTCGCGCTGTCTTTATACATAAGATCTGTTCCGTGCATTTGATGTAGTATGAGCGATGTTGTATAACACAAATTTGTTGTTGAGTAAACATGAATGTCGTCGGTTGAAGACGAGGCGTTTCGTATGCGAGGTGCGAGACTCGTTACCGGGATTTGCGCCCTCAGGGCATTGCCGCAGCTCAATTATGTCTAACTTCATTGCTCAGATTCCGTCATGAGCATAAGCTCTAAGTTATCGCGAACAAGCCAGTGAGTATGTATGTTCCGTACGAGTCTGTTTGTGTAATTAATTTGGTTTCCCCGATGGTTGTAATTCCGTCGCTCGACACAACGCAATTTTGTTCTTCAGTAATCTAAACATTGTTCAATTAGAACGGTACTTCGACAAATGTATGAAGATTAGTGTTGCGTTCGTGTAATAATATTTACTACTAAGAAACATTATGTGATATAAAGTAACGCGCGTTAACTTAAATGTTTAATTCTACAATCATGCTAAGTTTTTGACTGCATGCATGGCAATGTTTAATTCTATAATCATGTCTAACTAAAATTTATTCATTTTTACTATATTTTTTTATTGTAGATTAGACCTAGGCTTGGACCTCCTCTTAATAACTTGTAAGCAATAGACTAAACTCATAGTATGAGCAATATAATTTTCCTAACATTGTCCTCCCTTGTTCTTCGTTCCCTTTCAATTTACTTACGATTTTAACATCTTTAGTTTCACAAATTTCGGTTGAAAGCAATAGGTTTGCCCCTATGACGTTAGTAGCACCATATTAAATTGTCATTGCTTTACACTTATATTAAACATCAACGTTTTGCCATTAGGGATACAGCCGTGAGCATATGAATGTATGTACGTATGTATACGTTGTGTGAATTGTGTTTCTTATAAGGTACTCATAAAAAGTTAAATACAAAATTACCTAGTTTCTGTGATTAGAGAGGCCACTGGAACATCACATTTAGCAAAATATAAATTCGAGACTACGAAACAAAATCATTAATAAAACAAGAGATCTAGTAACTATTATTTTAAAAATACTTTGAAATTTAAACAAGTTAGGAACTCGATGTTAAAAAGTAAATATCCTGGAGACTGAGGTACTGGTTTCACCGACTCAGGTATACAATAGACTTGCAAATAACGTTTATGTTCTGATACCTAACATTATTTCTTACTCACTAAATAAAGTTATTTGGCCAGCTAAAGAAGTAGCTCCAATATCAATAATGTTGTCATTTGTTTACGTAGCGCTAACGATGTGATAATTAATACCCTTGTTATTTCAAGCACTTTCGACGTTAGTTTATTATTTAAAGTTATATACCTAGAAAAATATCCTATCTTTTATGAAAATATGATCTAGACAATACATTTCAATACAATAGTCTTTATTGTACAAAAAAAAGAAAAGTTTAAAGATTACAACATAAAAAAAAGACTTATTTACATGCATTTTTCTGTAGTATTGGGATATATTTTATTCCAATACGCTGCGCTGCACTGTCAGGTCTACCTAAATATTTTGTCTTAATGTAACGTCAAAACAGTAGGACCAGATGCTACGGTGTACGTTGAGAGGGGCCGATGTCCGATTGATTGCAAAAACTTGTTTTCTGTCACTACCGGCCATGGAGCGTATAAATGCCGGTAGCGAAAGATGCTCTCCGATGTCTGCAGTTAGTCGTATGTTGAGCCGACTCCTCACCTCAACCTTCACACAAAGACCACAACCTCAATTTTTTGAGAAAGATGGACTTTTACTACATAGTCTGAATACTTTGCCGGGATCAATGAAAGTCCGACAAATTGTTTGGACGAGGACTTTTACTAACGGCGCGGCAATACATTCATTATCTTGTGTTGAGCCAATCTGTCTGTATGATACAATTAGATGTTGTCATGGAAAGCATATTTTATGAATTGTTGATTTTATGAATTATCCCCTGAGACAAATATTCAGAAGACGCTCTTCTGAATATTTGTCTCAGGGGGTATATAGTATATATATATATTATTAGGGTATATAGTAGGCGAACTTGCTTCATTGACTAATAAGCGTCGTCGGTGACAGTAAAAAATGCCCGTTTCGAATTACAACACCCTCAAACACCAAATCTTGATAATACAAATGATAACATCGTTTCAACTCTAAGTGTTTCTTTTTTCGATGATAGTTATCTTTACAATATGAAGGCTAAAAACAAGTAGTAATAGAAAAACAAAAGAAAACCAATAAGGATGGCAACGATGACATCAATGACTAAAATATTTTTAGATTTTATTATGTAATATACAAGACTGAAAAATAGCGAGACTGTAATTATTCATTAAAAAAGAAGATTATTTTTGGTAAAGTTAATTTTAATTAATCTCATTTTGTTGATTTATAAAATAAATATAAAACATTCAATATATATTTATTTTTTTTTGATGACAAAAATAAACTTTGGTGTTGATATATCTAATTTTTGTGTCAAGATATAAAATTTGGTGTAAACAATTTAGGTGTCAATAATATTTATGAAACTTTCTTGTTTAGAAACATTCTTCTTACATTTTATGTATCTGAATACGTAATACTAACACAACGTATGAGATCACCTAAAAATTAAGAAACAAAAATGTGCACCAAAATTATCATTAATTAATACTTCTTGGAATTCACTCCTATAATTATACAGAAAAAAACCTTCAGTTTCTCAGAAGAGATCACTGAAACGTAGCCAAGACACAGATGAGATAGGTTTACTTCGGACCGGTTTAAGGCTCGATAAAAACGTCCATGTAGCTTATTTACGTGGTAGAGCCATGCTTAGGCACGAATGGGCCGGCTCGACCGGTGCGATACCACGGCCTCACAGAAAACCGGTTGTGAAGTTAACGCTTGCGTTGCATTTCCCCGAAATGAGTTAGGTATCCGGAGGCCCAAAATCCCCCACCCCCCCTAATGATAGCGCTGTTAACAAAAAGGATACCACAGGGGGGTACCAGCGCTAGCGTTGGGGAATCCCCCCCTGGACGTCCACCCTCAGTACGGATTATACCTGAGCGTGGACGCCCAGGCTGCCCCTCGTGCTCTGGGGGGGGCTCAACTGCGCTCTCAAAATCTGCTCGGGGCAAGAGAAGGCATACCATGGCACCCCCTGTCACGTTTACCGTGGATTTTTGTAACATCAGGGGCTTACATTCGAACCTCGACACTGTCCACCACCACCTAGAGACAGCAAAGCCGGCCTTGCTCTTTTTAACCGAGACGCAGATATCATCTCCAGCGGACACATCCTACCTCTGCTACCCTGGGTACGGAATGGAAGACTCCTTTATGCCTAAGGCTGATGTATGCGTGTACGTTAGAGATGATATCACCTCTCGCCGCCTCGGCAATCTTGAAGGTAGGGACCTCTCCATCTTATGGCTACGTGTAGACTGCGACGACCATCCCCGCATCTACGTATGCCTCTATAGGTCCCATAGCGGTGATGCCAAAACGGACCGACTCATCGACCACATCCAAATGGCTACAGATTCAGTGCTCCAGCAGGTCCCATCCGCAGAGATCGTGATTCTTGGCGACTTTAACGCCCATCACGCCGAATGGCTTGGTTCGCGCAAAACCGATCATGCGGGAAGATCTGTTCACGATTTCGCCTTGGCATATGGCTTGACGCAGCTGGTAGCAACGCCTACGCGAATCCCAGATGCAGAAAGCCACGTGCCTTCACTGTTGGATCTTCTGCTGACCTCACATCCTGACGGCTACAAAGTATCCGTTGAGGCCCCTCTTGGCTCTTCGGATCATTGCCTGATTAGGAGTATGGTGCCACTCGTTCACTCGCTGCGGCCGCGAGTTACAGGCAGTCGCCGCGTATGGCACTATAGGTCAGCGGACTGGGATGGAATGCGAACATTCTTTGCATCCTTACCAAGCATGGGCTAATGCAGCGACAGCACGTGATGTAAAGACCAGCATATTAAAGAAGCAATTTAACTTTGCTTCCAGGTCCCTCAAAAGAGTAATTGCTGGGGCGAAGTCGGCTCACATCGGCAGAGTTGGCGAGAGACTAGTGAGCCTTCTTTCCGGAACTCGTGCATTCTGGTCTCTTGCCAAAGCTGACCAGGGGAACTTTCTCCTCTGCACATAGGAGATAATTCGTTGGCCCACGACGCTAAAGAAAAAGCCGATCTTCTGGGCAAACTCTTTGCGTCCAACTCGACCCTGGACGACGGGGGAAACGCACCGCCGACCATACCGCAGTGCGAGACCCGCATGCCGGAAATCCGGTTTACACAAAGGGCAGTGCGTAAGGCACTTCTTTCCCTCGACGTTCTTAAGTCGATTGGGCCCAATAAAATCTCTCCTATCGTGCTGAAGACGTGTGCTCCTGAGTTGGCACCGGTTTTAACGCACCTTTATCGGCTTTTCTATTCTCTTGGTGTAGTCCCGAACTCATGGAAGACAGCTCTAGTGCACCCAATCCCTAAAAAAAGAGATCACTCGGATCCGTCCAACTACAGACCCATAGTCATCACCTCCTTGTTCTCCAAGATAATGGAATCCATTATTAACTGCCAGCCCCTCGGGTACTTAGAAGACCACCAGCTCCTCAATGATCGACAATACGGCTTCCGTCAGGGTCATTCAGCTAGTGATCTTCTCGTATACTTGACTCACCGGTGGGCACAGGCGATCGAGACCAAGGGGGAAGCGTTGGCCGTTAGTTTGGACGTGGCGAAGGCCTTCGATCGGGTCTGGCACAAAGCGCTCCTTGCGAAGCTTCCTTCCTATGGGCTTCCCGAGAAACTGTGCAATTGGCTCACCAGTTTTCTTACAGACAGAAGCATCAAGGTCGTTGTTGACGGTGTATGCTCCGACTCCAAGTCTGTTAATTCTGGTGTCCCACAAGGCTGTGTGCTATCACCCACGCTGTTTCTTGTGCATATCAATGACATGCTGCAGATTAGCAGCATCCATTGCTATGCAGACGATAGCACGAGTGATGCCCTTTACACCGGCCGCGCTAACATTTCTCGGGTAAACGTCATCGAAAGCCGATCCAAACTTGTGTCTGAAATCGAAACTTCTTTATCAAAAGTTTCAGATTGGGGTCGACTTAACCTAGTCCAGTTTAACCCCACGAAGACACAGGTTTGCGCGTTCACCGCTAAAAAGATGCCATTGGTCGTATCACCTCAATTTGGGAGCACTTCCCTAACTGCATCAGCCAGTATCGGAATCCTTGGCGTCGATATATCAAGCGAAGTCCAGTTTCGCGGTCACTTAGAGAGTAAGGCCATATTATCCTCGAAGAAGCTTGGTGTGCTAAACAGATCGAGACAGTATTTTACTCCGGCCCACCGCCTGCAACTTTATAAGGCGCAGGTTCGGCCGCACATGGAATACTGTTCTCATCTCTATGCAGGTGCACCACAGTACCAACTTCTCCCTCTAGACCGCATTCAACGGAGAGCGACTCGCATCATCGACTGCCAAGATAATTCTGATCGACTTGACACCTTGGCGTTACGTAGAGATGTAGCTTCACTCTGCATTCTCTATCGCTTGTATCATGGGGAGTGTTCAGAGGAATTGTTCGGACTTATACCGGCTGCTAGTTTCCGCCATCGTCCTACGCGACAAAATATCCATCCCCATCACCTGGACGATTGGCACTCCACCACTGTGCGCTTCTCCAGAAGCTTTTTGCCTCGCACAACCAGCTTATGGAACAAATTGTCGCCTGCCGTATTTCCGAACCGATTTGATGATGATGATTGAACCGACCTTCAAACCTTCAAGAAAAGAGCGTACTCCTACCTAAAAGGCCGGTAACGCACTTGTGACTCTTGAATTGCGGGTGTCCATGGGCGGCGGTAGTCATTTACCATCAGATGATCCGTCTGCTCGTTTGCCCCCTATCGCATAAAAAAAAAGCTCTTTATACTCTTCCATATCTCCGTACTGCAGGTTTGCGCAAGTTCTCTTTCCCTAGACTAAACTGAGTGAGTCCGTTATCAACTGCCACCTAATTCCGTTATACGATATGAGATTACATACCTCGCGATTATTAAGTGTCCAGTCATTTAAAAAAACCACGACCCAACATTTTCGCTGGATATATATCATCACTGATGAATGTGGATGGTGCATTCGATACGCGGTTTAGCAGTGTACAGACTCTTCTTCCAATTCTGTCCGAGTTCATCTAAGTACGCCAAAGGAGTAAGTTAGGACTGGTGTACCCAATCGTTATACGCCCGCACCTTTTTATCGCCTCACAATAGACTTTATAATACTTTTTTTAGATGCCCGAAGAAACAATCCTTTAGCGGTTGCTTCAAGTCATATTATTATTACTGAAATTGATACGTTTCATACAAAATTGACATGAAAATGGGTTTACTTTGTAGGTAACATATTCTATGATTGTCTGATATGTTTTATGTTGAAAGTTTTGAGTTGTACTTGTGACACTGTAACTGTGTAAAAATTGTTTAGATTTATTTTCTATGTCACCTGGCAGTTTTGAGTATGTCATACTCGCCTAGAAGTGCTGCCAATGGTGGCGTATGTATCGGGACGTTCGGATGTTATTTGTAAAATATAGCTGGTAGTAGTTATCAAAATTTATATTTCAGAAAGTTATATTGCATTGTCCTTGGATTTTATACAAGAAAATTGTATAAAATATTTGAAAAAGAGTGTTCTTGGAGTTTTTTTGCTTGTTATTCTCCATAGGATCTACGTATTGAACGGGCAACTAGCTTCACAACTGACTTAGTCTGATTGACTCTTCTTGACAATTCAAAAATACATATGATTGGTTAAATCGAAATAACTAGGTTTGATTTTCATTCTGAATAACACTGAAACTCCATGCATTTTATCCATTTTTTCAAGAGTTTGAGTTCCTTCTGTGTTTCAAAATTTTCGTTATGATCTGTTAATAACATAATATTTTTTTATAAATAAAAACAGCAATTTTACACACAAAAAGAGACCTAATAAAAATAAATACGACACTGATCAGGTTGGTCCTTTCTGTTCATCGTCTTATGTAGAAGAGTCCTAGTCCTTAAGCCTGTGACCTAATCCTTAAAATGACGCACCAGGGGTTTTAAGGTGTCATATTAAACGACGTTATTTTCTTCTACCGTCATCTTAAAATATACATCTATTATATGTTATATCATACATATATTCTTATAAGTATATTCTTTGGTATAACTTCAAATTTCACCATACGAAAATTTCCACTCTAATACCTACTTGAATAGTACAACTTATTGAGCTTGGAGGCCAGACGGAAGCTTATCATGTGTATGATTTTAGAGGGATTATGCCATAATAATGTGTTATGTGGTACCTAGAACTATATTGAATCCCTGGTATTCTTTTGCCTCGGCTGCTCTATGCCAGTATACGGGCTAATCTTTGCTATATTTTAATAACGTACAACACATACCAACACATATATATGATCATCATATAGGTAAAAGCCGTTTAGTAGATCTTAATCAGGCCTAACATTTATTTTAGTTGACTCCTTAAAGTGTCAGTCAGTTAAGTGCTATATATGTATGTACATGCATGAAATATATACATATCAATCGAATAAACAGACATACGACTTATAAAAATTTAGTAATAAATAGAAACTAACAGACTTAGCGCATTAAGTTTCAACCCCTTGAAATTTACTGAATAAATCTTTTATCCATAAGTTATGTTGTTATTACCAGTTTTAGCGCAAGTTGGTCCGCAGCATGTTTAGACTGATTGGAAAGTTAAGTTGATACGATTAAAAGTTTATTGAATAACGTGGCTAACAACATTTCCCAGCAGCTGCAACATAGCGACTTCTCTCAAAGTTTTACTTGCAGTTTGACTTTATATCAATTACTCGGCAATGGCTCCCTTCGTTATATTCTTATCAAACAATTTTTTCTAGATTTTTTTTATTTCTCTCCAATTTAACATTTTTTAATACATATTTTAAAAAAATATTCTATTTATTTTGTCAAAGTAGGCACTTTCGAACGTCTACGTTTACATTTAAATAGAATTGATTCTAGTCGCCCATTCCAAAATGTAGTTTCTTATGGAGAAGAATTGGCCACTGTTACTCTTTTAAAATATTTTGTTTACGTACAATCATTAAATATAATTAAAATTATGTGTGAAAACGATGCACCCAGAACAATATGACTATACCGAAATATGTAAAAAGAATTAAATTCGAAGCAACGACAGATAAAATAATTTAATGATAGATACATGGTGCTCACACATTAACAAACATAGTAAAAGTAGTATACGATTTACATAGATATATAGAATATTAACAAGTAATAAGTCAGTGTGTGGGTTAAAATAATCGTGTAAAACAATGTTACAAAATATAATTCCTCATAAAATACAATTAGCAACCAGTTTGATTTTGTCTTCAAGTTCAGTCTTTGACTCAAAATTGTCCTATGGAGCAGGACCAGCATGTTTCCAAGAGTTCTTATCTTGGATATAATACTTGATTATTCATATTTCATATTTCACTCAATCGTTGACATTAATTATGCAACAAGACCGGTAGATAATGATGATATATCTATAAGAAGAGCAACCCGTGCCTCTTACAGCCTCACTGCCTTCATCCGAATTTTATTACTATTACATTGATCTATATATAGAAAAAGTTAGTGATTTAAAGTGGCAGCCTATACATTTTTGAACATCATGGGTTTTTTTTTAAAGAAGTCTAAGTATACTACCCAAAGAAATTTAATGAAACCCTGTATAGCTGAATGACATTGCCCTGAATATTCAAATTAACGAGCTGATTAACAAGCCGACAAAGCAACAAATAAGAATTCTGGATTAGAACCGTTAAAACTGGTTTATTATTAAGCTGCAAGATTCCTTATTTGAAGCTCACAAATGAAATATGAACACCAACTGTAACCTTAAATAAACTTTTCAAAAGACTGGCTTTTTATTAATTTTGTTTAGCTTTCAGACTTTTAATTTACCTTTATAAATAAAATACCTAACCTACCTACCTTTTATTAATCTGTAACTCGTTGGCAACAATAAACTTTATAGCAACACGTAATTTCAAAACAAAAACATTCATTCAAAGGGCAATGTGATCAATCCAAGACGTTCTCAGCTAACGAGCTTTGAACGCGTGCGTAGGTACTCGTGCAATAATGAAGCAGAAGTAATTTCTTAATAATTGTTGGTGAGAAAGAGCCAGAGAAGTTGTCGGCTGGAGGAGAGACTTCAAAGAAATTAATGAGTGTTAGGAACTTGCGACGTGCCACCGCTGACTTGATCAGTTTGGACGCAAGCCGGAACAAAGTTGCCGCAAGAGCTCTAAGAAATTTCCCGCTAATTGCAAACGGACCTCAATTGCCATTTCAAATACCTTATCAAGTGATTCAAATTTTATTCAAAACACCGAATAAATTGGCTTTCACTTTGGGCTTACTATCTGGACTTATGAATTATTTAAAGCAATTATTGTGACTGGTGCTTCATTATTATTTACAAACCCGGAGGTTTAAATGACTTAACTTATTTATGTTTTATTCAAAGTGAGTACATATACCTACTAATACTAACTTATAAGAACTGTCACCGTAGACTGTGCTTAATTGAGATTATAAAAACTTAATTAAACTTTTTTTAAATAATATTTCAAAATTTCAAAGATATGGTCCTTATTCAAAATTAGCGTGAACCGTTAATTTGTAACATTCCGATATTACTTTTAGCGGGAAAGTCCAACCTGCGTTCACAAGGATATCTGCTCAACAAGTGGCTAAGTCTGCCATGGTTCACAGGGATTTTCTTCTAGGATATACCGGTTAGATACCGGCGCGGCTAGATGACCCGATGAAGGCACACTGTGTGCTTTAGTCGGTTCAAGTCCAAATTCCATCATGAGGTTTAGCCTCAGTGTGGTGATGACCTATGAGGGTTGCCACTGAGTAAAAGAAGCTGGTGACAACCTACACAAGGTAGTAAAACAATATTCTACATGAACATAACATAGACATTGGCTCTTATATCAAACAAATTATTATTCAATGACCTAAGCTTTGGAAGTAGATAAAAACATTATTTTTTAAGTACGTTCGTATATTTCTCTTAATCAACTGGAATCGATCCAATTTCTTTGATCGGAATTAGGTCTATTTTACCTAATGACAAAAAAGGTATACGATTTGAAGTATGTATATATTAAAATAGACTTATATTGTTAGTTAATTTACCGGCATAACAGTTTTCTGTAAAAATTGGTAAATATAACAAACAATGTAATGCTATTCATATAATTTAAAACACACTGTATTAATAATAAAAGGCACTTATCTAGTTAAGAAATGTTTATGTAAATGTATTATTTAGGTTTGTCGAAGTTTGTTTTATTTTAAGGTTATTTATTAGGCTTGTTTTCCTTGTTAGATAAAACGAGAAAGGAGTTATGACAAGCACTTCGCACCAACCACCATTTCATAAACATTTCACTCACAATCATACAAACAGGTATATCAGGGAGCGGCCACATGATGCAAGTCCATTAAGGCAGCATATAAACTGCCCTCGGCGGGGCAATGCCGTGATTAAGGTAATGCGATTGCGGCCAGACTGGATTCAGAGCTACAAACCGGCCGCAGCAATCTCAAACACGTACTATTAATTATTGCTCTTATTATAAGGATGTAATAACTGTGGTTAAACGCAGAACTACATACGTGTTAACTAAGTAAATTCTAATACACGCATCTATGTAGTACCTACTTCAAGGGGGAAATAATGCGTAATTGAAAGCGGCTACTGTGTACTTTTGGAGTACCTTCCAGAAAATCAATATTTTAACTTGGCCAAATAAGCCTGAACAAAAGTTACGACGACGGGGAAATACCAAAATCCAACAATCAAAGCATATTTTAAAGTATTTTTAACTTACCAATTCATAGTCTATCTTGATTTTAAATAGAGAAGATAGTTGTGTTTTATTGAAGGTAGGTCAGGGCAATATGAAATTTAACGGTCTCTGCATTCTAGACTTGTTAGTTTATCTTACCAGAAAGGGTACGTGATTATATTTTCTTTAAAACACCAAGTTTTTCTTACAGATACTGTTTACCTAAAATGCAAGTCATACCGTCAATGGGCAAAACCACAAAATATCAATTTCTTACACGCAACCTTTGGATGGACAGGAGTGTAATGATTACCGAGAGTGGCTCTGGTACAAGCAGATGCCACCAATATAATTGTATATTTAAACAAAAAAGTAAAATATAAAAACATTCAGTTGGTCAACATTATTAAAATAATGATTTAGTTACTGCAGAGATGGCGCAGCGGTGTAAGTGGTCACCTCGTCACCACGCTGCCGCGCCGAGTGGTGCGGCTTCGATCCCCGCACGGGACAACACTTTGTGTAATTCTCAAATTGTTTTTCTGAGTCTGGGTGTTCTTTGTGTCCATTATTTGAGTGTTTGTAAAGCCCCCCGCGACACAGGAATTAATCCTAAGGCGCGAGTTGTCTTTTTAAGAAAAATAATGTCACCATTAAATATAATTATTTCAGAAATACTTTAGAATTTTCGAAACCTCTAACTAGTATAAGAAAAATAAATCAGTGAGCCCGTTCTTGTTTCATCATCAAGATTTTGTAAATATAATGTTATGTTTATGTAAAAAAAAAAAAAACAATACATCAAATTGTGAATCTTAATTTTATCTTACAACTATTGGCTGTCTCCAATTTTAACCCACACTTTCCACCTACGCGATAAGACGTATAACTACAATTATGTATAAGTTGATCACTGATCATCCTATTGCAAATTAGGTTTTTCCTCTAAAAATGACATACATACATACATATGTATTTACGCTCACGCCTTCAGCCCCTAGACTGAACCCTAGACTAATAGGTCTTATAGATGACTCCTGTATTCTACTCCTGTTCTATACATATAACTAATATATTTATTTAAAAGAAGATATAAAAAGAAGATTTGGATTGCCTGATGGCAGGTGCTTCACAGTAAATATAAATACTTACAGTACCAGTGGTTTCTCTTGTCGACTAGACAATCTATTTTCTACAAGTCAGCCATCATGTTATTCGATCACTGGCTACTCTGAATACATTAAACACCTTTGGCTGATCGGACTGTTATCTATCACACAGTAAATGCATATACAGTCTTACAGTGCCCACACAAATGACGGCAATAGGCTTGTCTAAGGGGCAAGCACGTAAGTGGCACAAAACTGTGGTTGGCAAAATAGAGCGTTGGAGAGTTGGAGTTGGCTGCTTGTCCCTTCGAGAATGAAGTGTATGTATGTATTATAGTGGTATAAAGCAAAACTATAATAACTGTTAACTGTCAACGTTAACTGTTCTGCTTTGTGTATCCCCCATATCAAATGTTATGAGCATTAAGAAATACACACAATATAGCTGAATAATGAGGTTGCTACACTTGAAAGAATTTTGAAAATCAGTTTAGTAAGTTCAAAGATTACACCATAAAAATTCGCAAACCTCTTTGTAAAACATGTCGGTGAAGAAATAATCATGAATGATTTTCAGAACCCATATTTTGAAACAGAAAAGCTTCTGATTTCATACAATTTTGTTGTGTAAATAAGTTAACAATATTAAAATCGTGAAAATAATATGTATCCTTTAAATGGCCGCTGAGTTAAGTGACAGTCAGATCAGAGTCAGAGACCAAATACAACAATTCTCAAATATGAGATCTGAACTACACTACTACACTACACACATGTATATACGTACTGTCACCAGTCCCTAACGGAGGTATATAATATTAATAACCACGTAACTCTGCAATGGATCAAAGGGCACAGTAACTCAAGAGACAACGATGCGGCAGATGAACTAGCCAGAAAAGGATCAGAGTTGGCTGCGATAGATCCTGAACCCATCGTTCCCCTTCCCTCTGGATGGCTTACATCAGTCATACTGCGTCATACTAATGTAATGCATGACAAATACTGGACGGAGGTGAGCAGATGCAGACAGGCGAAGAAGGCTCTCCATAGACCGTAGATTTTCCAGCAAGCTGCTAAAACTCCCACGTCCTAAACTACTTATACTAATCCAGGTAATAACGGGTCACGGTCATTTTAACCAACATCTGTTTAATATAGGTGTAACCGACAGCCCCCTATGCAGAGCGTGCTTGGAGGAGGAAGAGACGGCTGAATCCTTCTGGAGTGCACAGGAGTGGCCACTTACCGGGCCAAACACCTGGGATCGCCAAGGACTCTCCCCAAGGTCATCGGCTAAATTATCTTGAGGAGTTGGGAAGGCAATAGCAGCCATTCACCCTGTCACGCAAAACAGGCGCACAGAAGACGTCGAGTTGCGGATATTAGCCCGCGTAGACCATACCATACCATACCATATGCGTACGAATTATACTCAATCACTAAATTTCGAATTTCAAATACATTCTTAAGTTTTAAATGTACTGACCAGCATGACTTAATGGTGTAGACTTTCCGTACATGATAGGTCAAGATATATAATGTAGGTATAATTTAATTAAAAAAATTAAAATATTAAAATAAAAATTAAAATATTAATATAAAATATTAATATTTCAGACTCGGAACAACTATTTGTTTATCACACAATTTTTTGTACCGCTTGGGAATCGAACACATGACCTTCGGTTTAGCAGTCAGGTTCACTAACCACCAGACCAAAAGGTCCGTCCAGTATCCACGTCCATTAACTAAACGATTTGCTCAATATGATTGTAATAGTCAATATGCACAGAGAACGTTATGTAGAACGAAATTGATAGCCAAAATTATTACCGCAGTATGAACCATCCCCATAACGAGGGGTATGAAATTCTCTCCTTATAAAGCTGACTCGCACTTGATTTCTTTCATTATGAACAGATAATATCATTTATGACAGCCAAATCTTCTTTATCAACAAACAAATATAATAAATCAAAAGAAAAAGCTAAAGTTTTACATTATCAAGAGAATCCGATCCATGACATGGAACTGGGCTGGTCATGTTGCAGGATGAAAACTAAACGATCGAAAAATCGAAAGCAACAAAGTGGGTACAAATGAAACAAAATTCAAAAAGAAAAATGGGAAGACATATTTCGAGAAAAAAGTGGTCTAAACTGGGTGACCGAGAGATCGTAATCTATGGAAAGCAATGGCGGAGGCCTACGCTGAAAAGGCGACTACTACGACATAAAAAAAAACTGTACTTAATAGTATAAAACTAATATGGCTTGAAAATTTATTATTTTTTTTATATTTACACTAAACATACTTAAACCTAACATGTTACTTTATATGTAAAATTAGTAGAATAAAGGCTTTTTTATTTATTAAACGTATATTAATTTTTATCAAAAGCTAAAGCTTAAGCTTTGTTTGGAAGTTTAGTCAGTTTTAAAGAAAAATATATACCACCTCTTGTAATAATAAACTGAATTAATTGTTTAGAATATTCTATATACGTAAGCTAACGTATAGATCATACAAAAACTAGTATAACGAAACAGGTACATATTAGCTCGAAATCAAACTACTAAATCATTCGTTATATTTTGCCTCGAATACAATGTCACTATCAGAATACTAAACAAATATGGTGCTTTATTTAACCTGGCATAGTAGTGTTCAAATTATAATATTTTAAATTTATTGACCAATTAGCCTTGTAGACACAAAATTATCGTATACTTACTTTGAAATTCATCATTGTCGGCTTAATAGGAACAACCACGCGATACTATTTGAAAATACCAGAAATACCACGATGGAATAGTACACCTGTTCGTGTTTAAACAAGCAACACTACAAATTCTTTCTAAAACATGCTCTATGGAGCACAGTATAAAGACGGGCCTGTTGCTTTAGTGGTTAGTGACCCTGTCTGCTGAACTGGAGGTCGTGGGTTCGATTCTCACACGGGACACACATTTGTGTGATCAACAAATAGTTGTCCCGAGTCTGCTTACTTTTTTGTATGCACTCGCGCTTCTTTAATCGTAATAGAACAATCGAACGCACTTATGCAGAATTGTTACGTTACATTCTTGAAATGTTAGAAAAGTTGTCGAATGTTAATCCATGCTTGACATCTGTATTCACAGAATTTCTACATGTATTTACTACACTTATTATATATACTACTTTTATTAACTAACACATCTTTAAAATAATGTAACTTCTAACAGACTGTTTTATGAACTTAGGCATTTATGAGCCGGCTCGACCTATGACTTCCACTGAAAACTACAGCTCTCCTCTTTCCCTTCACCGCATCCCCCATCCTTCTTTACCTTCAAAGACTGGCAGTGCACCTAGGAGTCTTGACTTGTATGTGTGCATGGACAGCGGTTGTCACTTACGCGTTGTAACCATCCCGCCTTTTCGTCTGACCCTCTATATTATTAAAAAAATGAACTAGAAACATTACAGTATTTATGAGATACAAAGTCTAAAGACGATATCACACAAAGCATTTATCTTTTATGTACACTAACTGCAGCTTTGAACTGGTGTGCAATATCGACTTTTTAAACGTTGTTATATAACTATATTGTCTTGCGAAACTCGACCAGCCGCTAACGCGCCTCTCCGAGAGTAAATGGAATAAGTGAGCACGAGAGAGATATCCTTGTCTCGAAAACTAAAGCCAAACTTAGTGCTAAAAGCTAAAATTCAAGACGGATATGCATTTGCAGTGAAACAAACAAGTGTTAGAAATATAAGTTTTATTTATTTATATAAACTTTAAATACGCTTTATTTTAAATTTAGTTAAATGTTAACAATGATAGTAGAAATTAGTTTTGAGCCTTTTAAATTTAAATATCGATCTTGCGACACCATTTGCTTTATTTTGCTTTGTAAATCTAATTATTTTTTATATAGTATTTTACAAATGTTTAGGAACGGTTTTTTACAAAATCTTTGAATAATTAGTATCTTTTTGTGGCATTCGGGTTTGAAACGTGGAACAGTGTGCATCATTGGTCACTGAAATTTATTATTCTTCAATTATTCATGATCTTTAACATCATATTCTTGAGTTCTTTCACAAGAATGTTACTTAGAAAGAAATTAATGAGACTTGCATATAAACTGTACGTCAGCACAGCAAATGTAGGATAGTAGGTATATAATTAGTGGAGCTTAAAGTGTTTTCTTTGTACTCTGTTTAAATACACTTTTAACGCGTAAATTCTAGGCTGGTCTATTCTAAATATTCAACGTTCTACTTAATACATGTCCATGTCATGCAGTAATTTAGGTGGAATTAACACAATAACTTAAAAAAAGGTGGAAAGTTATGGCTGTAAGCATTCTTGATAATTTTATATATACTCGTACTTCCAATGTTAAATGCTCTTTCTTATTCCCTCTTGTTATTTGAATATAGGCAGTGGAATTTTCTAGAAATGTACTTCGTGAAATGGCCAGTTTATCCCCTACTGCATACTTGGAATAAAATTCTTCAAATGCATATGCATATTAAATACACTCTCATACATGTAGTGTAAAGTGTATGTGTCTCCGTAGGGGTAAGCAGAGACGTATCATCAATTTTGTGGACTACAATTTTAACCCTTCTAACGTATTAAGATACAAGCCTATTGCCGGCAACAGGGCACTTTGAGAATGAAATTGTAAAATTGGGAGTACTCATTAAAGAGATAATGGATTGGAGTTTGTAACCAATAGCTGAATCAGGTCAGGGTTCCAGCTCATGTAATTAGAACTGGCTGAAGTAATTGATAAGTACATTTTCAACGAAACTTATTACATTGTATTACTTTTAATCTACTACGATTTCAGAAAACGAGTAAACAGTTGGTAATCACTGAAGCCTGAAAATAATGAGAGAAAAATCTTGAAAACTAATGTTCCAATAAAATGCTGACTCTTCTGGGGAAGTTTGATTCATTATAATGAAGTATAATAAATCCCACGCAGCATCAAAAATAACCATTGAAGATTGTAAACTTTAAATATCCTAACAATTTGCCCGTAGGCTTTGTGTAAAATATACAATAACGAGTCTATTATACATTTTCTTAAGGAAATCAAGTAAATATTACTAACTAGGACATGGTTAATTCCACATTTTTCGCTTTCTTACTGATATAAATCACGCTAAAGAGAAACACGACTGACTTTCCTTCAGGTAATGGTTATCCAAAATTTTAAAGTTTATAAGATTATAAAGAGAAAATAGACGTTAAGATTATAAAAGAAAATGAAATTTTGTCAAAGAAACGTCTGAAGACTCAGAGCTCAGGGAATATTTTTAATTATTATTGGTTAATGGAAGCAACAGGCGTCGAGCGACAGCGCACTTCAAGCAAACTAATGCCATAGCATTAGCCGGTGCCTTTTTTAACCGACTTCAAAAAAGGAGGAGGGTCTCAATTCGACTTTTTTTATTTTTTCATGTTTGTTACCTCAGATATTTCTATTGGATGAATTCAATTTAGATGTTATTTTTTATTTATTTGAAAGCTGGTGCTTCCCGTGTGATCCCATTTCAATTAGGTCCAGTTATGACAATGGCATCCATGAGCGCGACAAATGGACTAATAACTCAATAATGCGCCAACCGATTTCGATGATTCTTTTTTATATGAAAGGATGTACTTGAAAGGTAGTTTGATGAGAGTTTGGTGAGGATATACTATTACTAACTACTACTACTATTACTATTATTAACTTTTTAAAGTTAATTAGTTTTATAGTGTCATAATTTTGTAGAATAATGTACCATCTAATTAAGTGTTTTTTTTTATCACGTTATGGTAAATCAATACTATTCCTAAGTACTTTAGTGTTATGACTTAACATCTCTTTGCGATAAGTATAATATATAATCATGAATAGTAACAGGCACTAATTAACGTCTGAACCATATACTAGAAGTATAAGCGGATGGGTTATTAAATGTGTAAGAGGCCCCCTAAAGCTGTTTAGAATTGATCCCTCCCCAGATATCTCTGCTCAAAATATACATATAAATAAATAAAAATATATTTTCAGAGCCCGGATGATCGTTATCAAATAACAGTGTTTACTTTTCTGCAGTTCCATAAAGTTAGTGCCGGAGATGGTACACGATCTCCCGCACTAACTTTGTGGCACTGTATCAACTCTAATCACCGTCGGAAATTCTCCAGTATTATAAAGTATTAATTTCATTAGTCTACTACATACAAAACTACGGGGTCCCGTAGTTTAACGGTAGGTATTAGAGTAATTTATTTATTTTTATTAATTTATTTATAGTGTTCACTATAAATACTTAATTACTCTAATCTACCGTTTGTACACTTTAGCGTCAACGAAAATTACGTTATATGTTTTTTTTTTCTATCCTAAATAGAAACACCTTCCTTTATTTTAAAATTATCTAAAAGATAATTAATACAAAATGACATTCTAAAACTGCCTTGTAATTTATATTTAATCATTTTTATCTCATTTTCTTTAAATATGACTTGGAAGCTGTCGGAAGAAATTTAATAAGATTTTAATTGTTACAGTACTTAAGAGCTTTTGAACAAAATGAAATATAATATTTAAATAAAAATTCGTTATTTAAGAGGAGCCTAAATAATTACATTTCATTGCTATAATGAATACAAAACATTTGATTAATATATAACATTAATTAGATATACAATCAATACTGAAAAAAAATGTGAAGATAACATAATAGATGACGATGATGAGTATGCAGATGACTTCCAAATATATTGAAGGGCTAGATCTGATTTGTAAAACAATGAACAAACAAATATATAGCTGAAATTATTGAACAGGGTACATCTTACGGATTAAAAGTTTACCCAGGTGAGACACAGACCATTGTAATTGGTAGCCCAAGACTTATATCTCAAATCGCCGACCTCGCTGCTATTAGTCTCTTGTAATGATACAGATATCGAATATAGTGATCAAGTTACAAACCAATGTGTATATATATCGCTAAATGCTTCTCCTGGAGTCTGCAGCTGCAAGAGACTAGTCTCAAAATGTTAGCAACAGCATGGCCTTGGCCTTTTTTTACTATTGATACAAAAATAGCACTTGTTCAATCCCTTTTCAATTATTAATTATTCCGATGCCAGCTATCCAGATCTGACCAAAGGCCAACTGTGCAAACTTGGGAGACATATGTATATTAATATTTGGACTTCGCAAATATGATCATATTTCTGAATATCGCACGAAGCTCAAGTGACTCCTGTTTAATCAGCAAACTTCATCGTACCTAAAATAAGGTTTAGCTTACGTTCATGAAACATACTAAAAAACCTTAAGATCACTGACAACTTGAGGTTTAACGGGTCATAACGACTAATTTCCTAGACATTTTTTTTTTCTGTTCAAGCTATTACATTGTGGAACTCACTGTCTGTTTCTATCACACGTGTAAAGTCATTGACCGTATTCAAAAGGTTAATGAAAGCTTACTATTTGCAAGAACCCTAGAAACTCTTCAGTTATGGTATAAACTATATGTCCAACAATAGCAATTTATTATTTTACTATATTATTATATTACATTCATATGCTGTATGTATGTATCTTTTACGTATCTTAGACATAATTTAATTCAATGACTTAACTTAATTTTATTTCCATGTGCCAGACATGCAGATGCCCCCCAACTCTTCTGTGTGAGATATTCTCTCCATCCTACGGTTGCCTGTATGAGATCGCCTCGTGCGATAAGGCCGCCAATTAAAAAAATTGTATGTTGTTTTAATTTTTTATTTTATTTTATAACTTTTGTTACAACAAAGGGTATTATTACCATAACATAATCGGTAAACTCCTTACTCCTCTTCCTCGTTCTGTATGAATAAATAACGTGTTAAATTAAATATTTAACTTTGTTGTTTTAAATTTACATGCCTATTATTCAATATGATACGTGCGTTAGCATAATTCGTCAGGAATGTTGTTAAACTTTATTTTCAAATATTTAAAAACGGAAACTCCTCAATTTCCAAGTATAATAACCGGCGAAAACATTATGCAACAAAATAGGGGGGAAGCTGTTTGCAATCAACGGTTTTAACTAATTTACATTTTTTGTAAATTAGTTATTTGGGTCAGTATTGTTAAATCTCGCCAAAATGAAAGCTTCGTCTTTATGTTGAACACCTACTTAAATATTGTTTTGATTATTTGCTTATTATTCTTATCATCTTCTATTCGTTCACGAAGCCGTATTTGGTATTGTAAACATACAAAAGATCAAGCTTATTAAAAGTGAAAAAAATCAAGTACCTAGGTAATACAATGTTTTCCTGGGAACACGACACATAAAGCCGTAAAGTCCATGAATGATGAACTTCACCATGATGGTAATTTTTTTTTAACGCAGTAATTTGATTCAACAATTTGAAATTTGATAAAGTAAACATGTATCAAGTTATGAGTTAAAGAGCGTTTATTCCTAGTCGTCAAGTATAGGTAATTCTGAGCGAATTTCACTCCATAAACTGTGTGTGTAAAGTCGATTCAACACATTTGATGTTTTTTTTTTTTTTTTTTTCATTCGACTTAAGGCATGACTAGATGAAAAACTATGATTATATAAAATAAGTACGTATTGCAAACATGCATATTTTTATTAATATTATAGTGTGTTATTTTTTGTTTCATAATAATGTACGGGGGCTTCAAATTTTTTGAAAATAAAAATGAGAAATATATAGAAATCTGTTAATTGCTATTCGAAGTAGTATCCGTTCATTGAGCCCATTAAATCTTGAATGGAAGAATCTATTGCGCAGATTGTCTTTTGGTTTCGGGTACGTAACAATATATCCAGCTTTCATCACATGTGACGATGTCCTTTACAGCATTCGAGTCACCTCATTCATAAACTATATGATTACCGTCAAATTATGAGGTATCCAGCTAGTTAAATCTAGTACAAAGCTTTCTGACGCCTCAATGTTCATGTAAGAGTTTTCGTTCTCGACACGATCAATGCCTAAAACTGCCCGAATCTGTTGATATATCCACCCTTCTATCAGTTTCTATCATCAGCCGTAGAAGGACGTCCTTGTCAAGAATCATCAGTGAATTTGCTTCTACGTCGCTTAAACTCATTACACCAGTTGTAAACAGCAGCACGAGATAGGGCTCAAATTTCTCTAGTAAAAATCATTTCGATGCACGACAGATACTTTTTAAATTGCCGCCACTTTGTAAAAATTAAATGACATATGAATTCACATCTACAAATTCCTAAAGTGTTCCTAATTATTATTTTTTTTACCTACTCTAAAAACTTTCAGTGTGACCCACGTAGGTATCTACTACTATTTCAATTACACAGTATGGTATATTCTGGACCAATTTTACAATGTTCACAAAAATTGCATTTATTAGTTGTATGAATGGATCAGATAAAATTTTACTGACAGCAGAAAAATCGAGCCTATATATGACTCGACTATATCCAAGTTAAGTTCATTCAAACAGATATGATTTCTGAAGAGCAGTACAGTTCTAAGCCGGAGGGCCTAAAAAAGATGTACGGATTGCGTAAAATAGAATATAGCTAAACAGAAGAAAACAGTGAAATACCCAATAAAGAGGGAAATGGAAATGCTGCTAACTTGTGCTTTTATTTATTTGCTTATGTATACAGTATAACAGTGACAGTGTAAAAATATATTATTTCGCATAGATCTTCTTACTCAATTCAATGTAATATTACTTTTTTTTTTATCCGTCCTTTCGACGATGACTTGTCCCGTGGGAATTCCAAAACTAATTTTATGTTGTTTTATGACTGCTTCAGCATTCATACCAAGCGCTAAAATCCGCCCTTTTATATATATATGATATGTATACATATATATATGGAATGGCCATATGGGCGCTGGCCTGGGTGTAGCGGATCGAGATGCCCGCTACCCTAGAAGAAGCAGGCCTGAGACTGTAGCGCGTCGTGTTCTACGGGCGCCTCTAGAAGTTAGAGAGGGACAAGGCCCCCCGCATTCCACGGTGAGGTCGCCCATGAACACCTGAGCTCAAGGGTCGTAAGGGTGTTGTCTGCTATATATATACTTATATATATGATAAGTAGTAATATTTATGATAAGTATATATATATATATACTTATCATAAATATATATATACATTGTATGTATATAAAAAGACCAAGATCTGCATTGGTTCTCGCAATCTTTCTCCTTAGGGTATAACCAAGTCCTCTGCAATAGACCCACTAGTGACGGACCACCGTGTGGTTTTAGTCGGTTCGAGTCCGACATACCATTTCACTGTTAGCTCCAGTGAGGTGATGACCCGGGGGGGGGTTTCCACACGATATAAAAAAAAAGATACAATAACTATAGATAGTGGGGACGGTCATTCAGTACATGGCTACGAGCTTGTAAGAACTATGAGACAGATAAACCTTTAAAATATTTTATGGGGGGTAAATCAATCAAACACACAGTATTTTGTTAAGTAAGTTCAGTAAGTTTCGTTTTGTTTAGGATGTCTCTTAGTTGTTTACATTTATTTGTAGGACTGTTTTTATAAATCGAAAAGAAGGTGGTATATTGTTCCAAATCTATGATGCAGCGCATTTGAAACTGTTCTATGTTTCGGTATGATAAGTTTCAAAATTACCTTATACTAAGTCTAGCTTATATTGTATCATATAGTCACAATGGACTTTCAGTTCTAATGATCCTATGAGTGAAAATGCTTTTTTCTTTTATAAAGAAAAGACAACTCTTTTCAAACATATCATCATGGACACAAAGAACACCTAGACTCGAGACACCTATTTGTAGATCACACAAATTTTTGTCTAGTGTGGAAATCGAACCCAGGATCACTAACCCAGAACAAAAGGACCGTTATTATTGGATTTTTGGAGTTCTTAACAAGCGTATACAGGCGTTTATGATACATTGAAAGTAGTTCTTGATATTTTGAAGAAGCCATGGCCTTTATACGACATCGCAATAGTTAAAAGATGAAACAACCAACACTTGTCCTTACATCCTCCGAGATAAATTCGCGAATACCATATAAAACCTTCAGCCTATAGAACGCATTCATAATCAGATTATTAATGTGCTCTGAAAACCGTAGCTCTTTCAAGTACTTGCCCATTAACTCTTGTTAATATATGAGGACTGTATGCAGTCTTTATTTGATGCTTGGTGCCCATGAACATCCATTTTATTTTTGAAGAGTTAAGCATTAAAGTGATTTTCTTAGACCAATCAAGGATTCCAAGTCACCTTATATACGATATATGGCCTGGCCGGAGGATCTAAATTACATATACATATATATGCATATAGATATTAGAATAAGGATGTAGTCTGTAGTTCCTTAAAAGGTTTGTAAATCCAAAAAAAAGTAAAGGACTTAAAATGGAGCCTTACTAATCTGTAATTACTTGTTGGTACCTGTTTGTGATTTAAGACCTGAACCAACAGATACTTTCTTTTGAGATTCCATAATGGATTAGCTTGCAAGTAGGAGTTCCCTATTTAAGCAATCGAATGTCCTAGAAAAGTTTAACAGCACTGAAATTGAACTTTTAATGACATGTAACTCGGAAAGTATGTAATTTATTACTTGAGTCAGAACCGTTGCTGTTTCATGTCCTCAGCGAAATGCTGATTGATAAAGTACTAAGATTGAGTTGCTTTCTAAATATGATATTGATATAACAGGAAAACTTATTTAATGTGTCTAGTTTTTAAAATAGGTTTTACTAGAGCAATTCATTTCCCTTCCATGAGTCGGGAAATTCTTTCGTTTTTATGGTTCTATTGATTATATTGGTGATTGTTTGCAACGTTTTAGGGAGTGTCAGTCTGATCATATCCATGTTGATAAGATCGTGTCCACGAACCTTAATCTTTATCGTATATATTATTTCCACAAATCTCCTCCTAAATATCCTTCTCCGATGTCTTCTTTAGCTCAAAATGATTTTCTTTAACTTTGAATCCCTATAATACTGTAATGTGACCATTCTGCGTATTACCGGGCAAATCTAAAAAAAATTGTGTGATTATTTGGCATGTAGAGCGCTCACACGGATCATTAAAAGATATATATGTATATACTTTTTAAGTGTTTCCACATATCTTAAGAATATTTAAAGTAATTATTAACATGAAAAGTAAAGTACGCTTCTATCTCTTGTCTCAAGCTACTACAAGGGTTTTTAGCTGTTTATAAAAAAAAATGTCTACAATTTAGTTTTTTGAAACCTGGGATTTTGGAATTCATCACGGAAGGGCATCATAATTTTGATTACGTCTGTTATCCAAGAACTTTGACTGCCCGTTACGGAAAGGCGCGTTTTATCGAATAAGTGGCTAATGTATGCATCAAACATAAAATCCATTGCATTGATATCCTTTTCCTTCGAGATGTTTTCCAGGTAATAATTTCAAGATCAGACATAAAAACGATTGTATGTTCAGTGTGAACTATTGTATGTATTTTATTCAAAGTGATGCGAAGTATCCACTCTCCCTCTGATCAGTTTTTTGTCTTAAAAGTGGAAATAAACTTCCACTTCACTGGATTTTATGAAAGTTTTATTAAATATATGTAAGTATCTTTTTTTTTATGTTTTAGTGTATCTATCTAGTGGTTATGACCTCAGACAGTAAATTTAGATGAGTTGTAATTAAATTTGATTTATTTTACTGTTTGTAATTTGCTAATTATTTCAGAACTACTGTCAAGCAGATTAATGTAGTATTTAAAAGAGAACACTATACTGAAAGCTAGCCTAGAGAGCATTGGGTACGAGTTGTAAAGCGTTCCCAATTAAGCAACGAGTTTGAAACAGCGCAACTCAGCGGAATAACTACGACGCGCGGCGGTGAATATTCGGCTCCGCACGTCAACGACAATGTAATGAATTGTTAACATGCCGAGACTGAAACTGCCAATATGAAACAACTACATAGAAGATAATGTAAAAAAATAAAGATGATAAAGCTAAGTAGAACATATAAATCACGAATAATTGTGGCAAATATTGTCGTCTAAAATATTAGTTAGAAGCTTTTTTTTTTTTTAATCTATCCGCTGCGAGGTATCTTTGGGAAAGGACGCGTTGGTCGCTGCTTCATTGACAGCTAGTAGCAATACAGTCGTCACACTATTAATGGCGCACCATCCGTTTACCTTATCTTCGACCTATTAATGGTGCACCATTAATAGTGTCCCTACAATTGCGACAATTCTTAGTACTTTTAAGCTAACAAATTATGATTTACATATTTTTTAAATAAATTATGTAAATCATAATTTGTTAGCTTAAAAGTATACCTACGGTTTAACTCACGTGTGTATTTCAGGGATGTCCGACCAGTTTCAGTCCCGACAGGAGACCTTTCTCAAAGCGTAAGTCGTCCAGCCGCGACGGCAACCGACGTCATACTGAGTCATCGACGTTGGCATCATAACCAAGCACTGTAGTATATAAACAACTAACCGTGTCGGTTTTATAAACCGGAGCAGTTTCATTTGGAGCAAATTTTGGTGCCAGACGCCAGGCAGGAGGCAGAGACCACCCCCCGTCTCTGCGGAAGTTCGGACGACTGCTTATTTCGAGTCGAGTCTCTCCCACATAATACAAGCCACAGTCACACGGGAGCGAGTAGAAGCCCGGGGCTCCTAGTGAGTCAATGTCCTGTGGAGAGCGCAGTATTCCTCTTAGCTTTCCAGGTGGGAGGAAGATTGCTCTGATATTGAACTTAGTTCTTACTTTAACGGTAACTCCGCGAATGTATACGAGAAACACGGGTTGCCGTTCTGCAGCAGGTGTCCGTCGTTTGACAACCACACTTGCTTTCCGGGTACAGTCCCGCCATCGGTATCAATTACCCTCTAGTGCATTCCGTAAGTAGTTCATTTAGTTGCCCATATATTGCCGATCACAGATGTTGAGAGCTCGGTTGATTAGTGTTCTGGGCACCAAAGATAGGTGAGATGGGCGATGATGAGATTCAGCTCCAACGTACCTGTCTGTGTGTCGGTTTCCTGTATACCGTATGTGTTAGATGCCCATTCGAGCTACAGATAATTGACACTTCTAGAAACTATAGCTCTCCGTTTACCTTTTCCTCGACCGCGCACTGTATCTTTTGTGGACTGTGTTAAGGTGTTTGTGATGTCATCTAAATACCTGGGTTCCACTGTCGCTGTATTTAGCACTCCTTCTTCGAACCACTCCATAAAAATGTTTGCCACCACAGGAGCCAACGGTGACTCCATTGACATTCCATCCACCTACAAATTGTAGTCTCCTTTCCAAAGGAAGTAACCGCTTTCAAGACAAACTATACTTCACATGTACAAAGCATACTTCACATGATTTGAATAAAATACATGCAAAAGCTCACACCGAACATACAAACATCCAAATTTTGCACATTACAACTTGGTTTAACATTTTTTTATTTATTTATTTTTACCTCAGTCATTACATGTATTCCCGATGCGACAGTGACATATTATATTATATTTAGACACTTCAATACCATATTGTTCAATAATATCATTGTACATAATAAATTTATAATTTACATTTCATTATATTTAAATAATAATACTTATTAATGGACATAACACATGGAATGTAGGATAACCCAAACAAACATGTTTAATATAAAGTGTACCGTGTCTTGTATAAAAATATCTGTCTACCTTTGACAGTTGCTGGATTTTCAGGTTGCCGCCACTCAGATGGAGGGTGGTTTTGGCCTCCAGTTTACTCACTTACACGGGGAAACAAAATGCAAGAATGTCTTCACAACCGGTTCTGTTAAGACCATAGTTTTAATCGAGTCGACGATTTAATCGAGTTTCTTATGCCTATATCATGTGCCTAATCATAGCTCTCCCACGTCAAACTTAAAACGTTTGTATGAGTTCTGGAGTGGTACAATTTTATAGAATAGTAGAAATCAATATGTGTGGTAAAAAGATTATTATTAACTTGTACCCATATATGTTTAGGTTTAAAAGAGAAGTCGCATAGAATGTAAGTTGCCATTCTAAAACAACAATGTTATAAATAAATCCCCCTAAAGAAGGGAATATTAAGTAACATAAAAAATGTGTATTTTTATAAGGTTTAGATTTAATTGTTTCACATTTTTTTATATATTCAGTAAATAAGCGACTACGCTACAGAACAGGCATGAATATAGCAGGAATTATTTAAAATAAAATTATTAATCGGTTGTGTTATATCATCGTGCCAATATAAAAGACAGGAGATTAATATTACAAATGGCAATAAGACGTGTTCACGTGGACTGTAAAAGTACATATTTTTAAATACATGTATAGAACTATCTATGTAATACTTTTTTTCTCAATTAAAATTTTATAAAAACACCTGCATCAACTAAAGGTTTCTTGGCAGAAAATGTCTACGGCATTGACCGCCTCGAGCAATAATGTAATAAATAAATAAATAAAACCTACGTTATTGTGTAATTATAGTGGTTTAACCACTATTATTGCACTACCAGACTTTGAATTTATATTCAAGATGCGTCTCTTTACGTGTAATGTTAATACGTACGTAGAGAAGAAGATAAAAGTGTGAAGTATAAAATGTTGAAAGAAGCAATTACTATACGTATTATGATTATGTATGATCCTTGTTCTTCTTTAAAATTGTAAATATCTACTGACTCTACCGATTATATTTTTCGGAGATCGCACAGTAAGCGATCATTTAATTAACCATTGAGAAGACTACTTGTCTATAAGTGCTCCTATTCAACTATCACTCCAACTATTACATGTACTAATTATTATTAATCTTTTGATATTAGCTCAAGAACGAAATAATTACGCTTACCTATTAAACAAAAGATATTCCATTCACACGTATTGTATGGAGAACACAAAGAATAGCAAAACTAATAAATAAAGCGCTCGCTGGTTGAGCTTCTGAGAGTATTGTAAAGGCAACCAGCGCTGTTTGCTAAACTTATTTGATCTGTCGCAGAGGTCTGAACTGCAAACACGTGTTCTGCAATTTCTGGCTTTTGAATATTCTCTACAAATTGAGTTTCTGTTTCAGTGTACTTACATTAAGTTATTTATCTCTTGTTACATTTGTGTTTTGTGATTGCATTTGCTAAGCTATGTATATTCCAACATGTATGTATTCAATATCGTACTTTTATCGATTTATGTGTGACTAGCTGTGCCCGCGACTTCGTTCACGTTTAAGTCAAAATAAAAAAACGTATTAAGCTTATAAAACAATAGGTTCGATCAAGATTTTTTATGCTGTACTTATTAAACACCAAGAGCATATCCACAAAAATGTTCTTACAATATCAAACACGCTAAATAACGACATACCTATTTAACCGTCTGTTGTGAGACAATCGTCGGTACTGAAACCTAATGCTTTTAAAGATTGACCAAACGACGGCCTTTTAGCACGCAACTCCGCAGGCTTCAAGCGGGCTGCGTAATAACTGGGCGATATCCAGACACTCGCTACTCGGGAGACCAAACTGTAACTGAAAAATATCAGACCTAACCAACCGCAATCCCTTTAAGGCTCAAACTGTAGAGGTCGCTCTTGTAGAGGTTTTTCTCCTAGAATAGTATAAATACTTCCAGTGTGTCCACAATCTACTCTCAAAAGCACCGTAATTTATCTTATCTATCTTTTCTATTCTTCTTCTATTGTTCTGTGGGCCATCGCGCTCTGGGTTTCGTACTCGTGTGTAAGGCCGATGTACTCTCAGTCAGTTAACTTCGTAAACCTAAGTATAATACTAAAATTTAGTCAAACTTACTGAAATGCAGTCCTAACTAAAATAATTTTAATTTTATACTTAGGACTTAATTTCAGTAAGTCAGTCTTACGTTTCAGTGAATGACGCTCGTGGAAAGATGATAAAAATTTTTTGCGTTCCTAATTATGCTGTATGCTATGAATATTTATCCTGTATTGCGAAGGACTTTACAAACATTCAAATAACGGACACAAAGAACACCCAGCCCACCATACAACCGAGTGTGTGGCGCAGCAGGGAAGCTGTAACGCGACTACTTAAACCACTGCGCCATCCGGGCAGGCAATATAGTGTATGTTTAACAATATTTTTTTTTTAAGTCCTAAAACAATTACATACGACACTGCCCGTGGGAGAGCCATGCTTAGATACGAATGGGCCGACTCGTCCGGGGTAAGAGGAACGGCTGAGATTGTATTTTTGCCGGAGAGTAAGGGTTCCAGAGGCCCAACTCTCCTCTCCCTTAATCCCCCTCTCATCTCTTTACTTCTCTTTCTCCTCCCCTTTCCTCCCCAGCGTACTAACGAGTCATCAGCTGACCCGTCCACTCGTCTTCCCTATATCATGTATAAAAGAAATGTTACAATCGGAACAGAATGCTCTCATCAATTTCTATTTGTATATTTGTTTTTATTTTCTAATCTTATCAATCAATAAATCGCACAGAGAATACAGATAACCACATACATTTTTTATTTGCACACTGAGACCTAATATTTGCTTATATTAAGTATATCATTATCAGTTCTACACTTTCCATAACTTTCAGACAATTTGACCTTTTCCTATGTCACTTACACCTTTGTAATGTACACATCATGCCTTTTAAGCTGATACCGCACTTGGGTATATTTGAAAACATTCGATTGTTCATTATAAAGAGTTGCTATATAAGTTTCGTATTTGTTAATTTATGAGCACACAAACAATTCGGGTTTAGAGATTTATTATTCTTATAGATATACATATATACAGATTTCAAAGAATATAATGTGTTGACGAATGTAATGTCTACTGTATAATTTACCTGCTTGGTGCGCGTCGCTTACTCGCACCAAAAAGGCAATCAATGTAATAATAATTTTTAAAAGTTCAACACACAATTTTAAAGGTTAACAACATAAAATATATCTATAATCTACAGTTACCAAAAAAATACAAATGTCGTATAAGATATATATATATATAATAAAACATAGATTTTTTTTTTAAGAAAAGATTTACTACAAGTTATGTTTAATTGCAGTACAAAACGTTTGCCGGTGAAAAAGCTAATTGTAGGCAGCCTTGTTGGTAAAACCGCAAGCGACATTTTGAATACGAACTGCTGAAACCATCTGCAATAAGCGGCCGTCGTGGTCTGCTGTGGTCGACAAACAAAGCATTGTTTGTAGCCACGTCGTTTTTGTCCTTGTGTTGAGCACCACTCACGCGTTTCCCGCAAACCCCTGCTTTATGTCAAGCACCCTTTATTATCAGATTTATTTTACTTATTTGTGCATTGTGGACGGCATTTACAGGATTCGTTTATACTTTAGTTAGTTTGTGATTTTGGCCGCCTCGATCGGAGTAATGCCATGTCCTTGCAAAAAATCGGTTGTGAGCCAACGCTTGCATTGTATGTTGCCGAGTGAGTGAGGATACCGGATGTCCAAACAGCTTCCCCTCAGGGGCCCTCGAAAGCCGGCAACGGTGTCAGGAGATACAGGCGTGAGCGTTTGTATGCATGATGTAAACAGTTATTATAAACAATTAAAGAGATACATTTCTATAATTTGTCAATTTAGTGTCTTAGAAATGTTTCTATGGTGTATGGATGGCAGGCGGATCACCTGTGTATAGGTGAATACTTCTGCCCATGGACACTTGCAATCTGCAACTCAAAAGTAAATAAATAACCATTTGTTAATCAAGTAACTTGACTGATTGTCTAGTGGTTAGTGACCCTGACTGCTACACCAGAGGTCGTGTTTTCTATTCCCTCTTTTTACCCTGAAGCCAATTTATTTGTCATATATTATTTCTACCATTCGTAATTTTCCCGCTAAGTTCCTTTCTACCTATGTCGTCTTGCACGTGGTCAATCCATTATTTCTTTGGTCATTCCGCACGTTTTTATGAGTCAACTTCCATTTATAACTAACGTTTACATGTTCCACTTTATTTTCTATGACTTTCTTCACCACATTTATTTACATATTTGCATCCTCTTTCTATGCCACTATAATCTATTGCTCCTCAACTTTCATCCAAACTGCAACATTCGCATTTTAGCTACGTTCAGGCGTCTCTCGTCCGTTGTCTTTGTGGACCAACTTTTGAGATCCATACAGGACGACAGGTCTGATGATGGTCTTATAGATCTTTTCTTTCAGTTTAACATGGGATTATAATGGGATTATATATGTTCCTCTTATCTGTCACTATTCACCCTGTATTAATTGGATGCTGTAACGTTCGGTCTATTTCGCCACCGACATCAAAATCAAAATCATGTTTTTTTTTATGTTTATCAGTAGTCTGGTTACCATAGTAGTAAGCTCTGCTTATTTTAAGACCAAACGACCGTGTGTGAGATGGCAGAAATATTTGAGAAATATGTATACACGTTTTGTTGAAATATTTCAATAATGCGCAAATCATGCTTTCATTTTATTAAATAATAATAGGAAGCTGTAAAAGTAGACAAAATTATATTAAACATTGATACTTATATATACAATGCTATTTTTATTTATAAGGAACGTTCAAGTGTGCTAAGAAGCCCATAATATTAAGTAAAATACATATCACTATAAAAAAATCGGTTTGTTTGTGTTTGAACGGCATTTATCTAAAATTAGCATCTTTGACGCAAAACCTGTTTAACTCAAAGAAAATGCAACATGTTTATCAAAAGTAATTTCAATATTGGTTTAATGTTTCACTTTCCAAAAAAAAACAAATTGATCTGAATGCTTTACAGCTAATTGAAGTAAACTACCTACCTAAATCGACTTGCCACAATAGCTCTTCATGCCATAGAGGCATAGAGGATCGTACGTGACATTTGACGTGACGATTCAATGGGTAATAACCTAGTTTCTGATATCCACATAACAATGTTATAGTAGTAGTATTCAATTCGGTAGCTAAGCACTTACTTTTTTCATAAAGCTTTTAAGAGAAGGCGTGTGATGGCCAGCACAAGGCAATGTTTCATTACCTTAACCAAAGGAACAGAAAGTATGTACTGAAAGTATTAAGCAAGAACTTTATGGAAACTTTTTTAATTCAAGCGAAGACAATAAACCTACGAAGTTGGCCGGTACTCGGGCGGAATCAGTGTTGGCGGCCACTCTTCAAAACATTATTTAAAAACTACTGCAATTTCTCAATAATTACGTTCCTTGAAATTATAATGTGTTTACTTTTTTAATGTAAACATTAAAGTTAAAAGTATGCCGGGCAGTAAGTGCTCTAACCTAGGCGGCAAAGATTCTGTTTCCAGAAACCCGTTTAAAATGAAAAGAACTTTTTTTTACGATTTAATGATGCGATGTAGTTTCGTATCGGATAATATTTTGACCAAGTAAGCATTTGACGGAAAATTGCCATGAATTTCTAAATCTCTCATGGGCAAATAATTGAATCCTAAAGAGGTTCCTTTTGTTTTTATTTGAAAAAGAATTTGATTTACGGCTAAATTACAATACATTCACACTTCTATTTTTGATAGATGTGCTGTGTTCATGAAAACAACGATTTAGCTAAAGCTAACGGCTTAAAGTTAAGCAGCGATTAAGTGTTACAAGAATTAAAATTTTGTCTATGTAGCTAATGAAGTAATTTGATTGAATTGTTTTAGGAAACAAGTAATGATTTCCTAAAACACATCCAAATATTATTATGATTGGTTTAATATCAACAAAGATATTTGTACTGTAATTGTAAATTAAAACTACGACATCATTGCGTCGTCGTACCCGCAAAAGGTTTCCATGCACTTAAACAAAGGCTTATCGATGATCAGTTGTCGATAAACATAAAAATACGGATTAGTTAAGATTAGTCGTAGTCTGATTTAGTACAAAACTTTGACAATAGTAAAAGCCAATGGGCAAAGTTTCTGTCCGTACAGATCGTTCGCTTCTGATACTATGTAACTTATAAAAAGAACAGGAACTAGAAAACCACGACGCGATGTACGGAATGATTAGCAAAGGATATCTTAAAATATTGCATATACTAAAATCAATAATAATTAATACAACAATCTCTCGATAGCAGGCTGATAATATTAATTAATATAATTAATGATTTAAATGAAATTAAAAAGCAGGCATTGAAATTTAAGGGCTTTATTAGGATCTCCGTGTGTATAATGAATTTTTTCTATAACATAAAAGCACGTATCTTATACTAGATCTATGACTTAGTTATCAGAAATGGTACCCACTATGTCTGATAGCTAAGCCCTTAGGGGCAAAACTTTGCCTCCACATCCAAAACAGCTACTAAACTTAATAACATGGCAAAGAAAGAATATATTTTAGTAATTCCGACGTTATTCTGCAGGATCTAATAGCTACCGAAGGCAATGTTTAAACGCCTTCTTTAGTTCCGTTTCTTTTGTGTAATTACTGTGTGTGTGGGGTTCATATACGTAACAGGAGTAACTGGTAGTGCTATCTCGGTGTAATGCTACGAACGCGGAATTTAAGTGATCTTATTTGGTGGCCGGCGAGCCGATTCAGGAGCGCCCGAGCGAGAGCCCTGCGCGTGTTACGAATCGACAATTTCCTACCTACCTGCAGGATCTTTTTACCTAATTATTTCTTGGAAGACTATATTTATCTGTATTTAATTCTTCGTGTTGTACGTTTACTAAATTTATAATAATTTTCTATTTTCATTATTTGCTTATTTAAAGAAAGTTAACTCAAAACTTTTTGTAATTTATTTATTAATTACCATAGCAATAGCTTAGCAGCAAGAAGTTAATTGGTGTAAAAGCAAATATAAACCTTAAACCGTAAATAAACTTTAAAAATATTTAAAAATTGTTAGCGTTTTTATTGCCTCTGATGCCTAAACCATTTCCTGAATAACTTAACAAGGATAGCAATACGCGTAAAAGGCGTAAAAAGCTACTAACACTGAGTATGAAACTTTACGATACTCAGTTTAATCCGTGCATCAAAGGTGACTAGTATAGATATAGCATTAGTGTAGAATAGCCATACGATTTAGGGAGTTAATTCGTTTATTTTAATAATATTATACTAATACACATTATTATATAGTATATTGCAACCACATTATTTCGTCAAACAATTTAATATTATTGTTCTTACAATTAAAGTGTGCAGTGAATGTTGAAGAAGCACCTTAAAATTAACTAATTACCTCAGAATCTAATTATATTCAAAGGGTTCCCGTTCTTTGACTTCTTAACACAAAAGACAAAGGTTGTTTTTACCCCTTCAATTAATTATGTAGGTACGTGTCTTTTTATTATTTTATTGCGATTTTTATAAGTATTTCAAACATACTTTCACTTAGCTACTAACTTTCGATGCATTTGCATCTACGGGAATGCTAATCAAAGTATGAGATAAAAGTTTCCATTGCAATATTTAGTTTGTCCTTTAATCTAACTTTCCTTATTCGTGTACAGTGTTTGCTTACGTTCCTCTACTATAAGAATTTCAGTAGGTACGGCAAGCTGTGATTTAATTATTAGGGATATTGGGCATAAGTAAAATACTTTTGTTTGTTTTTTCATTTATGTCGAATCTTTGCCTCTTTTTAGCTAGTTATCTGTACATGTCAATATCATAGACGAAGAGTTTTATGCCACGGTCAACGATATGAAAAGTATCCTATGTGTTAACCCAGTATACTTTATATTTAGGAGCTGTGATTTCACAGAGAGGCATATCAAATTTATAAAAATTGTCTTTTTACGTCGGGCATATTTCACAAAACATGGCCATTCATTTGATATTGTTTACTACACTTGCGCATAGTACTCGTATCTGCTTACATCAGTTGGATCATTATCACTTTGACTTCCTGTAACTTTCAGACTTTTGGTTATTTCACAGACCCAGATAGTTGCCATAACTGCCTCCTGTTGTATGTAAAGGTATAGTGGTGCTAAATCGAGAGTCACCTCAAAGGCGGCAGTAGAGGTTTTTCGCATACATCCAGTGACGGCCCTACAAACGAGTCTCTGCGGTTGCTGCAACCTGTTTCTAACCGTGCTAAGCTCAGTTCTCTGTCACCAAGTAATAGCACAGTACGCGATTATTGGCCTTATTACCGCTTTATAAAGTCATAAAGTGATTTTCGGTGATAGACCGCAGGCTTTGTCGAGGAGCGGCTCGCATTGGTACAAGATAATGCGACGGGGGTAAATAATAGAAGTTTTAAAATTTTAAGTCAAACTAGTTTATAATATGAAATTTAGGGTTATAGCTAATCTAAGTAAGGATCTAAGAAAATAATGATAAAGTAAGGAGTCTTAATAAATACGCTAAAACTTTCTTTATGTTAAATAGATGTTGAGTTATCTAGCTCAACGTGGCTCCAAAAGGCTCGTGTATACATATGGGTGCTACGTCGCCAGTCCTTGCTTGAACTTGGTTTGCGTGTCTTGATTAGCACATTTTAATTAGTTATCTTCACACCCTAAAGATAACTGATTTAATGGTTAAATTCCACTTCATTTCAGTTTAAGCTTTTTTTTTTGAATGTGTTTTAGGAACTCATTAGAAGATTAGAAAAGGATTGATCTTCTAAACAAGAAATGATACATTAAAAGGTAGTAGGTTTATGTTAAAGGTTACAAAGTCAACAAGTTTTAACTAAATTACTTTAATTTCTCTTCTCGAAGGGACAAAAAACGCTTATGTCCAGCTCAGGGAGTACTTAACAAAATTTTATTTATTTTCTACGACAGGTTTATTTAAGAAAAAAGTATAATATTTTATTGAACTTATAGGTCGACTATTATTTGTACATCGAAATATAAAAATAATCGTCGAAATAGAAATATAACCGCAGGCATTCAAGTTAATACTTATTAAAGATTTCTTATCTTTTTATTTTTCTTTAGACCCATTCAATTATTTTATTCGACTGTATCTGAACAGCTTACAAGCTTAGCTTGAAGTTTTTTTAATATAAAGATCAAACAGATTAGTAGCAGCACCCCGGTCGGAAGACTCTATACTTTGCAAAGGAAACAAGAATTGGTAGAAAATTTCGTATGAATATCGGTGTTCTCGTGTGGCCCAGTTGGATCAAACTTTAATAATGGAAGATCCCGATAGCAAAACTTTTCTAGGATAACGACGTTTACCCGCGAACTGGGTCGGTGGCAAAATAAAATCGACAGACTTCCCGACTAACTGCTGTCCCGGCCAACTCCGATCCGATGCTCTATGTCAATAATCTTCTTCACTTGATTGGGAGTGTAGGGCGTGTAATATAACGATTTATTTTTCGATACGAATTCAATTCTCGGAACTTGGCATCAGTCAAGAAGGACCCCAACTGGAGTTTATATTTAAATATACATATATATACAGTATATAGACAGGAAAATTAAGATTAGTCAGTATATGATCGCATTTATTCATTATCTGTGTATTGTAACGGTAACAATCCATTATTTTTGACTTTGACATCCCGGCATCACCCAGATCAAGTTTCATGGTATGCGACCCTGACCTCTTGAGCTCCGTATAAGCAATATATCTTTCTTTCTCTTCTGTCCTACCCTTCTTTCAATAAACTTTATATATATACAATTGCCCGCCTGATGGGACTAAGCTTACCCATATTACGTAAGTAGGATTAAATTAACGTCGTCAAAATGCCCTTTTACAAATACAGGCGTGAATATATGTGTCTGTATGTAAAAATAACTATAATTGAAGTCAGTTTTTACTACTGAAATCATTCAAAGTAAGATATGAAAATCATCTACTAATTAAAACAGCATTATCATAATTAGTCAGTACTTAAAAAAGTAGTCTGTCCATTACTTGAAGAAACATTTTAGATAGATAGATAGATAGAATACTCTTTATTTGTACACCATTCTTACAGTTAAATACAATACATACAGTACAAGTGTCAACTACAAATGGCGGCCTTATTGCTATATGCAATCTCTTCCAGGCAACCTTAGATCGGATTATAATCATTCGGAGAGACAGAGGTAGTTGGAGGATCACTTCAATATTTTAATGAAAACTATACTAACTTATGTTCAAATATAAAACTTATATAAAAAACTAAACATATTTATGTACAACATATAACATACATACTAATACAAATACAGATAAACATACATACATACTAACACACATACAGATAAAAATACATACATACGCATATAAATTTATACAACAATACATACATACATACCATTAATATGGAAATAATAGATACTAGATAACAGAACTAAATTGATAAATAATAGTCATGAACCATTTTCTTAAAAATATTCAATGATTCCGCTAGCCTAATGTTCTTTGGCAACGCATTCCACAAGCGTACAGCTTCAACAGTGAAAGATTTGTCATAAAACCTTGTGGAATGCAATGGCATCTCCAGTCTCAAATTTTCCGATGACCTTAGATATTTGTCATGTGTGTCATGAAGGAACTTGAACTGTTCTTTGAGACAAAAAGGGGCTTTAGGATTGAATAAGATGTTATAAAGAAAAGTTAGAATGTGAGTATTCCGGCGAAAACGAATTGGAAGCCACTTGAGCTTTTGACGGAACTCAGAAACGTGATCATATTTTCGTAGTCCAAATATAAATCTTATACAAACATTTTGAAGTCGTTCAAGCTTATTAAGTTGTACTTCAGTGAGATTCAGATAGCTGACATCGGCATAGTCAATAATTGGAAGAAGAAGCGATTGTGCAAGTGCAACCTTAGTGGCAGTTGGAAGAAAATTGCGTAGCCTTCGTAGAGATCCTGCTGAAGCAAAGACCTTGCGGCTGACTTCTTGCAGTTGTGTACCCCAAGATAAGGTACTATCCACATAGATTCCTAAGTTTTTGACAGTATTGCTGATTTTTAAAGTTGTGCCGTTAAACTTAATTTGGGGCAGTTGTGACCAGTCAATCCTTGAAACCAACATAGGACTGCCAATAACATATACCTGAGTTTTTAAGGGATTAACTTGGAGTCCATAATGTTGACTCCATTGGACAATGTGTGATAGGTTGGCATTGACTATGTTAATGGCTTCCGATAACATGTTAAGTGGAGCTTGTGTATATATCTGTAAATCATCTGCGTAAAGATGGTAGAATGAACGTAATTGTTTGGAAATGGAGTTTATAAAAATAGCGAAGAGTAAAATAGAACGGCACCTTGCGGTACACCAGCAGAAATACCACACCAAGAAGAGACCGAGTCTTCAATGCGTATACGCTGTCGGTGACCAGACAGGTAACTATGAAACCAATCAACTGTCCTTGGAGATATACCAAGAGACCGCAATATACTAATAAGAATCTGAAAATCTACAGTATTGAAAGCGTTACTGAAATCGAAACGAAATCGAAATCGAATTTTAATGTTACAGTGAGTTAAATATACTATTTATTTTTGTCGACAGAGCAGCAAGCAGACGGTTATAATTACTTAGTTAAATTACTAACAACATATCATCGACTTCATCGATGGTAATGAAACCGCAGGCATTCAACTCAATTATTGTTATGTGCGCTACATGCTTTGAAGTATTAATAGAGTACATGATTAATTATTGAAAAAAACCCCTATTAGCTTATTTTATGGACCTAATAATTGATTAAGCTGTGTCGGTAATTAATCTACATGCAACAAAATGAAACATTTTTTTTTTATAAAATCCATGTAATATCGTATTAACATCATACCGAATCCATCACTAATGTTTATTGACGCAAATATGTATTTTGAGTTTGTAAAGTTACTCTTTCACAAATTAGCTGCTTAATGGAGCAGTATAAAATCTTACGAACACGTTGTCAGTGATACAGAAAAAGACAAGCTATCAGAAAAAAAGTACTGTTTCTAGGATATTTCTAACCAACTACATAGTTGACAAATATTAGATTAACGCTAGCAGAACCATGTACAAAAGCTTAGACTTCTTCCTATACTAAACATTTTTTTAAGAAGAATAAATGATAAGCCTACTGCGGTCTATTGCTGGATATGGACGTCTTCCAATGTGGGCCATAGAACCCGGTCCTCGGCCTTCCGCATACAGCCTATCCCAACTACGTTTTTCTACTTCTTCAGTTAAAAAGATTCATTCATGAATAGAATGAATTACATCATCGTAATAAAAGTGAATCATATATTTTGTACAAGAATACTTTTGGGTAATACAATATTGTAACAAGTCAACGAAATACTGCACACTCCTTGATTTTAGCCAATTTAAAGTTTTCTGTTGGAATAAGTATAAAACTTATAATGAGATATTACTTTTAGTGAAATAAAAACAGAAAATATTTTTTATCAAAACAAAGTTAACCAAAATGCCAAAACCATTAATGTATTTTTTTATAAAACACATTGTATAGCGTAATACATGTTTTTTCATTAATTTGTCATTTTATGCTATCGTTGTTTATTATTATATATCAAATTTCTATCACCAGGCCTTTATTGCCAACTAGGAATTGGTGGTAAAGACTTTACTACACTCGTAGAAATAATGTGGTTTTGAATTTGAAAACAATCGCTGTTGACAAAATATTGTCATGACCTAGCCATCTTCATGGCAGTAATTAATTTATTGAACTCTTTTTATACACATGCGTGTGTGTGTTTGTATATATATATATATATTTATATATAAATTGTAAAGAGGACAATGAAATTAATTAAAATTATTTTATTAAATTCAAATAATATAATTCGCATTTAGAAGTTTCAAAGACTTATAAAAAAAGTTTCGTGGAAGTGAAATTATTTTGTAAAGTACTAAAATCAAATTTCAACGGACTCTTTATATAAACATAGTGTACACAATTCACACTGGTCTCAATGAAACTCCGTCTTTAGTAACAATCAATATACTTTATTAGGACAGATCAAGTACACAGAACAAAAATTTTGCGTTGACTATATGAGCATCATGTAACCAAACTATAGCGTGATTCAGAACCAATGGTACAACGCCATCTAGTTATAAACTCTGAACTAAAACTAGTTTACATTTGCAACTTGTACATGCCGCCCACCAAGGACATGATGATATGTCCTTCATAAATTACAACAAAAAAAAAACCCGCCCACCATGAGATCAGGGGCACAAACAAAATACAAGTATATCTCTCCTTTGGTTTTATGTGGACTGTATAAATTAACTTAAATTATAACAATAAAATATCTTACATCAAACTTAACTAAATAGATAAAGTTACATCAATTTGCAACCGGTAAAATACACAATTTTGATGTGGGTCTTTTGATCAATGATCCACTACACTTGAGAGTTACCACTCGTGTAACCTTATCTAAACCAGGGTGCTTATCCATTACCTTACCCAAAAGCCAACGGGCAGGAGGCAAGTTATCCTCCTTAACTAAAACTACATCTCCGATATTTGGTTCCGGAATATGTTTAGTCCATTTATAGCGATGTAATAAATAAACCAAGTACTCAGAAGACCATCGCCTCCAAAAGTCTTGCAGCATACGTTGAGTAACCTGCCAACGTCTCAGATTACTGATGTTTGAACTCTCAAAATTACGTTCAGGCACCGCTATCAGAGGCTCACCAATCAGGAAATGGCCGGGTGTTAAAGGAGTAGGATCTGCGGCATTCTCAGGCAACATTGATAATGGTCTGGAATTGAGACACGCTTCCACTTGGGCCAAAAGTGTTGACATCTCTTCGTAAGTAAGTGTGGTATTATGTATAATGCGTCTTAGGTGAAACTTGGTCGATTTCACCCCGGCTTCCCACAAACCACCGAAGTTCGGGGAATGAGGCGGAATAAAATGCCAAGTGGTTTTATTGTTGCCCAACCACTCTCTAATCTCTACAGATACAGAAGACTTCTCTGCAGCAACTAAATGCTGAAGCTCTTTGGAAGCGCCAACAAAATTTGTTCCATTGTCACACCAAATGTCACTGACAAAGCCTCGCCGAGCCACAAATCTCTTAAAGCCAGCAATGAAACCCTGCGAAGTCAAATCACTGATGGCTTCCAAATGAATAGCCTTAGTCACCATGCATACAAAGACACAAATGTAACCCTTATATGAGTGGTGGCCTCGACCCTTTGACGATCGGATGTTGATGGGCCCAGCAAAATCTACGCCACTATGTAAGAATGGTCTTGCCGGAGTGACTCGACTAGATGGTAACTGACCCATAAACGGAGTTTGAGGGGATGTCGAGTACCGCCTACACTTTACACAATTGCGTACGTGAGTCTTGATCCTTGGTTTGGCGGAAAGAATCCAATACCTAACACGCAAATGGCTCAACATCAGTGTAGGCTCTCCATGTAAAGTCATCTTATGGGCTTCATCAATCACTAAATTGGTGAAGTGACTGTTAGATGGCAAGATGATGGGGTGTTTGACATCTTTATCCAAATTGGCGTTCTGAATACGTCCATTGACACGGAGAATGCCTTCAACATCGATAACTGGACAGAGACTTCTTAGTTTACTTTTCGCTTTCACCCTTCCCGTCCTTCTTATATCCTCCATTTCTTCATCAAATTCTTGCTTCTGAACATGTCTTATACACGTCTTTGTTACTTCTTGTATTTCTTCGCTAGTTAAATACTTTTCGTATCTATCTCTATGTGATTGTTTCTTCCAACTCAAAACTCTTCTGCAATACGCTATAACCGGAACTAACCTGTGCAATGTAGAATACTTTGTCCAGAAAGGATCTTCCCGTTGAAGTTCAGTCACGACATGAACCTTGGTTGATCTTTGATCCTTGTCGGTACCAATTGATTTTGGTCTTAAGTATTCTATTGTTTCATCGTGAAGCCATGAGGGTCCTTGACTCCATAGTGAGTTGTAGGCAAGTTCTTGTGGTGTCACTCCTCTGGATGCAAGATCTGCAGGGTTTTGCTTTGATTGGACATGAGCCCAATGTGAGTTGTCAAAGAGAGAGAGAATAGTAGAGACTCTATTTCCAACGAACGTAGTCCACTGACTAGGGTGTTTACTGAGCCATGCTAAGACTACCGACGAATCAGTCCAGGCGTGTACTTGAGGAGGTGATATTCTCATTACTTTAGCGACTTCAGTAATGAGTTCAGAGAGCAAGACTGCCCCCATCAGCTCCAAACGCGGTATTGACTGCTGCTTAACTGGCGTAACCTTAGTTCGAGCGGTGACTAAACTAACATGAATGCCCCTTTGGGCATCAATGACTCTAACATACACTACAGCGGCATAAGCAGCAATCGACGCATCGCAAAATCCATGTAACTCCACCAATAGATCGTTAGCTCTTGTGTTGACCCATCTGGGGATGCTGAACTTGTTCGTATTAACAAGGTTTGCACGGTAAGTTTCCCATTCTGTTAGGAGTTCTGGATTTAATTCTTCATCCCATTCTAGACCAGAAAGCCAAAGCTTTTGAATGAAGATTTTAGAGGTAACAATACAAGGTGCTAACCAGCCAAGAGGATCAAACAGACGGGAGATTTCAGAGATTACCTTTCTTTTGGTGATTGGAGACTGCGGTGGAGCGAGTTGCACTGAATATTTAAATTCATCAGTCTCACGATCCCACGAAATTCCTAGAATTTTCATAACTGAATCCAGCTTAATATCCTTTCCTTGTTTCTCTAACCCTTCTTCCTTCAGTTTCACCTTTATTTCCGCATGTCCTTGAAATTTTTCGTTTAATTCATTGCTGCTGCTAACCCATTTCTGTAGTTGAAATTGACCTTTGGTGAGTAATTCTATCAAAATTGTATGTGTATGTAATCCTTCTTCGATTGTCTGACAACCTGTCATTAAATCATCTACGTTAATCTCTTTTTTATGATTTCATATACTTCAGGCTAGCTTCCATCTTCATCGACTGCTACCTGCTGCAATGATTTTATTGCAAGGTAAGGAGCCGATGCTGTATCAAACGTAACTCTCGTTAATTTGTATTGTGTTATTTCAGCTTTCGGATCATCGCGCTACACTACTCGCTGAAACTCTGCATGTTTAGGAGAGACCTTCACCTGTCTATACATTTTTGTAATATCAGCACAAAGAGTTATGGGATGCATTCTCCATCTCATAATAATGTGACGTAACGGTGGTTGCAACATGGGACCTACCATAAGATCGTCGTTCAGTGACACTCCATTTAACCCCTTCATTGAAGCATCGAACACTATTCGATTAAATAAACAGCTGTACACATACGCTCACCACCGTGTACAGGCTCCATGTGACCAAGGTCGATGTATTCTTGAAACACTTGGGAATACCGAGCTTTAGCTTCTGGATTCCTCTTGAATTTATTTTCAAGAAGAAGAAATCTCTTTATTGCCAGGTCCCTTGAACCTCCGTATTGGCACTGCGGATTTTGATCGCGAAAGGGAAGATTAACCACATACCGACCTTCTTCATCACGGTAAGTAGTTTGAGCAAAAACATCTTCACAACGTTGCTCCTCATCAGAAAGGATCCTCTTATCAGGGATAATAGTCTCTATTTCCCAAAACTGTCGCAAAAGTGCATCGTCATCAGCCTGAGATGAATTTCTGTGAATGACGTGATGACAATGAAGAGAGTCTTGTTTTGACGAAATCTGTCCAGAAAGGGTCCAACCCAGGGCAGTATTCTGAGCTACTGGATAGTTTGGTGGACCTTGATTTAAACCAACTCTAAGGACTTGGCCATATATTTCAGCACCGAGTAAGATGTCTATCTTGTTTGGCGTATGGAACTCTGGATCCGCCAAAGTAATTTTCGTTAGCTCGGGCCAATTGAACTTTTCTAATTTTTCTGAGGGTAAATGCGACGTAATTCTACCTAATACAAAAGCCTGAACTTGGACACTAAAATTTGGGTCTAAGCGCGAGTGAATAGTCACCGTGACTGTAAACTTAGAGGCAAATGCACTCTTCTCACCGCCTATTCCAGATATTACCGACTTCACCGGTGTCTTCTTTAGTCCGAGTAGCTGCACTGCTGATTCTGCTATGAATGATGCCTGAGATCCTTGATCCAATAGCACTCTTAACAGTTGTGTAGAGCCACTTCTTGTCTGTGCTTCGACAAGAGCAGTAGCCAACAAAACTTGATTAGCTACCGACCTCTTAGAAAAATGTGAAACTATGTTAGAAGATGATGGTGCTGATAGCGAATCCTGAACTCTGGATATCGCTGATTTAACGTCAACCGTTGCCTTAGAACTTTTATGAAAGACGGCTGAGACCGAATTGGGATGTAATAGTGAGTGATGTCTCTGCTTACATATGCGACACGACGCATTTTGATGGCAAAATTTAATGGAGTGATTTGCGTTTAAACAATTATAACATAAGCGCCTGGTTTGTGCAAAGTCATGGCGAGACTCGTAACTCTCTTTAGCGAATTTCTTACAATTTGAAATTTTGTGATTTTCTTCACAAAATGGACAAGTAATGGTTACATCGGCTTTATTGTCGGTACTTACAACATGGTGAACTTTTTGGCTTATTAATTAAGCTAACATCAGATTTAGGTCTATTTGACGTAGTGTCTAAAAACTCAAGCGCGCGAAATCTGACTTGCAAGAAATCTCTGAATTCCGAGAGCACTGGTAACTCGTCTTTAGAACTAATTTTCATCTCCCATTGTTTTCGTGATTCAGAATCTAGTTTAGAACTAATGATATAAATGACTATAATATCCCATGTGCTAACATCGATTCCGAGATTTCCCAGACCATTTAGACATTCCATTGTTGTGTCTAGTAAACTCTTAAGGCTACTAGAGCATTCTGTTACATTAGCCTGACTTAATAAACGCTTCAATAAACTATTTGAGAGAAATCGCTTATTATTATATCTACTGTATAGCAACGACCAACATTCTTTATAATTAGTTGAAGTGACTGCAATGTGTCTGACAAGTTGATCTGCTTCTCCCGTAAAGATGCATTATTTGAAGGGTTTACTTCAAATAATGCATCTTTTGCACATCTTCTAAACTATCATTCTTATGTATTAAAGACGTAAATAAATCTTTGAAGGTTGTCCACTCCGCATAGTGGCCAGAAAACCTTGGAATGCTAATCTTTGGTAATTTGACACTATTTGTGTGGTCACTTGTCTTTGGTTTTTGTTGAACTGTAATTGCTTAGTTTATTTAAAACTTCTTTCAGCTGAGTTTTGTGAAAAAACTAAACTTCGTCAGTAATATCATAAACATCATCTACGAAATACCTATCGGAATCTTGCTGAGCATCGGTAGCATTCTGTATTATGCTATTATGAGTCAACGAGAATTCCTTCCAGAGAGTTTCAGAGATTCCAATCTAGTCTCTAAGTATAGTAATTCGTCTTTAGGCGCCTTTTTAAAGTTAATCTGAGCCTTTTCGATAAGAACTTTTTTATTATATTGCAACTTATACATAGCCTCCATATTTTTATTTGTTTATGACAGCAAATTATAAGAAAAGCTTTACAAATTAAATAACCACGTTGCAAAGTTGCAAATAGAATAGAACTTCTAGCAAAGACAAAATTTCACAAGTAATAAATGTTAACCACTTTCACAAAATTGATACCAAAGACAAGTTATCAGTACGGGTATTGCATATACAATAAATCATATGCACAAAAAATTTATGTAGGTAATTAATTATAATAACTTATGAAGAAATTTTACTAAAGTCCAATTATATTTTTATTGAGGTAACTTTCTTCTATACTATTCTTCTTGCTAATAACAAATAAAATGTACTCAAGATTTTCCCTTCAACAAACCGCACTTCACTAACACTGACTCCGTTACTGCGGGCTAACTTTGCTGTCGCACTGGCAAACTCATCCGTTCTGCCCTGCGTCACCTCCGCTCTGCTGATGCTGTCCAGTCCGACCTGCGCCAATTTCTCTCTCTTAGTGCCGGCCACTCCACTCTGCGCCACCTCCTTCACTGCAGCACCACTGGTCACTGTGCACACCAGCTTGGGTGTGCGGCGCTTCAGGGCTATCCACCCTGGTTTACACGCCAAGATTCACAAAAACACTATCCGCTATCACTCACTCACTGATACTAATCCGGCTCGAAGGACCATGTACACAATTCACACTGGTCTCAATGAAACTCCGTCTTTAATAACAATCAATATACTTTGTTAGGACAGATCAAGTACACAGAACAAAAATATTGCGTTGACTATATGAGCATCATGTAACCAAACTATAGCATGATTCAGAACCAATGGTACAACGCCATCTAGTTATAAACTCTGAACTAAAACTAGTTTACATTTTCAACTTGTACACATAGAACTTTTCTATTTTCTCCAGGAGTTAGACTGATTTATTAAACTGATTTAAAGAAATCCAAAATCAGTACATGATTAACTAAAGTTTGATAAGCTTATATCAAGTACTGCCATCCCTTCATCTTCCTCATCCTCACATTAGCGATACTACTTTATATTGCATACAGGTCACTCCCAAAAACAAGCACAGCACCACCATTTTATCAAGTTTCATTATCATATCTCATTTAAGAAAACAATATACCTTGTTTTGCGTCATTTTAACTTGTACCTAAATTTCTTAGCTGTTCATACATACGACTCAGAAAAACGCGGACATATCCAGAATAAAAATGTTTTTGTTACACAACTTTATTAATCGCCAGCGATATAAGCTTACAGATTTTTATCAAAATGCTTATATACTGTGTAGATACAAATTATTATCTTGTGCGTAACTTTTTGGAGTATACAATATAAACATAAACTACGGATATGAAGTATTAATGGTCAAACTTATTACGCCGTACCATACAATAATGTAGGTGTGTGTATTTTAACAGTATGTATTTGTATAGGCATTAATACACATTGAATTGTGTTATTTACGCCCAAACTAAGCACAGAATATACATATAGAATACGCATAAAGATACATGTATAAACAGACATCGATTTTTATATACATAGAAATACCAATGCATTCAAACTTTTGGTCTCAGCGGGAGTCAAAGTCGGGGTCCTGCTAATAATTAATAATTTATATGCGTATTATTATACTGTATTTTAAAAACTTAGTAAAACAGCTTGAATCATAATCTCAATGATACAAAATAAATACACATCAATCACTGTTTGTAAGTTTAGTAAGTATTGGAGAGTTTATGAATAAATGAAATTTTCCTTACGAACCTCTTAACAGATATGCTGAAATTAAATAAAATAACTTTGTTTGGCATTACTTTCTCAGTAGAAAGAATATTCTAAGGAATATTTGTTTCTAAATCGTTTTTTAAGAACCTTGTGACCAATGCTGAGTTCAGAATTAGTGACCTGAATTAAGCCTTCACATAACGCAAACGATCAAAAGATTCCCAGGAGCATAGATAATATGATCTTTTTTCCTTTAAGCAACATTTTGTACTTGACATGTTGTCGCGAGGAAATAGAAAAATAAAACCTTGTGAAAGCCGCACATGTGATTCGATCAAGTCGTTGGTTCACTGATCATTTGGTTCCGTACGACGCATTACATCTAAGTAGTGTGTGAGTAGAGGATAAACTCATTGTATAAAATAGGATCACGTGCCGTGAGTGCGAGGTAACGATGCGAGCACCATTATTGAACTTGTTCATCCGTGCTCACACGACACAACAAGTCTGTTTTCTAAGACTAGCCGTGTCTCCATATATGCATGTATCTATTAGTTTACTTTTCTTTATTCTAGCTAAAATATAAACACAACATCCGGATGACAGAATGATTTTAGTAGTGACACTAAAATCATTCTGTCATCAGGGTTTAGTTTATAAGTAAACACCGATAAGTATAAAGTAAACAATCCAACATCTGATAAAAAAAAAGTTAGTTAGAAAAGAAGATAAAGTTAAGTTAACTTTTCCACTTTCTTTTTTCATAGAAGAGGACACATTATTTCTAAAATGTTCGGGCTTAATAAGGATTAACAGTCACAGAGTCTATCCACTAATTTCTAAATTCTATCTAAATTGGAACTAAAGGTACATTGGTAAGTGACTTATTACAGAAGTAAGTACGTAAAAGTTCCCTAGGCACTTGTGCACCACGCGGTATTATCCGGGCGGTCCTGGTGTCGTGGCTAAGTGTTTAATTACTCCGCCTTTGTTGTTATAAACAGTGCCGCAAGCCGGCGAGGCGCTAGGCCACCGACCACATATGCGGCGACATGCCGACATAAATTGCTGACCGAACCCGCCTAAGCAAATTCACAGAAGCCCCTTTAATCTGACACTTTTTAATGGATTACTTCCAAAGTTTGAGACAAACTTAAACAATAGTCTATATAGCTTAACGCTAAGATTACAGTAACCATAACAATACATAGTACTCAATTTATAAAACAGGTATAAGTGCCAAAACCCCTTTTTTTGTAAGTTTTTGCAAAAAGTAACACTCTGAATATTATATTAAAAGTAACACTAATACAGGATCTAATTATTGCAAAAGCCATATGTAGAAGAGCAAAAAAAGTGAGTGAGTGACACAGCGGAATCGCCAGTGCCGGTAAGGATCACCGACTGACAGCCTACTAACGACTTAACGAGGTAATCCCACTATTAGAGAGGTCACGTCTTTACTTCACACGACTAGTTGGGAGCTGCAAACGTTGAACGATTTTGAAATACTTTTTGTACTCACAGTGTTAGAATAGAAGTAGGATGGAGATTTTGATTCAAACCAACGAAGGTTTTCATAAAGTAAAGTTCCTTACAGTATATTTCTTAAGCAGGACGACAATAGAATACATTTAAAACTAAGAAATATTATTTATACATAGATTTTTTAATATTTCGTTGTATATTAAGCTTACAGGAATACTTTTCTTTAAAAGCTTAAATATAATTAGTTTGAATCACGAAGAAAATATTTAAATAAACCTACCAAAAGTGTCTGAAATAATATCGTCTCAAGAACTTTTTGAAAAATGATTTTAAAATGTGGATCATTTAAAATTTTTTTGCACTTTTTGACTTTTCGTTCTTTACTGCACGGTGGCGTACCGGTTTAAGTGGCCACCTCGCCACTACGCTGCTGCACCGAGTGTTGTGGGACAACACTTTGTGTCATCCTCAAATTGTTGTTCTGAGTCTGGGTGTTATTTGTGTCCGTTGTTTGAATGTTTGTAAAGTACCCCGCGACACGAAAAAAATCTTCTAATTGACTAAGTGTGTGTTGTTCAAGCTGCATTTACTTTTTTTTTGTGGTATAGTTGGTATAACTTGTTTAGTGCCAATAATATTTACGAGGCTATGAGGATGAAATTACAGTATAGCTCAGATTATGGCCCGCGACACTATACTGCGCATGGCGCAAAACTATTTCAGCGTCATGAAATTAATGCATACATTGTAATTTGATATTTAACATACACCTGAAGTTATTTGTGAAATGACCCTTATAAAATTAATTTTTTGCTATTATTATAATCGTGCAAGTAAGGCTGTCATACTGTTAATTTTGATGGGAATACATACTCTCTACTTGCTAGACCGACTTCTTAATATCTGTATTCAATATATGTACTTACGGTCACTACTTTTTTAAAGTATTTTTCCCTTTTAATGTTTTCTCCCTTAACCCTAATACATTTAATAGGTCTGTCAAATAACTTATTAATACCGTCGAAAAAAAAAGATTTGTCTTGGGCGTCAAAATAGGCCGAAATTGCCGATTTCACTTCTTCATTGTCACCAATTTTTTTCCACGCAGTTCTTTCTTCATTTTTGGAATCTAATAATAGTCGCATGGGGCCAGGTCTGGGCTGTAAGGTTTGTGGCGTAGTTGTACCGCAGCGGTGAATGGCAGCCGTCGCAACATGGCTTGTGTGCACGGGCGCATTGTCGTGCAAAAGGAGCACGCCTTTTGTAAGCTTTACTCGTCTTTTTTCTTTAATAGCTTTTTTAATTGATCTAATAAGGAAGCGTAGTATTCTCCCGTTATGTAAACATCACGTTCCTTATAATCAATCAAAAGAATACCTTGTGTATACCAAAAGATCGTCCCCATGATCTTTCCCGCCGATTGAGACACCTTATACTGCTTAGGAGGGGATGTGCCTTTTTTATGCCACTGTGTCGACTCTTGTTTTGACTCAGGTTCATAATGGTGAACCCAAGTTTCATCGTCAGTAACAATCCGGGCCATAACTTCCTCCCTTTGCTCTCTAAAACGGTCCAAAACTCGCGACAACTGTCAATGCGCTCGCGTTTTTGATGCGCAGAAAGTATTTTATTTATTTTTATTTATACTTTATGCACAATATGTGACAAAGGTGGACTTAATGCCGTGGGCATTTTCTGCCAGCCGACCTTAGGGCGATGCAGAGACAAAACAAGGTAGGTGCACAGAGGTTAAGAAGTATAGGTAGTAGTAGTATAGCAAGTAGATATGTTTTCATAATAAAATATTGTATAAGTACCCGGAGTACTTTATTATATACATACTTTATTATAATATAATATTTTACATACACGTGTACATATAATACATACATAAATATTCATAAATACATGTATAAACATATAATATATATTATTAATTCGTAGAGGAGAGTTTAAGATTTAAAAGAATCTGATAAGGCATGTTTCCGTAACATATATTTAAAAGTACTCCGAGTTTTGGGCATCCTGATCTCGAGAGGAAGCGCGTTCCATAGAAGGACAGATTGAACGAAAAAAGTAGAGCGTACGAAGTCGGAGCGGTGAGTGGGACAATGGAGAAGCCGGTTGTTTGAAGATCTAAGATTTAGGGTATGGTTTGTGCCTAAATATTGAAATTGTGAAGTTAGATAGGTAGGAGGACTTGGAGAGAAAAGTAAAGAATATAGGGTAGTTAATGCTCGTGTCTGTCTACGTTGGCGAATTGGCAGCAACTTCAAGTTGGAGCGGTGCTGAGACACGTGATCATATTTCCGTAAATTGAAAACGAATCGAATGCAATTATTGAGAAGACGGTCAAGCTTATTGAGCAGATCTGCATTCAGGTCAAAATAGCACGCATCACCATATTCGATTGTAGGGAATATTAGAGTCTGTACAAGTATTACCTTAGTTTTAGAGGGCAGAAAGTTCTTTAGCCTATAAAGAGCGCGCAATGATCCTGTTACTTTTTGACAAGTAGTAGCGACATGTTTTCGCCAGCTTAGAGTTGTGTCAATATACAATCCGAGGTCTTTTAAACTTTCACAGTATGGAATAACCATACCATCATAAGTAAGTGGTGGGAGTGAAGCAGGGTCAAGTTGGCTCATATTACGGCTACTTCCGACAATGATAGCCTGACATTTACTCGGGTTCACTGATACGCCAAACATATCAGACCAATTTTTAATTGCCGCTAGATCTCTGTTCACAGTCGAAACCGCAGATGATATATTGCACAACTCTGTTTGATAATATAACTGCAAGTTATCAGCAAAAAGATGGTAGGAACACTGAAGTCTTAGGGTGATAACATTAATGAAGATAGAAAATAGAAGGGGTGAAAGAATACCGCCTTGAGGAACACCAGCAGCGATACCACACCAACCAGAAGAAGAATCTTCAATACGAACCGACTGCTGACGATCCCGAAGATAAGAAGAAAACCAGTCAAGTGCTTCTTGAGAGACCGAGAAGTGGTGTCGGATAGCAAGGAGGAGTTGGTGACTGACGGTATTGAAGGCATTGGAAAAATCAACTAGAACCAACGTAGTAACCTTGGTATTCTCCATGGCTACCTTAATATTATTTAATATTATTAGTATTCTCGGAACCTATCTTGCACAGACTTTAATCATGCCAAGGTGTTGATGTAGGGCATCTTCCAGTACAAGTTTTTCAACTTTTTTGATTATTTCTGGCGTGGTAGCCTCAATCAGCCGTTCAGGTCGGGGGTCGTCTTCAATGGAGTCCCTCCCTTGTTTGAAAAGGGCGTGCCATTTATAAATCATGGTTTTCTTAGGAGCGGAGTCCCTATTATTAACTGAAATCTCTTGAAAAACGGTGTCTTTCCTTGTTTGGTAAGAAACTTAATGACGGCGAGATATTCAATTTTCTCCATACTGGCTAGTTTCTTCCCAGTTGACTCGTTTACTCGTTGATAACTTAAAAGCAAATGATCCGATTAGGCTGAAACTTCGTATTTACTGACAATGAGTTACTCAATTAGCACCTACCTGGATGAGTAAAGTCACCCTCATCAACCCCGCTGTTTAGGTCCACATCTGCGCGGGAAATGCGCAGATTACATCGCAGGCAATGAACCCCAGTGCTGTAACGGTTCGCGCTCTAAACTGCGGAAAACCGACCACAATACCTTTAGCGCCGAATGCCCCGTTCGCCGAAAATGGAATTACCTAATCGAAAACACACACAAACACCAAGCATGTACCGCAACCAAACAAAAAAACACGTTTTAAAAATAAGAAAGCACAAGAAAAGTTAATAAATATGTATAAAATTAGTATATACATATATATTATTAATACAAATATGAATAAAAGTAAATTTATCAGATTAAATAAAAGTGACCTAAATACATAACAAATAGCAAGTTCATAACTTTACGGTCGCAATCTACCAACAACTACGTAAATAAAATCTGATTAAAATTGTTAGTAGAATAATTTAGTATGAAATGAAATAAGAATACCTAGTTATATAATGTTAGAAGTATTCATGTTATCACTTGCTAGAAATAAAAATAAAGTAATGTAATCAGATAATAATAGAAAATAAGTACTAAGTGTTTAATGTAAAGCTAAAAAATTAAAACATTTAGAATGACATATTTAATCTTACCCGAAAAGTAAGATTAAAATTGTCATTAGAAAAATCAGTAATAAGAATGCTTAACTTGTTATTTAATGTCAGAATATTAAAAAGTTTACATGTCATCACACCTTAGAAAAAGTACTAAGCTTAATGTTATTCTAAAAAAGCATAATGTAGCCAACCTGTATGTAGAAAATAAGAAAGTAAACAGTAAGTGTCAAATTAGATAACATTTAAAGTAAGCGCCCATTGTAAATATATAAAAAGCGTTGATTTTATTTGAAATAAAAATAACCCTAAAAGTTAGTTCCCTGCAAATCCAACTAAGCTAAGGAAAATTAGCGGGAATCCCACCCGGCACAGAATACAAGAGGATGAATGAATGCGTAACGTATGCGGCTTGAAAGTGTGAGAGGCATACAAGCGAGAACTGGTATGAATGTGGTACCTGGTATAATAAGGATCCGGTGATCTCATGATCGGGTAAAAGCAGAAAAAAAAAACTGCCATTCCGCGAACTTTTTGACCTCCTCTCGTAGAGGGTGTAAATGTAGATGGTACTGCCGAGAATGCTTACTATATAATAATAGTTGTATAGAAAATAAAAACTCGCAACAAGTTATAAGAGACTAAGTAAGTTAACAGCCTAACGTGAGCTTTCATGTTGCTCCCGTAACCATCTTGTTAATTTTATTATACAAAAGAAATATCTTCAAATAAATTTTTATCAAAGAATAAAGAGTTTTCAGGAAAAATAATATTTAATAAAGTTCAAGCAAAACAGTAAAAATATATCCGTTCGGATCAAATTTATTCCTCATTTACTAGAAAAATATATTTGCAATGTCTAACTTGGTTTTAATAGTAAATTGTGCTAAATTAATTGAAATTCACCATTCTCCAAAATATGTAAATCTTTACATCAGTAAATAATAACTAATATTTAATATATGTAGTTTTTCAAACCCCTACACCATTTTTTTAATATATTTACTACACAACAACTTTCCTCTTGTAACTATTGTCTATAAAACTATAGAGATAATATAATAATTTATTAGGTACACTATTTCATTTGTTACTCGTAAGTATTAAGTTATAATTTACTTTAGAAAATATCAACAATACAAAAACAATGTATATTAACTGTAGATATTTCAACGAGCTCTACAGCTTTGAACTATCTATTCGAGGTATCAACTCTATCTCAGACATTCTCTGAGTTGCTCTGTTAGTCTAAACAATAATACTTGAAATATCATTAAGGCTATCGGCTCATTGTACCGGTAGCCGTTTTCGTTAATGGTCTGTTACAACTTTGATTCCCTTAACTCATGTATTAGTTCCCTTACATTCACAATCAGCCTCCTATTGTTTAGTAAGAAAAAAATAGAATTCTTTTGAGGTATTTAGTAATAGCTTTTTACGTACTAAATCAGTCAGCTAAAAAATCCATATCGAAATGAAAGCGGAGCACACAAAACAGCTTCCACTATTTTTTTCGCATTTACTCTAAGGGATTGCAGTCGTAATTCACAGAGCGCTTAAAACACCATTGGAAATAAGTAAAAGAAAATAAGCGATAAATACCGATATTTTAATATTTTCTAAGGCTACCTGCAAAGTTTCGATGCCAGAATATGGTGTAATCTTATCAACTATCTGAAGTCGTTAAAACAGACACAAATTAAAGTCAGTCAAATTTAAACAGTAACTTTAAGTCTTCAATTCTTTATTAAGAATCAATTTTTTTTATATTAATTTGTTCAAAACAGTTTTTATAATATTAGTGATGCAAAGTCTACTCAGCACATGATTATATATTTATTTATTCCATTTTGAAAAATAAGTATTAATTAATTAGCTTTAGTGTACCTAGATACTAAACAGTGAGTATAAGAAAGGACAGGCTTGCCTTGTCTACATTTAGTACTTGAAACAGGATTCTGCTGTGCCGCAGCTCCTAAATTATAGTCAGGATCTAGTTTATAAATAAGCTGTGTGAGTTTTGTTACTAGCTGTAGTTACGGTGATTCATTGAATATTCGGGTTCTTCAGTACGTCACATCGTTAGCTGCAGATGACAACTATGCGTTTCGATCGTACCATTCATTGCTTCCGTTGTTTCACTTTTCCACCGCTTGTGATCTAAATCCGCAAAAGCTTTGATTGGCTCCCGTCAGGACTGGAATAAATCGCCGAGTATCGTTACCGCATCGGTTTCAAAGGCTTGTCAATGCTACGACATAAATTGAACATTCAAGAGAACTTCATTCTTTCCCATTGCTTGTTCCTATAACGGAGCAATTTTTAGGTATATTAGTCTGGTATAAAAAGAAAAATTGTTACGGATTTTACGAGAAAAAGCAAATGTTTGCCAACTGAAAGCAAAGTTAAAGTTCACTTTTAAATTGACAATAAAATTGAATTAGCCGACACGAGCAGGCTTTCTAGGTCTGTCAGTAATCCTATTTGCGGTGTGGACTCCCGCCAGTTGCTCCTAAAAGTTGGGTGCGCCTTACCAACAAAAGGCGGCTAACGCCTCTGGAGATCGACGCCGCCGAGTAAACTCGTCTGTACGTTTCGCAATAAGTACGTCTTTAAATAAACAAGAACCTACTTTTGCCTCAACAGTAAGAGTAACTCTTGTTACTATTATTTATCAATACGGATCCTACACGAAATGTTTAGGCGCTGACGTTTGTGTTAATGTTCATTGTTCAAATTTTCAATAAAGATATATATATAATACAATATTATGATGCTATTGTTATGTATGACAATATACACAAGAATGAAGAAATAAGGATAAAAGCTTGATATTGATGACTTCCAAGGGGAAACATTTACGACATTAACTTCGATAATAACAAATTTGTTTTCTTCGTAGTTTTAATAGTGATTCCCTTTCCCACGTTCCGAAACACGAAGAGGTCCCTAAAGGGGGCACGTACCGAATGCTGCAGCGTCACTTCGTCTCGCATTATAAAATATGCAGATAAGTTACGGGAATTGATTCGAGGCACAAAGGAGGCGAGCAAACTGTCTATAGGCAAGCGGTGAGATTTCGGCAGTAATTTCCCGAGAGGGAAACACTCTTATCTCATGACACTGAAAATATTTTGAATAACACTAATTTAAAAGCAACATATATGGGATAAATGAGATTAGTTACGATATATATGGCCTACTCCACCTTTTTATCTAAAGTGCTGCTAAGAGCTATAGGAGCAAGTTACTCTGACAGCAACCTAATTAGAAATCTGATCGAAGATTGTTTAAGATAAGACCCGTCATAGGCCGCCGTCTTAGTTTAAAAATAAATTCTCTGCCCCTTTAGGTTTAAAGAGCTTTATTTCTCATAAGTATATAATTATAGTTCACTTATGATGAGAATGGTTATAATTTTGTATACACATATACATACATACAAACATTCACACACGCCTGTAGGCAGAGGCGTAATTAACACCCACATTTTGCTGATTATAATCCAGTAATAGGAGTCAAGTCTATTGTCATTATTAGAGACCTTGGGGATTAGGTGAAAAAAATTGGATTGTGGAAAGGTATAGGAAAGAGAGGATAGAAGGGGTGTAAGGACGAACCGCACTTGAATTTTTTTTTATAAAATAATTTCAGGGTATATAGTATAGTGTATTATAAAATTTTATCATATATTATGTCAGCTATAAAAATATATATATTTTGGAATTTGGAAATGTGACATTTTGTAATATTTATCACTCCGTTATAGAAGCCCAAAAAATAATCTACAATGTACACGTTACTATTAATAATGGCTTTGTAATAGAAGCGGGCAAAATAATCACATTTTATTTATACCCAAGATTCCAAAGAGAGAGAATTTGTATTATAACATCTTTAAAGGAACGTATTTCAAAACTCAAATATTGTTGCTAAAAATATAAATTTGATAAAGCTGAGTTTATATAAAATATATTTAAATCTGTACTCTAAAATGTAACTAAAAAAAATTTCTAGACTAAAATTATTTTTATTTATAAGGTTGACGTTCAACGTTTAAGTGTTTTTTTTTTAGAAAATTTAAGGCAATGTAATTAATAATAAATACATCCGATATATTTTTTACAAACTAGTTACATTATAATTAATCTATTACATAGGTACTTACATTAATTCATTCATAGTCAATTCGTTATATTTATTACATATATAAAGTAGCAGAAAAACTTATATTTAAAATTAAATTATAATAAGGCGTCCCCTCGACCAAACGTACCCATACGCTGGCGGCGTTTCCCCGTTGTACGCATAGCGATGTTTTGGGTCAGGTATTGAGCAGAGCGTGGGTCCCGTCCCCTACTCCGCAGTCGGCGCCCCAAATCAGCCACGAACCTTTTGGCCTCAGAGCCCCACGGACCTGCCGTCTCCACGGCGAACGGGACGAAGTCATACCCCGCGTCCTCCAGGGCTGCGTATTTTCTGTGTGTCCCCAATGCCGCTGCCTGAGCCGCCGAACCGGCCGCCCTCCGAGTGGCAGCGAGGTGACAGGACGCATAGGTACAGACGCAAGTAGCGTCCCATATCAGAGAGCGACCTCTCCGCCAAGAGACGAGGGTGAGTCCGTCAGGCCGTTTCCCGTCGGATCGCGACAGGCCAGGGGGCTCCAAGACGTAGGGGATATCCGCGGAAATGAGCGCCCTTCTTAATAAGTCATTAATGGAGTAGTGTCGCGGTCCTCGTCCGGCACTTCGGGTACAACTTAGCCCATGCAGACCATTTGCCTCCACCTTTGCACCACAAACGCAAGTATGGGGTTCGCAAACAGCGCAGCCAAGTCGGAGTCCGGCTGCCACCCTAAGCGAGTCGTCGTCCAACAGCGTGCCCAAGTTAGGGGATGGTAGGGCATGCAGCCAGGCACCTGACTCCGGCTCAGAGGAGGTAATGAGCCGAGCCAACCCGACTCCGGAGGCTCCGCTGCGCAAACAAGCGAGGATGTGAGCCCCAGACACGTCATCCCAACCCCTCTGCGCTCAAGGACTTGTGGGCAGATCGGTATCTGGATAAAGTGTGGTCATCCCAACCCCTCTGCGCTCAAGGACTTGTGGGCAGATCGGTATCTGGATAAAGTGTGGTCCAAGTCTCAAGGGCTTCCTTAGCATAGGGAATGGCGATATTGTCGCCCACGCGCGACAACAAGCGGCTAGCTAACCCTGAAACGCCAAACGAGGAAGCGAGAAAGGCGATCGGGCCGCACTCCTTCAAATGGCGCACTCCCAAACCTCCAAATCGGACCGGCAGGGCAGCCTGGCACCACTGCCGCTCACTTAAGCTGATGTTGAGCATCTCCTCAACAATACGCTGGAGCGCTTCGTCGGAGCAGAGGACACCGTATGGGAACTCCCATGTCGGCGTTGTCCGTATGACGTATGTCAACTTGGGCATCCCGAAACAAGAAATATTTTATACGGAGAAAGAATTGTGATTACTCGGTTCCTGTGTTTTTCAATTAACTACCAGATGACTTGCAGCTGTTGTATACAAATAAGAATATACACATAGACCCGCTTTGGTCTTCGGAGTACAAGCTTATGTGTATAATATTGTGTATTAAATAATAATAAAAACACCTTTATTCTGTTATGTTTACAAATTAAAATGCAACCTGCATTATTATGTGAAACAACTAAACTGGTTCGTTTTGCGTCTGGTGATCTTAAAAGGTATATTCCTTAATCTAAGTAACGTTCCTACTCTATGCAACCTTTTTAAAAGTAAAAGCTTCTTTTTATGATCTTTTAAAGAACGGTTTCTCAACCCGATTTGCATGTTTTTTTAATGTGCCTATAGATCGACATGTGAGTTGGTACGAATGGCGCGGTGCTTACTGAGTGATTGATTAGTACGATTCTTAAATTTGTATCCCTTAGAGACTGGTCCGGTTATATTGCCGTATGCTTTAGGTATGAAAATAATCGTTTAAGGGTCTTATATCAAAAAGCAAAGGAATACTCATAAAAATACATTGATTCATGGTTGCTTTGAACTATAGAAAATAAACTACTGTTACAGAAGTAAGACAATATAGTAATTTATGGTGATTATTTTGATCTTGAAAGTATAAACAAACATGTTAAATACTGGGTCGAGACGTTGGGGTCGTCCCATACTTAAGGACTAGCTAAGCGAAACACAAAGTAAACAAGATCAAGTAAAAGAGAATCCTCAAATAGTGAATGCCCAGTTTTATAAATAAATGTCATAATTCTTTCCGACTTTAAACTTTTCTCGACTCTTTCATAATATTGATGCATGAAATACATTTAAGTTGGTTTAGTGCTAGTTTTATCTCTATGTCAGTAAACTTTCTAATTTGTTAAAAAATTGGTTCATATACCTCTAGGTTAACTATTACTTAGAGGTGTGTAAAAGATCAAAGGAGTCGAGTATACCCAACGCTTCTTATATTCAAACCATCTTGAAATCCTAAAATCATAAAACACAGAACGTTTGCCTAATTCAGGGAAGTCTCGACCAAAACACAAACAAGGGAAAAGCTTTGCTGCTTTGTTGTTATGTGTGATTATAGCGAAGTAAACCATTTATTAGACTATTTAAACACGTCATTTTATGAAAAAAAAATAACTGTTGAATATGTATGCAACATGCTGCAATATTTTTTTAAAACCTTAATATATAACAGTTTGTTTTACAAATTGTCATGTGGTGATCCCGAGTTCTTGTTTTAGCAAACCACTTTCCTAACGGTTCTCACAAACAATTGACTATTTTTTTTATGTTTGTTTGTGGGTATTATACACTAGGCTTGAGCCTAGTATACTATACTCATACGTCATACATTTAATGAAATGAAATGAATTACAAATTTACTTTTAACACGTTCACAATAACTCGTTAAAAAATAAAATATAATTTACTCACAACACTAAAACTCGGGTAACTGTGTAGCTGATTGATATATATATTTCTATATATTGCCAAAAGTCAGGTTTCTTGCAGGATAGGGGGCTGGGCTAGAAAACCTTCACGTGGTGCACCCCGGGCAACGTTGGCGACGACGCTCTTTGTATTGAGGAGTGGGCGTCGTCGCTCACGGCTAATATTCTGGCAAGGGAGACCCTGCTTTTAGGGTCACTCTGTGTTTCTCCCACTGCCCTCTGAAAGGGCTCTGCCCGGCAGAAATACCAAGGGGCGACGAGTCATTGGAATTATTAAGTTGTAGTATCGTTCGTTCCAGCCGTAACCCTGTTCGGCAACGGACCAGCGCGGTGGCTCTCCGGGGCTGCGAGGAAGACAACCTCTTTAAAAAATTACACCATCGGGCAGACGGGCTCACTGTCCTAGACAGTGGAGCATGGTCTGGTACAGACCGCCGTCTGGCCAAACCGTCACCCTGAATTGACAGGACCGGTGGCTCTTCAAAACTGCGAGGAAGGAAACCTCTATAATAAATTACCCCAATCCTACGCCCTGACGCCCGGCAAGGGGACGAATAGCTGAGGGGAACTCAGTTCCAAGGGCGTCTTCGTCGAAGGATGTAAATCTTATAAAAAATGGCAGAGGTAAATAGACATATTTCTACCCAGGTGGGTCCCGGACGCTCTTCGTCTGGGGAATCCCACTCGGCACCAGTCGGTGCCGACAGTCCCCACTCGTAGTACTCGTAGAGGCAGCTCTAAATCGGCTACCAACATAAACGCGAAGGTCGCGATGATGGAATTGAAAGAAGCCAGTGCAAAATTTTGGCGAGCGGAAAAGCGCCCACATTCTAGCAGGGCTGGGTCTGGACGAAGTAAAAGCCACTCCGACATCGGCTCAGACCTATCTTCAAGCGAAGAAGCATTGCCGGTCGCAAAGATAGCGACGGCGCGTCGTGGAAGGGGTCGTCCACCTACTACGGGTACCTAAGAAGGAGCCCGCACAAAAATATAAATGCTATCCCAAACTGGGAGAGCAAAATTAAGGAGGCACTAACGAGCATTGGGGAAGTTGTCAAAATTTCTAAGGGCCTAATAGGCTCCAGCCAGAAGGCTCTCAAAGACGAAGCTTTGTCAATCAAAGAGTCGACTGAGGCACTTCTGAAATACTCGTCATCTGAGGAGACTATTAAACGTTTGGAAGATCGATTGGCTGACTCTGAAAAGAGAAATGAAGAGTTAAGCCAAGAACTACGAGCTCTGCGCGAAGATCTTGTAAAACGGGGTAGTGGCCGGCATGAGGGTGCACCGGCGCAGGCATTAGAGCCTAACATTTCGAGCCTTTTGTCGGAATTAGAGGAGCGCATAATGAAGCGCATCTCAGCAATGGAAGGAGCCCGACTTCGACCACCTCTGACCTCATCTAAACCCTTGTCGTATGCGGATGCAAGCAAGGTGGGTCTTCCTACTCCTTCAAGTAATAAGACAGCTACTCCGCAAGCGTCTGCAAATGCTGCAAATTCAATCAGAGGAAACTCAAAAAAAAATACTAGCCAGCCGAGCATGCTCCTTCTGCCTCAGTGACACCTGGAGACCCTCTTAATCAAGAAAGATGGCAGGTAGCTGGATCAAAAGGCAAGAAGAAGAAGAAATCCAAAAAGGCCAAGAAATCAGGAAAGGAGAAGACTCAAGCCCCCCGCTCTACAGCTGTCTTGTTGACGTTGACGACGGAAGCCGCGGAAAGGGGTGTAAGGTACGCGGAGATTCTACAAAAGGCGAAAGAGACCGTGGACCTCCAGACTCTTAACATCCCGGGAGTCCGGTGTAAATTTTACCAGGACGGGAGCACGCCTACTAGAAATCCCCGGCGCCACCAGTGGCCCCAAAGCAGATGCACTAGCGATGAAGCTCAGGGAGTCACTAGATGCAGCCGACGTCCGTGTGTCAAGGCCCACGAAGAGTGCTGATATACGGGTATCTAGTTTAGACGATGCGGTCACGGTCTCAGAAATTATTATTGCTGTGGCAGAGATTGGCAGCTGTTCCAAAGACCAAATCAAGGCCTGTCCAATCCGCTCGGGGGCCAATGATAAATGATAAATGATCTTTATTTTGTAAATAGGTTATAACAAAACTTTTACACGTCAATATATATATTTTTCTGTTAGTTTATGCTAGATGAGGCTGGTGTTTCCTAGCTGACTACCCTGAAAAGAAACACCGAAACAAACTCAGAGGTCAAAGTCTGTTTTAAAGTCCATACAGATGTACTGGTCAAAAACATATGAGAACCATGCACGCTAACGTCTGAGATGAGCTTTTGAAGAAAGCACCACGCTCATTTGAGTGGACCCGTCCAAACAGTGCAAGCATTTGTCAGTTATCGTGTACCTCAACTTAGAACTGCGAGGAGCTCAACGAACCGACGAACAGTACCAAAGCAAGGACATTTGGGTAGGCCGCAAAAGTACTCAAACAGTCAGACATCGTTAAGAAACAAACTACAGGAGAAAAGAGAAAAAAAAAAGAAATAACCTACATAGTCCTCACATTTACAATAATTAAATTTATATATAAAAAAAAAGAAACAAATAAATAATATATTATACTTAACAAAGTATTCATGTCAAAAAGTACAAAGATTTAAACAATAAAAAAAAACAATATAATACTTAACAAAGTAAGTATTCATGTCAAAAAGTAAAATATAAAATGTCAATGTGTATAAAAAAAAAGGATAAACGAAAAACAAAGGCTCATGTACATTAATGAAGCAGCTCATTCCCAAGCCTTTTTATCTTCAATGTAATCTTTAATTGTGTAAAAAGCTTTCTGACTTAGTTTTTTTTTGATAATTGATTTGTAGCCAATGGCTTGGGAACTGCTGTCATCAGCTGCCCTGTGGTATCGGCCCAGAAGGTCGCAGATGGCCGGAGCCTTCTGTTGAGCGGTTTCTCGAAGGCACAAGTGCGTCTTCTACAGCCCAGGCTCTCAAGGTGCTTTCGCTGCCTATTGGTGGGGCATGTAGGAGTGAAGTGCACAGCAGCAGTGACCGTCGGTGACAGGTGCTTTCGATGTAGCCAATCCGGTCACAAGTTTACCGATTGTGATGCCCCGCCACGGTGCTTCAGGTGCGCAGCTGAAGGAAAACCGGACGATCATCGCCAAAACCTGCTCCGCGTCAGGTTCTCAGAAGCGGCATAGCAACGGAGTTACTGATGCCATTGGACAGAAACAAAGTTCGCGGCGGGTTGCGGAGATGGAAACAGCATAATAGGTTCACATATCCGCATCCTGCAGGGGAACATAAATGCCAATGCTCAGGATCTTCTGCTCCAGAGCATGGCACAATGGTCGATTGACATTGCCGTTGTCGCTGAGCCGTATTATGTTCCTCTATATGTATACGAAGTCTCTATATATGAAGTCTGAATAGGGGATCTTGACGGCTTGGCGGCTATCGTTCGCGGTACCGCTGCTAAAACTTCACCTCTTGCTACCATTGCTAGAGGTGGAGGATATGTTGCGGCCGCTATAGATGAGGTTGCGGTCGTATTTCTCGCCGAACCGTACACTGACTGAGTTTGAGGACTGGCTTACTCAGTTGGCCGTCGTTGTCGAAGGTTGCCGCCCTCGACCAGTACTTGTCCTGGGGGACTTCAACGCCAAGTCAACGGCCTGGGGTTCCCCAGCAACTAATGCGAGGAGTGCGGCACTCGAGGATTGGGCTGTGTTAACTGGCCTGGTCCTCTTGAACCGAGGTTCCGTTGCTACGTGCGTGCGCCAGCAGGGTACTTCAATCGTTGACATCTCGTTTGGGCCTGCCTTAGCACGCCGTGTCCGAGGCTGGCGAGTTATCGAAGAGGTGGAGACGTTGTCCGATCACCGATACATACGGTTCGACGTTTCCGCCCAATCCTCTGAGACCCCAGTCAGGGCGGCTCCTACCGGTCCTCGTTGGGCACTGAAGCGGCTAGATCGGGAGCTCCTCCTGGAAGCTTCCATCGTACAGGCCTGGACCACAGCGCCGGACAGGCCAGGCTGAAGCAAGTTGGTTCCAGGAGGCTATGTCACAAATATGTGATGCGGCCATGCCCAGGGCCCAACCCAGTAGAGCAAGGTGACAGGTGTACTGGTGGACATTAGAAATAGCTCATTTGCGCGAAGATTGCATCACTGCGCGCCGACAGTACACAAGGTTCCGCAGGAGGCATCGCCGCCCTGATGATGTGACAGCCCGAGAGGCGGAGCTTCTTCTGGGATATAGGGATGCCAAGAGGATTCTTCAAGCGGCGATTGATGGCCCGAGAAGAACTATTGGAGACGCTGGTACGAGATCATTGGGGGCGCCCCTACCTTTTGGTAAGGCTGCCCCGCTGACTCAGAGTCTTCAGCCAGAGCTGCTTGGAGAAACCGTCACCACCCTATTCCCATCGCGAACGCATGGGTATACACCTGTTCCACCAATAGCTCCGTCTCAAGTGCCCAATACCGAAGACGACGACGCCCCCGAAGTCACTCGGGAAGAACTAAGGGCAGCGGTGCAACGGCTTCAAGCCGAGAATACCGCCCCAGGACCCGACGGCATTCCAGGCCGAGCCTGGGTCCTTGCCCTTAAGGCTCTCGGGCCCCGACTTACAGGGCTCTTCAGCGCATGTCTAGAGAGGGGCCAGTTTCTAACGGGAAAACTGGTCCTCATCAAGAAGGAGGGGCGCCCGGCAGACTCACCGTCTGCCTATCGGCCCATAGTGTTGCTCGACGAGGTATGTAAACTCTTTGAGCGAATAATTGTGGAGCACCTCGTCGGGCACCTTTCGAGAGTGGGGCCGGACCTGGCGGACAATCAATATGGTTTCCGCCGGGGGCGTTCTACCATCGATGCAATCATGCGCGTAAGAGCCCTGGCGGAGAGAGCAGTGTCCCGGGGTGAGGTGATGTTGGCAGTGTCTCTTGATGTCGCTAACGCTTTTAACACCTTACCCTGGAGTTGCATCAGAGAGGCGTTGGTGTTTCACAGAGTGCCTCTCTACCTCCGTTGTATTGTCGGGGCATATTTATCGCAGAGAGCCGTGATCTACCCGAGTCGGGCAGGATATGGTCGGCGAGAAATGTCGTGCGGTGTTTCGAAGGGATCGGTTTTAGGACCTCTCTTGTGGAACATGGGATATGACTGGGTGCTTCGCGGTGTATTTCTCGGAGGTGTTGCTGTCACCTGCTATGCCGATGACACCCTCGTAATGGCGCGAGGTCAAACACACCGCGAGGCAACCATAAAAGCCACGGCCGGGGTCGCTCACACGTTGGAAGGATTCGGCGGCTGGGTCTTGAGGTGGCCCTGCATAAATCGGAGGCTCTTTTCTTCCATGGGCCTCGAAAGATGCCACCAGCGGGATCCAGTCTTATCGTGGGAGCCGTTCGCATCGGCATCGAATCTTCGATGAGATACCTTGGTCTCACACTCGACAGTCGATGGGATTTCATTTTCACTTCCGGAATCTGGCCCCTAAGCTCATGAGGACGGCAGCTGCACTCTCGCGATTGCTGCCAAACTTAGGAGGGCCCGACGCCTTCTGCAGGAGACTTTATATCGGAATCGTGCGGTCCATGGCCTTATATGGGTCGCGAATATGGGCAGAGACTCTGACGGCCCGCAATATGGCGATACTGCGGCGACCGCAAAGGGCGATGGCCGTTAGAGTCCTAAGAGGATACCGCACGATATCCTTCGAAGCGGCAAGTCTCCTAACCGGTTCTGCTCCATGGGACCTGGAGGCGAAAACCCTTGCGTCATTATATCTATGGCGCAAGGAGGCACTAGAACGGGAACTGAGACCCGCGCCTCGTGGGTCCTAATGGCCGAGTGGAAACAACGACTGGAGCGACCAAGCGCAGGGCACGCCATAATTTTGGCCGTAAGACCCATCATGGAGGATTGGCTGGAGAGGCGACTGCGCTCCACACCCTAGTGGAGTGCTCAGCATGGACGCAACAGCGGCACAACCTCGTGACGGCTATTGGAGTTGGAAGCCTCTCGCTAGAGACCATGGTTCAGTCGATGGTACAAAGCGAGAGTGCGTGGGAATCTGCCGTCTCCTTCTGCGAAGAGGTGATGCTGGTAAAGGAGGCGGCGGAACGGGAACGGGAGAGGGCTAGCACTCTCTCGTCCCGCAGAAGACGCACCAGGAGCCGGAGGGCGCAGAATGACCTCCGACCTCCATGAGCGCTGGTCTGGGGGTAGCGGATCAGGCTGCCCGCTACCCTAGCAGAAGCAGGCCTGAGACGGTAGCGCGTCGTGTTCTGCGCGCGCCTCTTGAAGTTTGAGGGGGGCTAGGCCCCCCGCTTTCCACGGTGTGGTCGCCTGACGCTCAGGCGACCAAGGTCTGCAGGGGTTCTCGGAAGCTTCTTTCTTAGGGTATACCCGGGTCCTCTGCAATAGACTCGTGACGGAACACCGTGTGGTTTTAGTCGGTTCGAGTCCGACATACCACTTCACTGTTGGCTCCAGTGAGGTGATGACCCGTGGGGGTTTCCACACGATAAAAAAAAAAAGGTTGCTTGCAGGATCAAATCAATTTGCAATCTTCCATGCAAATTGAAGACATGTTAAAACAGATATAAATGAAACAAAAAATTAGGTAAAAAGTATAACGAATACTGCTTCAAGCATCCTGATCACATTGTTCAAGTGCTACTAATGCTATGCGCTTATTCTTTACACTTTTATGACTTTGTATAGAAAGTAACCAAGTTTATAATACCAACATTAAGTACTTATAAGAATCAACTGTTTTGAGATGCAATTTATGTTAAGATTTGTTTACTGTGATGTTGGTGACAGTTCAACAAAGCCGAAACGTTCTTATTCACTTCTATAACTCGTTACTTGTTAAACTAACTAATTGTATTAGTTTGTTAGAAGCCCTTTAATCTTTCTTCATTTTCTTTAAGTAATGGGCCTACTAAAATAGCTTTCGAACAACTTCCAACAATCACTTTTAAGGATAAAATATATATAATTATTAACCAATTCATTTCATTAGGAATGGGCAATTCATAGGACACTGATGAAATTAAAAAAAAAATTATTAAAAGTGAACTTTTCTATTATATTTTTACTTTTAATGACACTGATGATGATATTTACGATAATAGTAACACACCACACAGCAAAAATATATAATTAAAAAGGTTTTTTTATTATAAAAATGATGACTAGCGCAATAGCAGGCAGAAAACAAATCACCAATTACATTCAAATACATTTGAATTACAGTACATTCAAATACATTTGAATGTAAATATATAGATAGGGAGGGCTTCATAGATACCTGAAGAGCGTGACTGACGATCTTTATTCCTCACTATTACAAAATTAAGATAATAATACAGCCTCTTTATTTACGTAATCATTACATTAACTCCTTTTTATTTTCTTTTATATGCATTTATCACAATTAACATAAAAATAAATTTTAAATTAAATTAAATTAACACTATTAACTGACAGATAGCTCACAGTTAATCTTCTTAAAAGCCAAGTTGTTATAGTTGGAAGCCTCTGGACTCATGCCGAAAATTGAGTGGTCGAGTTTCACGAACAGAAAAAATATTGTGCCTAATTAAGGAAACCTTTTCGTGAAACGATGAAAAACCTGCTGATTTATATCGATAATACATTGTCCTTCATTGTCTTACATTAGAATTCAGTCGAAAATTGTTTGGGTAAATAAGGTCCCTGGGAAGATTGCCTAACTTTCTTCCCATTGACACTAAAAGTCCACTGATTCAATCTCTCCTCCTTCCAATCTTCAATTACGCCGATGCCAGCTTTCTTAATCTCACTGAGGAATACATTTGGGTTACGTAAATATGACCACGTATCTGAATTTTGTAATAAGCTCAAGCCGGCTCCCTATTTGACTTCGCCGAAATGCTCATACTCTCTCCCTTTTTTACAATATTTTGTTAAATCCCTCTACTCATTTTTACCTCAAGGAACGTTTCGAGTTCATATGTGAAACACATACGAGAACACTGAACTCATCCGAAAACTAGCGGCTGAAAATACCATAGCACTAGACAAATTTTCTCCAACCAAATCCTTTTCAGTTTAAGCAGCTCGCCTGTTGAAGGCATTGCCTGAAACAACAAGACGTGCTCAATTGCTAGCCTTTTTTTTTTAATTGTCACTGAACGCTATTCGCCCATATATTATACATATATGTATATATTTGTTAATTACCAAGCTGGTAATTTTGACCTGTTGAGCTATTTTTGAACTCACTTAATCTCACTGTATTCGTAAGTTGAATTAAAAGAGGCGCCCTCCTGCGGCGTCACCTTGAACTTATGATCACGCTGATAGGATCCTTTGTTCGCACAACTCTCGCACAACCGTTTTCACCTCAAGTTGAAGTTCACGTATTCTGTGTCTTGCAGCGATCCACTGCGAATACGTGAGGGGGAGTGCAGTCCAATAGCTCGGAACCGCTACTCAAAAAATTGGAACAATCGGTGTCCAAATCCGGGTCGTTAGGACCAATGTTAATTACCAAGCTGGTAATTTTGACCTGTTGAGCTATTTTTGAACTGAACTGTATGTCAACACTAGGGAATATATTATAATAAAACCACTGTATTCTGATCTAATAGCTGCTTATTTAATAAAATATTCACACACTTATACTATGCACGGTATCCAACCCATACCGCGATTCAGATAAAAGGTACAACGACATCTACCGAGATTGACCTTAAACTTTTAAACCAATTCAATTCAATTAGTCTTGAACATACCGTCCACCAAGGACATTTAGTGAGGGAATGTCCTTCTATAAATAACTTACTTACTTAATATACTTAAATCGAAATGGTTGATCTTGTGACTATATGTGTTTATATTAGTGATTAGGTAAACAATGGTAACAACAAAGGTAAGTAACAAATATTTTGAATACAAAGGTAAAATAATTTCACAAATCCTTAAACTTATAATAATGGCTATAAATATGTATAATAAAATCAGTGTAATTTGATATAACTCGTATATATTACGAGATACATATAGTTAATCTACACCGGTAATATGCATAATTTGGATGTTGGACGCTTAATAACGGAGGATTTCGTACGTACTGTAACTACTCGGGTAATATTATCATCACCAGGGTGCTTTACAGTTATGCGACCCAACAACCAACGACAGGGCGGTAAATCGTCTTCCTTTATAAGTACTACGTCTCCAACCTTTGGCTCCGGAACCTGGAAAGACCATTTACACGACTCATAAGGTTAGATAAGTATTCTTGTGACCAACGATTCCAAAATTCTGCAGCATCCTTTGAATCAATTGCCAACGTGATAAGTAATGAATGTTCGCATTTTCATAATTCGTGTCCGGCACATTTACTATAAGTTCCCCTATTAGGAAATGTGCCGGCGTTAACGGAAGCGGTTCACTAGGGTCATTTACGTTAATGACACTCATAGGCCGTGAATTTAAGCAGGCCTCGATTTGACTAAGCAGTATGCTTATTTCTTCGAATGTCAATGTCGCATTTCCTAAGACTCGCTTCAAATTATACTTAGTGGATTTCACTCCTGCTTTCCAAAGACCGCCAAAATTGGGACTGTGGGGAGGAATGAAATGCCATTCTGTACCCTGTGCCTCTAACTGCCCTGCTATTCACGTTTGAATAGCGGACAACTGTTGTAGCTCTCTAGATGCACCTACAAATGTAGTGCCATTGTCACTCCATACTTTAGCACAGTGGCCTCGCCTCGACACAAATCGTCTGAACGCTGCTAAGAACGCGGCGGTACTCATGTCCCCTACCACTTCCAAATGAAGAGCGCGGGTGGCCATACAGACGAACAAACATATGTAGCCCTTATAACAACGGTGGCCACGACCTTTCGTTGTCCTAATATTTATAGGCCCATCATAGTCAATGCAACTATGCAAAAAAGGTCTGGCTGGTGTGCATCGCTCTGAGGGAAGTGATCCCATAAATTGGTGTCTTGTAAGAGCCCTTTGTTTTGCACATATGACGCACTGACGACAGTATTTTTGTACCAAACTTCTAGCACCTAAGATCCAGTAAGCTGATCTTAAATAATTGAGCGTCAGCTGAGGGCCTCCATGCATAGTTTTTAGGTGTCCATCGGCTACCACGAGGCTAGTGAAGTGACTAGAATGGGGAAGAACAATTGGGTGTTTAGCATCATCGCTAAGCTGTGACCTTTCAAGTCTTCCTCGTACTCTCATTAATCCCTTGTTGTCAAGGTACAGGCAAAGCGATTTTAATTTACTATTTCTTGATTGTATATAACCCGTGTCCTCGAGTTGCACGTATTCGATTGTAAATACTTCCCTTTGAGTTTTCTTTATACAGATTTGTAGTGCTTCAACTATCTCTTGCTTTTTTAAATAACCTTTATTTTTTCTAGTTGTAAACCGCCGACAATAGGCAATTACTCTTAACAACCTTTGCAGGCTAGAAAACCTATCGAAGAGAGACTCTTCTTTAGTTACTGCTATGTGAGTCTTCACTGACTGTTGTAAGTTTGTACTAACCTCAATGGACCTCTTATACCCTACATTTTTAACTTTGAGTAATGAAGGTCCTGAGAACCATAGTGTGTTATTTAAAAATAAACTAGGCAACAAACCTCTTGACGCACAGTCAGCTGGATTATCGTTCGTCGAAACGTGAAACCACTGAGATGACTTCATTGTGGTCAATATTTCAGCTGTACGATTCGCTACAAACGTCTTCCATCGGCTTGGGTGACTGTTAAGCCAAGCAAGCACGACGGTGGAGTCGGTCCATGCTGTGATTTTATCGTCCTTGATATTCAAGACTTTTGCGGTTTCAGTAAGAAGTTTTGACAGTAATACTGCTCTGCATAATTCCAAACGAGGGATACTGATTTGCTTGATTGGGGCTACTCTGGTTTTCGCAACCAATAATGAAATACTTACCTCGCCTCTAACATTTATTATACGCAAGTAAACAACAGCTGCATAAGCGGCTTTAGAGGCATCACAAAAGCCGTGTAACTCCACTTCATCTCCTAAATTGGTACCTAGCCAACGTGGGATCCGAACTGAGGTAGGTAGACACAACTCCTTACGGTAAACACTCCACTCTCTGACTAATTCAGTTGATAATTCCTCATCCCAATCAACACCGGCAAGCTACAGCCTTTGTATGAATATTTTCGCTAAAACAACACTAGGCGCTAACCATCCTAATGGGTCGAATAGTCGGGCTATATCCGAAATTAATAATATTTTAGTTACCAACGTGGTCAACATTGTAGGGAGATTTACAGAATAATGGAAGGTATCTTGGTTGCGGTTCCAGGTAAGTCCCAGAATTTTTATTGTACTGTCCAGCCTAATTTCTACTTCTTTATCTTTATTTTGTACTATATTTTTTAATCTATTTTCCTCTTCTAATTTCTCATAAGTGCCTTTGTTTGCTCTAATTTCTTCCATTAAATTTATTTTTTGTAACATTTCCTTATTGTTCGTACTCCATTTTTGTAATGTAAACCCGCCCTTTTCTAACAAGTTTGTTATTTGTTTATACATTTCTATTCCTTCTTCGACGCTACTACAGATAGACATAAATCGTCCATGTAGAAACAATTTAAGACCTTTTCTGCAGCTATTGGGTACTTCTCACCTTCGTCGTGATAAGGAGCCGAAGCAGTTCCGAAGGTCACTGTAACCAGTTCAAAATCTCTAATTTGCGCTTGATCATTGTCCCGCCTAAGGATACGTTGGTACATTGCGTCTTCTTCCCTAACTCTAACCTGTCGGTACATTTTTACTATGTCCGCGACAAGCGCGATAGATTGAACTCTCCATTTCATGACAATGTGCCTCAGATCAGCCCGTAAACTAGGTCCAATCATCAAGGTGTCATTAAGTTACACTCCGTTGCAGTTTTTCTCGGAAGCGTTAAATACAATTCGAACCTTCGTCGTTGATTTATCCTCTCGTATTACTGCGTGATGAGGGAGATACACTGCAATTTCTCTTTCTACGTTATTTTCCTTAACAAGCCTCATATGTCCCAATTCTAAATATTCATTCAATATTGCTTTATATTTATCCTTTAATTGTAAGTTCTTGTCTAATCTTTTTTCTAACGATTTAAATCTCTTCTCTGCTATAGCAAGCAAATTTCCTGGCGTACAAATAGGGATTTCGTCTCGGAAAGGTAATTTTGCAATGTACGGACCATCAACACTTCTCTTAGTAGTACTGCTGTAGAGCTCTTCACATTTGATCTCTTTTGGTGTAAATATTTTTTTTGTACACAGGTTTTCTTCTGTTTCCCCAAATTTCTTTAAAATATCTTCTTCTACATATGCATACATTACATTCAATTTTAACCTATAATTTTCATTTTCGTGGGCAGTGCTTGAACTAACAACTGCACCAGATAGGACCCACCCTAAGGCAGTGTTCTGAGCGATCAGGCTACTGGAGGGGCTTTTTACTATGCCTTAAAAATGTCGATTTTGTTCCACAAGTTAAAATCTGGATCCGCTAACTGTAAATTGTTGATCTCAACCCAATCGAAGTTATTCATACCTATGTTGCGCTCAGGTAAGTATGAAGTGATTTTTTTGTAAAACAGGCATTTAGATTAAACTTAAAATCTGGATCCTCTCGCGACCTTATAGTTAAATGAACAATGTGCTTCATAAGGGTTGTTTTATTTTCACCCAAACCTGAAACCATTCCACTAATCGGAATTCGTTTCAAATTAAGCAATTGCACTGTAGCCTCGGTAATGAAGCATGCCTGAGAGCCTTGGTCGAGTAACGCTCGTACTATTTGATATTCCCCAGCTCTGGACTCGGCTTTTACTAGCGCTGTGGCTAATAAAACCTGTCCAGGCTTGGTTACTCTGCCTGTTGACAAACATGATGCTATCTTACCTGCACTCTCAATCGATAGCTGTTGATTTTGAGGAAGTCGTTTCGAACTTCCTTTCTGGCTCTCCACTAGAATGCAGTAGGGAGTGATGTCGCTTATGGCACACTTTACAAGTGGTATGCTTCTTGCAGTCGTATACTGTGTGGTTGCTACCTAGACAGTTAAAGCACATTCTATTTTTAGCAACAAAATCACGTCTGCTTTGAAGATACTGTTTTGCAAATGTCTTACAGAAACAAAGCTTATGTTGTTCTGAGCAAGACTCACATCGCATAGTATGGGGCAAACTTGTAGCTAGCATTGTTTTCGCGTGTGGATAATGTGGTCCTTTACCAATTTGATGGTGAACTCTTGAAGGTTGAATGCATTCCAATGCTCGGAATCGATTTTCAATAAAAGATTTAAATTGATCAAAAGTAGGCAAGTCGTTATTGGACTCGTTGGTATTACTAAACTATCAATGTTTGCGGGTTTCCTAATCTAATTTAAAGGTGATTAAAGGTAAAATTTAAAGGGAAAAATATGGATGATAATAATATCCCAAGTAGATACATCTATATTTAAATTTGAAAGAGCGTTAAGACAGTCAGTCGTTGTGTCCAACATCCCTTTTAGTAATTCAGCAGATTCGACATTCATACGCTTTTGCGCAAATAAACGGTTTAAAATGCAATTAGCCAATTAGCCATCTACAAACTGTCCTATGTAGTAATCCATTGCACTTGTCCATTAAAAAGGCTGTTTTGAAGAAATCGCAGGTAGCGATAAGACGAATTCGTACTCAAGATACCGGTTATACCAAGTACAAATAGCTTCTGACTTGAACTTATTCTAATGCATTATTATTGACTCTTCTCCGTATAATGTGGTGGTTCTTCATGACTTTAGTCTTGGTAGTAAGCAAAGCTAAGCTGATTGTTTGATTAGTACATTAATGGTTTTTTGTAACTCAGATGCTTATTCTTAATTTTAAGAACATTTTGAAAACATATAATATCAAACCTGGATGGAAGATTGCTATGGTATTTTCTTTCCTGTATTTACTATTACATAACCTATGAAAGTAAAGTGATAACAAGTATTTGTTGACTGTTGTCAGTATCTAAGGAAAACAAAGTAGTTTTTATTTTTATGATTTTTTTACGCTATATGTAGGAGGAAAATGAGCAGAGGCGTCACCTAATGATAAGTGATTACCGCCACCCATGCACAGCTGCAACTCTATAGTCTCAATTGCTTTCGATTTGATATTTTGTAAGCCGATTGAGAAGCTCACTACTTTTGTTAAACATTTTAGAACAATTTTTCACACAGAAAACCGGCTGTTAAGCATTGCTTGCATTTTGTGACCGAGTGAGTAAGGCTGTGAGACTGTAGGCCCAATTCGCCTTCTCAATTCACCTCCACCCTTAACCATACCCTTAAAGGCGGATAGCACTCTTGTGACTCTTGAGTTGTTAGTGTTCATGGGTGGTGGAAGTCACGTACCAATAGGTGTCCCGTCTGCTCGTCTGTCCCCCTATACCATAAAAAAAAAAAATACTGAAAGTCAAGTACATATTAGTTTTAAAACCGTAAATACCAAATCATAAATTAAACTTTACATGGCTAGGAGATGCACAGCATATAGCATAATATCGCTGTAGTCAACAAGAGACCAAACTGACAGTACAGTACGGACCGCACCTCAGAATATTACTGTTACTCCAAGCATTTGTGGTAAAGCACAAGTAAGATATATACTATTAAAATAGTACACTTGCTGATCTGTCTGTTTACAGAACATAGGGTGTTATTGTCCCACCCTTAAAAGTTCCAGCAAGTAATTTGCATGGTATAGGTGTCAATCAGGTGGTTGTTTATTCGGATAGGAGGGGGAGGATAGCGAATCGGGTTAAGGAGGCGGGGGTCTGTGGAGGTATACGTTTGCCGAAACAAGGCCGAAACCGGAGAGTGCTCACGAAACTCAAACACGGCGCACTATAATGAATTAAGTTACCAACTCTCTTGAAGGTGAACCCGCTTCGTGTCACACTTACGTGAACAGCCTTGTACCTATTTCAATTTTGGTGCATTTATTTAGAGTTCCTCCGGCAATGTGCACCATGTTTAATGATAACCTAATTATACGGATTATTAGTGTTTTAAAATAAGAAAGTACTTAGATACTAGGACACAGTATAGTATTAATATCGCAAAGAGTATTTAATATTTCATTTTCAACTGTTTTCTTATGCGCTTAAGTTATGTGCTATGTATCCACGTTCCAAATTTCATGATGATCGGTTCAATAGTTAAGAACTTACTGTTGAGGGTCTCTATGGGCGGCGGTAGTCCCTTACCATCAGGGGACCCGTCTGCTCGTTTGCCAGATCCCATAAAAAAAAGCTGAAAACATAACACATAAACAAACAAACGTACTTCCGCATTTATGATAACATGCTAGTTAGGCGTTGTTACTTAGTAAAGCCAACTGACCTATTTAATTTGAGTCACTATACGCAATCAAGAACCATTGCCTTTAGGATATTTTATTTTATACAGCTATCTGAAATTGATTTGTTATAGAAGTGATGATCATATGGCACAGATGATGTCTATGTCAGACTGTCATAGACTAGACAATATAACGATATTGTCTAGTTCGGTTTTTATAGTGACTCAAATTAAATAGGTCAGTTGGCTTATACCAAAGCGTAAATCATCAAGACACCTTCAATTATAATTATCAAAATAAAACGGTGGAATGATCACCGAAATCAACGGGAAATGCTAACGAGTTGCATAATAGGATAACCATCAATTATGGACATGTTGATTGAATGATTGGTTCGAATACGAACCTGATTGAGACTCCGCCAAACGTGAAATTAAATAACTGGTGAAAACATTCATGGACTACTTTTCTCTTAGCTTTTTTTTTTCATTTATAAAATAGAAATGACATTCTGACATAGTTTTAGTTTTAAAAAGAAAAAAAATAAATAAAAGAAAAAGTATTACCATACATTGTACCTTATAAGTATACCATATTTATAAGGTACAATAAAACTCTTTTGTCTACTTGACATTTCGATTAAAATTGCACTAACCTTATATAGATACCGTGTATAGATATCGTATATCGTATAAGTTTAAATAACAAAGAATTACCGGCCGAAATACAAATTTATTCACTTCCAAGAAAGTAGTATGTAAATTGTCTATCGTAAATTATCTCGATGCCTACCGATTAAATCGGAACAAAGTCTTACGAATTAAAGTATATACTATACTTCTCATCTTCTTATCTATCATCTCATCGCTTTAAACTTGGACATCAATATGTTGAAAATAATACATTAAAATCTTTAGGCTGCAGTTAGCACGATATTTTTAATGATTTTTTTTATTTATTTAAATAAAATGTTCATATATACAATGCTTCTCATAAAGGAAACTTTTACCTAAAAAATATATATCTTGGTGAGAAATATCTTTAAATATTCACATTGATTATCCTAGCTCACAATATTCTTCTTCCATCAATAAATTATACAATAAACACTAAAAAACAGTAGGTAAATAAGTTATTTCAGTCCGAGTAAACTTTTAATGAACGCAGTAACACAAGCTGCTTTATGGTTATACTCGTAATACTACATGGTTATACACTACTGAACACAGATGTTGTACTCTGTCGTGAGTACAGTAAAATTATTCAAATCGTAGTTTGGACGGTAGTATACACAAACAACGTGTAAAACATGAACAATTTGACAGCGAGACAGAACGAAGCGTGGCGAGGCGTACCTCAGCTGCACACAAACGTGATTGCTAGAGCAATGCGCCTATACGTCATAATACGAAATAAGGGCCTCCTTTTGAATATTTACTTTTACTGCACTAATCGATCGGTAATACAAATCCGTCGTTACTCGTAGTTTAAATCAAGTATAGTTTTTTTATAAAAAAGTTTTACATCTTAAATATTCATTTGACGTTTTGTATGTTCTGTTTCCTATATTTTCCAAATATTTGTTTTGTTTATTATTTGGAGTTAAGAACAAAAAAAACTTCAAAAATATGTATCATAAACATTTAGAGACACTTATAAAAGGCCTGATAGAACTATATTTTCAAAATTAAATCTAAGATGTACGTGTGAGTATTCTGAGTCGATTAAAAATTAATCATTCAAACAATCCGGGCTACCTACACCCTTCCTCTTAACAAATCTGTGTCTCGAATAAAATTTATTTCAGAGGTCAGGAGAAAAACATTGCCTTTCTCTGAGAAGATAACTCAAAATATACCGGATTTGCGTAAAATATGTGAAACCTTTTGTATGCTAATATGATCCCATTGTTCGGAGATTGAATTTTCTTGTTATCATGCTTAAGAATTATTCATGACATATAGGTTAGGATTTGTACTTTTTTTACTAAACTGTACTGTCAAAATAGTTTCGAACTTGTATGTATCTGAAATAACAAACTAAAATCTCTTCCTTTAATATCTCAAGTAGCAATAGAAAACAAATCAAGTTTAAAAGATAAGCACCTCTATATTTTTGCTTGTAAATGATTAATTCGTGACGTTTATTTTTTCCTTTTCATACAGAGTAAATTTTTAATACCTCAATATTAAATATTCACTCCAATCTTTTTTTTTACTAAATCTGTGGACATGTACATATATGAGTTATACGTTTTTCTTTATTTCCATACCTATGTCTATGTTTACAAGTAATTACCTAAAACAATACATTTTGGCAAATAATATACAAATAAAAATAAAAAAAGGAACATCACACATTTCACATTACATCATATATGGTGCACCTCGCGACCAGCATTATGTAGCGACCAAATTACTGCGTTACACTCTGACTCTTTACTGGGGTCTCATATAGTGCCCACTGGGCCCTTATGTTAAAATAATTGGCTTGACGCAAAACCAACCCTAAATTCCGGTACGCTTTTTACAAACATCTATGACATGTAGGCGAATTTGTAACTTAGAAGAGAAGCGCACACCAAGTCTTTGACCTCTTGTACTCACTGCAACGGTGTCCCGTCCATTAGGTATTACTCAGTATTAGAAGTAGCTAGGGACCCGCGCGCGGCTGAATGTTAGTATGGAGTACTTCGACGGATTGAAGTACAGTTTCTTTTGATGACTCCATTGCACAATTCTATCTATATTGCTAGTCGAAAGCGCACAGGCGCGCGAGCTAGCTGGTACATAGCGTGGAACTCTTTTGTGTCCCAATAAATAAAAATAAACTATTCTGACTGACTTGCTTAAGCTATTGCTTAATTTCCTCAATCTATCTCTATTAGCCTTTCCTTCCCTTTCTATCCTCCCTTTCCTCTCAAAATACTCGACACTTTCCCATCTAATTCCCAAAAGTGCCTGCATGACGCATCGGTAAGTACAACCCCTTCGGTAATACAGGCGGGAGTGTACATTTGCATGTAAAGTATTCTGAGTCAACTCTAAAAATATTTAAATATTATCAAGCCAAAATAATTCGTTTTAATTAAACATATGTATGTACATACAAACATACAGACGCTTGCGTACCCGAAGGTATAATCAGAGGCATAATTAACGCCCATATTCTGCTGATAATAATTTAGTCCTTGTATTTACATATGAATAATAAATAAATATATATATTCCAAGACAGTTACGATATTATTTAATATTTATTTATTTAGTTTAAATTAAAAAAAATGTTTTGACTCTTACTTCCCGGCACCAGCCAGTTCCAGGTATGCCACCCTGACTTCTTATGCGCAATTCATCTGTATAAGCAATATCCCTTTCCTACCCTTTCTATCCCGTTTCCTGTCATTATACCCCAAATTTTTCCATCTTATTTCAAAAAGTTCCCGGATAACGGCTATATATTTCGCTAGTGGGACCAAATTCTAGTTGGCGAAATGTCTGTGTTTAATAAACCTCTGCCTACATACAGGCGAGAGCATATCTATGTAGTATCAAACAATTTATAAAGTAAAAAGAAAACAGATACAAGTTGCACAGCTGCACAATTGACAGTTGAAAATCAAATGCACCGCAAAATTAAATAGGCGAGTGGAGTCTGAAGCTGAAAATATACCCTGGTGTTAAACATGCTGTAGTGGAATATTACACTTGGAAAAACTGTTCACACTCCATTTTTTTGAATTTAATATTAAATACGCATTAATGAAGCCATCAAAGTGGAGAATAGAGTGCCAGAGGGATAGATCAGAAAGGGCAGACATTTTGGAAGGCAGCGCACGTCTCGCGGACGGCGGGGAAATTGAAACTTTATATTTGAGCGCACTTTATCTGACCGACGAACCTGGAACCTCTCTAGCGGAAAATCCTTAGTCGAAATAAAATAAAACGCGAACGAATTTCCTCAATACTTTCTACAACTGAAACATGCTTCACGGTTTTCACTGCGATTTGTACAACGTATTTCTCTTTTCTAATGTTTTTGTCCGTAGTAACGCAATTTTTATTACAAATTCTATAGTAGTAAAATTCATGTTTTATGTTGCGTAAAATTGTAATAGCCCTAATAATTACATAGATATACGTATATATTTTAAGAGAAAAGCCTATAAAAACTACATACACTCAGACACACACACATTTTTTTAAGGAGTTCTAGTAACGTGTGTCACATATTACTATTATTCTTGTTAACCCTATCAGCTAAGCTAAATGCTAGTGTCAGGGAGGGGTTCAGGACGATGGTGTACTGGGTTAGGTTCGAACCCGCAACCACTTGATCGCAAGTCATTACATTACATACGCATTACATACAGCTATACTCCTAAGTACTCGTGTTATTCTGCTTTGAAACTATTATTGTAATTGAGACTTTGGTTATGTGTAATTGTTAAAAAAATGCATGCAAAAGAATTGATTTTTACAGCAGTGGACTACAATAGTCCATTATTGCATAAACAGGTGATTGCATAAACAGAACAGTGCCTAATTATCAAAAATACCATTTTTTTATTTTGTTTACTACTAAGCCCATAAAAAAGTAGGAGTCTCAAAGCGTTCTCTATAGCTTAAACCATCTCTTTCTACAATATAATGTAAATATATCAGCCGGGACGTTATCTAATAGAATAGCATGTACAATCAATGCAAAACAAACAGAAACATAAAAGTGTTTTAGTTTATTTTGTATTGGTATCTGTATATTAAGGTCAGCTTTGAAAAGGAATCCCAATCAAAATACGACGACATCGGCTTTTCAGAATGTTATGATTATTTAGCATTGTTCTGACACAAAACGAAGCAATTGAAATACTGTTTATTTTCGCGAAAACAGACGGAACTCTCGGTTTTAATTTTGCTCCAAAAGCTGTTTTGGCTTATCGCCATAGTAACTTTTCAAAAAAGGAGGTTGTTCTCAATTCGACTGTATTTTTCTTTCGTTTTTTTTTATGTTTATGTGCGCGACAAAAGGAAGAATAACTTAATATCACGCCAACCAATTTCGATGATTATCTTGTTATTGGAAAGGATGTACTTCAAGGGTAGTTAGATGAGAGCTTGGTTAGGTTCTGAAAATGGCATCCATAAGAAAACCATATAAGTCTTCAATTTTATGATAGACGCATTAAAGTCGGTTGTCTCCTTTTTTAAAGTGAATGATATTCTGTAAGTACCTATACAAAAGAACAAGTATGTATGTAAGTAGGTGAATACTTCTGAATTATTGTATCTGATGACAAAACTACTCATTTCATACATAAAGCATAACTTTGTTCTATGTCACGAGGGCCCTCTTGCAATGAGAGGGCGCGCCCATACCTCGCACTAGGCCTCACCTTTCTGCAAGTGGAATTGCTGTGAATGTAACACTCTATTGGTGTGTGTGTCACTTTATTGTCACAACTTTGAAACAGAATTGACCTGATTATAACAAATGCAAAAGTGCAAACGGTTTGTGTAAGCCATTTTGAATGTGTAGGCTATATTTAATCGACTTTAAATAGAAGAGGATTAGATTGTATGCTTTTTTATGTTTGTTACCACATAAATCCTTCTTTAAAGAACCAAAAATGAAGTGAATGAAATTTAACTTGAAGAAATTTTCCGCCTTTACGTGTTTTGCTTTATACATATACACATATGAGAGATGTATTAAACACCTAAATTTTTCATATTAGAATTTGGTCCCACTAACGTATTGGGGGCTATCGACATTAACCGGGTACTGTATATATACTGTTCGATAGTTAAAAGTCCGAACCACACGGTTTGGTTTTTCCAGTTTAAATAAAACAATATTAATCACTTTTCACTAAAATTCTCACTCGTTTATATAATATTATTTAATTATTAAAAACAACTAGTGACCAACTTGCGTATTATTATTTTTCATCATACATATTCATACACATATACTATTTAGCTTTTTGCTTTCAGGGGTGGAAGGGACATCAGGATCGATACTCATCTACATGTTAGTTAAAAAAAACTTTTTTTTTTTCGATTCAGTGTGACTGAAAGGAAACTTTGATACTTTCCTTTTGTTTAAATTTTTCATGATGCCGAACTTAAAAAACACATTTTGAGCGAAGTTGTTAAAAAAAATACTTTTGCGTGAAACTTGTAACTATAAATACATTGTTATAAACTCAAATATTACTGTAGTTAACAAAAATATTTTGACCATTTGTAAAAACGGTCTGTGTTAAAAAAAGCTTTTACTATTATTATTCTTTGACTGATAGTTAGTACAATTTAAACTGCAGACCTTCAGTATCTTCGAAAGGAGAAAATAATGTTTTTTTTTTTTTGATATTACATTAAATTATCCTAACATTAAGATCACATCGTTAGCACATTAAGTAAAATTCTTAGCTTTTAGTCTGGTAGTAGGACTGACACCACCAACTGCAAGGCTTGTAGGTCGTGGTATCAGACGAACGAAGCAAATGATACTTATTTGTGGGAAAGTCGGTTAATCATACAGCCTATCACGTATACCTTATAAATTAAACCGGAAGGAAGTCTCTATGAAGCTTCTAACAGATTGTAAGAAGTGTATATATAATATAGACAACAAGTATAATTACTACAGCACCAATAGTTAAAACTTTCATTGGTAACGTGGCACAGGCATGTATCTGTGATAGCATTTTCTTCAAGCCCCAAGGGAGACTACCTTAGCTTTATTTTATATGTATGTGCAATTACAGCGTGCGAGCTCGGCGCAGTCGTTAATAAACTACATTAAAACTAACGATGTACAAGGCATGACATCTGTCATACTCATCTAACCTTACACCTTTTAATGCTTCTGAATGTAACTTTATTGTGAATCAAACAATCAGTAAACGAGTTCAATTTAAAAATATATATGTATAAAGCACGACTGCGTGACTAACTTCATCTCTTTTTGCTGACGTTATCTCGAAGTGGAATATACTCTTTGCACTCCCACTATTAAGATGATTCATATGATACCTCATATGTCGAAATCCATTAAGCCACCTAGACCTAGGCTCTAGGTCGTGAGAAAGACACACACTCAAAACATAACCTTCCCTCTTGTGCAGTCGTGTAAAAATATAACTAAAGCCAATAGAGAATGTTCTTATCGGTAAAGATTATTTAACCCTTAAACTGGTTTAAAAAGTCTGTAGTAATAAAACACAATATGAATGACAAATGACAATATTAAAAATTAATTATCATTCATAATCAAAACTCAGAAAAGGATTTTAGCTTTTTTTAGAGATGACTCCCGCATTCGGAATCATTCCTGTGTTGGGGGAAATTTGACAAACATTCAAACAACGGCCGGCCATAAAGAATACCCAGACCTAGGACAATTTTTTGAGAAATATACATTTTTTTTTTTTCGTGTAGGCATCTAACCCATTGGATAGCCACAACCACCATCGCCACCTACAAAGGTGGCGTATCTTAAAGTGTTTAAAGAGCAAGCAGTCTGTATCGGCATCTACACCGAATTTTATTTTATTTTTTCGTGTGGAAACCCCCACAGGTCATCGCCTCACCGGAGCTAACGGAAAGGTGGTATGTCGGGCTCGAACCGACTAGAACCACACGTTGTTCCATCACAAATGGGTCTATTGCAAGTAACCCGGGAATATCCTAACAAGGAAGCCTCCGGGAACCCCTGCAGACCTTGACCACCTCACGCGCGCCCACGCAGAGCACTCCATCAGAGTATGAGGTGCGGTATCCTCGCGACAGCCCCCGCAGTGGTGACACACAGGCGTTGCCTCCCGGCATATACAGCACAGGTACTTCGTGGCCGGTCAGTACCTGCGTTAGCCGATAGGAGAGGCTACCGTGTTTCCTCTCCAGCCAATCCTCCAAGATGGGCCTTATCGCCATAATTGTGGCGTACCCTGCGCTTGGCCGCTCAAGTCGATTTTCCAGTCTGCCAGCAGAACCTGGCGGAGATGAGACCGATGCCCCTCGATGTCAGGAGGACTGGACCAAAGCTCATGCGCCTTGCGCCTTTGATATAATGACACAAGGGACTTTGCCGCAAGGTCCCACTCGGCAGTTCCGGCTAGGAGGCTCGCTGCCTCGAAGGAAACCGTACGGTATTGTCACTTACGACTCTTACGGCCAATTACATTTGTGGTCCCCATTACGGGCCGTCAGGGACTCTACAGAAATAGGGGCTCCGTATAGAGCCATCGACCACATGATTCCATCATAGAGCCTCCTGCAGGAGGTGTTGGGCCCTCTCAAGTTGTTCAACAGCCGTGAGAGCGCAGCTGCTGTCCTCATAAGCTTGGGGGCGAGATTCCGGAAATGAATTCCTAATCCTCCTACTATGAGGTTAGATCCAGCTGGAGCCCTTTTTCGTGGCCCATGTGAACGGAGGGCCTCGGATTTGTGTTTTAAGGCCACCTCGAGACCTAGCCGCCGGACCCTGCCAACAACATGAGTGGCACCGGCCGTGGCCTAAATATATACATATACGGAAACATACAATATTATTTCTAGATGAAGTTGAAATTATTACTGTTTAGATCTGTAGAGTTTCTTCAAAATAAAGTATTTAGTAGTGATGAAAATATTAATGAGTTCGAATAATGACCGCATTTTTATTACATACAAAATACTACTAGCAAGTAAAATCATGATTTATAACATATTACTTACAGTTAGCATGAACGCATTTCATTTCAATTCCCAATAAAAACGTTTAAATTCCATGAGTTAAATTGGATAACTTTTCGACAATTCGTATTATTTAACCACATAAATTATTATTCAATTATGTCACACAGTATTTTAATCTCAATTTATTAATGTTTTGTTTAAAATTCGGAAAAGCTGAATATCCGTTGAGAATAGATAAGCTAAAGAAAGTTTACAGAAACGTCCAACTTTTGATCCTTTTCCCTAAGCCTCCAACACTGTAAGTATTATATAACTCATATCACATATTTATATATATACATTTTCTCACGCAAAATTCCTTATGAAAAATATTATCATATTGATATAGTATAAAATTTCGAATAAGTTTTTCATGTAACCTTCTTAGGCTTGCCTTAAACAAGAGGAATTGCGTGGGGAGGTTAAAATTTATTAGTTATCTGCACGGATATCGCATTGGTACGAGCATTCTCTTCACTAATTGCCCCCGAGCTAAGTGCTGTAGAGTCAATCTCGATATGGGGAAACTATGTGTTAGACTCACAGATGGTAATGTTATTATATATCAAATCCAACTCCACTGGGAGCGACAATATTAGTCGTCAAATGATTACTCCTATCCTCGAACTCCTTCTCCCTGTTATTACACATATTGTTAATTTCTCGCTTGACTCAGGTATTTTCCCGTCTCTATGGCACAACGCACTTGTCATTCCTAGCTATTATTGTAGACAGCCCCCGACTGATGATTAGGCTTGATATGAACGTCATCAGTGACGTTTAACGGATCAGTTATACCATTTAGTCCGTCTGTAAAGGACCTAGGTCTTATGATTGACACCAACCTTAACTGGCAAATCCAAGTTACTAGTGTCAGCCAAAGAGTTACGGGAACTCTACGAGCGTTATACCGTCTGAAGAACTTTCTCCCATCTAAATCCAAAGCTATGTTAGTTCAGACTTTAATCATCCCCATTATCGATTATGGTGATGTATGCTACTACGACCTGAATGCAGATCTCCTCAACAAATACGATCGTCTTCTGAATAACTGCATTCGATTCATTTTTAATCTTCGGAAGTTTGATCACGTTTCCTCATTTCGCTCTGAATTGAAATGGCTTCCTATTCGTCAGCACCGTCATCTACGCGCCCTGTCCACTCTGTATTCCATACTCAACTCACCCACTTCTCCTTCGTATTTTACATCTCTCTTCCAGTTCCTTTGTTCTAACCACAACAGAAATCTTCGATCTTCAAACAACCTCTTACTATTATGCCCAAATCATTCTTCCGCCTGTGTCAACTCTTCTTTCGTTATTCAGTCTGTCCTCCTCTGGAACTCCCTACCGGAGGTAATCAGGATAGCACCTAGTCGCCTGTCGTTTAAGACTAAGGTTCGAGCTCTTCTCTTCCATAAACTGGCAGATACAACTCATCGATAGACTATATATATATATGTATGTATATGTATGTATGTAAAGCATATGTATGTGTATGATAATGTATATTATATTTCTGTAGATATATTTAACATATTTATGTTTTTTGTTTATTTCTTATATGATAATTATATACGTATCCTACTCCTTTATTTTTTATAATTTATTTGCAGTTTATATTACTGTTTAATGCACCTACTTCAGTCATTTCTACACCACCCTAAGGTAGACTGGCAGAGAATGCCTTTGGCATTAAGTCCGCCTGTGTGCATTTGGTGCATGAAGTTTTAAATAAATAAATAAATAAATAATGTTCTGGTATATTTTATGTTTACCATATTTTTTTCTTGCTACTGTTACTTACTACAAATAAATTACTTTTTGTTGTCTTTTTGCAAATAATTTTTACGAGTATACATTTCTCTCTCTCTAAATATAATTAAGAAAAGGTAAGGAGTCTACATCTAATAAAGTTTTATGAAGTTTGTCTGGAAAACCAGAATAAAATCGATAACAAATGAATTTTGAAAATAATAATAATAATAATACAACAAAACCAAAAACAAAGAGTTCAACGAACTAGTATTGCTGATACTGCATATTCAATCTAGTTACCTTACTACTAGTACGTTACTGTTTACTAAATTAATTTATATTCTCTTACAAGTTAGGAATGACAGTCTTTATTCGAATAACGATCCACAAGCATTTATTAAAAAATAATTATTAAATTGACTTTGTTTAAGCGGTCCATTGATAACAATGATCCCACCATTTTACAATATTTGTGCAGTAACATACGCATAATATACACACCCGAGTCATATTCAATCCTCTATATATTTTCTAAAAAGTAAATTTAAATTGATACGGAATTTACTTTTCACCGGCAGTAAACTCACAACTACGAATCTTCTTTGGAACAGGTTGTACTTACTGAATCTAGATTCCAGGTGTCGACGGAACAATGCAATTCCCGAACAAATCGCTTCAGCGACGCGGGAGGCGGTGCTCATAGCGTTGCATCGTACCGCACACCCATTTCTTTCACGTTCCCTGTTCCCGTGCCACAAGTGACAGCACAACTAATGCCTGTCCAGTGAGCTACGAATCTGAAAATGTAAGCTACTATTAGTACATATCTTTGAGAGATAGCAAGTCTATATTTAACTACACTTATTCGTAGTAACTTTATTGTTTCACATTCTCATAACTTTCCTATACGAGTCGTTTGGCATGACCAACAGAAATAGGCGTACGTGGTGTATGCTAGATTAAACAAAATCAAAACTATGCTAATTTTCTGTCCAAGGGCCGTGGTTGTCAATCACCATCAGGTAACCCGTCGGTACCTCTGCCCCCTATAGAATACTCAAGTTTTACTAACTACCCTACCAATGTGTACGATTATGTACAATAAAAATGTTTCGTTAAGTATTCTTAACCTACTTTAGTAAAAGAAATAGTAAAACTTAATTTAAACATATCTCAGTGAAATAAATTTACTATTGTAAACATAAAATTAAACCCAAAAACAAAAACAATATAAGTTAAGATTGGAAGGAACAACACAATTTACTTCGAACACATACTTACATTATATATACATATAGAACGATTCTTAAGCGTAAGTCCATCCAGTGGCTAAGTAACTTTCTTCAAAAGAAAAGGTCGGTGCGAAAAGGAAATGAAATAAAACTGTTGGCTGACGAATTCGACAGAGATTGATCACCTCCGCGAGGTTTTAGCAGTTCCTAATTTACCTACTGCGCATACGTTTGGAGAATGATAATTCATTTTCATCATTTTCATTTTATTATAAGGCGCAAGTCTCTGAAGGGAACCAATAAGTATACTTGTGAACTATTATATAAATATTGGGAAGTTTTTTATTATGCTGAATTATCCTTCATTTAAATATTTTAATATTTTTTTATTAAATATAGGAATAATATAATTCAAATTCCTGAAATTACATATTTTACACACTGTTACATTTCTTCAAGTAAGCATAGGGTGATTAAGAAGCCTGCCTCTTAATCTACAGTATTGCCGTCATTCGGGCATCAAATGACTGTATATATACGGTCTGATAGATAACAGTCCGATTCCTTAGTCACCTTCTACGACACTTACAGGAAGAGTGGCCCTATTCTAATTCCCCGAGAACCGCACGGCAAAGCATTATTAATTCCTTTCCATTTCTTTCTATAAGACAGCTACTGCACTAGGAATAGCTCCTGTATCGCGGGAGACTTTACAAACATACATACAATGGACACAAAGAACATCCAGACTCTTGACAACTGTTTGTTGTTTACACAAATTTTTGTCCCGTTCGGGAATTGAACCCACTACCTTCAGCTCAGCAGACAGGATCACTAACTGCTGGACCAACAGGTCAGTCTTAAGAATTCTTAGTTATAATTCAACTTACTTGTTTCTTTCTCATAAAAAAATAGTCTCGTTAGTCTCTAATCTTCCTCATACATATATATGTATTATTATTTATTTTTTTATACTATAGGGAACAGACGGGTCACCTGATGGTAAATGACAGCCACCGTCCATGGACACCTGCAACTCTGAGTCGTAAGTGCGATGTCCGTCTTTAAGGGTGATAAGGGATAGGGGGATGCGGAGAAGGGCAAGAAGAGAGGGGGATGAAAGGATGTGAAAGAGGAGAGGGGGTTGAGGGGAGAGGAAAGAGGAGTTGGGCCTCCAAAAACCTCACTCATTTCAGGGAAATGTAACGCAGCGTTACTTCACAACCGGTTTTATGTGAGGCCGTGGTATCGCACCGGTCGAGCCGGCCAATTCGTGCTTAAACATTGCTCTACCACTGCACTAATTAAATGTAGTATAAAGTCATATTAATAAAAAAATATTTACTTGTTCTATTTTACAAGCTTTTAGTGGACCTTTTTTAGCAAAATTCGTTCCATTGCAAAAAAAAAACTATGTTGCAACATCAACCTATAGACGTCGTTATCACCAGTGAGAAGAGTAAAAGAATATACATATATTGAAACGCATGTTGGCTGCTACTCGATGAAGTCGTATATTTATAATAAAAAATATCCTTCTTAACTGTCTAATGATTTATTATATAAAAATATCGTAAATAAACCTACATACTCCGAACATATATATATTAAATGCCTAAATAATCATGGTTTCAAAAAGGTAAAAATGTGTACAATAAATTTTAAGGTTCTAACTTTAGCACAAGAAGTCAAATAGTTTAGTTACTATTCTAAACTATTTGACTTCTTGCGCTAACAATAATATTGTTTAAATAAACTCTTTAAAGGAACTCTTGCTTTTATACTGTAAAGCCCTTTTAGATATATCTCACAATCGAATGCATACTAAATAATTCATGATAATTTCAAACAAGCCACTGAACTCATTGTAAATTGCCGGTAGATAATCAATATTCCCATTTCACAATACCATGATTTCAATCTTTAGGAAATCAACAAAAATTTACATACAAAAAGCGCTATCTCTTTTGCATAAATCGATTTACCTATCCTCTTTCGAAAAGCTTTTCCTCGCCAAGTTTATTTGTAAACAAAGTAGGAATTGCTCTGGGGTATGACCAAATAAAAGTTTCGAATATAGCTGAAAATTATTCAAAATTGTATTTTTTATAGGTAGCGATAAATATATGACAACGGAAACACGTCACTTGTAGAAGTTTGTAAACCACAAGTAGCAAATTTATGTCTTAATTTACATGTAGAATGTACACTAATATCAAAACTCAGCTTGTATTATGGTAACCAGAGTGCTGATAAACATACTTATATATTTCTAAATACATACATATTATAGATAAATTACAGCCAGACGCAGAACAAATGATCGAGCTCATCACACAAATATTTGTCCTGGGTGGGAATCGAACCCACGACCTCGGCTTAGCTGTCAGGATCGCTAACCGCTAGACCAACAGGCCAGTCAATAGAAAAACGAATTTAACTCAGATTTATTAATAATTTCAAAATAAAAATCGTAGTTTTAAAATCTGTGTGCCACCTGACAGAAAACGCCGACAACCTTTTATTTTTTCACTGCACTTGAATGAGTCAGAAACGTGTGTAAATATGAGTCTTTGTATGATGAAAGACTTTTTAAATCTATATTCATGTCATCAACAATAAGTAATTTATGTTTTAATTGTAGTAAAAAAATATCTAGTTCTCCTACAAAAACAGTTTTGTTCATAGATGGAGGCCGATTTATAGAACATCCAATTACAACGCGGAACATAAGGAGATTCTAGCCAGTAGTCTTTAGAAGTCAGATTGATTTCCAATTTTAAAATACGTATTATCTATATGTACAAATACATAATATACTTAAAATATAACCAAAAAAATATTATGAGTCATCAATATTCTACAAATTCAGTAAAGACATAATTTCCATATAAATTTAATGAGTAAACATGTAAAAAAAGTACATCAAAATATGTAAATGTTCCTGGCTGGTCCATTTCAAAGACCCCTTTGTCATGAATATGGGAGAACGATAAAAGTAATATAGATGTCCGAATGTTAGATCTCCGGTATCAGAATTAACATAGAAGTACAATAAAACGGGAACAAGCCTAGTGTTAATGGCAGAAATTGTAATAAGTTAATGACACAAAAAATTATAAAAAGTGTAAAACAGTCACAACCGCTGTTCACGAACTTAGCATACTTAAGATTCGTTTTTAGGATCCGTGAGAAAGTAACAAGACAAAAAAGTATTTGTAAAAGAAATTGTACTGAATAAATGATTGAATATTTCAAAAAAATGTAGGACGTAGGATTAAACGTGTAATAGGAAAATAAAGACATTCTTTTTTTACATGTGGAAACCTCCACAGCTCTTCACCTCATCGGAGCTGACGGAGAAGTGGTATGTCGGACTAGAACCGACTAAAACCACACGGTGTTCCGTCATAAGTGTGTCTATTACAAGGGACCTGGGTATACCCAAGAAGGGATGCTTCCAGTAACCCCTCCAGACCTTAGCCACCTCTTTTCCTGGGCGGAACATGTCACGCCCCCGTCTCAGACCTGCTTCTGCTGGGGTACGCGCAGCCCTACCCGATACCCCCAGGGCAACGCTCATGGAGGCCGGAGATCATTGTGTGCTCTCCGGAGCCTGACACGTCTTCTGCGGGACGAGTGAGTATTTGTCCTGTCCCGTATCCTGTTCGCCACCTCTTTAGCCAACATGACTTCCTCGCAGAATGAGGCGGTGGAATCCTAAGAAAAATTAAGACAAAAAACCTATATTGTGCCTGTCTTTTATTTTTCAAGCAAGAAACCTTCACTCAGTAGCAAATTCGATGCTAGCCGCTTTTTATTTAGTCTCTTTACTAACGAATCAACAAGCTCATGGGGCTTTCAACGCGCCGCCTCTTGCACTCGTAACGGCTATTGTTTCGCACGAGTTAGTTTTTTTCCTTGCATTTTGCAGTCTCGTCCTTTTATTTTAACTACTATCGATCTTCTGAATATCGGATATCGAATGCCACTTTTTACTCCAATACCTACTTTAATCTGAAGTCAAAAAATATGGAGTGAGCTTAGCTATGCACTTGACTATCGGTTTTCAAAATATTGGAACTGAATATGATTATTAGATGTTTATAAAAATAATCGGACTTTAAAAAAGTGGACATCATAAAATTTAAGACTAATATGGTTTTCTCATGGATGCCATTGTCACAACTGGATCAAACTCTCATCGTTCATCCTTTCCAATAAAAAAAGAATCATCGAAATCGGTTGGCGTGATATTGAGTTATTCTTCCATTTGTCGCGCACATGCGTAATGCAAATTTAAGAATTACATGGTTTTCTCATCGATGCCATTGTCAGAACTGGATGAAATTATAATGACACCACACGGGAAGTACCAGCTTTCAAATAAAATCGTCGAAATCGGTTCACGCCGTCGAAAGTTATGTGGTTACAAACATAAAAAAATTTAACGAATTGAGGACCTCCTCTTTTTTGAAGTCGGTTGATTAAAACTAGCCCCATTAACGTAAGCTACTAAAACATGGGCGTTGAAAACTGTATCTACAATTTATGAGATGAAAGAGATATCATGTACGGTTATTTGAAAAACGCACGCCTGAAACCCACTAAGAAACTCTATAACAAATAACTTCATTGTTAATATAACATCCTTCAGGTAAACAAATAATAACAGGTAAAAAAATAAACAGTCAATTTAAAGTAAAATCAACGATCACAAGAAAACAAATTAAGTAAATTCCGTTACGTTGAAATGTAATTGAATAAAGAACAACCTATTGCTTCACTAAAACTAACTTTCTCGTGGTATTATTTATCACGTGTCGTAAACGTAGCTTGCTCTTATCGTTCCATAAAGATTACTTATGACTTGAAAGAAGTAAAATACTTATGAAACAAGTCTCATTTCAGTCCTTACTAAGTGCAACAATGTTTACTAAAAAAATCACACCTTCGTTAGACAAAATTAAATACAGATTATTCAGTTAATATGATAATAGTAGACAAATAAAAATCCCCAATCACGTATCGCATTAACGATAATACTCGTAGTCTCCTAAACTACTACTCATAGGTTCCAAATGCTAAACGTACATACCTAAAAGCATCACTTAAGTACTTGAAGTGCAAACGACGAAACGCGATCTTAAAAATTATATACCAATGCAGTAAGTTTATTTGGGGTCTGCACAGTGGATTTTCTTCTTCCACTCTAAGCTAGTAGTCTTATATATTAAATTTGCTACTTTAGTTTCCTAGAAAAACAACGTTCACAGATTCTTCCTATTAACCAGCCGCTACTTAATCCACCCTGATTTGATTCAGTCTGTTTACTTAAAATAAGTGCAGAGTGGTATCGCTGTTTCATTCAGCGAAATGGTTTCGTAATCGAAAATACCACCAAAATCACAGGCCATGTATTTAGTTCTGTTTCTTCTTATTTTAAGACCAGTGATCTCAAGCTTTGTTGCCTTTTTTTTTATCTGTGCTGGACTTCTATAAGTGATTTTGTTGGCCCTACATTCTGATTTCGTATTAGTCTCAACATTGTAGATACTATGGCCAAAAATATATAAACTGAATCAAAAACATACAGAATAATTTTAGTGTTTTATACAACGTTCATTGAGTGGGGGGGTATAATTCTACTTTAAATTCAGCAAAGACCGATGTGAGCATAGCAGCAAGCAATGCAAACTCATCTGATAAGCATTTGACAAATATGCTACTGAGGAAGTATGGTTTTTCTTCTTATCCACCTTTTCCTTTCAATATACTATTTTTTTTCCATTTCAATTCCCAAAGTCAACGGGTGATGGTGATCGTTTTTCCCTTTATTACGTAAGTGGCACTAAATTATAGTTGGCAAAATTAGGGCCTATGTGTAAGTCTGTATGTCTAAATTATAATTTAGAACATTTATAACAACATTTGCAGATCTAATCAATAATATGAAAAACCAAAGGAAAAATCTGTCTTTCTAGTCATATCTTATAATATAATCTGTCTTTCTTGCCGTATGTCAGTCACATCTAGCTAGATATGACTGACATTTTCGTTTTATTAGAAATTGTTAGTCATTGCTTAAAAAGAAACATAGACTAGTAGAACTAAATTATTAATGGGTTGTAAGTAAAAGGCCAATCGTCTTCAGAAAAGAAAAAGTAACTTATAAAAAATCTTATTTGATCATGTATTAGATGTTTGATTTCAAAATGCCATTAAAAGATGTATAGTAGAGAGTGAGACATATTTTGAACACATACATAAACTCACACCTTTTTCCCTTGCTTTTATCCTTACAAACCTCATGAGCGGTGACCGCCTTTATGACGTTATATATACTATTACGTAGGTCTATTTGTTGAATATGGATGTAATAACAGAAAATTAAATTTTTATTTATATATTAATTCGATTCTATTTCTTATATTTCATATTGGCGTTTTAAAATATGTGCTTTGCAATAATTGGTATAAGGGCTTTTATTTAAATGGCAAAATCTTTTTTATTATAATCACATGTCGTCAGTCGGTTTGAAAAATACGTCTCAAAGGAACGTTCGAACTGACTCCACCGGAAGTTTAATGAAATTTTATGCAAAGAAAATTGACAAACACAATTTAATTTGACCGTAGAGAACATAATAAAATCTAAAGCCAATTAACGTAACGCCTAACTGTTTGTTAACGTATTGAACGTTAACAAACAAATACAAACAGTCAATAGAGTGTTAATGTCAATAATAAGTGAACGATTTGATATAAAAAAAATATCTAGTTAAATCATTATTCGAGATTTCTTAGACCTTAGAACATGGCAATCGCTTGCGTTTATAATACATAATATCGCTTGCGTTTATAAACTCACGCCTATATCCCTGAACAGGCAGGCAATGGCGTCTCAAGCGCTCAATTTTGCCAAAAATTATTCAGTCCCACTTACGTAACAGGGGGAAACCTATTGACCGTCGATGTCATCCGGGCACTGTACTGGATATACATATGTACATACACTCAGGCCGGTATCCCCGAATGAGTTGGCGGCGCTTATATAACTACTCTTTATGATGATGATGATATTGCTGGCTACTCTTTGGAATTCACTAAATTTACTTTACCTTGACAAAGTCATTTCCTATACTATACATATTTTGAATATTGCCTATTGACTTCAAATAAAATTTTATGAATTAATACTTGTATCCGTTAAATAAAATCCAATATTCAGATTCGAAATGCAATCAATAATATCTTATATACAATTTTCCAATACAGAGTTTTAATGTTCGTTATTCTGTCAATGGGGATTTTGAATTTGTTAATATTGAAAACAGTCTGTCGTTGCCAATATCGAAAACCAAAATATTTTAATGCGCTTGTTCGGATTCAATTTAATAAAAACAATTTGTGTCAGTTGATAATAACGTAAGTAATTGATGTTCTACCACAGCCACGGCTTATATCATTGTTTTTGAGTTTAATTAGTAGATTATACATTTCTATTTGATTGTATAGAGGGTTAGATAGATAGGTAGATATTTTAAGTCGAATCCAGAACGGCTGAATTTGATTGGGCCGATAGCTTGATCGTAATAGCATTCAGTCAGTATGGAAGAGTGCGCATTGAAAGTTTGAATAATAAATTAGTAGTAAAAAAAGCTTTTACTTAAATGCTATAAGTAAAGAAAAACCCGTGAGGTGATTTAAAAGAAAAATGAAATCCGCCATCTTTGAACAGCATTCATATTGCAATTATTATATATTGCATAGTGTCACCGAAAGGTGATAAACCTGAAGGTGTACTCAAAATTTCAGCTTAATCGAACACCGGGAGGCGAATTTGGACCCTAAATTTAATTATATTAATTTAAGTATACGTGGCAGTTATTTTTTTTTGTTTCTTTTTTTTAGAGTACTAGAAATGTGGGTAACACTTTACTACTATTTCAGCTGGTCCCTGAGACCCAACTTCCCCTCTCCTCTTTCCCCTTCCCTCATCACCCTCAAAGGCGGGCAGCACATTCACGACTCTTGAGTTGTAAGTGTCCATGGACGGCGCTTGTCGCTTACCATCAGGTGAACCGACCGTTTGTCTGTCACAATATATAATAAACAAAAAATAACGAATTAAATAACAGCAAATCAGAATTAATAACATTCTTTCAGAATTGATAAAATTAGACGAAAGACATTAAACTTTTCGTATATTTTTCGTATGCAATATTCAATGTGTTTTCTTGTGCTTGTGACAAAACTCGTTTAAATGGTTAATAAAACCAGAGTGCCCCGTAATGGTATTTAATTTCTCTTTGTGTAAATGCAGTGCAATCTATGTGAAGCACCTCCAAATGTCATGAGTAATGTTCACAATTTCGTCACCCTCTAGCCTCTCCCCGTAGGAAGGGAGAATCGCTTTTTATTTCAATAAATGCCAAATGCCTGTCACTCAAATACATATATGGTGGATACACTTTTTATTTTAATGAAGAACCTTTTTATGACCTACCAAATTCGAAGAAGGAAGAAATACTATGTTATTCGCGTGTTTTTTTCTTTATTATTTTCACCGACATCTCAGCAGTAAGCTTTAAGAGGTTTGAATTATGGCTCTAGATACTTTTCTATGTCATACTCGTAGCTGAGACCTTTCTAAATAAAATCTTGAGTTCTGTTCTTATTTTTTTTTGTGTGTGTGTGTGTGTATGTACGTTACTCGACAACTTCCTAACTTGTGAACCGATTTCAACGTGTTTTAATGGAATTAGTGTTGCTGGTCTTATTTAAATTTCACAATGCGTTCTACCTGTAAGATAGCAGTTTGGCTAGTTGGTATCTTTTTACTTACCCTTAAAACGTTTTGATACAATTTTGTATGAAATAACAAGGTATGATCGCTCATACCTTGTTACTCGTCTTTTCTAAAATAAAATCATTGCAACTTTATGGTAATTTATAAAATTATAAAATAAATAAAACTTAATATAAAAGCAAATGCCAATGTTTAAAGCATTTCACTAAATATTACCATTTTCGAGAAAAAATGAATATGAGGATCACATAAATACAAATTCAGATTTTTATCTTCTAGTTTTAAACCAAAAAAATGGTGACATAGACCAGGGTTTGAAGCCTTTAAAAATGGTAAAAAGTGAAAAAAAAAAATGGATGAAACCCATTAGAAAAGGAAGAGAATATAATAAAAATGAAAAGAAAAATTATTTACGGGCGATCTGAGGTCGGGAAGGGGAAGAGGTTGTAAGAGGAACTATTTTCCATAGGACTTATAGTTTTGCCGGAAATCGAGATAAACCGTTTTACCCTTAAAAACTCACCTCCTTCCACTTCCCGACCTCAGATCGCCCGTAAATAATTTTTCCTTCCATTTTTATTATATTCTCTTCCTTTTCCAATGGCTTTCATCCTAATATTATTTTCTATTGGTTTCAAAAATTATCGAGCCTGGTCTAACATGGAGAACGATAATTTTAGTATACTCGTAGATGTCTAGAAAAGGAAATAAGGTACAACAAAGCTGTCATATTAAGTTAACTGGCAAAATAAGCTGCAGTTATATCAGTTTATTATACAATGTTGCTTTGTTTCATTTCGAACAAATTGTAGTTCTTAACATTGTACAAATATGTATGTAGTTGTTTTATAGATGTGTAAAATACTGTTTTTAAGACTTACGCATTTAAAGGCCAGAAACTTGCCGTTATTCACAGGTAAATCAACGGTCCCTTACCCGTACTGAAAGTAAAAAAAGAAACAATATTTTTATCGTGCTTAGGCAAGAATAGGCCTGCTCGACCGGAGTAATACATTGGCCTCATTGTATTGCCGATTGAGTGAGGGTAATATAGGCACAACTTGCCCTTGCCGCAGCGCACTTACGACTCTTGACAAGTACAGGTTGGAAGGCGGTTGTCACTTACCATCAGGTGTCCTTTCTACTCGTCTGTAATCCTGTATCATACAAAAGCAAATACAATTAATTACGTTTATAACCTGAAGTAACATTGCACTTGTACGTGGTTAGTACGTCAGCAGAATAGAATAACTATCCTTAGACTAATTATTAGGGTAACGTTTATAATACCAAGTATGACCAGTTAAAACCCTGACCTAATAATTAGCTATGAAGTATAATGTGTAAAAATATATGAAATTATATCTGATTAACACGCTCTTTTATTTTACCGCTGTACATAATTTATATTTCACATTTCATATCAATTTTTAATTTTTGGTTTATACTATGATATATTTGTTTAATTTAACTTTATTTTATCCAGGATAATAAAAACTTTACAGGGACTTTGTTTCACACCTAGGTGCCCAGTATTAGTAACCCTTGACAGAACAGCATGTGGTTTTAAGCGGTTTATACCATCTTGCCATTGACCTGTTGGGCTTTCCAAACTAAAAATAGGTAAGAAAGAAGGTAATAAAGGGAAGATACCAGAGGCTTAAATTTGATCGTAGAACATAACATGACGTAATTTATATGAATAAATAAACAATTTCATCAAAAAGCTTTTTAATAACTTATTATATAATGTACAAATATATACTCGTAGTATCAATAAAATTGGTTAATTTTACTTGTCCACTGCAGACTTTGAAATGAAGAGCCATCGGACCTTTTACGTACACGTTCTTTATATATATGTAATTCAATTTGCAAGGGTGACTCACTCAGTTATAATATCAGCCCCAACTCATTTTAAAGGCTACTCAACTCTAATTTACTGTAATTTCATTCCAACCTCTCGTTTTATACTTTGCGTAAGTATTTGAGGGATAAACACGGAGTCTGATTACATTTTTTGATATTTAAGCAAAATTTGTCGATAGAATTTCATTTGGAGAGAAATAAAACAATAAACTTTTCGACGGCTATTTATATTCAGGAGCCTGCCATCGAAACATTTTGTAGCAGTCAGTATCTCTCCTCTCCCTCTTCTATGATCTAATAAAGTAATTTCTCTCTGAGTATATCCAGAATTATGTTTATTTTTTTTTTCAACTTAATGTTACATGCCAGTACGGTGACCTCGTTTAGGTGTAATTTAATTGAAACAACGGATTGTATTGAAGCTTAGTAGGTAAACAAGCATATAAGATGCAAAATGTAAAACCCATATTAATGGTTATGAAATTTTACGGTATATGCAATTTCACATATTAATGAGGGTCATTTATTACTATTAAACAAGAGCCCACACATATCCATTTCGATCAAAAATATTTTTTGCTGTTGCTGGTAATGAAAGCCTGCGGAATTAAATGATTAAGTCAAATCTCAGGAGATGGTTCGTTCATATTTTATATATTATATTTAAAGTACATACAAAGATAAACAAATAGATCTTCAAACTAAGAATATACAGTGTTATGTGGATTCCCCAATAGAAAACCTTGACGCGGATGGTGGTGGTTGCGGGAATCTGCAGACTTCTCTAACTAGAACGGGAAGCTAATTGCTTCTAATATTTCTCTATTCATCTGAATTCAGCCGATTACACAGTCTTACTAGATTTTGTTGTAAATACGTTTACAAACATGTATTAAAATTAAGAAAATATTGTAATTTACAGATATTTATCAATAATTCCTTTCGCTGTCATTAAAATACAGATAACGAAAAGAACTCAACACACTTTTAAATTATTTTATAATTACATTTATTCATAATCATCATCATCTCAGCCATAGAACATCCACTGCACGGCATAGGCCTCCCTCTGTGAATTCCCAGAACATCGGTTGGAAGCGGCCTGTATCCACTGTTTGTCTGCCTGCCTGTCTTTTACCAAACTTATATACGTGTAGATTTAATTAAATATCAAAACCATATGCACATTTACAGTATTTTATTTAACCTCGAAAGAGCCTTGTTTGTTTTAAGTTTGTCTTGTTGTTGACTTGTTGTTTAAGCACGTACATACTTGCTGCTGATCAGGTGCCACTATACCATAACATTTATTGCGCTAGAAGTATTTCGTTTGTTAAATCAAAAAAAAATCGTGTCTGAGGATTTCAAATTTAGTTTAATATTGTACACGATTAGGCTAGTCCCAGTGCAAGGTGCATCTGGGACGATACGCCATTTATACGGATGTCAGCACATTTAAGCGTGACATCAATTGTAGTTGTCGCCCATGGAGTTGCAAAGCGTTGATTTGCATTGACTCAATCGTGTATGAATGGATTATCTTCTCCCTAGCATGAAATTTACAACACCGCAGTATCGATCTATATCAGTACATGCCATACCGACATACACCATTGTTTAATTGACGTTTAGACATTAACTGTCGATAATGCATCCTCCGCAATAAGTTCTTGAAGAGATAAAGAAATAAGCACTTTGATAATATTTTTAGTTAGATAATATTTTTTATATTAGTAGAGATTAAAGCTCATTTATGGAGTATTAATCACTTGTAATATGAACATACTTCAAAAGATATTTTAAATGGTTTTGGATAGTTTTTATGGGTGGTTTCGCAATATACAACGTAGATAATTGAACGTCATGCTTTATGTATTAGCTGTCATATCTTTAAAACTGAATAATATTCTATTTAAAAATATGTTATTTATTTTCCATTTGCTTACTTTGTTAAAATGGTATTTTACTTAGTTACCATTAGCGCAACTTTGTTCAAAGTAAAAATTCTTCCGTTTCTTTTTACCCTTCTCAACATGGATTTATTGTTTGAAGGTCACTTTGATCCTTATCTCGTCTTGTAATCGATCCTCTTAGATGTTACTACTTCAGTTTTGGTAACAAGCCACCAATAATTTGTAAAATGAGAAATGATTGATAAAAAACATCGCAGATGTTTAGTGTTTTTGGGTAGTATCTTTTATTTGTGTAACATATTAGACAATACTCGTATACACACATACATTGTCTCACTGCCTTATCTATAAAGAGGTAGGCAGAGGCCAATTTAACGCCCACATCTTGCCAATTATAAATGTATTAAATATAATAAATTGCGCGCCACTCACGTAATACCATTGTATTGACCAGTTACGGGGTTAAATATAGGATCATTGTATATATACCTGATGATATAAGAAGGGAAGACAATAAAAGGAAGGAGTAAAGCAGAAGTGGTAAGGAGTACAAGCAATAGCTCGAGTACGTCAGTATACCTGTAAATCGAACTCGAATGTAACTCGAATCACTATTATACCAAATGCGAAGAAGATGCCTAGATTTTATTAGCTTAAACCATTGTAGCCTCTTGTGCGTTACAAAAATACACTATTCTGCTCACAGTAACAATATGCTCAAATTGTTGATTTACGTGGCAGAGCCACGCTTAGGCACGAATCGGCCGGCTCAACCGGTGCGATACCACGGCCTCACTGACGACAACACCGGTTGTAAAGCAACACTTTCATTGCTTTTCCCCGAAATTAGTGAGGTTTCTGGAGGCCCAACTTCCCCTCTCTTCATTCCTCTCCCCTGACTTACCACCCCTTTTCCCATCTCTTCATCCCCCTCTCTTTCCCCTCCACGCTTACCTCCATCCCTCATCACGACGACTCTCAAGTTGCAGGTGAAAAAAATGTATGAGCTTAAAGTATTCTATTCCCTTCTTTTTGTAGCCATTCACTTTGTAGATAGCGGTAGTCATACTGTGTAGAGGTATAAAGACAGATTTGTGACGAGTGTAGAAATTAGTGTCATAAATAAATCAAAAAAGTTGCTTTTGGACAAACATTCAAGCACTTTAGGCAACAGAAGTATAATGGAACATTTGGCTTGACGGATTTGGGTAAACGATTGATGTAGGCTTAGCGACAGAGCATTGAGGAAAGAATTTATATAGGCAGAAGTTACGGTCAGAATATTATTCAAGATAAAGATAAAGATGGAAACAGTGGTAGAGCCATGCTTAGGCACGAATAGGCCGGCTCGACCGGTGTGATGCCACGGCCTCAAAGAAAACCGGTTGTGAAGTAACGCTTGCATTGCATTTCCCCGAAATGAATGAGTGAGGCCCAACCCCCCTATCCCCTTTCCTCTCCTCATCCCCCCTATCTTCCTTCCCTTATCCTCATACCCCCTCTCTTCTTTCCCCTCAAGGCATCTCCCCATCTCTCATCACCCTCAAAGGCAGGCAGCGCACTTACGACTCTCGAGTTGCAGGTGTCCATGGATGGCGGTTGTCACTTACCATAAGGTGACCCGTCTGTTCGTCTGTCCTATCTTCTGGTATAAAAACAATGTAATGGTCTCCGGGCGGTTTATATTGTTACATGTATTTTTTGAACACATTTAAAATGAATCCATATCCGCCGAACTAAATATTATCGAGGAAAAAACAAAAAGCATGATTAAGTCATCGAAACCAAATGCGTTGGGGAGGTTTTTTTAGTGGCGATGGTTGTTAGGTATGGTAAAAGGTACATAAATTCACAAACAGAAGTAAGTAAAAATAAACCATAAATTTTTAAAAAGAGATTTACCTTCGAGCCATAATAAATTAAGGTTCTCCTCACAGAAGACGACAAAAGGTATAAAATAATGTTACGAGACAGTGTAAAGCGTCAATTTAACCTTATCTCGTAGACGTGGTACCGTCAATCGTAGGTTTAGATGAAACTGCAATGAACCATAAAACATAAATCGACAGGTTACGTCGATTAGGGCTTGTGTTAAATAAGTTTAAGAAGTATATCGATGTATATATATGAATAGTGTTTTTAAATTCTATAAATCAACATAACTCGTCTGTTTATTTATCTGTGTGTGGTTGTACAATAATAGTATTGTGATTCTCTTAAGTATCTCGGTTACTTGGAGAGACTGAATTTGGTTTATTGGCCAGTATAACTTGAACTAGACTTAGTTGTTATGTTAATTTGTTCGTCATATGTTTAAGTCGTTTTATAACACATGTAGTTTAAAAAATAGGTACTAATTCTAGTATGTATAAATTTGGCATCCTTTAAAATTGCGTCCAAAGAATTCTCTTCAATTATAAATAAATATAGGTTTATATGTAAAATGATCATTAAATCAACGATGAATAGAAACAAAAGATAATTAAATTAGTTCTAATATGCATGTTTCTTTATTGCCTTTTTGTATAAATTCTCCTCAAGATGACAATCAAATATTTATCAAGACACTTAACAATATACAAATGTGTATACTATTAATTATTATTTGCTGTCATCAATACCGTTGTTATAATTCAAAAAAAATTCATTCGTACATGTTTAATAATTATATTTATGAAAATTAGTAAATCTATACTTATTTACAACAAAATATGTAACATACATATACATACGTATACATTCAAAGTTTATTTCCTTCGTTAGATATATTGTTATACTGCTAAACTTTTAAGAGAATAAACTTACCAGAAAATCAAACAATAAACTTAGAATAAATAGAACTACAAGAGGAAGAACATATGTAACTATGAAAATATATAAATAAAAAATTCTTCCTTATGAATGTATTCCTTGAGTCTCGTCAACATCAACGAAATAATCTTAACCTTGAATGGAACAAAATTGAAACAAAAATATTTCCTACGAAATTAAGAATCTCGGCCTGGTAAAGAAACAGGATCGTTTATGTTAATCATTTTTTTTTTTTGTATTTCATAAGTTTCTAATCTAAAGAAGCCTGAATTTATTTAAAGTCCAATAATACATTAATTACATTTTTGGCTATCCGTGATATTCAAATACAGTCAGTATTTAAAAAAAGAATGAAATTTAAATTAGAAAGATGTCGTTATTTTTCAGATTAACAGTAAGAAATGGTTTCCAACAGTAGTATATAAAGTATTTCATTCAAATAGGGACATTTTTAGGACTGTTAGCCCCACACTTTTACCCACATTACAATTTGTATGATTAATACTGCACTTATGTGTATAATATGATGTTATTATATAATGTAGATATGAAAAAGATGCCGTTATACTATTTTGTATTGTCGTTGTAACATAAAAAAATCTATACCATCAAGGCAACAAATAAGGAAAAAAAATGTTATTGGATTTTAGTCCTAAATTTTCCAATTTCTCAAAATACGCAATATGAAATATTGATACATTTTCCTCGGCCAATATAAAATTGTCGCAATCATACTTTCTTTTATTCAGTCCCTTTTTACGTTCAGCCGTCAGGTGCAGATACAGACGCGGGTCATTAGGACTCGTAGATCCGCTACTATGTAGCACCTCTACGATTATAATCACATCGTTCCTCAATCAACAGCAATGTCACAGTTTCTGTAGCCAACATAAAACTAATATATTATAAATACTCTGTACATATATAACATACATTTTAATACAAGGAAAACGTTGGTAGTTATACTGATTTATTAAACTAAAATTACGAAATACGTAAAATTGTAAGAAATCTATAGCACTGTACACTCAACAAAATATTTCTGGAAGAAACTTTGCTTCTCCCTTCAGCATTCACAATAGTATTACAAGCAGGATTCAACGAAATGGGACGGAAAATCGTTTCGATGCGTAAATAATTGAAAGTTAGATGTAAAATTGGTATGGCCGGTTGTTGGTTGGAATTTCGTCGGAGCGGCGTTATGGGCAAGCTGCTGTACGATTCTGAAACGATTATTTGCTTTACCAAACTAATATTAACATCACTTCACATCACGGCCGACCACATTGTGAAAGTCATTGGAAATATTGATTTGCATTAATATATCTATATATTTATTACATATAGATACATATGTTTAAAAATAACACAACTCTCTCTTTATATTTTTTTAAAAGAATCTTAGCAAAGTAGGTCACTCATTACGCTTGTGTAAGGGGTGCGTTCTCAACGGTAGTGCACGACGGTAGTGGGTGAGGTTCGAAACCACAACCACGTAATCGTAATTTGAACGCCTTAGCTACTGCCGTTTAATTGTCCGTGGAAGAGCCATGTTTAGGCCGGTATATAAACAATGCTTACACTGTATATCCGAGTAAGTGAGGGTACGGGAAGCCCTCCAGCCTACCAGTTTTGACGTCATTAAATAGTTACTCTACTGAGTATTGAAAAACTTAGCAATAGATAGATCAAATAGACAAATATATTCTTATTATTTTTAAGTTGACACCACTGCAAAATTCGGTAGTTTTCACGTCTAAAATTGGACTTAAAATTTTGTTATATGTATCCAGAATTGGACGATGCTTGTGCTAGCGGGAGTGCTCACCTCGAACCTCTGTACCCGACCGTTCAATCGATAGCGTACTAATGAGCCGTGACGTGCTATTGACAATTGACATGTGTATATCGTATGCGTTCCGACAGCGCAGAGCAGCGGCCACCGAGCGCTCACTAGAATACCAATTAGTATTGCCCCACAAAAAATTAAACCAAAAAGGCTTTAATACTTTCCTAGTTAAGTTCTGTTTACATTTCCTAAACTGTCCTAGACCCGAAATACATTGATTAATAAACGTAACGGTAAGTGCACATGGCTAGAAACGGCAAATTGAACACCAGTCGCTTGATACATTTGCAAATATTTTCGAACGCTATCTATCGAATATATATATCTATCTATCGAAGAATTCCTTTAGGTAAAAAATTTAATATGATCTCGTCTTTAGATCTATCTTTGTCCTTATAGCTCTGAATTTCATGAAATATGCTTTCTTCTATTTCATCTGATTTATTAAACCTATCCGATTATTTAACAAAGTGACAACTTCAATATAACTTTATTATTATTATACTTATTTGTGAATCCACAGCATTTGACGAACCACTACACGACATAGACTGATATGTATGATCAAATTAGTATAATAGGATTTATAGAGTAATTTAATTTATTTAATAGTTTAATAGTTTCAAAACAATAAATGTTTCTCAATAACTTTATTTACAATGTCTACGAGATGAGTTTCAAAGACCCAACAAACTTATTTAATGAACAGTTTTGAGCTTTCATCGAACTTATACCGCATACTTCTTCCTACAAACTATTCAAAATACGGTATCTGGTTTCTTTTTTAATATAAATTGTTTGTGTCTTAAGAGATTCTAACATAAATTACTGTAATAATCTAATTTTAAATTATACACATTTTCCTATGAACTTGTAATCGAGTGTATATTATCATAAACGAACTTTGTTCATATCGAACTCATTCGAAAGTTATTTCCAAGTTGTAGAAAAAAACGTAATGGCTGTACAAAACATAAACAAGATGTATCTATATGTTAGCCACATAAATATTAAGCCCTACTTTTTATCAGTTGCATTTTTTTATTATATTATAGGGGGAACAACAACACTCGGGTCACCTGATGGCAAGTGACAACTTCCGTCCATGGACACCTGCAACTGGAGAGTCGTAAGTTCGCTGCCCGCCCCTGAAGGTAAAAAGGGATGAGAGTATGCGGGAAGGGGACAGAGACGGGGATGAGGAGATGGGAAAAAGGGCGGGAGGTCAGGGGAGTGGAATAAGGAGGGGGGAGTTGAGCCTCCTGAGAACGCAAGTGTTGCTTCACAACCGATTTTCTGTGATACCGTGGTATCGCACCGGTCGAGCCGGCCCATTTGTGCCTAAGCATGGCTCTACCACGTAAAATAATATTGCATAATTTCATCATAAGAATATTTGTGGGTAGACAACTTTTTTGCTTCTTACAACTATTCTATATATAAATATGAACAAACATAATGCATTCAACAATTATTTTTCATTCCTCCTATTCGAAAGTGTCGTTTTGTTGCAAGGGCAGTAATGAGATTTGAATTTGAAACATGAATCGTTCATTGAAATCTAACGCAGATTGTGTAAATTACTGGCTGTAAGTGTTGGCTGTACTAGGCGGGGAGGCGCGGTAACTAAAAAAAGTAAAGGTAGCGATTTACTTCCCTGTTAGTATAAAAAGTTTCGTGAATTAGATTCATATCTATTTAAATATACGGTTTTACTCACGTGTGATGCAGTAAGAGTGCATCGTGAGGTACCGTCGTGGCTGGACGACTTACTCCTTGAAAAAGGCCTCCCATCGAGACCGACACGAGTCTGGCATCCCCCAAAATAAATACACGTAGGGTAAATATATGTAAAACAAAAGGTTCTATAAAAATACAGAACTACGGCTTGGATGCATGTGCCTATCGTATAAAATAGTAGATTGCATTACAAGGGAGCAAAATAATATTTTTACGGCAAGGGCGCTATTTTATATCCAGAGTGAAGCGCAGGATTCCAGAATATAAATAAGAGACACTTTTAAATAACCAATGAATAAGTTTAATTTAAAAAATTACATGAATGCAAAAAGGTCAATTACCAATTTATATTTATATTTGATACACTGGCACAACTTGTGTTATGATTTTCAAAATTGTGCCAGTGTATCAAATCTAAATATAAATTTGTAATTGACCTTTTTACATTCATGTCGTTTTTTAAATTAAACTTATCCATTCGTTCTTCTTCATCGTCCAAAAGTGTCTCTTATTTATTTTCTCATAGAAGGAGATGAAAAGTAGAGTATATGATTCGAGAGCAAAAATATTTTTTCCTTAGGCGATGTACATAGAATCTATCGCTATGCTCGGGATTCTATTCTGGAATCTTGCGCTTCGCTCTGTATTTAAAATAGCGCCCTTGCCGTAAAAATATTATTTTGCTCCCTTGTCATACAATCTACTATTTTTATACGTTAGGCACATGCATCCAACCCGTAGTTCTGTATTGGTATAGAACCTTTTGTTTTACCTTGTATCTTTATATTCCCTATCCGTTTCATAATATTATTGCTTTATACATAAAATGATTATTCGATACTACTTGTTATTATGCAGAGATGTGTATAAATATAGGATAAAATCCATACGGCTCTAGTGTTCACAACAAAGTGTTGGACATTAAAAAAAATTACCTCATCCTAACACAATAATTTAATATAGTTCTGTTTAATATTCATTTCTTATACCTTAGATGTTTATTAGGTGTTAAGTGAGGTTTCCGAAGGTCCAACTCCCCCTCTCCTCTTGCCCCTCCCTTCATGCCTCCTCTCCCTTTCCCATTTCCTCTTTCCGTTCCACGAATTCCCCCATCTCTCATCACCCTCAAAGACGGACAGCACACTTACCGACTCTTGAGTTGCAATTGTCCATGGACGGGGGACGTCACTTACCATCAGATGACCCGTCGACACTTACATCTATTCGTCTGTCCCCCTATATTATGATTAAAAAAAAACAATTAACACATTATTCCTCTTCATCATTTCAGTTATAAACAACAAAGAGTTTTGCTTTTCCACTACGCTATGATTATTACGGAACAAATTATATTTTAGTATCTGTTTGCCGCGCACGTCCGCCCGCTCCCGCCGCCTAACATTACTCAGCCTCTATCTGATGTCGTCTGCTAATTGACTAGAAATACAGATAAACGATATTTTTGCGGGATCATAAATCTTCAAAGGGCTATTCTGATTTATTGATCGGTCTCTTTGGTACCTTGTTTTAGGAGATTACTTTATATAGGTATACTAGCGGACCCGACAGACGTTGTCCTGCATGATATTTCAAGCGATTAGGATCAATATAGATAAATAACCTAGATACCGACTGCAGCGCCATCTGCCGGGCTGATTTGTGAATCTAAACCATTCCCAGATCCCCTTGAACACACACAAAAAATTTCATCAAAATCCGTCCACTCGTTTGAGAGTAGTTCAGTGACATACACACTCACAGAAGAATTATATATATAAAGATATAATATGCTGCAATAAAATTCTCGGAAGTCTGTTATAGTGACATTATCATTCAAAAGCTCACAACTAGTATAGGTTTATTTGAATTCTATGTTATCAGTTAGGCCTACACATAAAGTGCCAGTGTTGTCAAAGGGGAGGAAGTACCTCCAAATAGAAACTAAACTAACTTACTAATCTAATAATTTAATTTAAATCATAGATAATATTTGTTATAATTCAAAATGTAAAAGAAATGCCACAAGGTCATTTTTTGCCACTATATTATATGCATATTACGATTTAAAGAAATCATACTAGTATAACTTAACTTAAACTTTTGACCCACGGATACACATTAACGTCTGTACTTTTTACATACATATAAAATAAAAGTCTTAGAGGCATTTCCAAAGGCAAAATTTTATTCATGGTCCAACGTATACACAATGAACGGACCCTTTCAATGTAAAATTTCACATTATTCTATTCACTTGCATATATTACAATATTTACAAAACGGATACATCTGTTTTAATGAACACCGAGGGCGGTTAGCTACTCGCGAGAAATACCACAGTGGCAGCTATGACAGCCAGTTGAGCTGTGAAGAGTACGTCACTGGTGCGGCAAGCGCCAGCACCGGCTGCAGCACGAGCGCGGGCACTGCCCCCAACCTCGCCGCGACAACCTACACCACCCGCTCCGACACTGCCTAGACTACGACCGCGCACTTTTAATGGTGAGATACAAAAATTTTCCTCCTCGAAATCCTGCGTAAGTGCTAGAGGATTGGCCAATGGATCATGACCGCACTCACATGGCAAATGGTTACCACGTATTACCAAATTGTCCACTTCTAAAGTAACTGCCTCTGGAGTCTCTAACATGTGATTTCCAGTCAGTTTAAATGTGTTCACGCTATTGTTCTGTACTAGAGAAAGTTCTTCAATGCCATCAACTTTGTTGTTGCAGATTTCCAATGTGTCAACTCGTTGTAGTCCATCAAATGCCCCAACACGGATTACACCGAGGTCAGACTCACGTAAAGCCAAGCGGCCGACGCGCACCAGTCCTCGGAATGTATCTTGCAATACCGCAGGCAAATCCATGTATGCGAGCTCAAGTACGCCAATTCCTTCAAGGCCTGCAAAAGCTAGTGGTTCTATGGATCTTATTCCTGAAGGAAGTTCTATCTGCGCAACATCATTGAGGCCTGAAAAAGCATGCGCGAGTATATGTTTAATAGGATTATTTCTTAGGGATATTAGTTTTATAAAATTAGTCCCAGCAAAAGCATATCCCTCAATTTGAGCGATTCTGTTGTGGGTTAGAACGATCGATGTAATGTTCTGGAGAGCTGCAAACGCGAAAGCGTCGACTGTTGCCAGTGGGGTATGTTGTATGTAGAGCTCGCGAAGACGTGGCAAACCTCGAAATGCAAAAGGCCGTATACGTGTGAGGTTGCAAGCATCCAGTGCGAGTCTTCGCAGCTGTCGCAAATGCGCAAAAGCATCGGAGCGTAGCACACGCAGGTCTGCGCGTGACAACGACAATTGAGTCACACTTGGACTCAATGCTGATGGTACTCCGCGTAAGGTAGCACTGTTGCACACCACCTGCAACAAAACATTTATCTAAACAAAGGTTTCAAATTGTAATCAAGTTCATGACCTTGTCAAATATTGGTAGGGCGTCCGTTATAAACAACAATCATATAAAGTTGATTGAGTTATCAGTTTCGCTCGGTCACGGCTTAAGTATTATTGTCAATGTTTACTCAGTCAATAAAATTAATCCTTCTCGAAATATTGTCATCGACGTATTCGTGCCGAAGCCCATATTTTGATTGAATTGTTCCAAACTTAAGCTTTGCACATAATCGACCAAAACAAATATTAATTTGATTCAACCGTGTAGGTACAATGATATAAAGCGTTCGTGACGGTGCTTCAATTTAATTTGGTAGGTGCGTTATCAATTCAATATCGAGTATTAGCGCCCTATTTATAATTTTAATCGATTAATGTTGTGTATTTTTACTATTTACGGAACTACTATTTATATTGCGAACTGTTAATTATTATTACGACAAAAAAAATGAAATATTTAACGTGAACCACATATTTGTGACACCCAAAGACAGATGACTTAACTACAGTGATAGTGATCCATATATTCTGATCTATAAAAAGTATAATGAAAAAAATTTGGATCCGTACAAACAGAAAAGAAAAACGTAAAAGTTAAAAACAAACAAAAGATTTGCTTATTATTATTTCCTTTGATATTCGAAATAAATAACTGTCTGCCAGTAAAATAGATAAACAATTTTACGTATAAAAGTCAAAAACACTTCGATATTAAACGAAAAAAAGACGAAAATTTTCTTCTTTGTCAAAAAGAAATCGGTAATTCATGTATCCAAAAAGTGTGACAATGGGCTGTCTTCAATCACGAAGATTACAGACTCTAATTTCAATTTAATCCAATATTTCAACATTCCTCTACCTTTGAGCTTGTAGGAAATAACTGTAGGTAAAAAGGAAAGGTAAAATGAGCGGCTAACAACAGGTTCATTATTAACTGGAAAATATAGCTCTCGGTACGTCTGTTATATCATTTCAAGATTCTTTATAATGTAATACTGTCTTTATACTTTTTTCACTAAGACCTTTATTTTCTATAATAGGAACCTAACCTAACTATATGCATATTGATTTTATTACTAATTTCAGTCTTTAAATAGTACTTTGATCTAGTATGTGGCAATGCCTGAATGCTCTCCCCGAAATAGGTTATTTTAAATTAACTACCTTTTGATTTTATTGTCAAATTTACACTGCTTCCATTTTCATGTTTTACTTTGTAAAATATAAAATCTGTATAGGGTCACCCTTATCATTTAGGGGTATAAAAAATTTATGTTGGCCGATTCAGACCTACCGAATATGCATATAAAATTTCATAAAAATCGGTCAAGCCGTTTCGAAGGAGTATGGTAACTAACATTGTGACACGAGAATTTTATATATAAGATTTTTTTCATTTGTACTGTACTATTTAAAATGATGACGTATGTGGCAAGTTATTTTGTAACAAAAATGTTTATGTATAATACAATTATTAATACCTAACACTTTCGCAGTTTGGTCATTAAAACCAGAGCTGGAAGGTCATGGGTTCAGCAGTCAGGATCACTTACTTAGCCAGACCTACCTATGTATTTAAACGTTCAAGCTAGGTAACGTAATACCAGTATAATGAAAGCTTTAAGAATCTATGTACTACTGTATAAATATGTATATCACGAATATATTCATATATATATTTACATATGCATGTATTGTATAGTGATTTTAAGTAACATTAAAAACATCTTAATTATCTCATAAACAGATACTCATATACTATGCCAACAAATGACGTGCTTTAAAATATAAACCTTATTTGCATGACATTTCCATTGTGTTATTCAAATGAACTTAATATTTCTAACACGTTCAGTATAAAATCCGTTACTAAGACTGAACTATGAAACTACAAAGTCCACAGTGCTGATATTTTTTCCTACACCATAAATATAGTGTTCATATGATTATGATTTAATAATTATAATAAAATATATGTATATTAGCATAAATAAAAATAGAATAGATGTAAAGGTGAGTTACTCTATCTGTTTTATTGCAGTTTTTTTATTCGATTCATTCAGTTCCTAACATATTATAGTTCAATCAAAATTAAAAGTGTAGTTATATGTATGTATGAATGTTGTGTATATATAAATGTATTTATTTAAAAATTAATTTCTTTCTGAATCACATAATATGTTAACATTAAATACTTATTACTTGTACTATATACTGGTATTTCAAAGAGGTGAGGTCATATTTTAGGGTCGTATAATAGACCTCTACCCTAAAAATAAAGTAAAGCGATAAAAAATTTACGAAATTTCGCGATTGAATATAGAAGTCTCATTGTCAATCTTATTATTTTTTGTAAAAAAAGGCATGACTTGAATGAAACTCATTATGTTTCATACCAAAGGTGTCGGTGGTGCATCGGGATTTTTCCGAAAATTTACGTTTTTAATATTAAAATCTTTGAAATTGACGGGTGATTAATGTGTGTATAGCCATTGAAACACAACCAGTCAAAATAAAACATTAAATTAGTCAAAATTTAAAATAGGCCTTATAAACTATATAATTTTAATATAATATTTTTTTTTTTTTTGTATATTATATTGTTTTTGCTTCGTCTTATAAATTATTTATAAACAAAATGCTGTTTTATACCCTTTCTGAATTATAAAAATCCCATGTATAATCGTTTGACCTCACATAATACTAGTCGACCAGTACCTCATAATAATAATCGGACTTTAAAAAAGTAGACAACCGACTTCAATGCGTCTATCATAAAATATAAGACTAATATAGTTTTCTCATAGATTGCCATTGTCATAACTGGACCAAACTCTCATCTAACTGCCCTTGAAGTACATCTTTTCCAAAAAAAGAATCATCGCAATCGGTTGCCGTGATACTGAGTTATTCGTCCATTTGTCGCGCACATGCTTAATGCAAATTTAAGACTTATATTGTTTTCTCATGGATGAAATTGTTACAACTAGAGCAAATTAAAATGGAAACACAGGGAACACCAACCAACTTTATAAAAAAAATCGTAGAAATCGGTTCACGACGCAGTCGAAAGTTCTGAGGTAACAAACATAAAAAAAAATACAGTCAAATAACGAGAACCTCCTCCTTTTTGAAGTCGGTTGAAAAGACACGTCTGTTAAATATATACCTGTGACTGAGACAAGCAGATGCAGTGCGTCGGACAAGGCGGTGTTACGGCAGGAGAGAGGGACGGTGTGTGTGCGCGCCCGCTGCCGCAGAACGCGCTCCATGCTGCCGCCGTCAGCATCCAACGCACCACCCATCTGTACCAACAAAGTTTCCATAATTAATTTAGCTAACGACCTATTCCCCTGCACTCTGTATTCTTTGTCTGACTTTTCAATCAAGCTCTTAGGGGAGCTTTTGTGTTCTTTGTGTTCTTCAGTCTACTGCTGATATGAGTAGTACAAGTCTTTCGTCAGTTACCCTCACTGATGCATCCACACACAGGAATCTTATAATCCTTATTCGTTACCTCAATTTACTAATTACGAGTCAAGAATAAACATTATTCTATTCATATTAGTAGGCAGACAAATCCAATGAATATTTAATTAATTGTATAATATTTTTTTATTCTGCATGATCATTTGTTACTTTTTAATATTATTGAAGTTCATCCATAACTTATTATTTTAAAGGCTAGTTTAAAGATTCAACGTGTGTAAATTTTTTTTCTTGAAAAAAGTATAAAATTCCATTCAAAATTAAAGTTAGTTTGGCTATAGATGAGTTTTTATAGGTATTGTCTTGTTGTGGGGCGTGTAGAAGGCCATTGTCTGTGAATTTAAATAAGCTATGATAAAATGATAGCAACCGCCATCATTAATAGTATGTATAATGTATATGTATACATAATCTTATTCTACATTTCCTCACCCGTGTTCCTGTTCAAGGAGGTATATCATAATTTGACATGATTTGATTCTTATTATCCATACACAAACAGTACCCGTTTCAAGTTCTTGTTAAGTATAAATGAATGTATTACCCTTTGATAAGAAAAATAATATACCTATTAATAATACATAACTATATATGACAACCGTTGTCCATCTGACTGACTGGACGACTGTCTACAACTTCACAGTATAAAAAAGTCTTCTTAGGAATTCGTCTAATTAAGTATTTTTGGAAAGAGTTAACATACAGTGCTGCACTACAACTATAAAGCATAGTTAATTATTCAGACATGAAAATGTTGGTTATTTTAGGCATGTAAAATTTTCGTAAGCGTAAAGGTAACAAATATTATATTACATGAGCTTCCGCCGGAGTGGACGTCGGTTTCCAATCTCAATTCCCTAAAAATTTAAATCGATATTGTCATCCTCAAGTGATGCGCTTACTACGAAATATTTTAGCTATGATACGAATCTGCGCTATGTGTATATATGTATATATAGAAATCATTTGAAGCTTTTTTTTTTCTCGTGTGAAAACTCCCTGGGCCCGTCCAACGGGGTACGGTTCGGTAGAACAAGGTTTTGGTTTATATGACGGATTTATCGATCGAATTGTAATTTTAAAGTAACTTTTTGTAGTGTAGTTAACGCTGGTAGTGGAAGTAGTAAAAAAAATAGGAATAATCCTATATCAAATCAAATTGCCTGTATACATTGACTTGGTCACATCACAGTCATTTACCAAAAAACTTACTAAGTAAGCTGGTTTGTCCTCACAGCAGCTTACTTACAACAGCAACAGCTTACTTGGTAAGTTTTTCAGGAGTTTTGGAAATTGATAATTTTAAAGAGTATTATTTCCGAATTTGTTCCTTGCCCCTCAAATGCGTCACATGCTTGTCAAAATCTATAAAACTGGTAAAACTACCAAGCTAGCTACACTAGTAAATGCATTCTAATAGTTTTATACTCAATTACAAATGGTTTCAGATGGCCTACAAATTGACATGATTTCATAACATTGGATATTATTAAATTTTTTCACTGAACTGTAATTCGGTTAAACCTACTAATTGTGTGATTGTATGTAATCCTATCCCATAGTGAAGATGTTATATTAATCAGTTTAGAGGAACCGTACCTTTACTAGTAATGGTCTTCCTTGATAACGAGATAGATTATAGATGTATATCGGTTTCATAATAAATATTTCATTTCGTATTGTGAAATAATTTGAATCTAAACTAACAAACATGGTTTAAATACAGTTCCGATCGTACTGCTAGAGTCGTCACTGTAAAATAACATAATACATATACAACAAACTGCGGAAGTTGCTATTTTTATTATAGACAAGTTTATTCGTAAATTTTAATTGAATGAAAACAACTTTTGAAACGAATTGCACCTAAAGGGAGATAATCAACAAACAGCTTCTGTATTAAGAAGCAGATATCCCTACAGTAAGTTGTATAAAAACATTCAACTCCCTCCCATTAAGGATAAAACAAACCTTTACTCCATTTCTAATTACAAGATATAATTGATCAAGAAATAGCCATTCGGTACAAAAACATTATATAAATATATTGTCTTCTAGAACCAATAGTTTTAAAAAAATACATGCAATTATTGCAAACCTGTATATTTTTAGAGGATATAATATGGAAACATGTTGTTGAAATATTTTATTTTATAGTGATAAATCCAACGAAAATTGGATCGATATGAAGTAAAATAAGAATCGAGATTACATACTTTGTACACAAACTATCGATTGCAGTAAGCGCTTCCCCGGAACTTCCTGAATTTTTTTGGAGAAAAATTTCTTTAAATGTAGTGACGGAATGACAGTGAGTGTCATCCACAGACGAGGCTGAAGAAGTTTGGAGGCTGAAAAACCCGTCAAAATAATCATAAACATATAGTATGAGGATGTACAGTGAAAAGAAGCTACAGGTCCCCAATCACTTCGGTAGGGAGAAAGTAACAGGATATAAAGAAAACCACCATGCAAAGGTGTAGGCTTTGGCTAGGAGGGCCTTTTAAATACATAATAAATTAAAAACTGCAACCAAATTCAATTGCAAGTGAAAAGATATCTTCCAGACCAGTTTCCTATATACAATAATAGTTCTCTTTTTTAATGGACAAAGAAAAGAAGTTTGATTAATATACGGAGGTCAAGCCAGAAAGTTCTTTATCAACTGTTATATAGTGAGAGGACTTGGACTGGGACTAATTATTCTCGGCCAAATTTAGGCGTTAATTACGTCTCAGGTTACGAAACAGGTGTGTGTATGTATGTTTGTGTGTACATCAACATAAGCTGTAATATCTTTATTGGATACTTTCTGTAAAAAAAATGTAAGTAAATTAAATATTTTTATTGCCTTACCTGAATTTGAAGGTAGGGGCCATGGGCGGACGAAGGCGGGGCGCCCCGCCCGCCGCGCGCCCTCACCTCAAACCTGCCATTACGCTACAAAAGCCTGCCAACAAATAATTAAACAGTTAATTCAGAGTTTCATGTACTAATTAATGACACTACATGTGCTAATAAATGTATTAAAATGGTCTTTCGGTCAGTTACAGTCCGGTGAAGGGTCTAAAAAATTGCAAAACAATAATAACATCTTTATGCTTTCCGACCTTTTACTAAGCTTTTCAATTTCCCATCAGAGCTGTAGCTATACCGATTACATGTAAAACACCAGCAAGTATAGCGTATACTTATTACTACTACAAATGGTGTATCTTCACCTAACAAAAGGCTACGCCGCCAAAAGGCCAACAACTATTATCTAGTCTAGTCTATAGTGGAAGTATTCACAGTAACATTCTATCACTTGAACTTATTGCGTGTTATCAAATGCCCTGCGGTTGGGACGTATTCACTACGTATTTCATATGTATCTATGTAAAAATAGAGAAGGTTATCTAATAATTTCTAAATTTGTTTTAGATATTATCAATAATTAAGCCTTGGTCAACAAAATATATAAATGCGATCGGAGGATTATTTAAGTGGACATTATTCTGAGAAGGTATGTTAAAATACAGACGGTGCGTGATAAAAAATCATCCAGTTTTTTTGTACTCAAGTGTGTAATATGCGGCTGTAGTCTTACTCCTCAAAAGTTTTAAATTCCTAACGAGAGAGTAGAGAGAGAGTAGAGTCAGCAAATCTTTAGTAAAGTTAGAGTTACATAGCGTGATCAGCGTTTCTAAGGAATGTTTTTATTCAGCGTTGGACGCGACCGATATGGTAATGGGTTATTAGTTTACTATAAGGTGTACCGACATTCATTGTAAACATGAGACTTATGTACTAACATCTTACGATAAGTCTGTGTGTTTTTTTAAGAAAGCTGTGTTGCCGGTTGATATTGTGCACTTATTAAGTATATAAAGACCTTCTATTAGCTGTAAGAAAAAGTGTAACAGTAGTAGGCGAACGAAAATTCGTTAAAAAGTTTATTTAGTCCAGATTCAATAATCGAAAATACGAAAAAAAGATAAAACGAAATTACATTTAAAATTATTAGTACGATATCAAAGCAAAGCTTTTGTTAAGTTTCCTCCTAGATTCGCAGCTGGCTTCAAACGACTGTCGTACAAAATTGTGAAAGAATTTTATATAACGTCCATGTACTTTTCTTAACTTACTACATTTAGCGATCCGGTTGCCACAACCTTAGTGATTGTGGTTAATTGCAGTTAACTAGTACGGAATAGACAAAATTTTAGGATGCTTGAAAAATTTTCCTTTTGAATACAAATAAGTTACTAATTTATAGCAGTTATTTTATGTCTGAGTTACTAATTACCAACTAACTTATTTAACAAACAAGTTACTAATTAAATAAACTACTAACTACATGCAGCCGCCAAAGATCAGTTACATCACTAACCTATATAGCAAATAAAGAACTGGTGATAACACCCAGGTATCAGTGGATATAATAAATTTTAGTCTCGTGTCGGATTCGAACCCATTACCCACTCAGCGCGGAGTAGCGAGGCGACTAGTTATACCATTGCGATATTGCATATACATATATGCTTATGACAGCAGCTTATTTATGTTTTTATATAAGCTATAAATAAAAACCTAGAATAGTCTTGAATGTGATATTTCGGTAAGTTTATTTTCACGATTTCATTACTGAACCTCAATGACTAATTCTGAAAAAAATATATTATTTTAGAAGAACTTCTAAAAAGAAAATTAGATTGCTGATTATATATAAAACGGGATGTAATAAATATTTGATACGATATTAGCTAACAATAAGGTATCATTATACCCAAGAGCAACAAGTAAATATTTGATAACCGAACATTTTCCTATTTCAATATTTAAGACTTATTTACATTTCTATTGGTTCCCTCTAGTTATAACTTAAAGCTATGTTTGTGGAAGAGGGAAAAATTAAAGGAATATTATATTATCGCTGTCTCGAAAGAAAACGGAGCATATTCAAAATTCAATTACACTTAAACGGAAATTGAAAATGTCGAGATGATAGGACTGCTCGCTGCCGTTAGCACTAGAACATATTTCACTCACCTAGTTCAGAGTTTTAACTGGCATTGATACTTAAGTGACAACTTGAACGACAACTGTGTGCCTTTTGAGATCTGTATAATTTAATTTACTATCGTATTCTTAATGTTTAGGGGTAAAAATCGTGCAACATATGTAAAGCAAAAATTAAAATCATACACTTTTAAAATAAACAAAAGAAAACAGTTGAAGTAGAAATCAAGAAATACGTTTACAAATAGTGAGTGAATATTAAAAAACCAGAAGTAAAGTCTTACATTATGATACACGTCGAAAGAGCTTCCTTGTGATACAAAACGCTGTGAATAATGTACGTGCTGCATGCCAAAAACTTAAAACCGGCGTACACATTTTGTGCTTTGCCGTGTGGAGATTTTCCAAGAAATAGTACCCTGGAGTGCCATTACCCACCCAATGGAGACGCATACGCTTTTAAACTAAACCACGCCTAAATTGCTAGCAAAACAAATTACGTGTACATGTGAACCGCTAGGGAGACAACAGCACTTGTAATCATCTAGTATGTATGCCTAATAAAAAGAATTACGTAAGTACACTAAATGTGTACATGTGAATATTCCTATAAGAACCAGCCAGATTTTTGTAATTTATTGGAATTTACTACTTTTCTAATGCTGTAAATATGATTAAAGAAAAAAAATGTTCCTTTTCATGTAATAAGTTCATTTGCTACAAGTGTGAGATACCGCTAATCTTATTTCCGCAGTTACTGTTTACCGTAACATAACGCGTACCAGCGTCATTATTTTATTTTAGAAATATGTATTATGTATGTATTTATTTTAGAAATTGTAGACTTCCTTCCTTAAATTCTTTGAAATAATCATTAAAAATGTTGCTAGGTGTACAAAACAATTAGACAAGTAGACTATGAGTGATGGCTACCATACATGAGAATTGAGTACTCCTAGACAGGCTACTGTCTACTCCCTAGCAGCTAGTTAGCTAGCTACTGCCTAGCAGCTAGTTAGCTAGCTACTGCCTAGCAGCCTGTGGTAAGAAGTAACAGTGCCGGTCCCCAATCGGTATGTCTTTTGGTTTAATAAATTATATTGGTACATGTGGTACGTATTTGTTTTTGTGTTTCGTCTTGTTTAAAATTTAAAATTTCTTTCTTAATTAAAATGGTTACATTTTCACGAGTACACGTGTACAGTTACACTATGTACAGTTTATCTCACTTTAAGTGTAAAAAGCACTTAAAGTGAGATAAACTGTACATAGGACAAAGTTAATGTTGTTATACATTGATGGTCCACGATAAATAGTAAAATTTCTAACAAACGCGGTGTGCATGTGTAGGATTGTACAAATATGAATAAACAACTATAATAAATATAAAATATTTATCAACAGGCACAGCAGCAATTTGAAAATGGTACAGACATAACTAAATTTACACAAGTACAAGTAAGTTTAAAAAGTTGAGAACAACAATCGCAACATCTACTGCATCACACTTCATAATTTATTATTTCATTATAATACAATTTCATCTTAACTTTTTTTATGGATAGGGGGGCAAACGAACAGATGGTGTGACTACCGCCGCCCATAGACACCTGCAACTCAACAATCACCGGCCTTTTAGGTAGGAGCACGCTCTTTTCTTGAAGGTAGGAAGGTCGTATCAATCCGGAAATATAGGCTGCTTGTGCGAGGCAAACAGCTTCTGGAAAAGTGCACAGTGGTGGAGTGCCAATCTAGGAGGGGATGGAAATTTGGTCGTGTAGGGTCATGGTAGCACCCCGCCGCCCGGTATAAGTCCGAACAATTTCTCTGAGCACTTCCCATGATACAAGCGAAAGAGAATGGAGTGAAGCTACATCTCTACGCAACGCCAAGGTGTCAAGCCAATCAGAAATATGCTGAACACTTACATATGATTATCTATACAAGTTTGTTTATTGTGATGTCACTTCCTAACTACTAATAAATGCGATTATCGTGAATTTTTGCATGCGCTTTAGCAAAGGTACGAAAAGGGCATAGAGTTTAAAAGAAAAATAAGTGAAGTTGCTTGCTTTGTTACGAATGAGCCGTTTCCACCACAGTAATATCACGGCTTCGCAGCTTCGGCTCTTTCCCTTCCCCTCATCCCGCATCTCCTGATTGCCGTGTCCTACCTTAAATCTTTAGAAAATATTGCCTTTATTTACTTTAGATTACTAGAGAAATCTCAATGTTTTCTTAGGCAGTCGATTAGCAGTTTTAAATACATGTTCGTAACACGAGTTTTTAAATTAATGTGCACCTAATTAAAAATTAAAAAATGTTTGGGTTAAAATTCAGTTTAAAATCAGTCCTTAGTTTAAAAACCATTTACTAAAAAAATCATGTAGCTCACAGCTACATGAAATTTTATTAATAATAACCATGCTCTTTAATTCCCTAAATACATATTTATTTTTATATTAAGAATATTTTTTTTACAATACTACCTTAAAATTAACTAAATAGCTAAAGCCGAAACGAGGCCAAACAGTCATTTTTATGCGTGTATGTATATGTCTTAAAATAAAAGCATCTTCGATCTTTATGCATACATTTGTACTTACATACATACAAACATAAACTCCCGCCTTTTTCCTTTCGGAGTAGGCAGAGACAACAGCCAAAAAAGATAAGAAATAAATAAATTGCTAAATTTGTTTTAAATGGAGAACGGTTGGACAAATTCTGCGATATTCTTTTAAATACATGTCTGAAGTCTGAGGACGAAAAAATTTTAAGATTGCCGAGGTCCAAAAACTGCTTTAAACAGAACGATGTTTGTCGGGTCTCCTAACGTATGTAAATAACTAAGTGCATACCACAACGTACCGTATATAAAGGGATGTACCTGAAGACTTTGTATATTTAAGCTTGAATTTAACACCATTTTTTAATAAGCCTCTCGATAATCAGACTCTCGAAACCGCAAAATTTATAAATTCCCGTTAATTAATGATTGTCCTCGTATATCCTTTGTTGTTGGCTGTACTGAATAATTTCACGGAGTCTTAGGGAAAGCAAATAATAAATATTTAAAAATCTCTTGGAGCCGCTGAGAATCTATGATATGAACTTTAATAAATACTATTAATAAAACGCTTGCAGCCGGTGGGAATAAATGTATAGAGATTTAGTAAAATTTATTTATATTTGATTTAATTTATTTATTTCCTTACATACCTCAGTCATTATAGGGATTCCCAGTGTGACAGTGTAGTAACATTATTTATTATAACATATTACATTATATTACAAAATAATCTTGGGGATTTGGGAATGACCCCTTAATGCGACATATAACATACGTATAACATTATTGTTTGTATTTATTTGTTTTATTCTTATTAAGTTTATATTTCTTAATAGATGTTTTATGACAATATTAAATCAGAAAATACGAAATAATTAATAAATACTCTTATAAATTGTTGGAGGGGTTAACAAAATACTCATAATAAGTGCAATTGTAAAATGATAACTTTTTAAAAATAAAGTGCTTCGCAATCGTACATGAGTAATTCAAAGGACAACACAGCTCATGCAGTCGAGCCGCTCAACCGATATCATATCATTGGACTATTTCTCAAATGAGTGCCGTTATCTGTAAATGTAACGTTCCAACAATTCTGCAGACAAAAATATCCAGTTATAAGATTTAGTGTAAAATTAAATTATTTTTATTTAGTTTTCTGTGATTATTTCAGATTTAACTTTAAGCCTATGACTGTAATTACAATCACAACAAGAGTGTAGACACTATGCATTGATAAGTATTTTTATTATATCAAAGACAGTTGGTATAGTGGTTAGTGCACCCTGACTGCTTAGCTGGAGCTCGTGGATTCGATTCCCACACGGGAGAAAAATTTATGTGATCCACAAATAGTTGTTTCGAGTCTGGGTGTTTGTTTGAGTTTTTATGTATAAATTTAAATAAAATCTAAATAGTAATATATTTTAGTAGGTACGTGAATTTTGCAGTTGTATGCAAAATATAATTTTAAGCGACTTCAAAAAAATTATTATACATTTTTTTTTAAATACCAATAAAAGATGGCAACATAGTGAATTAATGCAATATTGCTCAAAAAGCAAATTATTAACTTCTGTGAACTTTGTAATACGTATATAAAAGCTCTTTTGAAATATATTGGGCCCCATTTAAGGTCACCATCTTGTGGCATTTCTCTAGTTTGGGAATCAAACCCACGAGCTCCAACTAAGCGGTCAGGGTTCATTAACCATTAGACTTGTGCAGAAGCCAACACTAGTATCTCATTCAAAACTAGTGTTTTCAGTTTATGGCTAAGCAGTGTAAGTTTTTAATAGAGGTGAAAAACCTTTTTTTTTTTTTTCATTTTTGTTGGGCCTGTTATAAAACTTTAGGTGAAACCTACGTTTTTAAAAATGATAAATTTACCTTATTACATAATTACTTCTCAAAAAAAAGTAGAGTAACTCGTCTTCTTAGAAATATATTTACATACAGTAAGTATTTCTGATGATGAATAAAAGTTTCCGAGCTCTTAATACGAATATATGAAACAAAACCAAAGAACTAAGTTAAGATGAGTTCCAAATACAATTTTCTTACGAAATCGCTCTCCAAATGTTTGATGTTCGGTATAGTCTGTTATATTTATAGAGTCTTGTGTAGTGAACAAGTTTAATTGGCTCCCGGCAATGTTCGATCAATCATAGCAGCGGCAGATCGTGTCGGCATGGCGCACCAAACGTCCGAACGCTCACCATAATATGTGGCGACTTTAGTGCGCCTAAACCTTTCAAACAATAAATACTGCCTGCATCAACGACTAAATATATTGGATTTGTATTCAAACTTTTGCCAATTACAACTCATATCAACCCATATCTGGATATTCTATAAAAAGAATCTTACCAGACATCAAATTTTACTTTTACTAAGTATGAGAAAATCCGATTGTGAAATTGTTTGATAGTTACACTAACTGAGCATTTGTAAACGTTGTCAGAATATAGACAATCATATAGGTGACCTTATTTTAAAAACACGTAGATACTATCCTGTTGAAGTATAGAAAATTATAGCTTTTTTAGAACCCCGAGACAATCTGTTTTTTTTTAGTTATATCGATTAGCAAATTTAATAAAATCAGAAAACTGGGCTTGTGATCATCTTGGTTCTAAATAAAAACCTGTCTTTTCCTAAATATATAATACAAATTCATAGCATTAGTGATACAACGAATCTAAATGAATGAGTAGCTGTTAACGAAATAATAGCAAAGTCGACTTCAAAGTACACTTTGACTTGGAAAATATTAACGGATAAAATACTGTACATATAAATATAATAAACCTTTTTGAAACGGTCACAAGCTTTTGTAAACAAAGCAAAGGGAACATTCGCATAATGATGTCGGTATAAACGTAATCTACCTATAGAAAAGCACTTATTACAATATTTTAGGAACATTTTATTACATTCAAAGATTGTAATGTAAATGGCAGGTATAAAAGTCATTTACAATACCAGTAGGTATAGCAATTAAAACAAATGACTCAAGTTGGCATAGAATTGGTGTTTTAAGTGGTAGTAACTGATCTTTTAATTATCACAGGTAATTAGGGATGAGATTTGCGGGTTTAACTTATCACACTATACGTATTTTACGGGTTGTGTAGTGAGGTACAACTCGTAAAACTCGTTCTCGTACTACCCGTCGTAGAGATATTCCTATACATATAAAGTCCTCATCATTATGGGTATAGAGCTCCGACGTCCCGGCAACAGCCAGATCAAGATGCAGGTATGCGAACCTAACCTCATTGTGCTGTTGCTAACAGCCCGTAATCAATCCGTATAAGCTATATAATATAATATTACATCCATTTTCTTCTCTTACCTTTCCTTTGGAGTACTTACTAAAAATATTTACTCTAAACATTTCATTCCTAAAATGCTCGATAGACGGCAATGGCCTTGTTCAATATTAAGTTAGTGGGATCAAAATCTAATTGTCAAAACAAGAGTGTTTCCTACACCTCTGCTTATCCTTCAGGAATGTTGGCATTTGTATGTACAGATGTAGGCGTGTACAAAATCAATTCAATAAAACGATGTAATCATAAAAATAGTGAGTACTTGTAAGGAAAGTTATACGAAACACAAGCATATGACGTGGGATATAAGTAAACGGTCACATACTCTACGGACTTTTGCAAATCGTTCCTGAATATGTTATTTTTTTTTAACATATTCACGAACTAGACGTAATTGTACATCGCTATACTCTGTTTTGTATTTATGATATACCTACTACAACAATAATGTACAAATAAAGAGGTTTTATAATAATTAACAGACGGGTCACCTGATGGTAAGTGACAACCACCCCCATGGTCACTACAGACATGTACACCGCCTGCCTTTGAGAATGATGAGGGATGGCGGAAGTGGGCGGGGAAAGAAGAGAGGCAGGATGAAGAAATGTGAAAGAGGAGAGAGGGATTTGAGCTTTTTTTCAAGATTCGTTAGTGTGCTGCCCGCCTTTGAGGGGGATGAGGGATGGGGGAATGTGGGGGGAGAAAAGAGGAGAGAGGAGATGAGGAGATCGGAAAGAGGAGAGGGGGATGAGCGGTGAGGAAAGAGGAGAGGGGGATGAGCGGTGAGGAAAGAGGAGAGAGGAATTGGACCTCCGGAAATCTTACAAATTTCGGGGAAATGTAACGCAAGCGTTGCTACACAACCGGTTTTCTGTGAGTAAAGAAAATGAAGAGGTATCTGTCATTCTAAATGTACATGCAGAGATGGTTCGTCGCCCTTTACGTTTTTATGTACCGGGACCTCACTAACACCAGTAGTGTTATTTGAGTAAAACCTACAGGAAAAAGAGCCGTAGGTTTTACCTTTATTTGAACTAGTAGAAAATACCGAGTTTAATCAACAATACTATTTCAGAATTGATGTTGGTTTAGAGGTAGAGTAAGTTAAAGGTAGGTAGCGATTATATGAATATGTGGTAAAGTACAATACTTTAAATAAGTTATTAAGTTACATTTTCAGTGATTCCACCTCAGTGAGGTATTTAGTAAAGTAATCAAAAGAATTCTATTTTCTTAACGCTCTCTCTGTCGATAATGGATATCATATATCAGTGGCGGTCGGAAACAGTGGGTGAAATGGCTTGAATCTTGAATTTTTGTCTGGGTCAGTCTTTCTGTCATTTATATCTCTGGAATGGGTAGACTGATTTCCACGGACCTTTCACGGCAGATTTGATGTTATAGGTGTTTTTATGCAAACAGTAAACAACAGTAACAGTAAAGTATTTTACCAACATACTTTACTGTTTGCATACCACAACAACATAACCGTTATGCTTTTGGCAATAAACGGTTTTATTTTACGTTTCCTAATGACTTCTAATACAAATCAAATACCATTAATAAGTATAAAGCAAGATTGACAGGATCTCAGGAACTACCTTACTTTCTTCTGTCCACCAAGAAAGTAAAGTAGTTCCTGATCCTCTTTCGTTTCTTCTAACATATTTGATACTAACATATATGAGAGCATATAAATACGCAATGCAACCACGTTGACATAATATATTGGAACGTAAATAACAGTTAACGACCTCTTTCCCAAGAAGCTTAAAGCTTTTGCTTAAAGTTGTTTTCAATGCACATGGAAATGGCCAAACTATTAAGTTTATTTCAAACACTATATAATTAACATGAATGGTAGTTCTTGCCTTGAAACAAAAAAAAATATTCAAGTGGACACCCCACGGATCATCACCTTACCGGAACAAACGGTGAAGTGGTATATACGAATCGAACTGACTTATATCACATGGTGTTCCGTCAGATGTGGGTATTGCAAGGATAGTTCCAGATACCTTTTTTTTTCGTGTGGAAACCCCCTCGGGCCGTCATTCCACCCGGGTTTTCGGTGGAACGGTGTGTCGGAATCGAACCGACTAAAACCACACGATGCGCTTAAAATAGGAGGAATCCGGGAACAGCTTAATTAAGACATCCGGACCCCTCCTAGCGCCTGCCCGCACTATGCGGGCACCACCTGCGGATAACCTATCAATAAGGCGGCGTCCAGACACACGCGGACGTCACTCCCTCGCGGCTAGCTATATGGCGGATGGAGGGGAGGGAAGGGGATGGAAACCCGTCCCAACCAACCGCAGCCACACTCAGTGGCGGCATGAGGCGCTGGTAAGCGCAGCTCCGCCGCCCGGTTCGCCGGCGGTGAATTGGGTCCGAGTGGAGATTATCCCCCCGGGCCCGCTCCGCCGCCTCCTTCTGTGAGATGACCTCCTCACAAAAGGCTGCGACCGCGGTAAAATTCCTGTCACTGCCGACCACGGAGCGTATGATGCCCGGCAGTGACAGATCCTCTCCAATGACTGCAGTGAGGGCCCGACGCTGCGTCGCCCGCAATCCGCGAGCGTATGATGGGCCGAGTCCTCACTACAGTCGCAGTGGTGACAGACGGGACTCAATTCTCTCCTAGCGACCGAGTGCTTTCCGAAGCACCCGTGCCCGGAAAGAACCTGCGTTAGTCGGAAAGAAAGGGTCCCGTGCTGCCGCCCTGCCCACTCGACGATGACCGGCTGGAGCGCCTCCACGGTGGCTAAGCCAGCACGTGGAGCCTCCAGCCGGGACGACCAACGAGCCATAGTGACTCGGCGAGCGGCCTCACGCTACTCGCGTACCTCTTCGGGCGGGGGTCGATTGCCACTACCCGCCCGGAAATCAGTCGTCCGCCGATATAAAGTCCCTCCAAGTCCCACGGGGGAGTTCCGGCCAACGCGCACGCCGCCTTCGTCGACACGGTGCGGTAACCGCGTATGGCTCTAACCACCATGACCCTCTGAGGGCGCCAGAGGCGTGGACACGAGGACAGAGTTGACCATGATATAGAGATGATCCGAGAGCGTCTCAACCTCTTCCAGGACACGCCAGTTCCTTACTGGTGCGGCGAGTGCAGGGGTAGCGAACGAAAGGTCCACTATCGAACCCCCCTGCTGTCGCACGTGTTGGTAGTGCCTCTGTTTAGGAGACAGAGGCCCACCGAAGTTGCCCACTCCTCTACAGCATCGCTCCGTGCGTCCGTCCTGGGGGAACCCCACGCGATGGACTTGGCGTTAAAGTCCCCCAGCACTAGAACGTGCCCAGACGCTAATCGCCGATCGAGGTCTCCAGGTTGTTAAGGAAAACCTCGAAATCGATTCGAGCCGTCCCAGTCACCCAGCCAGTTTGGTCGGGGAGGAAGGTAATAGGGCTCCGCGGCAACGGCAACACTAACTGACCAGAGTGGTCAGTTAGTGTGGCCGTTGCCGCCATGCCATGGTTTGCAGGAAGAGATCCTGCGCACCGGCACAGTGGTTCAGGTTCGTCTGGACAAGAAGGCTGGAGACGTGGTCCATTACTGAACCGTCTCTACAGCCTCCTCCATGGGCAACGGTGGCGACGCACGATTGACATCTGAGGCAGCCTGGGTCGACTGGTGTAAGAATCCTTCACTTTGTCGTCTTTCTTGGTCTAGAGCAGTTTCTAACCACTTTGTTCCCGTCAGTCGTCATACTACCGCATGTGTGGCTTCCTCGATATACAATAAGTAGGAATATAACGAACAGGCTTTTTGGTGTATCTACTTAAATTTTGTAAATACATTCCTGTTTCTTTTTGTGTCGCGTTAGTTTAAATTTTAGCTTGAGTAGTATTAATTTGAGAGATCCCCCAATACCCGGGCAAGCGTAAATTTATGCGTAACCGAGGGGTCCGCAGGTGCCCCGGCTGGGAGTGTGCTTGCGACTGAACCACCTATCAGCCATGCATCCCATGGTCACGCACCAGAATACGGGATTCGGGGTAATTTTTTATAGAGGTCTTCTTCCTCGCAGTCCGGGCGGCTAAGCCAAGACCCTCGCCCCCTATCGAAGTCGCGAGACTTCTTTCGGGATTACGATATGCCGACGGTGGCATCGAGATAAAATCTCCAAATGCCTGCTCGGTGGCAGTGTGAGTGCACGCCGAGCCCGTCCTCGTTCCTCCGCTGAGGACAGCGGAGCAACTCTGATTGACCCTTGGAAGAGTCCCACAGGGTATCCTGCTTAGTCTGGAGTCTCCCCCTGGACCAATCTGGCATGAGTGGCTCTACCGGCACAGCCCCAGGGATCATTGACCCGCGCAAGCCCCCCACGACGACAACGTAAGGATCTGTATACTTAGGGATAGTTCCAGATACCTCCTTTAACCATTCTTCTTTAAAGATCACCAAAATCTCCTTAAGTAAGGAGAAATATTGATGCCACTAAAAGGCAAAATGCAATAGAGGAAGAACACATTTCGTCAAGTGGGTAACGTATACGAAGACCATATGATCTAACTGATATCTATCAGATAGTATATATACAGTCATACCGACATAACCGGATGACAACAAGAGGCATGCCCCCTATTAAATAAATTGGAATAAAATTATGGTTGGCAAAACATAGGCGTTTGTGATGCCTCTGCCCACCCCTTATGGTTTAAAAGCGTGTATGTATGGATCACACAAAGTAACAATAACATCTTTTTATGGCCGAAAAACAGATAGTTTCATACTTGACTAATTAAGATAAAGTTTTTTAAGCACTAACAGTGAGAAGAAGCTTAAAACTAAAGTTAGAAACTGCTTTAGTATTTTCACCATTATTAAATACTGATTAACGTCAATCAAGAGGAGCAACAACAATTTTATACACAATGTGAAGGGCAATAAATCAGATTATCCTTGATACCGTAATTGCAGAACATACATCACACTTATGACCAGCGACAGAGTGCTATACAGGTACAGTAGTAAGTATCGAGTTATGTTTGTAGCATAATTTATGATTGTTTAACATAAAGTAATTAATGCATTTTATACCAAGGTATTTATTATATTAGATGATTGACAATCAGATAAGCATCAGGTACGTAAAAAAACAAAACAAAACAAACAACATCTTTCGACTTACATTAAAAAGTCAGCAGGTAACAAACAGGCACTTTTTATAAATATACAGTCGTTAAGTTTGACAATATATTATGTTATATCGTCAATAGGTAAGTAATAAGTGTTTGCTCGTCGTCCTTTATCATACACTTCTATGCTTCTATATCGTGTATGTAAATGTTTCTGACTTCGTAGTTTGTTTCTTATTCCATGAAGAGATTAACAACAATCTCTTTGATGAAGTTAGATAATCTTTTAAGGACCTTTACGATGTTTTGTTTCCTATAACCTTTCTTAAGCCTGTTTTTTAACAAGATCTGCGTAACGTTTACTTAATGTAACTTTTTATCAAAACAATATCTTTGTTATTGGCGTATATCCAGATATTTCTGCTTTATGAAGAGGTAGTAACAATCTTTTTAAAATTTAACGTTATACATATCTCATTTTACTATTCTATTTATCTGACAATCGATATCAAGGCTAACTTCAAATAAGCTGTTCAACATTGAAATATGAAAAGAAGACCCCCAAAGTACAGGAAAAAAATTATAGCCAGAGATGGCATACTCTAAAAGATATGTGAAAGCGGACAACCAGTTAGGAATACTCAACACTTCACTAGCCTTATTCATTTCCCTATTTCATAAAGTTCGAGATAAATTTATAAGGACAGGTGTTACAGTTTTTGTAAAAGAATAGGTCTTTCACAAAAACCTATTCTTTTACAAAGGCATTAAACTAACAGATTTTTTTTATTTACCGGCAGTAAAGTTACCATCTTAGGTGAAAAATAAAGTTCGTAGCTGAAAGATTTACGTTTATTTAATACTTTATAATAAATTGAATATCCAAAAAGTCGAATACTTTTGCCACTGAGTAATGGAAAAAGTCGTTTGTAACTTTTCTCACTGGGATCTTACATGATCACTGTTTTCGTATTACTAATTTTAAGATTCTTATACTGAGAATAACCTGCATTAAATGTAAAATATGCATATATATGTAACGAAATTAAGTTAAATTCTGCTTACGCAATGTCTTTTATATAACACATACTTATCAGAAAGATGTTTATGTAACGGCTGTGTAACGTTAAAGTTTAGTATTTCTTGAAAGATGTTGAGGAAGATATTGAGGTAGAACACAAACGGAGACAATTGGAAACTTGAAAAACTTCGCTCTTAGTGGTTTGCCCACTTTATAATTTACGGCTACAGCATTGTCCCATTTACACAATAATTTATAATCTTTATATACATATATATACCAGCTCTTCTGGGTCGTTTTCAGATCCTTAAAATAGTTGAGATACCTACTTCTCAAGGTTACTGCTCCGCTTCTCGTCAATCTATCGGCTATCGGCTATTAACTCAAAACATCTCGCTACGACATTTAGGAGCGGAGCAGTAACCATTAACGCAGGTGAAATTGTGAGGAACGGCGGTCAGATTTACTTATGTATACTAGTTTTATTCATTTTAAAAACCTCGTGTATTATAAAAGTATAAATATTTAGAATAAAATAAAAAAACCGAAAAAGAAAAGTAAAATTGGGCAGTGGACTCGGACCTTCTGGCTATAGCCAGTTCATGTTATAATAGATAGCTTTCCAATCCTCCGTATAAGCACTATCCGTTTTCTTCATTACTTTCTTTTTTTCTCTTTAATATACTCCCAATTTTCCCATATTTAATTCCTAAAGTGCCAGGTTGACAATAATAGGCTTGCGTTAGTGGAACCAAGTTCTAATTGGCAAAATGAAAGTGTTTAATTAATTAAACTTAATGAGTGAGAGAGTTAAATTTAATGAGTGTTTAATAAACTTAACACTCATATTGGACAGAGGTTTACCTCTACCCACCATTACAGGGATATAAACGTAAGCGTATATTCATATATACGTAAAAGTAAAATCGACCTATTTTAACGAGCGTATAAAAATTTAATCAACAATCTTAACTTTTACCTTTGAATTTGTAGGACAATTATTGTAAAGATTGTTACTCACATCTACAAATATACAGTCCCTTTGTCTTCGTATTTAAAATATTGAACTTTTATTTATAAGAAATATTTTTTTTTTTACATCTTGTTTTTGAAAGCACTAATTTCCTTTATGTTCCTTCCTTGCCTTTATTATATAATGCTTATATCATGTTTTCTATGTATAAAACGGTTTCAAAAAGTAAAAACCCTTACAATTTTACTTGCTATAAAAATAAATACACTAATTAAAAGATATCCCAAAATATTTTATTACCGCTAGGGCATCTAAGCAATTCAATTATTATACAAACACGGTAATTAGTCCATTCAAAACAATGGCAATGATCTCAATTATGTACAATGTGTGACATAAATAATTAAGTCGAAACAGTTAAATAATATTACGCTCACATAAATGTACCCACGACGGGTAAAATTAGGTGAAATTGTTTTCGTTAATTCGTGTCGTGAACTGCGGAATATTTTCCATTATCCCAAGATAAACGAGGTAGTATATGTTGACACATATAATCTTATACAAGACGAGTATGAGATTACATGTGTCAGCTAATATTTCCCTCGTGTAGGTTCTATGTCGCCCAAGCGTTGCTAAAAATAAATAAAAGAAATCACACTTGTACGACGCTACTGAAATATAGAAGTATATTTGTACACATACTTTCCTTACTTACAAGATTGGTAATAAGAATAACTAACGTATTTCTTAGCTAATAATAAACAAGGATTTTTGATACATGTATAAAGTGTATTATAATAAATCGTTAGCTGCGTGGTTCTCGGTTCTCGTTGAAGTAGAATATGTCCACCCGTTCTCTTCCCGTGGATGTCGTAAAACGCGACAAAGGGAATGGACTTTAATCTATTGGACTGTATATATACCGTCACACAGTACCCGGCTAATGGCAATAGCCGTGCCAATTATTATATGTAAATGGGAGTAAATTATCGCTGCCTAAACCTTCGGGAATATAGGCTACATTGTAAGATTTATCATAAATTAAAAGTATCCATATGTATCTTGAGTAAGTTAGGACAGGTTTTCAAAGAATGTGATCCTCGCCCTCCCCCCTATTTTTATTTTTAGAGAAATGCTAATAATATAAAAAGTTGTTTTATATTATTAGCATTTCTCTAAAAATAAAAATAACTAGTGATTTGCATTTAGAAGAATAAATTATTTTATCAAAAAACCCAGCAGCCGCTACAATGGCAATTGACCTACAATATGATTTATAACACAGATTAATTTTGTGCTGGTTAACCGCATTGTTTTGTAGTGTCGAGTTGCTTCGTCTATCAAACGAACGAAACTTTCTAAATTTCACGTAGGGTACCTGTATCTACTGCCAGTTGGTGATACTTAGAATGTTTTATTATTACTACAAGTTAGTTTTTTAGTATTACTCAAAACATTTACCAGTATCCTGATTTGAAACAAAATCCTAATAGTAGGTACATTCACATACTAAATATAAATTGAATCAAGAATTTATTGTTATATTTCACAATAAAAAGGGTAATATTAAAAAAAAACGAATAGTGCTTAATATATAAATTGCAAAGTTCATCTTCTTGAAAATGTTCAAGACTTCTCGTAAAAATCTCTCAAGAGTACAAACGTATTAAAGAAAATTCAAAGTCAAAGCTCATTTATTCAAGTTGAGAATATTCTAGTTGCCTCTTAAACGGTAGTCAGTGATAATGATTTATTTATGCGCACTAACAGTACTTAAATTTCGCTTCCATATTATAAAAAACATTTAAAATATTTAAACCAGCTATACAATTTCTTACACCACAAAGGAACTACAGCTAAAATCCCTAAATGAGATAATCATCACCTTAATTGGTAAATTTAACATTGTAAATTTTTCCCAAAGTCCTTATAACTAAATACCTTTCCACTCTTTTGACAAATATTTATAAAGGTGATTCTTCTAGATTATCGTTCCTGTTTATTAAAATTATAAAGAAACATTATTATAGGCAAAAACTTAAAACAAATATATGTCGGTACGGTCAATTGTACGGGAGCTGATTTGACAACGAGGCGCAAGCGGTGAAACGTCATCGCTTCGGCAGAGTCTAGATAAGTGTTCGTGCGGGCCGAGCGGAGCACACTTACCGATCGACCACCGCGCGGATAACAAGTCTAGGAACTACCTTACGGCTCGTTGTTCCCACTTTAAGTACTACTTAATAAAGATTATTTGTTTGTACCTACTTTGTTTTCTGCTCGAGAAACGCCACACGGCCCACACAATATGTATTTGGGAGAAGGCAACTGCCCCGAAAAACATCATTCTCCGACATATATATATATTGAAGTGTTAGTCATAATAAATGTATGTTGCATTTTTGCACATGATTTGCATTTTAAACAACTCGATAAGTACTCTGCGAGATACCAAACGTAACCAACTTAAAATTGTATAATGAGGTAAATTTAATCTTATATAACGAGGCAAACAGTATCGACTGGATAATTATTTTAACCTCTGACATCATAGACGAAAAAAGTCAACATACTCACTGCAAATCTCACTCAGCATTATGACAAACGTGCTCCGATTTAAGAAATTAGAACTAAACATTTAACTTCACCACTGCTCACACAGGAGATTAAAGCAATTAATACTAAAAAGGCCGCAGTCGAAACCAAATACAAATGTCGACTGAACTATCAAAACCTAGATAAGTACATATCTTTCCGCAATCACTGCGGCAAGGTGTGTAGGAAAGCCCAACGCTAACACATTCACAAGTCATTTGAAAAAGGTGATCCAGCTTAAGTTTAGAACTTTCTTAAAACAATTGGAGTTGTAAAATCCTAACAAGAAAATATTCCTTAAAAAAATATATTAATTTACTTAATCAACATTTCACATCTTCATAACAGGACAACCAAAACACAAACTTTGGAATATCTTTTATCTCTTCCAACTCCTGACATTGTCCCATTTAATTTTAGTCAAGTAACCGCTTGTGATGTCAAAAAGACCTTATTATTAATAACTACCAACGCTGTTGGAACTGACCCTATCAGCCGTAACATAGTTCTCCCTATTTTATATGCAAGTTCCAGTTTAACACATATATTCAACTTTTCCTTAACCAGAGGTACCTATCCGTTAACATGGAAGAATGCTTAAATTGTTCCCTTGCCAAAAAACCTGAGTCCTGGTTCCTGTAATGTTGGCATACATTACAGGAACCAGGACTCAGGTTTTTTGCCGACTTTTTTGCCGTTTTTTTTTCGACAGAACGATATGAAGATATTTATACTACCATTCCTGTAGAAAGTTATGGAATGCCTAGTTTATAAGCAAATTAGCACGTTTCTTAACAAAACAACCTGTTAAGCCCTTTCCTTTCCCCTTTCCATCAGACATGGTACTACTACAACCCTTATCAATATTAAGGATGACATTAGAGCAGGTATAAAAAATGGCTACCTTACAGTACTCCCTTTGCTGGACTTCTGGATTGCATTTAACACTGTCGATTTAGTTTCGTAGTTACCTATCTGGCCACCGTCAACGTATTCGAATTCAAGAAATACATTCATCAGGGTATAATACATCTGTTGGTGTGCCACAGGGTAGCTTTTTATCTCCATTACGCTACACAATATTTAATAGTAGTCTCTTCTCCGAGCTTACTTCATCATACCACCAATAATGATTTAACCCACATAGTTTAGAATGGAGTAAAAAGCCAAGTTATAATAGTTGGAACATGCTTCATACCTGTTAATTTATATGGATAAAATATTGTAATGGGGTCCACAGCTAATCTGTCATAAGTTGTTTGCATCAATATTTTGGGTCAATGAGAAGATTACGTAACTTTCTTCCCAATTACACTAAAATTTCACCGGTTCAGTATCTCCTACTTCCAATCTTCGAGTACGCCGATGCCAGCTATCTTGATCTTACTGAGGACCAACTTAATAAACTTCAGTATCTTCAAAACTTCTGCATTAGGTTTATATTTGGCTTACACAAATATGACCACGTATCTGAATTTCGTAATAAGGTCAAGAGGCTCCCTACACGGCTTTGCCTAAATATCATATTGTTTATCTTCCTAACAATATTTTTTTAATCCCTCTACCCCGTCCTAACTCTAGGAACGTTTCGAGTTTCTAAGTGAAACACATGAAAATACTGAGATCATCGTAAAACCAACGCCTTAAAATACCATCGCACTCCACAAATTTTCTTTACAAATTCTTTTCAGATCAGGTAGCTGTCTCTGTGGAATGCATTTTCTGAAACAGTGCGACTTGCTCAATCGCTAGCCGTTTTTTAAATTACTGAGTGAACACTATCGGACCTTATAGTTACATGCATAATATATACATATGTACCTTTTTTTTTTCGTGTGGAAACCCCCATCGGGCCGTCATTCCACCTGGGTTTTCGGTGGAACGGTATGTCGGAATTGAACCGACTAAAACCACACGGTATGCCATACTGCGCTTAAAATAGCAGGAATCCGGGAACAGCTTTATTAAGACATCCGGAGCCCTCCTAGCGCCTGCCCGCACTATGCGGGCACCACGAGTGGAGATTACCCTCCCGGGCCGCTCCGCCGCCTCCTTCTGTGAGATGACCTCCTCACAGAAGGCTGCAACCGTAAAATTCCTGTCACTGCCGACCACGGAGCGTATGATGGCCGGCAGTGACATAACCTCTCCAATGACTGCAGTGAGGGCCCGACGCTGCGTCGCCCAAGCGTGACGGACGTCGTGACAGACGGGACTCAATTCTCTCCTAGCGACCGAGTGTAGGTAATTTCCGAAGCAACCGTGCCCGGAAAGAACCTGCGTTAGTCGGAAAGAAAAGGTCCCGTGCTGTCACCCTGCCCACTTGACGATGACCGGAGCACCTCCACGGTGGCTAAGCCAGCACGTGGAGCCTCCAGCCGGGGCGACCAACGAGCCATAGTGACTCGGCGAGCGGCCCACCCAAGTTGGGCAAAAGTCGCCCAAGGGCGGACGCAGCGGCGACCAGCTTAGGAGCAAGCTGCCGGAAGTGCTCGTCGAAGAGCCACCTCCGGTCAAGAACCAGGCCCAGATATTTAAACACCGCACGACATGGGCCGATGACATAGGATTCCATCTCGGTCCTCGTACATGACGGTACGCTCCTCTAAATAGTCTGCCACTAGTCGCATCAGGTACTGTGGCACTCCGTGATAGCGGAGAGCTTCTCTAACGCAACTGAATGGCAGACTATTGAATGCGTTGGCGATGTCCAACGACACTAAACGCCGCCACAGAATATATATGTACCTAGTCTTGCCATAAATATTGTTACAAGGAAAAGTCTATTATTTTTAAACCATTAAATATTTGTTACTTGAATGTGTCTTAATTTATACATTAATATAATAAAAATTAAAAATATATGACGCTTATTCACAATCATCTACATTGGCTTTAATACAGTCCTTTAAACGTTGAGACCAGTTATCAACAGACAGACAACACGCACTCATTCCATGGGAAAATTGTTCACTGTCAATTTATAGATTGTTTTAGGGATTATCATGGCGTTAAGTAAATGTCATACTCTCTAAAACTCACCATAGATCAAAATACAGCGGCTTAAGATGATAGCGGACTCAGCTCTGATGAAGTCAGAAACGTTCATTTCCAACATTGCTTAGGAAGGGCTTTATGACCCGGCCTTATTACGTATATGGTACTAAATTATGCATCGGCATGATTTACGCCTCTGCCTACCCCTTCAGGAACACAGGCGTGAACACAGGCGTATTTGACAATTGTGCCGATGTTTTGACACCTTTTTCACAAAAATATGGCTCAGACACTCCCTGATAGCTCACACCACACCAAACCATCATAATACCATCGTTATACTCTACTGACTAATTGGGAAGCTTCTATAGACCTTTGAACATAAACTTGGTAATTTTAAAACACTTACTTTATTATTTTGATATACTTACTTATTACTATTGAGCAATCTCAACGTTATTTTTATTTTATTGTGTGTTTTAATTTTACCACCCTATTCGGCTGCGTGACGTCTGCGTATGACAAGTGTGTCTTTTATAGGTTGCAAGTCCTGTCATCTTTTAAAATACGTGATTCCAGAGATAAAAATTTATGCTTTCGGACAGGATTTCTTCAAACTCTTTCCTTCACTGATTTGATCGCTTTTTCGTACGAATACTACGTGGACGGCCAGATATTTTTCTGTCCCAAATATAGGAGATTTCATTTTACCTATCAACAGCTCGGTACACAAAACATTTTACTAATATTAAACAGATGGAGAGATTCAAAAATTACATTCATCTCCATACCTATGTAGTTTGTGTAATGCGGTCTACTGATACTGGATACTGTGTGTATCACAGTAATTCGGTTCTCTTTATCAAAGAATTTTACATTTTAATATCACAAAAATATTTAACACCGATTGGAGCGAAATGCGAAAACACAATGGGAATATTCATAGTGCTAATCAATGACATATTCCAAATTCAAGTGCAATATTATTTGGTTTTTTTATTGTAACAGTATTTATGGCCAGACTAATTATTCACTGACATTGTATTTGTATATAAACATATTTTTATTTAACGACAGTATGTATTGTGTACATATGTTTATATATAAGTATTTTATATGTAGTGGTTTGTATGTATATTGTCTGTATGTATATAAACTTGTCAATATATTTAGTTAATTTTTAAATTATTATGTAAGTATCGACTTTCTTCAACTTAAAACTAAAACTTAAACTATATAATAAGCTCCTTAGCTCAATTTATACACCTACAAACTGCCCTTTGTCTTGTCCATGAAGGAAGGAAGGTAGAAAACTAGCGATAAGACCGCCGACTGTACTAGCAATCTTTATATTTTTTTTTTATTATGTTGTGTCTTTTTTGTGGTGTAAAATAAAGAACATTGTACTGTTATAATATACTCGTACTTACTGTTCAATGTAGACTACCCTAAAACTTATGTTTAACTACATAACACACTACACTACATAAAATAGGCTGCGTTAAAAACATGGGTAAACGCTCCATTGGCACTTAAGAAAAAAAGTTGTCGCTATATAAAAATATTTTTCATAAAAAGTCGTGAAACTTGACACTTAACGCCTCCTTAGATTTATACGAGGCTCGTTTTCGTTTTCATGTCAATGTGTCAGTGTGCGGAAACTTACGTATGAGTAGAACGTCCAACGTGCAAGGTGGGTTTACGACGTATTGTCGCGAACACAACACAAATCTTCCCAAGGGCGTAGTGTTTTTCACCTCGGGCTCGCGCCTTGCGCAGCAACCAAACCATTCAGCCCATAAAGCTTTTAAAACATTCTTAATTTTATTGGACTTAGGAGTTTTTAATTTCTAATTTTAGAAAAATGTAACTGTACTTGATCGAAAGATCTTATTCTACTTTTATTTACAACAAAACCATTTTAAAAACTTAACATTACACAAAAGAATTTTCAATATTGCCAGCTATAAAGATTTCAGTCACACGTATAAAGTCACAGTCTATAAAGATTTCCTGTCCTTAGTTACTGGGCTTAAAATAATTTATGCATTAAACACTCAGTTCAAAAATATCCTTCAGTAAACTAAAACACAGTTTACTGTATTCTAAGTAGTATATTAAATACGATGTTAACTTACTATATCAACGGACCCCGGACTGTCACGATGCTAAAAGAGTTTTTATGACAAGAATAACTGATGGAAGGCCCCGTCAGTCCTTCCTCGATGCCTGATTAAGATTCAGAGTCGCTCGCGACTCGAAGCTTGGCATTCTTGTTACAAAACCCGAACACAAAATAAAAGCTTTGCACGTTCTCTCGTTGAAAGGCGGGCTTCCCCAACTTACGTCATTCCAGTTTTCCGTAGCTGTAGAACTTTATCAAAAACAAAACACTCGTACCCATTGTCAATAGAAAGCATTCTCATTCATACTTTTGAAATATTTTTGATCACTGTAACGAGCTATTTATAAAACGTTAGAACGAAGTTGGATTGACAACAGATTTATTATACAGTAGCTTGCTGGCGGGAACCGCGATATTATATGCAGGGGTATGCTTATCTTGCATTGCCTGCTAACTTTATATGTAAGTGAGAAAACTTGCTACTTTGATTAGATATATTCCCAAAGAGAAAATGAAACATGAAAAGGTAAGTAAGATGCTCCTATTTTTCATTAAATGTATTTCTGTATATAATCCGTTATGGAGCAGGTACAATTTATTCTTAGCTACTCGTACCTATGTCACGGACGTCATAAAATTCGTTATTGCTCTCTCTTTATTGTTTGCACGTTTAGAGTTTGCGATTGTCACCCTAAAGCTTATTAGCCGCCATTACTTTCGTCTGTCTGCCCATTTATATTTAAATTAAACGATGTTTCTAAAAAATATAGTAATTCTGAATGCTGAAATTTCTGCAACTTCCTGAATATAAATGTTCACTTACTTCATTTGGCCAGTTGACTCAATGGTTGGTCTAATGGTTAGTGACCCTGACGGCTGCACCGGAGGCCATCTGTTCGATTTCTACACAAAACAAAAATTTGTGTGATTCTCAAATAGTTGTCTCGAGTTTGGGTATACTTTGTGTCCCTTGATTGTATGTTTGAAAAGCCCCCGCGATAGAGGAATTATTCCTAATGCTTCAGTTGTCTTTTATTAAAAAGAAAAAAGAAGTTTAGGCAACTTATAAATTATTATTAAAATTTATACCATTGTGTATATGTACATATATGCTGAGAGGTTGCTTTACATAGTTCGTAATCTTGCCGCTCTTTTATTATGGGTATGTTTCCGAGATTCACTTATTGTTAATTTTTGAGCAAAGTGGTATTTTTTTACAAAAAAGAAAGACACAAATATTTAAACTTTTTTAAAAGAACAATGGAATTGAATTGGGTGTACAAGAGAATTATTAATACATTGAAGGACGTGGCTACCCAAACTAGCAATAGGTGAAATAGGCAGACTAAGCAACGTTCTAACAAGATAACGTACTTTGTCGGGTGAAATAGGTACGTAAAACACCTACGCGGGCAGGCACGGTTTAACCTGCCCACATGGTTTAGGACCTGCTAAACGATTATATAAACTATTGTCTAAGTAGTGCTACTATACATACATACATGTATATGTAAGTGTAGTTTAATGTCAGGGTTACATATTCTAGTGTTTGGTATAAATGTGAATAGTGCATTTGCGTTTAAGCATGAGTATCGCGTGAATATCAGTATGTTTACACTAAGTCTGGACATACATATATACTGTTACAATACAATATATATATATATATATATATATTACATTTGAATGTGTGATTGTAATAATATTAGGTACAATGAAACCTGCTCTGTTTGTGACAGAAAAGATCTGATCGTCCACGTAGTATTCCTACGAAAAAGGCGATCAAGGTAGTGAATGAAAATTTTCTAACCAAAATATCCGGTTATTCCAGTGAATGGGAAAACCACTAGAAAAGGAAAACCTGATATACAACATGTTTTTTTTACCAATAATACATTAATACAATTTACTTTTAATAATTAAGTTGAGCTGGTTACTGACAGCCAAATTTATAGCAAATTAAAGTATCAATTGGCAGGGCACTACGAGTATAAGAACAGGTGGCCGCTGGGGCAGAAAACTTCTCGAATGGAGACCACGTACCAAAAAGTGAAGCGTTGGACGTCCATCAACCAGGTGGACAGTCGTCTTCTTGGAATTTAATGAGAGAGGCCTATTTCTAGCAGTGGAAGTCCTACGGCTGACAGCAATCAGATTTTTTATTTCAAATTCGTCAACATCATCAATTATACTTAACTTCAGCAAGGTGGTGCTGTGAGGCAGATCGCGAACAAATACAACTAGTTACCAACAGTAGATGTATGCAAGCATTATGTTTAGAGTTTTGCTGAAATGCCCGTTCAATAATGACTAATACTCGTAGTACTTACTAATGTAAGATTTTTTATTTTTACTCAAATGTAAAGTAAAACGTTACAGCGTTCTACACTAACAAGCGTTCTATCATTTTAATATATGCATTGTGCAATGTCTATGAGTTAAGGTAATCCTTCGTACAGCGGTTGTGCGGTATATGTCGGAAACACAAAAGCTGTTCTTCTTGTAATATTTAGTGACTCTGAGTCTGGCAACAATTCCCAGAAGTCTGGCTTAATCTGGTATGTTCTTGATATCTCACACACATGCTCTTTGTTTCGTAACGCAAGATGAATTTCCTTATGTTTATTTAAACAGTCTCAAGCGATAGCTTAGGGTTGGGTTTTGTTATTAAAGTGTAATGAAGAATTCGTAAGAGGGATAATGAATTGTCCTCCCGTGTATTTATTTTTTGTAGAGGAAATGTAAATGCAATTCAAATAGGATGTTTTACTTGTTCTTTACTGAAACTTTTTTAAGTAAGTTATGCCGCTTTTATAGATATTAAAGAGTATTGTTTTGGAGGATTGTATAATTCATTGCAGCGTGTTGATAGTTCCGTCTCTGAATCGCAATCCTACATTATAATGGGTTTCTCAGTAAGACCTTAAAATAATATATTTAAAAATTATATGTAGGTAAATTATAGTATTATGAAATTTGATCATAAGGGTGCCAGTCCCACAAATCTACTGTGTCTAAACTGATATTTTGTTAACCGATAAAGGAGGTTCTGTGTTCGAGAATGTACGAGTATTTACCGACCAATAGTAGACCAATTTAAAAAAGAATTGTTCAAGAGGGTACACGTCTGCGGTGGGCCCATTGAAACCAAGTCAGGGTTTGAAGATGGTTCCAGGAAAATCGTAACAATGTTTTATTCATGTACTTTAAGTTACTTTTCAGTCACTCATGTACTTTTCAGTGGTAGAGCCATGCTTAGGCATGAATGGGCTGCATTTCCGGGCATTTCCCCGAATTGAGTGAGGTTTCCGGAGGCCCAATTCCCCCTCCCCCCTTTTCTCTCCCCTAATTTCCTTTCTCCTCTTTTCTATCTCCTCATCCCTCCTCTCTTTTTTCCGCTCCCTGCATCCCCTATCCCTCATCACCCTCAAAGGCGGGCAGCGCACTTGCGACTCTTGAGTTGCAAGTGTCCATGGACGGCGGTGTCACTTACCATCAGGTGACCCGTCTGTTCGTCTGTCCCTCTATAGTATAAAAAAAAAAGATAATGGCGTCACATGTTGCTGAGCTGATGGTGGAAAGTACAACAATAATCCTTTGCAGCAAAAATTACGTTTTGTTACGAATTATTCTTTAAATTGCACTATCTATGAGTCAATTATTTCATTTAAAATGTATTATTACCTAACAAGAAAAAATCTTATTCAAAATATTCTATTTTAAAATTTTCAATTGATCCTGAGACTCCATTTATTAGGATATTAGTAGCGTATAATGGTATTATACTTTTGTTCAACGTTATAAATGCATTCGTATACTAATAACACCTAATCTGATTTACCGTACAATAATTGTATTTGTACATCATTGTAATTACATACCAGGTTTCCTAAGATTGATCCGCTACGGAAAGATTGACTTCTGGAATACCCTAAGCTGTATAGTTTAAACCTGGTTGGATATCGTTCTGTTAACTCTTATAAGAAAAAAATCGACAGGCCTTAGATAGCCGTAGATGTAAACTTATTTTAAATGTAAAGTAAGGGAGGTGGCTACTTCTTGTATAATAATAATAGAAGTGAGAAAGAAGAAGTAAGTTTGTAATAGCTTGTAATAGGACTTGCGATCAAGTGCGAACCCCACCCTACTCGGGTGCACTACCATCGTGAACCAACTCCTAACACAATAATTTAACTCAAATTTAAGCTGGAGGTGTTAACATACGAGTAATATGGTATCTCTTAAAACAAAAAAAAAAAAAAACAAAAAAATATTATGGTCAAATATAAAATAATGTAACTACATCCTGATATGCAGATACACTTTTACAACGGTAAACAACTATTTTACAATAACATTTATTTCTGCCATCTAATGAGTCTGAAAAAGGCTAATGATAACTTGACATTTTAACATGAAGCGCGCTACAAATTGAATAAGTTGGCCTCGTTTACCTAGCGGTAATAAGTTTAAAGATGGGGTCGCAATTGTATTATCAGTTAAAATAACAGTATCCGGTCCTCGTGTTGTTATTAAAACTTGAAAATATCTTATCGATATGATATTAAAATGCATTGATTATTTGTTTAATACGGGTATTATTACAGGTTTGACCTTGTGCGATTGTTTTGACCTGGTAAATTATGAAGTCAAGTGGAACCTGGTCAATAAGTCAGAGTGCTGTTTGCACATGCACCCAGTTCATTTTAAAATAACGTGTGCATATTACTTGTTACTTAGTTATTAGGTTACTTGAAGAACAATTTTACTTGAAAACTAAACTATTTCACTTAAGATTGTCTTAAGTGCAAAACTAAATTGTAAATACTAGTTCCGAATGTGAACGCCAACTACCTTCGAAAGAACTAAACAAAATAACTCATTTAGAAATTACTAGAGCGTGAGAAGTCTTCAAAGACAAGTCTTTACTTTTGCACATATAACGTTATTACGTACAGTTACGTTTGCAGAATTAGAGGAAAGCGTTAGAACGCTTGTTTTAATTAGCAGCAACTTGCCTAGTCTCAAGTGTGTACGACTTTATATGTATGTATGTAGATACGCGTATTGGAGGTTCCAATTTCCGCTATGGGTGTTGCTTAACTGTAGTCAATTTGCTGTTTAAACAGTTTCATTAAAGACTGAAATTATAACAACATTAGCATGTGCAGTAGTTAAATTTCTCTATTATAAATTTAATTTAGTGTAAATGAATACATAAACAAGTTATTTTTCTTCCTTCTTAATCGTAATAGGAACACGAAACACTTATTCGAATTTGTTGAGACTTCAATACTTATTTAAGTGAATTATAATAATGATTTTCCGCAATTTAAATCACTTGCACCAACAATACAGTAGAGCCATGCTTAGGCACAAATGGGCCGGCTCGACCGGTGCGATACCACGGCCTTACAGAAAGCCGGTTGTGAAGCAACCCTTGCGTTGCATTTCAACGAAATGACTGAGGTTTCCGGAGGCCCAACTTCTCCTCTCCTCTTTCCTCTCCCCTCATCCCCCTCTCCTCTTTCCCATCTCCCCATCCCTATTCTCTTTTTTTTCCTCCCCGCAAACTCCATCAATCATCAACTTCAAAGGCGGTCAGCGCACATGTGACTCTTGAATTGCAGGTGTCCTTGGACGGCGGTTGTCACTTACCATCAGGTGACCCGTCTGTTCGTCTGTACCGCTATAGTATAAATAAATTTGGCGACAGCTCAGCTCTGTAATAATTAGTTTTGTGGAAGCCTAGTCAGAGATAATGTTAACTGAGTAGTTGTATAGATTACTGTCGGTTACCAGAGGAACAAACAAAATAATATTACCTGTTTATAATAGTGCAGATTGAAGCTACATTAAACCTTGTATACGTTCAAGTCGAAATAAGATACTATTTTTGACATTTCAAATATTATTTTCATTTGAAAGCTGTAATTAAAATTTATAATCTATTAGAGAGATAATTTGGAACAGGACTGACAAGTTCTGAGCAGCCATTAGCTTGTTTAAAATTATATGAAATTATATTTTTTTTTTTTATTTCTGTTTGTTGTGAGTAATAGTAATGGAAACCAGAATTTCTACTTTAAGGAACGCACATGGTGTACAATATACCTAGATACGTGATATAAGCGTGTTAAATAACTATTCAATTCAATCCAGTTAATAACTATTCAATCAGTTGCAATCAGCTAAATCTAACGCCTGCTTGTTCCAGATTCAATAGTACAATTATGACAAAGATATGATATTTGAATATATAAACATATTGGTATAGCCACCTCTTGTGTTATATTCCTAATTACAAAGACTCCTCGTGATTCCCCCGGCGGGAACTTAAACTCTCCATAACAATGTCCCTTCATAAGTGTCTGTCCTCGATATCGTGAAGTGTGTGCAGTTTAGAGTTCATAGTTGTGTGGACTTGGTCAGACTATCTCATTGGACTACGATCTCTCTGCGTTTTGCCATCGACTTCGCCTTTGACCTATTTATATTTGTATATCCATCATCATCTTATTGATGATGGGCTTCTTTGTGGCATTAGAATGTAAGCTATAGATATAAATTGATGCATACACCAACCACCACACAGTTTGGTTCAGGTTTCACCCCTACGGAAATAGCTGCACGCAACCACTATTATCAGTTAGATTGATAAAATTGAAAACTTCCTCATGAAACTAATTACGATTTAAAGTGAGATATAGAAATATCTTCTCATATCGTTAGAAGCGGTTGCCCTTGTTACAATTTAAGCTAAATTTATTCTTCAAGAATACTATATATGTTAATATTATAGATGTTAAAACTACTATTAGTTACTGCCACTTAAGGTTAATAGGAATTGTCTGTAGCAACGTATTGTAAAAAAAGCAATATAATATTTTGGGGGCAGAATAAAAGAGTTGTTAAACATAAGATGCCTGAGAAAACTTTTAAAACGTTGTTTCATTTTTGTTGTAAAGAGTCGATTTTTTATACATTAGGTAAGGTTTCTTTATTCTAATCTTCGGTATCAAAAAAATATGAAACTTTAATATACGAGTATGCCGGTTCTGCCAAATGCATCATTTTCTAAAGGCAATAGGAAAGAAGTATGTCAATAAAAATCTATTTGGAATAAAAATCAGTATGGGCTTGACTTCGTGGTCAATCAAAGCTACAACGCATTTTCTTATTTATTCAGCACCAAATGCTCTATTAGTTTAAACTCAAGGTTTGAAGCACTGGGTTAATCCCATTAATCATGACTTGATTTTGGAAAAGCAAGCCATGAATCATAATCGCAATCCGTTTTAGTAATGTAGATATAAATTATTATTAACATAATAGATTCACTGACTGTCATGATACTAGCAGATTAGATAAGTATTGATAGATTATCAAAACCAACTCGGGAGAGCCATGTTTAGACACGAATGGGCCGACTCGATCGGAGCAACACCGCGGCCTCACAGAAAACCGGCTTCCATACAATACTTGCGTTATTTTTCGAATGAGTGAGGGTTTCGGGGGACCCTTCCCTCCTTCTTTTTTATCATGGCCCGTCCCGATAACTAACTATGCCTTAAAAAAAAAAATCTTTGATTTTACAGATATTTTATTTTATGCTAAGTTGATTGTTCACATGGTGTAAGTAAAACTACGATCTGAGAGTAGCATTACTAACATCCGTAGTTTAATTAAATTACTCAAGCTTAGTACAAAGAAATTGTTCCGTTTAACTATAGTTTAACTACTGACTTGTTGCGGTTTTAATAAAAACCGTTGTATGAAACAATATATGAGAATACCTACTATGATTTTATTCCTACACACATGCAAATCAATTCAATTTCTTTTTTTCATAAAATTGCTCAACAGTTATTTGTTAGATGTCATTTGATGTTGTTATTTTTTAGATTATAGTTGGTTTTTATTTTGCGTTGGCAAGAGACCTTAGTCGCTGTGATTTGTATCAAACGACAGATAGTATCGGGAAATAGTATACCTAAATCATCTATAAATTTGTCATCTAACATTGACTACTTTGGTGGTTTCTTAAATTATGACAAATTACCGACCATTAATTTAAACTAGTAAAATAATTAAATTATATTCGATCTTTCATAATAGATCATCACCAGATCAACGCGAAATCACCTCCCTGGCATACGAAACAAAAAGGAGATATATAAATCGATACATATATACATACACTTACGCTTGTATCCTCGAAGGGGTAGGCGAGACTTACTTAAAACCCTCGTTTAGACTACAATTTAGTAATAGGGGGCAAGCTTATCACCGGCCGGGCAATTTTGGGAATTACATTTGAACATTCCTAGTATATTGAAAAGAAAAAGAGGATATAACAGAAAAGAAAGGGATATTGCTTATACAGATGGATTGGGGATAGTCAGGACAGGGTCAGATAGTCAGGGTCCCATAAATATACCTCGAACTGCCTGAGCCAAGAAGTCCAAGCTCTCTGGCTAATAATAATATATACGATATACATTAAAAGAAATGCAATGATTTCAAAAAGTTATTTTCTTTTTTTAATGTGTGGATGTGAACCCCATTGTTAGACATTTTCGTACACAGTTGTCAAAGAACTAAAACATTTAATGATTAAATAAATATAAAACATCGATCCGAAACGTTGTTCATGAACTGAATTTCTTTTAACGAGAGCAATAATTTTTTTCAAACGAGAGCAATAATTTTACCTTTGTCTACGAAATATACGAAGCAAATAGTTAAATGGCTATAAAAAACCCGCATACATCATCCACGAGTGACCGCGCGTTCGCCCCTCGCATCCGCCGACAGGGGTAGGCTTTTCAAATCTCATTACTGACTTAACCGCATACCAAATGCAATGCTCAGCTCTATTGGCATATACATACGTACGTGTTCAGAATAAGCTGATTAACAAACAGTTTCTGTACATAATGAACAATATACGCAGTATCGCTGTGATGGCGTTGGCGTTTTCCTTTTTATTTGATCGTTTACAGTATAGCATTGCCGGCTATTATGAATACTTAAGGATACTTTATGAAACTTTGTGTTGAAAACTTCAACTCTTGATACGAATACCTATTTTGGAACATGACTGTTTTCATACGTAGGCAAAGAAACATGTAGTGCCACAATGTAGTGCCACATGTTTCTTAGCCTACGTATGAAAACAGTCATGTTCCAAAATAGGTATTTGTATCAAGAGTTGAAGTTTTCAACACAAAGTTCGTTGTGGTATCAACTTAATTCTTCTGGTAGTATCGTATGTTCCTACGTATGTAAGTTATCGTTAGTTAGTTCCCTTCATTAACAGTATTTTAATGATAGACAATAAATCTTGAGACAAAATTGCAAACACTAGCAAGATTCAATCATTAAGATACCTCCGCGCACATATAAAACAATTGTGATGAACAACTTGAGTTCCGAGCGATTTCTCGGAGTCGTAGATTGGGGGGGTATGGAGTCTCGGGAATTCGGTAAACCTCATGTTAGAAACAACATACAATCGAGGCAGGAATACCAAAATAAAACAAGCAATTTGCATAGACTACCAATTGAGATACTTCGTACATAAAGAATAATCAAATACTTCTACTACTAAAATATATAGAAAGCTGTAGGAAACAGGTGAAAAATAACATTAGTAACTACGCTTCAGTTAGTTTCTTTATCTTTCATTTATATTTTTATTTATTAGTAGATCAATCACAAGAAAATGAATCCATTAACAGAAAATTATTCGTCTTAGCCTAATAACTGGATCTAAACTTAACTATAACGGAACTAGATTTTTAAAAAATAATAATAAGAAATATGATATTTATTATATTATCTACATAAATTTGAAAAAGTGTGTTATATTCTTTTATTGTTAATCGTAATGGTCAAATTTCACAAATTTTGTGTATACTGATAATTACAATTATTTACTTTTTAAACTTAGTTTTTGTCTTTTATTTCTCATATGGTCATCTTAAATACAACTTTTACATTAAGGAACATAATCAATGTCTGAAAACTTTGTTAACATTAACAAATAGATTCACACTCACACTTCGCTCGCATTATGACCAAACAAATACAATATAACATACGTGGTATATTTACTTATTTTTGCACTTGCAAATAAATAAATGTATTTATATGACTTGTTTCAAAAATATATTCTATTTCCGTGTCTTCAATAACTTCAAATATTTATGCCGAGCCTTAAATTATTCTATAAATTAAAAAAAAAACAGAAAGTATAAATTCAAAATTAAGAAGCTGAATTCCGCTTTCAAAGTGAAAACGGTTCAAGTAATAACTGAAATATAAAATGTATCTAGTACTGAAAGGAAGTTTAGAATCCAGAATTGCTGTACTTGGCGGATTATCAGGATTATCACCAAGAAGCTGTACACGAAACATTCAACTTACAACAATTTAGATAACTCTCATCTCTCGTCAAAGCTTATGGTAGGTTAATTAATATATATTGATTTAATTTAACCCCTCAGCCTTCTGGAAAAAAGGAAAATGAACTTTTTTTAGGTAAGTAGGCCAAAACTCTTTTTTGTTCTCATAATTAATAAATACTTTAAAGCATACTAATGGGAGCATAAGTATGTTTGCTAACGAAATATTATATAACATTAATTACATCGTTACGTAGACCTACCTCTTTCTTATTCAGAGTTAGTGAAAACAAAAACAAAAAAAGAAAAATGATTTAAGAATTTTTACCGTAAAAACAGTTGGCACAATGATGCCAAAAAGCTTTAGACGTTTTTAGTTTTACTTTACGAAACGTTATTTTGATTTTGAATAATAAATGGTGGGTTAGAGTTTGGTAACACCGAAGCGTAATAGTATTGGCACTAGTAACCACAAATCTTTGGACACACCACGTGTCCCCTTACTCGTAAAAGAGACTTCCATAAAGACTCGAAGTTGTAGATGACCTGATTTATAAGAGTTTAAGTCAGAGAATAGAGACTATAAATATTGATATTCTATTGATGATCTTAATCTTGAAGCATTGCGAAAATACTGGGCCATGATAGCAAAATATTTTCAAAAAATTTCTGTTGTGGAAAATTTCGATTATTATAAATTTTTGTGCACTTGTTACGCTAGCGTGGCGTAAAAATATTTATTTATGTTGTTTAAAAGCATCCTATATGAGGTTTACAGTTTCTGAACAAATAAAATCTACCCCTCTTGACTTGACAGCTCTTGTCAAGAACAGTCGTTTACTGTTTAGTGACTATGTTTCATTTTTTTACCTAATTACATTTCTTTTTTTATGTAGCCTTTTTTACATATTTTTGAATAGAGTGTTTTTGAATTGTGTTGTAAGGTACAAATTAAATTATGCATTGCAGTATTGCTTAGTACCTACCCATATAAAGCAATGCTGAACTGGATCCTCTTTCGGTGCCTTAGCGAGACACATTCTCAACATTGCATATATTTTTATGTTCTTTATGTTTTTTAATCTATTGTGTATTTAGATTTTTTGTTTTCATTCTATTTAAAGGCCGGCAACGCACTTGTGACTCTTGAGTTGCGGGTGTCCTTGGGCGGCGGTAGTCACTTACCATCAGGTGACCCGTCTGCTCGTTTGCCCCCTATCGCATAAAAAAAAAAAATTAAGATAAGCAGAAATAAACGTTTTTTCTTTCTCTTTCTTTTAATATAATTTCTACTCTTTTTTATAGTATAGGAGGACAGACGAACAGAAGGGCAGCTATAGCCTATTTTACCATCCTTAAAGGCGGGCAGCTTACTTACGACTCTCGAGATGCTGCGTTGTCGTTTTCGTTTGTCACTTACCATCATGTGACCCGTCTGTTCGTCTGCCCCTTATATTATAAAAAATATATTTATTATTCAGTTGTTTATTTTAAATAGTGATAGATTGACTGCAGTATAGATTAGATAGTAAAATAATATATAAGATATAGATATATATAATATATAAGATTAGATAGTAAAATGAAGAAAGTCCTTAAAGGATAAAATCCGTAAGGAGGTCATTCGATAAACCACCAAAATTATAAATGTACACAAAGTTAGTTAGTTTTTATTTTATGTAATTACAGAGTGCTTCCGTAATGACTATGTTTTATAATAATACTTTTGCACATTACTTACAAACTTACTTACATAAAAATGGAACCGAACCTAATTTTCTCAATTTTATAAAACTATGCAGACACTTCAGAACTTGACAATCATCACCTTTTCAAAAACACTGACGGTTGCATCCTCTTTCTAATAAAACAGTAGTAAAATGTTTACAGTTTAATATTCCGCGACATGATTTTTATTGTTTGATTACATGTTTGTTTGCTATATTGTTACAGTACACAGCAAGTCAATATTGTGATCAGTGTCAATATAGTCTTATTTACTGATAAAATACTAATAGCTAATTTTAAGCTCGATTGGCAATTAATTTAAATAAAATTAAAATAGAAAGTTTATCGGTATAATCTGAATAATTTTAGTTAGCGCCATGTGATCGTTCAAATGCTTGTCGTCAATATTGATTTAGCCTTTTGAATAGGATGGGATGACGAAGACGTCATAGGTTAGCAAATATATCTTACATAATATATGCATTTAATAATTAAATTTAATACTTATATTAAATGTTAATGTTAATTAACAACGGAATGTTATAATAAATTGTCTTTAAGAATCATTTGACGCTTTGTCTGCTTGTTGATGTTTAAAGATTTATTGAAGAAATGCATAAGTAAAGTAATTAAGTATATTAATTGATTCAGTTAAACAATATAAACTCACAGTTTAGGCACCAAGACGCTTAAATGTTATTAAAGAAATGATTTTGAATATTCAAATACACACACATTTCAACATTATATTGACATTTAAATTACAAATAACTTGAAAATATTGTGTGTATATGTCAACAAAATAAGATCACAAATTATAATACAATCAAATATTATATCAATGAAATGTCTTGACCATGATAAAAGAAAATTAAACTATTCAAAACAATTTAAGTATGTCATTATCTTATTAATAGGTACACTAGTCTTCTCAAACAATATGACTTTATTTGGAATACTTTTAAAATAATCCTTTATTAAATTGTGAACGGAATATATCGTTGAGACTGTTACTAGTTTTAGTAATATGCTATGTTTACGACACCAACCACGCACGTAGTTGTCAAGCACGTAGAGATGAATAGACTCACGTTACGATGGAATGTACATTAAATTATTTAATTACAGATAGTAATGCATTATAACCATATATTTCCTTGTGAGCTCTAGAGTATCCAGACCAACCATTCCAGTTGATTAAAATATAGGTCTCAAATAATTCAAAAATCAAAAAGTACTTACTATATTTTATGATTATCGGCAAACACGATTACAAGACAGATAAATTGTTATAAACTTAAGAACTCATCAACTACTTTTTTTTATTTCCTCCAGAAAAAAAATACAAATACAGCCACAAAGATATGACGTTTCTATTTCGCGCTACATCAAAGTTAAATTATATCAGCGCTATAGAGGTACGCTAGTGGATTTTCGCAATATTTTAAAAAGGATTTTTTTACTCACCTTCGTCGTAATAAGAGAGGTTCAAAAACTAAGGCTTAAATACTACACACCTATTAAAGTGAAATACTAAAATAAAATGCTACTCTTGGGACTTAGAGCATGATTAATGTAATATGTTGCCCTAATCTAAAATTCAGCAAACAAATATTTGTAAAATAGACATATCCTACAGAATGCTTTACCTGTTACTGTGGTATGTATTTTTGTCTATGAAAATCGATAAAGCGTTAAGATTGTCACTTACTGATTTTGTAGGTCTCATGAAAGTATAAACTATTAACGACCACTAGCATTCATATGGATAAGGAAACTGCTACGACATTTCTTTAACATGAAAGTCAGTTTCCTTAACTTTCCATTTCAATGAAAAATAATTATATATATGCAAGTAATTTGATCAGTGTATGTACATATACTGGGTACTAAAGTCTTTTTTTAGGACATCAACGCCTTTAATATCTGAATTGAATATTCGTTAAAGGTTTAATCTGTTACCTACTGTCAAAGTGTTGAAATTTTATAGAGATGGAAATTTTCTATGTCAATAAACACACTTCTCTTTAAAATCTCCAGTAGTCGCTATTTTTGTAAGTAGAGGAACAATTATATAGCGAAGATAGCACTAAATAATCCAGATTTTGTGGGTTGAAACCCATTCGATTCCTGGCGAAAGAGTTTATATCTTGAACTAGAATATCGCGATCATTATAATTCGTTTAAAAGTTTTATACGTTTACCGCCATATTGTAAACGTAACGTAATTTTTTTGTGCGATGGAATCTAAATAAAAAAAAATACACTATTAAAAACCTCGGACGATGAAAGAAATCAAATGTTAATTTCCGTCAAGGTTGTTGGTTTCCCATTTGTATGAAGATCATTTAAGACAATTAAGTCCCCCTAACACATACTGACAATCTGTCACTACTACTGTCACGACACAACATCTTAAGACACAACATTCTACTTCTAATACTATTAGTTAGTTATATACTGTATATATACTGTAAGTTAGTTAGGTAATTAAGTGTCTTATGCTATTCGTTAGCGACTTTGAAAAACCAACTTCATTGATTTCAATATAGTTTTAACCTTATGTGAATGTAATTTTTCTATTATATTCATATCGCAAATGATAGTTAACACTATGACTTTCTTTTATCAAAGACAGAAACGATTGTGACTTTTATCTTACAAGTCACAATTAACGATAAAAACAGTGAATAAAAATACTACTTCAAATAACCTATATATTTTTATTGAAATAAGGCTTATAAACTTTATTTATAAATTCATAAAAAAACAAAATAAAGTACAACTACCAAAAACTTCCTGGGCCTGAAGTCCATGTACATAAACATATTTAATGAACGTGAGAGTTTTAATTAAATCACAGTCAACACGGATCCCTAATGACGGCGTCATTAGGGACCTGTTTACTAAACACGCTAGATGCGTACGTTAATTATAGTTTATTCTAATCGATGTTATAATTATAAACATGTAAGTATAATTAACATTGTTCATTTAAAACGTAACAATGTACCATAGCTTTTATGCTATGTTGAGAGATACTTTTATTTCAAGTCGGCAGTTTCTCAATCAATATAATAATAATAAGTAATATACATGGTTAATATTATTTTAGCTGGGAATTTCGAAGATTATTTCAAGTTAAAACAGGCAATGAACTTATAATTGTATAATAATAACTGACGAGAACCGTTTGTTGACGTTAAATTACCAATGGCAGTGAAATGACACAGTATACGATTAAGTTGTAGGTATGTATATATTTATTAATTTATTAATAACTAGTTTTTAAAGCAGCTTCAATGAATTATGGGTAGAATAGGCTATTGATTCCAATTAAATTTTATACAATAAATTACCGTGTCCTACGATATTTGATGTGGGAAACAAAATAAGTTCATTTTAATTAATAAAACTTAAAGAGTAAAATTGTGGCGAATGTCATCGGTCATAAGCTGCTGATATACTTGGCAACACTGTGAAGAGACTTCACTTTTTTATACTGGGCCTGTATAAAAGAGTTTTAAAATGTTAAAAGTGGATTACTATAAATAAAAAATTAATAAAAACAGTGGATAAGTTTTTCCTACATTGGTTCGTATGGCCTTCTATTAGAAAAGATTGATCGAGCCTGGGAACGACCTTGTACAGCATGCGAGCGTAGTAAAATCTAAAGGCATAATTCTGCACCCCTCGGTGAATTCAATTTACCAACTTGTAGATTTTTCTACGTACACATTGACTTTATCGGACCCTTACCTGTTTGCAATGAGTATCAAAATTGTTTAACTGCTATTGATAGGGTATCTCGATGGCCTGAAGTTTGGCCAATGTGCACTATCACTGCTAAGAAAGTGCCTGAAACTTTCACCAGAGAATGGATTCCCCGGTTCGGTGTGCCTTCGGTTATTACTACAGATCAGGGGTCTCAATTCGAATCAGATCTGTTTAACCGATTGCTTCAACAGTTCGACACTAAACGCATTAGGACCACTTCATACCACCCCTCTGTAAATGGAATGATCGAGAGAGAGCACCGATAACTTAAGGCTGCTTTAATGTGTCACAACGGTTGGTTTGTAAAGTCCAAAGTTCCAATGGTCCTTTTGGGCATGCGGTCAGCATACAAATAAGATCTGGAAGCCACAAGTGCAGAATTTCTTTACGACGAACCCCTCAAGCTGCCAGGAGAACTACTAGTTCCACCATCTGCGACAGATAAAATTCTGAATCCTGCTGATTTTGTAGACCAATTACGGAATAAAATTTAGTTTTTAAAACTTCATCACACGTGTTTGTTATTTAGCATTCGTCGCACTCTGCAACTTCCGCACAATTGGCAAAAGTTGAGGAGCGAGCGAAAGACGGAAAAACATTGTCGTTATTAGGAAAGGGCAATAAAGTTGTAATTAACAGGCTTAAGCCAGCTTTATCGATGCCATTGCCAGAAATACTGCTAAAACTGCTTCAACCTCGAAAACCAATACAGCCAGACTCGACATTAACTAAACCCTATACTCCCAGGCTCTGGTTATTAGAAACATAATCTTTGAGAAGTTATTTGTAAGTATGTACGCAAATGTTTGTTTGCAGCTTCGCTTGGCAGCCAATCAGAGATAATGAACACCAATATAGCGGACACGGTTTCTTGTACGATTGTTTAACAGTTGTTTAGTCTCAGAAAAATATAATGTTTCTTACCCAGAACAATTATATACCTTATATTAAAATCTTTAAAAAATTGCACCAATGCTATTTTACTGCACCGTTTTAATTGTTTAAACGAAAAAATGCCCGTGACTCGACACGTCTTTACTTCTTTGACTCCTTAAATATATAGTTACATGCACAGAATATACTAAAATAGTAATCTTTAAAAATCATTTAAGAACCCTAGGTAATCTAAAAAAAAATTATGTTACATAAGTTAGAAAACCTTATACTTCTAAATGATTATTATTTAAGCCGGAAAGAGTGACCTCATAAATGAATATTTTGAATACTGGATGAAGTAAAACGTTTTTAATGGAACTTTTCATTCCATTCTCCCTGATTCCCACAGGTGGCATGTCCCAGCCCTGGTTTGGCCGAACCTGCAAAGCGGCGTCCCGCCGAAAGCAGGGATCTTACCAAGCATGGGCTAATCCAGCGACAGCACGGGATGTAAAGACCAGCACATTAAATAAGCAATTTAACTTTGCCTCCAGGTCCCTCAAAAGAGTAATTGCTGGGGCGAAGTCCCTGGACGACGGGGGAAACGCACCGCCACATGACCATACCGTAGTGTGAGAGCCGCATGCCGGAAGTCCGGTTTACACAAAGTTCAGTGCGTAAAGCGCTTCTTTCCCTCGACGTTCTTAAGTCGAGTGGGCCCGGTAGAATCTCCTTATCGTGCTGTAGACGTGTGCTCCAGAGTTGGCACCGGTTTTAACGCGCCTTTATCGGCTTTCCTACTCTCTTTGCGTAGTCCCGAACTCATGGAAGACAGCTCTAGTGCACCCAATCCGTAAAAAAGGAGATCGCTCGGATCCGTCCAACTACAGACCCATAGCCATCACCTCCTTGTTCTCCAAGATAATGGAATCCATTGTTAACGCCAGCTCTTCCGGTACTTAGAAGACCACCAGCTCCTCAATGATCGACAATACGGCTTCCGTCGGGGTCGTTCAGCTGGTGATCTTCTTGTTTACTTGACTCACCGGTGGGCACAGGCGATCGAGACCAAGGGGGAAGCGTTGGCCGTTAGTTTGGACGTGGCGAAGGCCTTCGATCGGGTGTGGCACAAAGCGCTCCTTGCGAAGCTTCCTTCCTATGAGCTTCTCGAGAAACTGCAATTGGCTCACCAGTTTTCTTACAGACAGAAGCATCAAGGTCGTTGTTGACCGTGCATGCTCCGACTCCAAGTCTGTTAATTCTGGTGTCCCACAAGGCTGTGTGCTATCACCCACGCTGTTTCTTCTGCATATCAATGACATGCTGCAGATTAGCAGCACGAGTGATGCCCTTTACACCGGCCACGCTAACATTTCTCGCGTAAACGTCATCGAAAGCCGCTCCAAACTTGTGTCTGAAATCGAAACTTATTTATCAAAAGTTTCAGATTGGGGTCGACTTAACCTAGTCCAGTTTAACCCCACGAAGACACAGGTTTGCGCGTTCACCGCTAAAAAGACACCGTTGGTCGTATCACCTCAATTTGAGAGCACTTCCCTAACTGCATCAGTCAGTATCGGAATCCTTGGCGTCGATATATCAAGCAAAGTCCAGTTTCGCGGTCACTTAGAGAGTAAGGCCATATTAGCCTCTAAGAAACTTGGAGTGCTAAACAGATCGAGACAGTATTTTGCCCACGAAGACACAGGTTTGCGCGTTCACCGCTAAGAAGACGCCGTTGGTCGTATCACCTCAATTTGAGAGCACTTCCCTAACTGCATCAGCCAGTATCGGAATCCTTGGCGTCGATATATCAAGCAAAGTCCAGTTTCGCGGTCACTTAGAGAGTAAGGCCATATTAGCCACTAAGAAAGTTGGAGTGCTAAACAGATCGAGACAGTATTTTACTCCGGCCCACCGCCTGCAACTTTATAAGGAGCAGGTTCGGCCGCACATGGAATACTGTTCTCATCTCTATGCAGGTATACCCCAGTACCAACTTCTCCCTCTTGACCGCATTCAACGGAGAGCGACTCGCATCATCGACTGCCAAGATATTTTTGATCTGCATCCTCTATCGCTTGTATCATGGGGAGTGTTCAGAGGAATTGTTCGGACTTATACCGGCTGCTGGTTTCCGCCATCGTACCACGCGACAAAATATCCATCCCCATCACCTGGACGATTGGCACTCCACCACTGTGCGCTTTCAAAGAAGCTTTTTGCCTCGCACAACCAGCTTATGGAACAAATTGTTGCCTGCCGTATTTTCGAACCGATACGACCTTTAAACCTTCAAGAAAAGAGCGTACTCCTACCTAAAAGGCCGGCAACGCACTTGTGACTCTTGAGTTGCGGGTGTCCATGGTCGGCGGTAGTCACATACCATCAGGTGAAACGTCTGCTCGTTTGCCCCCTATCGCATAAAAAAAAAACTATAAATCAATGTGCGTTGTTTATAATAATAATTTAGAGTTCTTTTTTTAAATAAATATCTAAATAAATGGATATCAAGAGTGACTAAATTGGTTCGTTTTTAACAGTATTAGAGCTTTCTGTATACATAATTATTAAAAACTAATAACTCTCACTACGAAAAATAGTAACATTCGTACGTATACGTGTCGTACCTGTAGTAACATTCTTGATAGCGAGTAGTGTAATTAGTCTGGCCGTAGTTCTTTAAGAAGGTTTGTTGACCTAAGAAATATTCGTCGTTGTTGCCAACCTTAATAAGCAGGAAATTAGGAAGAGTTAAGGAGATAGTTAATTCTTAGAAAGATAAACGATTCCCTTAGTCGTAGTATGTTTAGGCCATAATTGGTTATAAGTTCGTGGGTGTGAATAATCAGTTTTAAACGATTATTTTCTAAAATAGTTTAGTAGTTATTAAACTTAGGATGTTTATATTTTATGTGGATTCTACTATCACTACATAAAATTATAATTTAATACATTTAGCAGTTGAAATAACCTCTTGTTAGATAAATAAACGTTACATTTATATATTATCGGTTTCTCTTTTAAAGTTAATACATATCATGTAAAATTCATTATGAACCAAATCAAACCTGCAAATGGTTGTTCTTAACTCTAAAACGCAACGGAGTAACATAACAGAAACTTAAACTATTAATAACTTAAATTCCTCAGAAAACTATTAATCATTAATAGTAATACTTCAATTTTCGCTAAAGTATTGAGGAAACAGAAAGTCTAAACCTGTTAAAGATAAGACTAAGATATTTTTGCATGTAAATTTGAAGAGAGTTTTAAGTTTATAAGACTATTAAATGAGAAACATTTTAGGGATTACGTACTAGACCCCTTAAACTAGTTTCTTCAAAGCTTATACAAACTCGTTTAACCTTAAATTTTTGTGAAGCAGAAACATCTATGTAAAAGGATAGCAAATTATTTTAGCCAAACCGAATAAACCTCCCATTTTTCATTTACACATAATTTATTCTTTATACAATTCAAATTCCTGAAGACCACGTTTGACTTTCTAAAAACTCTGCATTGACCAGAATTTCGTATCTCGAAAGAATCAGCCACCACCTTTCACTTATATTCATACACATATCCAAATACGGGGACTACAGTCAATTTCACTGATCGCTGACAGGGTATTGTCATCTCACTAACTGCCTCTATTATCATTTATCATACATATGTACATAGATACATACATACACTCACGCCTGCATCCCCGGAGGGATAAGCAAAGGCGTCACAAACACCAGCTTTTTGATAATCGTAATTTAATAGTAGGCAAGCCTCTTCATCTATATTGTAGATCGAGCAAAGTCAACACACTGGAAGTTAAAAAAAAACAGAGTGATATAAAAGCCTATTAATATTGAATCAGAGGAAGCAGAGACCAGACTGAGGCAGTGAGCAAACTCTTCTTTGGGGATCTCTTCCACCCTTTTTCAAACGCAGGCACGGCATCTTCAGGGTTCATAAAACGAATTTCTCTAAGCTTCCTGTAAGGAGGATGACTCACTAACTAAACACCGATTTTCCATAGGCAAATATTCGATAGTCCGTCTGGCGAAGTGAGCTGGAACGTTAGGTGCTACTGTCTAACATTTTCCAAGACAACTGATAAACAATGACAGACATACCTATCTGCAGTAACAGTCCTTGTATCTTCTGGAACGACTGATGACAAGCGACGTCGTTTTTGATCTTCCGTCAAAATATGTGGTATCCATCTAGAACAATGCTTTCTGACGCCAAATCTTCATGTAAGACTTTTTGTACTTATCATCATACCAATACCTAAACCTGCCCGAATCTGTTGATATGTTACCCTTCTATTAATTCTGTCGTTAGCCGCACAGTACTCACGTTTTCTTCGAATTCTTCGAATCGAATCTTCAGTGACTTTGCTTCGACCATGTTTAAACTCACTAAACCAGTTGGCAGTAAGCAGTGGCACAAGGTGGGGCTTGGTAATGAAATGTTAATCGAAGTCCATCGTAACATTTTTGTTGAGTAAGACCGCTACGAAAGTCGTAATAAATCACTGAGAAAAAAATTGTCTAGTCAAATCCATTGCGATGCACGACAAAGACTTTAAATTGACGCCAATTTGTAAAAACAAATAACATATGAATTCATTACACATCTACAGATTCCCAAAGAGTTCTTAATTCAAATTTTAAATAAGTTTTTTATCGGCTTCTTTTCTTATTGGCTTCCTAAAAACTTTCACCCACTTATATCTACAATGTACTAATTTTGCTGCCAAACTGCTGTTCCTTTGCTTTTTTTTATAAGATTTAATCACTCCGCTTTAATTTGCTTGGCTACTTCCGGCAGAAGAAATTCCTGTTGAAGTTTAGTTAGGCCTCATGTAGTTTAGTAATAATGTACCAAAACCAAATGAAAATGGACTCACTAACATAACAATAAATTGAATACACTCTTACAGAAAGCTATAACACATATACAGCATATGTGACCAAGCTCTTCATAAGCCTCGATAGATGGAATTACCATCGTTAGGATTTTTATAACAATTAATGAGGATGAATGATGTTTTAACTTGTGTTTTAATAGAAAAGTATATTATCAACCTTTTTTAGACATCAAATCTGATTGCACGTGCCGATATACATAATTTTTCAATGTTTTCATTAGGATTCTACTGAAATATTTGATGTCAGCCATTGAAAAATGTAATAAAATCCTTAGTAAAGATTTGCTGGGTTCTATGCCTAATATTTGGAGTTTGAACAAGACAGTTTTAGTTTGTTTTAGAAAGTTTTAAAAGATTGCCCCTAAGGCTACTGAATTCGGATTGGAAACGTAAGACTTTTATGAAATGCCTGATAATTCAGTTACTTTCTAGCGAAATGGGTGCGATTTCGTAGCCGTTTGTTTTATACTTTGATTTTTAATCAGATATATATTAAGTTCATAGATGCTAAAATTATTTATAAAATCCTACTTTAAATATATGTGTATATATACTATAGATTAAATAGAATAGCGCGTATTACTACCATGTATACTTTTAAAGTAGACAGTAAAAAAACCCTGTCTAGTAAATAGCGCTAATAGTCGGTGAAAAGGCTCAATGTTGTTTTGACAAAACCCTGTCTAGTAAATAGCGCTAATAGTCGGTGAAAAAGCTCAATGTTGTTTTGGTTTTGGTTTTAAACCATGCCCCTTACCACCATGGTAAGGTACAAAAACTCCGACTGGATGGATCCGACCGATGGCGCCCTTTTTTATATACCTGGGAAATCTATCCTGGATTGATCTCCTCCAATTCCTGCGACGAGGGTACGGGGCCGCTCCTCCCAAGCAGTACACTCGGCTACCACGTGCGATGACGTTTCCTCATGACAAATGATGTGGTGTATGTAGTGTAGGTATTTTCCGAAGCACCCGTGGCCGGAAAACACCTCCGTTGCCCGGAGCGTTAGAGACCCATGTCTCCTATCGAGCCATTCTGGCATCACTGGCCGGGTGGTCTCGATGTTATTGAGGCCGGTGGATGCGTGTAAAAGGCGCTCCTGTCACTCCGCCACCAGTACCTGTCGCAAATCCGAGCGGTAACACTCGATTTCACGTAACACTGGTCGTTCCTCGGTCATATTGTTGCGCCACCGTCGTAAAGATGCGACGGCCCTCGTGGCGTAAATAATTTTTATTATATAATATATATTTTTTAAAACTGCCTGTTACCATTGTTAATATAAATTCTATAGAAATTATTCTGAGCTCAAGTAAAGGGGTATGTAGCCCCCCTTAATATTGATTAAAAAACCCTCGATTAAAATGATTATGGTAAATAGACAAATATGGCATGTACGGTGAGTCGACTTCTATCTTGCTCCCGATAAGTATATGCGAAGTCATCTAAATGAAATCAAATGAAATAGGATGATCGGATCGGAAGTGGATAAATTGGCATGTCACCCATTGTACGCGTAATTTGAATTTCTTGTACCGCTTACATTACAGCTTACAAATTTAAATGACAGTGAAATTTTGTTTATTTATAAAGGTACGTATCTCTTATGTTTATATTTTAAAAATGTCCAACTCTAATGATTTCATTCACAATTCTAAATCTAATGAATAATAATTATTATTTCACTCATCTCACAAACGGTTGTCTGATTCCCAATTAAAACAACAAGTATTTATGTTCAAAAGACAGATATCTCTTAAAGGAACACTATATACACACAATACGGCAACTATAAATAAGTGATTGAAGTGTGTATGTTTAAGCCTGCTATTCTTTTTTATTTCATGTTGTACAGGGTGTGATACATCTGCTAGGAAAATAAAGACAACTTACATATAAAATTAATTTAGTATATATTTAATAAGATATACTAATGCCTATTACCACAAATGGTCTATTAAGGTGCATCTATACTTTAATTGCACCTCGGCCATAAAACCGTCACGGCTATTCAGTAGTAGGTAGTAGGTGCTTAGTAATTTAACGACGCGCAATGTATAGATTTTTTTTATAGTTTAGGTTGACAGGCAAACAGACCGGTCACCGGTACAACTCAAGTCGTAAATGCACTGCCCGTCCTCGAAGGTGATGAGGGGGGGGGACGAGAAGAGGGGAAGAAGGAGACGGGTAATTGGACCTTCGATCCCCTTACTTACTCGCCAATACATTGCAAGCATTGTATGTTCACCGGTTTTCTGTGAGACCGTAGTATTCCTTCGGTCGAGTCGGCCCATATCGTGCCTAAACGTGGCTCACCCACGGTAACATTATAAGACTCATGTTTACGCATACGTACCCTATCTTTCTATTGTACTTGGAATCGTCTTTTATGAATAGAATCTTATATGTAGCTTAAATTATGATAAGATCTTGCCGATGATTTATTAGTTTTAACGTTACTTTAGACTCACAAATGAACTTGCTCACAATCCTTTTCTGTAGTAGCTGTATATTATTTATTATTATTCATTCTTTAATCACTTAAATTATGGTAGATAAAAACACTTAGCTTAAAAACAAATGGTGAGAACCCTATTGATATCTGTAACAGATCACCTGTTTCAAAGAAAAATAATGAATTAAAATTCTCTTATATTTATTAACATAACTGTGTGTGTAATTTACTTTTACAAAAGCACATCGCCGAGTGATATATACTCGTATAAAACTAATAAATATGTGACAGGTAGCGCAAAAAAAAACAAAATTAAACACTGAAACGTAAAGAATAATAAGACTTAGGGAAATAAATTTTTGCTAACATTTCAAGGCAATGAGTAGCGACAAGTCCAAGAAGGCGGCGAAAGGGCGGATGACGCATAAGTCACTGTCACAACCCGCGTCCACCGACACTTTTTTGTTCTCTAGCGCGGTTTGTGCGACCAACAATGATTAAATATGTGTGCTAAGACTCACTTTGAGTCGTAATGACTGCAGTACCAGATGCTCAGTTTGAATATACCTATGCTACAAAGTATTTATTTTTATCTTTATGTATTACAAATTTTCGCACTGCTGCTTGAGACGTCTTTGAAGGTTCCTGTGTAGAGTATTTAAATACAAGATTCTTAAGAACATCATAAATGACTGAAAACTCCCAGGTCTCCTCCCAAATTTTTAAATATGCGTTGTTTTGGACGTTTGGATATTGAAAAACTGTGTACAGATGCATCTAGGCTAGACTGGAGGAATGTGACAGAGGCTGCCAATGTTAACGAGAAACTTAACAGTTTTAACAATAGCATTATCCATTTATATGACATCCATGTTCCCATTAGGAGAGTAAAACTTACGCGTACTCCAGCACCGTGGATGACGGAGGAGGTGCGAATGGCTATGGGACGAAGGGATCGGGCTTTCCGACAGTTTCGAAAGGACCGCAGTGAAGAGAAATGGAACATTTTTAAGACTGTAAGGAATCGGTGTAACCAGGTTATACGTAACGCAAAACGCCGACATATTCTACAAAATATTAAAACTTCATCTCCTTCCAGTATGTGGAAGTTTCTAAACACTATGGGTATCGGCAGGCAACTACGCACCGAGTCTCAATCGACAATTGGTTTGAATGATATCAACCGTCATTTCTCATCTACAATTCAGCTAGATCATCAAACCAAGTGTCGGACCATGAACCATATTGCTGGTCTACCCAGACCCAACATTGCTAATTTTCAATTTTCTCCAGTGTCTTCTGAGGACATCAAAAAGATCATCCTTTCCATCCGTTCCAATGCTGAGGGCTGTGATGGCCTTAGCCGTAGGATGATAGTCACCATCCTGGATCACGTCCTTCAGGCCATAACTCACATTATTAACTTTTCCCTCGATTCCGGAACCTTCCCCTCTCTGTGGCGCAACGCTTATATCATTCCTTTACCTAAAATAAAAAATCCTTCCCTTCCTGAACATTTCCGTCCCATTTCTATTCTTCCCTTTCTATCAAAAGTTCTTGAAGCGTGTGTTCACAAGCAGCTCTCTCAGTTTATCTTCCAAAATAATCTCTTAAGTCCTCTCCAATCCGGCTTTAGGCCCGGTCACAGTACTGTTACTGCACTGCTGAAAGTGACTGGCGATATTAGGGAGGGCATGGAAGGCACCAAGGTTACCGTTCTAGCCCTGATTGACTTTTCTAATGCCTTCAATACCGTCAGTCACGATGTCCTATTATCCATCCTGTCCTATCTTACGATCTCATCAGAAGCATTGGAATGGTTCTCCACTTATCTTCAGGGACGACAACAGTGCGTTCGCGTTGATGACCTGTCATCAAATTGGTGTGAACTCCACACTGGAGTCCCTCAAGGCGGAATTCTATCTCCACTTTTGTTTTCAATTTACATTAATCTCATAACTCAGGACCTTCAGTGTGCGTATCACCTTTACGCCGATGACTTGCAGCTGTACACGCAGGCCAGCATTGAGGATATACCGCAAGCCATTGACAAAATTAACCAGGACTTAGATTTAATAAAAAGCTGGTCGGAGAGGTTTGGATTGTTCGTGAATCCCACTAAATGTCAGGCAACTATCGTAGGTAGCAAACGACTTATGGGTAGGATTGATGTGACTTCCATCTCACCTGTAGTCTTTAATAGCTCAATCATACCCCTAAGCTCAGTGGTTAAAGATCTGGGCCTACATATTGACTCAACTCTTGATTGGCGTGCCCAGGTGGCTCACGTGAGTCGGAAAGTGACTGGAACTCTCCGAAGTCTATATCGCCTTAAAAATTTCCTTCCAACTAAAACCAAGACAATCCTAATGCAGTCCCTTATCATTCCCATGATCGACTATGCTGATGTATGTTATTTCGACCTGAATGCAGATCTGCTCAATAAACTTGACCGACTTCTTAATAACTGCATTCGATTTATTTTTAATCTTCGCAAGTATGACCACGTGTCTGCTTTACGTTCTGAATTAAAATGGCTTCCGATTCGCCAGCGACGTAATCTTCGCGCACTGACTTCTCTCTTCTCTTTCCTTAACTCTCCATCTCCTCCATCTTATTTAGCACCCTATCTTCGTTTACTGTGCTCAAATCATGACAGAAACCTTCGCTCCTCACACAACAATCTTCTTTTATTTCCCCCTCATAACTCCAACTTCGTGAACTCTTCGTTCTACGTCCAATCTGTTCTTCTTTGGAATGCGCTCCCACTCGAAATCAGGATGTCTACAAACCGCTTCACGTTTAAACAAAGGGTACGTGATCTCCTGCTCACTGAGTTGGCTTAATTGTAGCATCATTTTTTTTTTTCTCGTTCTTCTCTTTTGTTTTTTACGTAAGTAATAATGTATATGTATATGTGTATAACATTTTTTTTTCTTGTATTTATACTATTTTTTTTACACTAGTTCCTTTTTTCTCCCTTATTCTTCGCACCTACCACTTTTATTTTTGCAACACCCCAAGGTTGACTGGAAGAGAATGCCTAAGGCATTAAGTCCGCCTTGTACAATATGTGCATAAAGTTAAATAAATAAATAAATAAATCTAGAATTAATAACGTATTTAAATTCCACAACATTTCTTGATAAATCCTTTAATGTTCTTGCAACGCTCTTGTGAAGTGCATTTCCAATAGAAATAAGGAAAGCTCGAACCATATAATACTTACAAAGTAATGCAATGATTTAAAGGTAGGTAGTGAACCTACCTAAGATAATAGATAAATCAGTAAGCTGATCATGTAACCTGTAGCTCGTAGTAACTGTCATTGTTGTATTGCTACTTACTGAGCCTAAGCCTTTAACTACCGCATAAGAGCCTTGTTTTGTCAAAATACCTCAGGCGGAACACATTTAAGAATTACGCTAGAGCGAAAACGGTCACTCTAATTTATTCTGCCGTTAGACCCTGAAACAAAAAAGTTTTAGCACTTGAACTAAAATAAGAAGTTCACGTTTATGCCCATAGTATCTTCTTTTTCAGGGGCTTTAATGTAAAAGTGTGTATATATTGGGTCTCTCACTGTAGTTTTACCGTCTAACTGAAACTTACTACCCTATTTTCAATGTATCATAATACCGACTAAAACTATTATTGGTATTCAATAACTAGTTAATGTTTTGTTTTGTTTTTCATTCAGTTCTGTTAAATACCGACAGGGCGATACATGGAACGAATTAAATTTACCATCGAAAATAACCATTAATATATTAAACTCATATTAATCAATAGTATTAAAGTTATGATACATTTTATCACAAACTTATAATCTTCTGGGAATCGCATAAATATAAACTCGTCAAATTCTTAGTATACCTACCCACCTGCCTAGATTTTTACGTGGCTAACCAGTTGTATAGTCACCTATTATGAATATTCAAGAACCTCTTACATATGAATTTAATTATCACAAGCTTAAACGAAATTACATAATATAAAGCTGTAAGTAACAGTTTTTAAACTTAAACACACCCCCTCGGAATGTTACTAAAAGCAAACATTATTTAATGAGGTACATTAATAAGGTAGCGGTGGTCTAGTTTCCCGCAATCCCGGCTCCCGGAGAGAACATAAGTGGAGATTGTCTGCTGTAATAAATTGATGTTCCCGCTGAAAGGACAATGCCCATTTTCGTTGTTTTACTTAAATTCGGTCGACGAAACTTATCAATTATTAAATTGATGTAAGTACAAATGTTTCTTTATGTTCCAAGCTCAAGAGGAAAGCTTTAGAGATTATCTTACTACATATGTTTTAATTCCTTTTATTTATTTAATTGATATTGTACAACATATTTTTGATGACATGAAAGGGCTAAGTGTTATTGTGATGTAATATGACAGTTCTTAGTGACAATGAGTGTGTGTGATTAATTGATTATAAATGTGACTGTTCTCTTAGAAGCTATTTGTAAGGTGTACTTAGTAGAATGATAAAAAAACATTGACTTATACAATATAGACAAATGCGTTGACTTATACAATCTTGATCAAAGGCTTGTTATACGTAAAATTGTATGAATTTTTAATTTTATATATTAGAATTATTACTTTAACAAAAAGAGATATTAAAATGGCTTTTAAGACTTTTTTGTAGTATTTATTCAGGTGCATCAACTCTTTAAATAACAAGTGTTGTATAATAACAAATGAATTAATAAACAGAAATTTGAAACAAAAAGAATTGTATACAAGCGATCAACGATATTCATTTCGCTAGGCGTTATAGTCATCCATGCAAACAAGAAATAGACGTGTAATGTATTTCAAATATCTGTCTTACCGTTTCTAGTTTCTCTAAAAATATAAAATATACATAGCCTACAGTACCTACAAAGTAAGCAGAGGTATACTGGGAAGTGTGATAAAAAATATTAAGAAATTAGCATTCCGAGTTGCTACAACAAATGTAATAAAACTAGCTTTTGATAAAGAACTGCTTTCTTTGAAAAAATTAAGAAGGTCTTGTACTATGTAGATTTGCTACTATAATACTTAATTTTAAGAGAACGTCCATGTATACGTATATCTCTACGTTCTTCTGGAAAAAATAAGCTGTTTGACATACGATTTATTGCAGCAATAGATCCAACAAGTTTTGGACAGAATATGTATTTCGAAGAATGAAATAGTGGCATATTTCATTTAGCTGTTACAATCTGCTACTAAAGAATTCAAACAGTCGTATACACATACATATTTTAAAATTATTATTTGTAGAGTCATTTCAGATAAAAGTTATTATGACTTGTGTCTATGTATACAAAATTACTGTGTCTACAACTTTTTACATATGACTACACATTTTTGGTCTGTTTATGTTTTTAGTATGTTGAGGAGGAAGGAAGGCACAGAACATTTCAATAAGAATTGGAGCTATCAATGAAATCATAAAACCATGATTTGAAAGCACTTCTACCGTAATGCTGTTTTCAACCAACTTCGAAAAAGAGGAGGTTCTCAATTCTACTATATTTACTTTTTTGTTTGTTACCTCAGATCTTTCGACTGGCTGAACAGATTTTGATGATTTTTTTTTTATTTTAGAGATGGTGCTTATTGTGTGGTCCCATTACAATTTGATCCAGTTCTGACACTGGCATCCATGAGAAAGCTATATAAGTCTTAAATTTGTGCGACAAATGGACGAATAACTCAATACCACGCCAACCGATTTCGATGATTCTTTTTTTTTTGGAAAGGATGTACTTCAGGTGTAGTAAAGTTAGATTCTGAAAAATGGCATCCATTAGACCTGAAGTTGGTTTTCTACTTTTTTAAAGTAAATCATTTTTCTGGTTTGTTGAACTCAACATCGAAATCGGATACGCCGCTTTGTTTATTCACCAGTTACTCACTACCATCAGTTGGGTAAGGGTATGTGGTAGTGTGTTAAAACGTATATACATCAAGGCTCCATTTTAAAAAACGACTAGAAAAACTAGTCCGTAGTTTTATTCCGTATGTAAACCTCACTCAGCCACAACCCCAACAGAGTTCCAACCTTTCACGATACTGATGAACTTTAGAAAAGAGTTATTAGCGAAATAGGTAGGCATTTTTAAGTGATGACCTTTAAAACATTTTATTTTCTTATTTTTATTATTACTCAACCAAATTTCTAATTTAACATTAAAGTCACCTGACAACTACTGCTAAAAGTATTTAGATAATAACTAAGTTTGAACGCCTGTATAGAATAGAATATCAATAAATTTTATTAAAAACTGAAATCCAGAATTGTAAACATTTTTAGGTTTAAATTTTGGTTAAAGTCGGATTCCAACAAATTCCAAATCATTTGTTATATTGAGATAACTATAAATGTCAGAATATATGTTTGTATTTAATGGCTGATTCAAAAGACGTAAGAAAAAAGACCAAGCCAATAAAAACTTACAGGTATTTTTTTTAATTGATAAATTTCAGAATACCTTTAGATAAAATTATATTTTGGGTACATTTTTATAAAGAGATGAATAATCACCACCTTATTCATAGCTTATGTGACGCTAATAGATTAGATGCAAAAATATTTTAAGCCTTTGTATGTTTTATTACAACATATATATTAAAAATCTAGTTCAACCCCCTCAGTTTCACCTGTTTGTTATAGTCTATATTACATACATACATACATACATAATATCACGCCTCTTTCCCATAGGGGTAGGCAGAGACCACTTCCTTCCATTTGCTACGATTCTGACATACCTTTCTTCTTTAAGGGCTTCTTTAACTTTCATTCCGTTCCGCATACAGGCTCGTCGGTTAAAGGTACTTTTGACCTGACCTTTGCTTAGATTTTCTTGGACTTGGTCCAAGAACATCCGCCTAGCTCTTCCTCTACCGACAACTCCATTTACCTCTGCCATATAAAAACCTTTTGTCAACCTTCTTTTATTCATCCTTTCGATATGCCCGAACCAGTACAGCATACTTTTTTCTATTTTAGTCACTACATCCTCTTTCTCTAGTCAATATTTATCTCCAATAAATACTTTATCCAATATAAAAAGAATAATTTAAGCCCAACAATTCCATACGAACTATTCCAGAGGTTTAAACAAACCGAGAAAAAACACTCTTCCAACTTATCAGTATAGATTTCTTATGATCGTATTGTTATCGCACCTCGAAGACACCGAGAACAGAGTATCTATCGTAAAAATACGAGTTATTCTCTAAAGAAATGTGTCGGTCAAAATATAGTGACAAATTCTGTGATGTTTCCAGAGTCTACGATAAATAAAACCAAACTTGTTCTGAACATTTTAAGATACTCGATCATTTTGATTACAACCTGAAATCGATATTTCATTATTTTTAGTTTTCTGTTTCTCCTCCCCACTAGAGACTTTTATTGCTGTAAAATGATATTATTACCTTATAAATAACAAATACGCAACTAAGAATACGACAAAAGTGAAAGATTTATACCCGCTTAGGTATATTGCGCAAAAGCAGTTATAAAATGGGATAAAGTGCTGTGTTCTCTGCGTTCCCACAAGTCGGGAACAAACAATTTCAAGTTTAGGGACGATAAATCGGACATTTTGCTGAGCTGCGTGTATATTTGAGGAATTATTGTTGAATGCAAGACTGGTTAAAATTATTTTCAGGTGGTATGAGGGAATTTAAGTGTGTGTAGTAAGTCTTGTTCATCAATAAAAGTTTAACATAAATGCTTTTAATTATTCAATAGAATATGTCCAATTCTAAACCGACTCTTGAGTCAAAGAGTTGTATTAAACGTATATAATAATGTAGTACCTACTATGCAAAGGATAAGGAGGCCGTGTCTTTTTCTTTATTCTTCAACTAATTCAGTGCGTATAGTTATTACACATAGCTGCACCGCTAGACAAATATGGGAGGTGACATAGATAATACTGACTTTCTTGTACCGTACTCCTTAGTTCTAATATATTGTTTGTATCCAACACATACTGTCATGTCAATCATACTCTACTCGCTATTCATGCTGCGTTTGCGTCTCAAGTAAAGGCCGGAGAAACAGCTATAATGGGGCTAGAAACTTATGCCTAGTCTCATATAGTATCACGTATGTGGTTGTTTTATGTACAATAGACCAGACAGATTAAAAGCAGGGCAATGCTATTTCATTTCATATAAGTATATTATGATACGCGTGTATGATCATAGGTTAAGTTTTACGGGTTCAAAGACGCACAAATCAAATGAATTTCAGACGTGTCTAGAATTACGATTATGACCTGTGCATTGATGATATAAAATAACCATATAATAAACCTAACAATACACACTACACAAGATAAAAATAAATAACTTTTAAATTTAAAATACCTCCCTGTAAACCACTCCAAGAGCGGATGACCTTCAAACGGCTAAGCAGATTTTCTTATAACATCGATCTCGACATCGAGAGTATGTGTTCTTAACAAAAGAAATAGGCCGCAGGCAGACATACACATACGCCCTTTTTTCATCGGGCTCAAAAGTAGTTCTAATTATAATTATATTAATTATAAATAAAATGACAAATAACTAATTCCAACAAAAGAGTAATTCACAACCCATAATAGGTAACGATGGTTTTACGGATATCATCTTGTTTATAGAATATGAAATAGAACATGGTGACAGCCCAAAAGCAAAATCGAAACGCAATCACCATTCCATCTCATTATATTGGACTATCAATCAATATTGATTATATTAGTGGACCTCTCATTATTGGCATTGCAGATTGTTTAATTATATAGTTAGTGAAATGTCAGTAATTTGATAATGTGTTGATTTTAATCAATTCATACTTTATATATATTCATACCGACATGTGTGTAAACATATACTTATATCGTAATTAAGTTTTAATAAATTAGTTAGTTCAAATATTGATATACGATAATATACGATATATGTACAGTCATTTACCTACGTAGGTAGGAACACTTAAATAAATAAAGCACTAAAACATAAAGCCAACCATTTCTACAAGAAAATAACTAACTTTTTCACATCCACAGTAATAAACTTCATGTACTTTCTGAAACAACAGTCCCGTCGAAAAGATACATCGCGTCCATTACGTGCAAAAAGTTGACAAATAACAGTCATAGAGATACGAAAAGTTCAATTCCCCGGCTGACTAAAATTTCTATTAAAGAAAGTGCAGCTTTTAGAGCTACGCAAAACCTACGCAAAGGTAATTCAACATAACAAAGTTCACCTGTTTTATTGTTAATATTAATCACTTGAGCAGTCACTGTTAAGTAGTAATAATCATGCAATCACGCGCGTGTGAACATTACGCGTTCGCGATTAGCGGCTTAGGCGGTCGGAAGTGCGCCTACAACTGAATGCGAAGCTCGCGCCGTAGCCGCGGGAAGCCAACTGGCGTAGTTCCTTGCTACGGAATACGCGCTGCATTCCTCTACATTTCGCGCAGTCGCAACTGCTGCATTTACTGCTGTGTGAATCATGTCGTTAAAAATAATATAGCAGAAATAAAACCGACTCTCACGAGTTTAAAAATAAATAATGTCTTGGTTTTTATTTCGTGTGTCCTTACATTTAATTTGATAAAGAAATAATAATAATGTGGTTTTTTTCTTCCTGTGGAAGCTTTCCAGATTTCTTTAAATCTATTATTTACTAGACTAGAATTTTCTTTTACCGTCAATTATCTAAAAAGTATTCAAACCAAAAATTATACAATACCTTCGTAATACATAGTCAGTTTTGTTTTACTATATACATACATATGTATGTACATATAAACCTTTTGTACTCGTAGTAGCGAAGCGTACCTCAAGATAAAGATAGCTTCTAAATTATATTATGTATATATATGTACATAGTACAACCTTATCAAGCAGGTATATGATGTTTGCATATTAAACCTAATGTTTATATCCCTTTGACGCCAAAATTAAAGTATTCGCGTATATAACATGTGACATATATGTATATACATAATACATATGGCTTTTATAATATAGAAAAGGAGAAATAGCGCTCTTCTTTGCCTAAAAGAGAGCAACGAGCTGAGGATAGTGGATGAAAGCAAGAAAAGAAATGTATGGTTACGGTCTCTACACTCCATATCTATCGGAATATGAACCCCGAAAAAAAGGGAAATTCTTTTACTTTCCAGTTAAAAAGTTATGGTGCAACAAGTGGCACTGCTCTGTTTTTTGCCGACTCCAAAAAAGGAAGAGGTTCTATGTTCGACCGTATCTATTTTTGTGTTGTTCGTTAAGTGATTTCCTCTCAAGTTGCCGACCGATTTTCAAAATTTTTGTTTTATTCAAAAGAGTTATACTGTTGTCATTGCATTGTGACCAGAAAAACAGCATTTGATCACGGGATACCAGGGAAATTACGAACAAGTTTTTAAGTTTACGTTTTTACGGTAGAAGTATTGCGGAAAAGAATTCTAAAGGCCCATTGAAGGCAGTTATCTACTTTTTTAAAAGACAATTATTCTATGGAATAAGCATTGCTAATTGTAGCAAAAAATATGTTAACTGTTTATCGTATTCCTATTTCAAAATCAAGGGCTCAGTATCGAAAAAACTATTGTCTATACATCTAAGTTTTTACGAGGTAGAGCCATGCTTAGGCACGAAAGGGGCGACTCAACCGGTGCGATACCACGACCTCACAGAAAACCGGTTGTGAAGTAACGCTTGCGTTGCATTTCCCCGAAATGAATGAGGTTTCCGAAGGCCCAAAATCCCCCACCCCCCTAATGATAGCGCTGTTAACAAAAAGGATACCCCAGGGGGGTACCAGCGCTAGTGTTGGAGAATCCCCCCTGGACGTCCAGGCTGCCCCTCGTACTCTATGGGGGGCTCAACTGCGCTCTCAAAATCTGCTCGGGGCAAGAAAAGGCATACCATGGCACCCCCTGTGACGTTTACCGTGGATTTTTGTAATATCAGAGGCTTTCATTCCAACCTCGACACTGTCCACCACCACCTGGAGACAGCCTTAATCTTTTTAACCGAGACGCAGATATCTCCAGCGGACATATCCTACCTCTGCTACCCTGGGTACGGACTGGAGCACTCCTTTGTTTCTAAGGCTGGTGTATGCGTTTACTTTATATATCATCTCGATATCACTTCTCGCCGCCTCGGCAATCTTGAAGGACCTCTCCATCTTATGACTACGTGTAGACTGCGACGACCATCCCCGCATCTACGTATGCCTCTACAGGTCCCATAGCGCTGATGCCGAAACGGACCGACTCATCGACTACGTCCAAATGGCTACAGAATCAGTGCTCCAGTAGGTCCCATCCGCAGAGATCGTGATTCTTGGCGACTTTAACGCCCATCACGCCGAAGGACTTGGTTCCCACAAAACCGATCATGCGGGAAGATCTGTTCACGATTTCGTCTTGGCATATGGCTTGACGCAGCTGGTAGCAACGCCTACGCGAATCCCAGATGCAGAAAGCCACGTTGCCTTCACTGTTGGATCTTCTGCTGACTTCACATCCTGACGGCTACAAAGTATCCGTTGAGGCCCCTCTTGGCTCTTCGGACCATTACCTGATTAGGAATATAGTGCCACTCCTTCACTCGCTGCGGCCGCGAGTTTTATTATATATTTGCTTCAGGTTATGGAACTTTTCATTCCATTCTCCCCGATTCCCACAGGTGGCAAGTCCCAGCCCTGGTTTGGTCGAACCTGCAAATCGCCGTCCCGCCGAAAGCAGGAATGTTACCAAGCATGGGCTAATGCAGCGACAGCACGGGATGTAAAGACCAGCACATTAAAGAAGCAATTTAACTTTGCCTCCAGGTCCCTCAAAAGAGTAAAGCGAAGTCGGCTCACATCAGCAGAATTGGCGAGAGACTAGTGAGTCTCCCTTCCAGAACTCGTGCATTCTGGTCTCTTGCCAAAGCTGTCCAGGGGAACTTTTGTAAGCCATCCCTTCCACCTCTGCACATAGGAGATAATTCGTTAGCCCACGACGCTAAAGATAAAGCCGATCTTCTGGGCAAACTCTTTGCGTCCAAAAGACCCTGGACGACGGGGGAAATGCACCACTGACCATACCGCAGTGCGAGAGCCGCATGCTGGAAGTCCGGTTTACACAAAGGGCAGTGCGTAAAGCGCTTCTTTCCCTCGACGTTCTTAAGTCGAGTGGGCCCGATAGAATCTCCCCTATCGTGCTAAAGACGTGTGCTCCAGAGTTGGCACCGGTTTTAACGCGCCTTTATCGGCTTTCCTAAAAGGAGATCGCTCGGATCCATCCAACTACAGACCCATAGCCATCACCTCCTTGTACTCCAAGATCATGGAATCCATTGTTAACTGCCAGCTCCTCCGGTCCCTTCCTTAATGATCGACAATACGGCTTCCGTCGGGGTCGTTCAGCTGGTGATCTTCTTGTTTACTTGACTCACCGGTGGGCACAGGCGATCGAGACCAAGGGGGAAGCGTTAGCCGTTAGTTTGGACGTGGCGAAGGCCTTCGATCGGGTCTGGCACAAAGCGCTCCTTGCGAAGCTTCCTTCCTATGGGCTTCCCGAGAAACTGTGCGATTGGCTCACCAGTTTTCTTACAGACAGAAGCATCAAGGTTGTTGTTGACGGTGCATGCTCCGACTCCAAGTCTGTTAATTCTGGTGTCCCACAAGGCTGTGTGCTATCACCCACGCTGTTTCTTCTGCATATCAATGACATGCTGCAGATTAGCAGCATCCATTGCTATGCAGGCGATAGCACGAGTGATGCCCTTTACACCGGTCGTCTCGGGTAAACATCACCGAAAGTCGATCCAAACTTGTGTCTGAAATCGAAACTTCTTTATCAAAAGTTTCAGATTGGGGTCGACTTAACCTAGTCCAATTTAACCCCACGAAGACACAGGTTTGCGCGTTCACCGCTAAAAAGATACCATTGGTCGTATCACCTCAATTTAAGAGCACTTCCCTAACTGCATCAGCTAGTATCGGAATCCTTGGCGTCGATATATCAAGTGAAGTCCAGTTTCGCGGTCACTTAGAGAGCAAGGCCATATTAGCCTCGAAGAAGCTTGGTGTGCTAAAGTAAAGCAGATCGAGACAGTATTTTACTCCGGCCCACCGCCTGCAACTTTATAAGGCGCAGGTTCGGCCGCACATGGAATACTGTTCTCATCTCTATGCAGGTGCACCCCAGTACCAACTTCTGCCTCTTGACCGCATTCAACGGAGAGCGACTCGCATCATCGACTGCCAAGATATTTCTGATCGACTTGACACCTTGGCGTTGCGTAGAGATGTAGCTTCACTCTGCATCCTCTATCGCTTGTATCATGGGGAGTGTTCAGAGCAATTGTTCGGACTTATACCGGCTGCTGGTTTCCGCCATCGTCCTACGCGACAAAATATCCATCCCCATCACCTGGACGATTGGCACTCCACCACTGTGCGCTTCTCCAGAAGCTTTTTGCCTCGCACAACCAGCTTATGGAACAAATTGTCGCCTGCCGTATTTCGGAACCGATACGACCTTCAAACCTTCAAGAAGAGAGCGTACCTCTACCTAAAAGGCCGGCAACGCACTTGTGACTCTTGAGTTGCGGGTGTCCATGGGCGGCGGTAGTCACTTACCATCAGGTGACCCGTCTTCTCGTTTGCCCAATATCGCATAAAAAAATAAAAAAAGTTTTAATCGAAACTTGAGCATTTCTTATTGATGAATGATTCTACTCTATTGATAACTTTGGTAAATGAAGTTTTCAATAATTTATCCTTATTGCAATGTCTAATACGGTCAAAATAGGTATAGATCCTGAGAGAAAGTGACCGAACCGTCACAGCAATAGATTAGGTTTAAATTTCTAACATTACGTATAGGTATTATGACGATTAAACATAGGCTAAAAACGGGTTTTAAAAAATTCAACCCCTAAATTGGCGAAACGGCGGTTGTGAATAATGGCAACTAATAAGCCCGCCACTATTTTCGATCAGTTTCTAAAACGTTATAGAACTATCTCGAATTTCTTAGAGTAGTATATAAATAAAGCAAGAGTTGTATGTCAGATCAGTTGACAACTGGATCTCGAAAAAAGTAAAACTACAGTAAATTATGGATATTTCTCGAAGAGAACTTCGGCTGCTTTTACTTCACGATCGCAATATATGTGCAACGATGAGCGAAGGCGTGCTCTCTTATGATATCACCAAACTTTGGATCAGAAGATTTAAGGATGGATATTATGACCTATCTGATGAATCTCATCCAGGACGACCTCCTACAATAGATGAAGATGAGTTAAAAAGACTCATAGAAATGGATTCCAGGTTCACTTCACGTTATCTAGCAGAGCAGCATCAGGGTTCTCATACTGCAGTAGAAAAACAACTCCACGCTTTAGAAAAAACCTGGAAATATTCAGTTTGGTTGCCACATGACTTGACGCCGTTTTAACTTCAGAAGAGAGCTAACGTGTGCATATAGAACTACTTAGTTATCATCGTACCAATGAGTGGCTGAGAGTTGTAATTACGGGGGTGAAAAGTGGGTTATGTACATACATTTTTCACGTAAGTGCCAGTGGCTTGGACCTGGAGAAGCAGGAGTACCGGCATCAAAATCTGACACGAGTAAAAAAGTTATTTTAAGTGTGTGGTGGGGAATAAACAGAATTATATACTGGGAGCTGTTGCCATCTAACACTACAGTCACGGCCAATATTTATTGTGATCAACTGGATAAAGTAGCAGCGAGATTACCGAAAAATCAAAATAAAGTATACTTTTTGCACGATAATGCTCGACCACATGTAAGAAAAGCGACTCGTGAAAAATTACTTTCGCTTGGCTGGGTTGTCCCTCCTCACCCACCGTACTCTCCAGACATTATGCCCTCAGATTATCATCTATTTCGTTCTCTGGCCTACTACTTAGCCGATAAAAAAAAATGAAGACCAGTCTAAAAGTGACCTTTACCACCTTTTTTAATCAAAAGCCTAAAAACTTCTACGAGGAAGGCATTATGTCTCTGCCAGCGCGTTGGCGACAGGTGATAGAAAACGACGGTGCCTACCAATTCTTTCCTCTCCCTATTTGACCATCCTCCCTTTCCCCTCCACCCTTTCCTCTACCCCAGGAGGACGCCACTCTTGTAACTCTTGAGTTGCAAGTGTTCACAGGCGGCAGAACCCACTTACCATCAGGTGACCGTATGCTCGTTTGGTTGCTCTATAATATAAAAAAAAGAGATATGTATATTTAAAAATCATAGGATTACTCTTGTCAGTAACTGCTTTTTAAATATCATCTTCAGGCGACAAAAAATATAAGAACCATCTCTTAGATTTTTTGGACCACATCCCGTCATAAACCGAACATATCCCGTGAATGTCATGTAAGTATTTTGAAATTAATTTCCCATTGAGAAAACAGAAAACAATTGTTCAGTTCAGCATACTCATTCCTAACCCTCTGTAGCGTAGTAAAGAGTAGACTGTAGGCAAACATACCATTAAAATGCCTTGAAATTAATAATACTGTAACACGTAGTCCACACTCAAAACGAATGAACTAGTACGAAAAAATAACAACTAGGTGGTGCTACTAAATTGAAATTGATATTTGTATATCGACAGTCGGTATTTACGAATAGTGGCGGTTAGCTGTGATTTAAAAAAAATGTTTATTTGTTTCTTTTGGAGCACTATCTTGACAAATTGAAAAGGAAAGTATTTGAACTTAAAGGCGCGTCGGGGGGTAGCACATTATCACTCTTTGATTTGTCAGCCATAATATAAATGTGGGTAGTTGGGCGAGGAGACCAGGAAGTATTAATCACTAAAACACTTTGAAATATAATTGACACTCGTTTAATTAATCACCATATTAATCTTCAACACTTAATTATAAAGGATATTTGAGATATTCCACCAGAACACGTGGGTGCGTGCGCGCTCTCTCACCACTCAAATTATAATGGCCGCCTCCCCAGCACTCGGTGTTATATCGTATGTCAACCGTCAATTGCTAGTTCAAAAACTACCCACTAAATAAATGTGTGCGCCGTCAAACTTTATCGTGGAACGTTATTTTTTGTTTTTGTTTGTTTTGTTGTCCGTAAGCTACATCAGGCGAATTTCGTTTGATACCTACATATATGCCAATTTTAGTTTTTTTTTTATGTTCTAGACTATCTCGCAAGCGAGCCCTTGGTGAAAAAGACCTAATGTCTTCTGTCGTCTTTTGCGCTAAATGGTGGTGCAAATAGTGAAGATAGTCTAAATTTTGATGACGTATGCCTTTTGAATCCTGATTTTATTCCTGAATTGGATACCTTCAGCGATGATGCTCCAGAAGTGGATGTTGATGTGGAGTCAATAATATAAACTCTAGAAAACATTAATGTAAGTCATTCCTCTAAGCACTAAAACTGAACCGTCACACGAGAGCACTGCTGGACCTTCCCAAGTCAAGTAGATAAGAGGACCTGCTAAAGAAAAACCTGTTAAACGAAATTTGCACTGGAAGAAAAAGAATTTGGAGTTGAATGCAGAGCAGCTCATGTTTATGGGAAAAAAGGACCCTTGTTTCTAATCTTCTTCGTCTAGATACTGCCATACAGTTTTTCTTTGCCTATTTTCAAAAACACTAATCAACAAACAATTTTGAAGAGTTGCGATTGAAGATAGTACCCCTGGTGTACATACCGAGGTGTCTTGCCTTCAGAATATTATAAATAAATAATAAGGAGCAAAGTGGGACTTTTATTTACTCGTATTGTTCCTTACATTGTAACAATTTTACGTATCATCATTTGATCCTAGTGTGCATGATTTTAACGTGGTGCGCAGAGGCTGATCGCGCTCAACAATTAAATAATTGTGAGGTGACGCAAAATCTTGGTTGAACGACTGGGTCACGCACGACCGTACGTGGACCAATTATCAGATCGAATTCAGATCCCTGTGTCCTCGCAGCGTCGATAGTGCCACAGTGCTATTTGAAGTCATGTCCACAGGTTCAAATAAACACTCAACATACGCGATATACGCTCGTAAATCTATATTGTGTCTTAATATTGTTAAGGGCCTATCGGAAGAGTTGAAAGTTACCATTATCCTGCGGGGCATTACCGATCCCCAGACTAAAGCTGCGACTTCCAATGCTAAGCTACAGTTAAAAGACATGGTGGGTTTCTTGTCGGTTTACATCAAACCAAAAGTCGATTCTCGTAACTCCAATAATGCTATCCATCCATCTATCCATGTATCATCTAACCTGCGTAAACGTGAGGCACCCAGGTCATGTGATGCTCTATGTGCCAAATGCGGCAAAACTGGCCACAAAAATGGTGGACCGTTAGGACTCTGTCGCACCAACATCTAACTCTGTATCCTCAGCTTGGTGTAGGCTAAAATCTGTACTTTTTTGCAAACTTAATGGTCATGTTATCGACCCTTGTTTCCAAAGACAACGATCTCAGGGCAAAAACTTCGATAGTGTACATTTTTGCTCAGAATCGAGTCAGAACACAAAAACGTAACGTACGTCTCGGGGTATGCGTCCAAAACTTCTCCTATTACTAAATTACTCAGAAAATGCGAACCATTTGTGTGGGGTCCAAGGCAGAACGCGGCTCGTGAATATATTATTCAATGTCTGACTAATGAGCCTGTATGAGCGATATTCGATCCTAAGTTACCCACCGAACTTCATACTGATTCTAGTTCGGTCGGTTTTGGTGCAATCTTGTTGCAGGAGCTCCCCGGTAGGATGAAAAGAGTCATTGCTTATTTTAGTAAATCCACCCAGGGCGCTGAGTCTCGTTATCATAGCTACGAGCTCGAGACTTTAGCTATAGTACGCTCATTGCAGCATTTCGGCCACTATTTAATTGGTATTAACTTTAGAATAGTGACGGATTGCACGCAAACAGCTGACGCGGAGATGCTAGATCTTATGTCTAAGTTTCTTAACTTTGTAAATTGTATTACCTGTACACACCGACCGGGGAGGAATCACGTTTACTTTGTGTACTTTGTCACGTTTTTTTTCATTCCAAAGGGTCATAGACTTAGTTTATTAACAATATTGATGATCATGTTGACCCACAATGATCATGAGCATGTTGGCATTGATAGAACTACTGACCGCATACCGCGCCATTTTTGGTTTCCGGGCCTTCGACAGTTGATTTAAAAATATATAAGCCACTGTTTAACTTGCCTAGCACATAAAAAGGTACCTAGGGCTCCTTTGTTACCTATAGAGTCCTGGACTAAGCCGGCAATACCATTTCATTCCCTGATTCCAATGGATTTGAACACATTCTAGTAATCATGCTTTCTCTAAATTGTACAGTAGAACTCCAATTATCCGAACTCCGACTATCCGAATCGCCGATTATCCGAATCACAAAAAATTGTCCAAAAAAAGTCTAAGTGCGCTATTATTCTTCCCCCCGCGAAGCCAGTGTTTGCGCGTCAAGTCTTGACTTGACTTGTCTTAACTTGCCGTTGTGCCTACACTGACTTCCCCCCGCGTGTGTAGGTACAACGGCAAGTTAAGACAAGTTCCGGCGCATTGCAGTCACGGCGCACCTGTCATTGTTTGTTTTGATTAGCCAGTGTGCTATTGACCTTGCTCGAGGACGCTACTCTTTCGCTACGGCTTACTTTTGTTTGTGCGTGTACAATACTGTATTGTTTTTATACCATGGCTTCGAAAAGAAAACGTGTTGTGCTATCGTTAGCGGACAAACTGAAAATTATAGAGCAACTCGATAAAGGTGTAACGGGTAAGAAGTTGTCTGAGATTTATGGTGTTGGACAAGCAACAATTTCTGACATTAAAAACAGTAAGTCAACACTTTTAAACTTTGTTTCGGTGCTTGAAAATGAAGATGGAAGTTCCTCCAGGAAAACAATGAAGACAGCAACCAACAAAAATTTGGAAGATGCCGTGTTTAAATGGTTTTTGCAGCAACGTTCTATGGGAAATCCGATTTCAAGTCCAATCATTTGTGAAAAAGCCAAAATCTTAGCAGAAAAGCTTGGTTATTCATCTTTTAAGGCTAGTAACGGCTGGCTAAGGAATTTTAAATTCAGGCATGGTGTACGCGAGTTAGATTTGGCTGGTGAGAAGCTTTCAGCAGACTCTGCAGCTGCTGAAAATTTTATTGAAAAATTTAAAACTGCATCAGAATCCTATGATCCGGAGTTTGTTTATAATGCCGATGAAACTGGCCTTGTTTGGAAAGCATTACCAAAAACCACTTTGGCTTCTAAAACGGAATCTAGTGCCCCTAGACATAAGGTCAGTAAAGAACGTGTTACAGTGCTTAACTGTGCCAACTCCAATGGAAATCATAAACTGCCACTTCTTTTGATAGGAAAATCAAGAAATCCAAGAGCATTTAAAAACGTAAAACAACTTCCACTCTTCTACAAAAGTCAACCCAAGGCCTGGATGACTGCAGCTTTGTTTACCGAATGGTATGATGAAGTGTTTATTCCTGAAGTGAAAAAGCACCAAAAATCGGTGGGAAAAGAAGGCAGTAAGGTGCTTTTAATTGTTGATAACGCACCCACTCATCCTACAGAAGAACTGTTGGAAAGAGAGAATGGGCAGTTTAAAACGACGTTTTTGCCTCCCAATGTTACAAGTTTGCTGCAACCCATGGACCAGTCTGTTATTGAAACAATGAAGCGCCATTACAGAAGGCAACTGCTGAGAAAACTGCTGATCGAAGGTGCTGAAGATGAAGAATTGGTTTTGGCAAATCATAGCAAAATAAATTTAAAGGACTGCTGTTACATGGTAGCGGAAGCTTGGAGTTTGGTTACGGCAGTGACGCTAAGACATGCGTGGAATAAACTGAAAGGCCTACCGTCTGAGAAGAACAAAAAAAAAGAATCTGAAGAAAATGAGAAACAAGAATATGGAGAGGATGATGATGATAAAGATGCGTTGTCACTAGAGGAAATAAGAAAAATGATTGTAAAAATTCCTGGTTGTACAGAAGTAAGTGCTGAAGATGTAGGAGAGTGGATGGCTTGTGACACGTCTGACCCTGGTTTTCAAATTCTCAATGACGATGAAATTGTTGTAAGTGTGAGAGAAGATGTTGAAGTGGAAGTGGAAGAAGAACTTTCTGCTGATGTTGAAGTAGACGCTGGACCATCAGCTAGTGAAGCATTTGCCGGCCTCAAGACTGCTTTGAAGTGGATGGAGCGTCAGCCCGAGTGTGACCACTTGCAACTGCTCACCGTCAAGCGAATGCGTGACCTGGCTGCCCGAAAACGGTTGAAGACCGCAAAACAGCTTACATTGACGGAGATGTTTAAAAAACAATGATTTTTATTTCTAAACTTGTACATAAGTACATTTTATTTATATTTAAAACATGTGAAAATTTCATGTTTCTTTCATTTAATTCAATAAAAAAATAGTGCAATATCAAAACGTAGCTTTTATTCTCTCCATTGGCAATTTTTTAAAAAAAAATCCGATTATCCGAATATTTGATTATCCGAATGGGTCCCGGTCCCCATTAATTCGGATAATTGGAGTTCTACTGTATAACGTTTTGTAACCAGTTTTTTAGAAACAAAATATAAGCAAGTACTGTTCATCTAAAAATAAATTAAAATTGTCTGTTATCCAGTCGTCGATATATGTATGTATAAGTATGAGAACAAAATTAAGGTGCTTATTAAAAGGTTTCTGAGGGATTTTGTATTATCTTTAATAATAATTAAAATCAGCTAATTTTAATTACAATTAGCACTTATCAATATTGTGTCTTAAGATCTCGAGACCGTTAATAAAGAAATATTTGCTGAGAATATCAGCAAATATTTCTTTATTGTACTAATTAAGTGAATTCATTGCAATCACACAATAATTGCATTTAGTATTTATTCAATTTATACTGTAATTGAAAACGCCTGCAATTGTAATTATATTATATTAAAGTAGCTTTATAGGAATGTTGTATATGCAGTTTGACAGATTACCGAAGTTACATTATAATTTTTTTATTTATAATATGTAATACACATTCCTCGAAACAAGATGTATGTAACTTATTGTCTTTTGTCAAGTGCAGTGCTAGCTTTATACCGTTGTGTTGGCTGTTGTGATATATCTAATTGTACAAACGTTAGCGGATAGTACCCCTGGTGTACATACCGAGGTGTCTTGCCTTCAGAATATTATAAATAAATAATAAGGAGCAAAGTGGGACTTTTATTTACTCGTATTGTTCCTTACATTGTATTATCCCTCAGTAATGTATAATAAGTAACACTATGCTTTTTACATCCTCTCTCCCTTCTTCTCTCTCTCTCTCTCTCTCTAGTAACTCACCTAGTTCTGATGTGTCTTTGAATCAATCATCTAGAATGTAACTTTTAATATGTTTTCTTTTATCGTATTAGTAACTGATGATATGTTATTCAGAAGAAGAGAATAACACCATTTTGTGTATCGTACCTAATTAGTACAATAAAATACAGACAGAATATGACAACAATAAAAAAATAAAATAAAAGCGACTACCCACGAAAAAAGTTTTTTTTTTTGTATTTATGGTCTGTGCTACCAAAGATTAAAGAATCCCCCAGAAATCTGTACATGAGCTTACGATCTTCGTTTAAACCAACTAGGCACTACTACTAAACTAAATAGGCAGTCCTATTGTCCGCGTTGTACCGGCAAGATACAGATGAGCTTAAGACATTTTTCTCAAACGCTGTGTTTTTATTCGGCACTCCAGCCACAATTGTCTGCGACCGCGGCAGGATGTTCGAGCGCGCTGCTTTTCAAAACTGGGTAAATGAGTTGGGTAGAATAGAATAGAATAGAATATACTTTATTGTACACCTTAAAACAAAAATTTACAGTACTTATGCAAAATAGAAATGTACAATGGGCGGCCTTATCGCTAAATGCAATTTCTGCCAGGCAACCTTAGGATGGACAGAAAGCGTTTTATTTAAGAAGGATCAAATTTATAACTAGGTACCTATATTATATATATATATATATATATATATATATATATATATATATAAATAAACATACCTACATACAATTATATATATAAAAATGCATATACGTACACATATATTCTATACCATGGCACAGTACCATTAAACGCAATGTCCGGTAATTGTGACCAAATTATCCGAGCTATCATCCTGGGACTTCGTACAACTATCATCTGTGTCTTCAGTGGATTCACCTCTAGACCATATTGCTTGCTCCATTCGCAAATACGAGCCAAGTCCGTATTGATAGTTCCAAATGATCCTGCCAAATTCATCATCATCTGCATAAAGGTGGTAGGATGAAACTAATGATTTGGAGATGGAAAGTATAAAAATTCTGAAAAGCAGAAGTGATAGAACGCCACCCTGCGGCACACCTTCAGATGTATTACACCATGAAGAGAACGATTCTTCAAAGCGCACACGCTGCCGGCGTCCAAACAGGTAACTTTGAAACCAATCAACCACTGTTGGAGATATGTTAATAGAGTGCAAGATGCCTAGCAGGATGTTGAAATCTACGGTATTAAAAGCATTGTTAAAATCTAATAAGGAGAGTACCGTTAGATTTCCCTTCTCCATACCAAGCCTGATGTCGTCTGTGACGTTAATCAGGGCGCTGACCGTGCTGTGACCTGGGCGAAAGCCTGACTGCATAGTATTTAAGAGAGAATTTTTAGAAAGGAATCGTTTATGTACGAGGCGTTCCAGAACTTTAGACAAAAAAGGAAGTATGGAAATAGGACGATAGTCGGAAAAGGAATTAGGATTGGATTGCTTTGGCAAAGGGATAATCTGAGCCTCTTTCCAAGACTTGGGAAATATGCTACAACAAAGAGAATGATTTAGTACATGACACAAAATAGGTAGAATTTCGTCTATAATTGGATGAATCATGTTACGACTTATGCAGTCACTGCCAACAGCGTTTGAATGTGTTTACATTATGCACTCTTTAACATCACAAGCAGATAGTTGGCTAAAAGTGAACGGTTGGTGACCGGGTGTTGGAAGTGATGAAAGATATTGTAAAGTATTAGCTTTGGTAGTCTGATCATATCTGGACGAAGAAGAGAAATGTTGATTTAACAAATCGATGTCAACTCTTTTTGGGATGGTGTGTAACTGTGACTTGCCAACACCCAGATTTCTGAGGAATTTCCAAATTTTGCTTGGGTCTCCGTTCTCGACAGAGCTATGAATGAATTGGCGTTGTGCTTTTCTACACACCTTACTGCAGAGATTTCGTACGGCAATGTATTTATCACGATTACCTGGTGTGGGCCTAGATTTGTACTTACCTTTAGTTGCACCTTTTTTGGAAATCAGAGCTTTTATATCCGGTGTAAGCCATGGAGCAGGCAAGTGTTTAATCTTTTTAGCTCGGAGTGGTGCATAAATATTATAAAGCTCAGTCAGTTTGTTGTTCAGAATGGTAACTTTTTCATCCATAGATTCCGCTTCGATAAGTAAGCTCCAGCTACATTACACGCATCCTCACGTAGGACATTGAGGTTCAGGTCTAGAAAATTGCGTTGCAAAAGGATTTTGGGTTTAGGTTTAGAATGACGTAGTTGGTAAGAGAGAAAGATTAAGTCATGGTATGAAAACTCGTTCGCTGCGCACTGGCCGTGTTTAGCAACTAAGTTGGGGGAGGAAACGAGAATAAGGTCAAGAAGTGATGGCGTAGAATTGGGAAAATTATGGGTTGCATTCAAAGGAAGGAGGGACAGATTATAAGACTCGACTGTACTAAGGAAAGCGGAAGAACGGGAATCGTTATATAACATACACGTGTTAAAATCCCCCATTACTATACAATGACTGTAAACGGGGGAGAAACGTTCTAAAATTGTTTCAAAAGAGGGAAAAAAGTTGATGCGGGAAGAAGGAAAATAGTAAACGCCTAGTAAAAGTTTAGTATGAAAAAGATCAACTTCCAAAAACAGATGTTCACCAGCCATATTGCTTGGAGGAGGTGGTGGAGGTTGCGGTGATGTATAAGTCGGGAAGTGAGTAGGAGTTCGAAGGGAGACATGGTTTTAGCCATGATTCAGAAATGAGCATAGCATGGATATCTTTACAGTTAAAGTTGGTCAGCATCTGAGAGAAATGGGCCGGAAAACTCTGTGCATTTATATGGACCACATTAAAATTTCTAGTAACATCGGAAAACTGGGCTTGTATAGTTTCAGATAGTGTAGGTATACTAAGAAAGCTATCATCGTGACTATTCGCTGATATAAAACTTTCATCATCGCTGCAATTTGACATAACTATTGTAATAAAGAAAATGAATATATATATATATATATATATGTATATATATATATATATATGTATATATATATATATATATTCATTTTCTTTTCGACGTCGCCCTGCGGAGCAATAACACGAACCGAGGGGCTCTGATGACTTTCCGGAGACAGCAAGCGTCGGCCCTACTCGACGTGAACCAGCGACGCCAAGACGCCGGTGTAAACGATGGTCATCGCGTCGCGGCGCGGACGTCCATCAAGCGCGATGGACACCACCGAAAAGCCCGAGGAGAGCAGTGGCTCCGACCTCGAAACGGAGTCCTCAGAACAGGACTCCGAATTCACCCTGGTTGCGTCTAGAAAACGCAGCCGCCGCAGCCGTAAGGGTCCTAACAATACCCTAAAAACCGGCTCCGACAGCGCATTGACTGTCCAACCACCACCTCCCGCCTCTTCAAGGCCAATCTCGCCCAAGCCCACGGCAACCTCCGCTCATAAAGAGCCAGCACCTCCTCCGCTGTACATCCAGGATAAATCCAAATGGACAGCGGTCTCTACCTGGTGCAACGAGCACCGTCTTAACTACACCGCTGCCCGGTCCACCCAACAGGGTATAAAGGTCACAGTACCTTCCTCGACCGATCACAGGGCCGGATAGACTTCTGCGCGTTGTAGTCCGCAACGTTCCCAAAGAATTATCCACTTCAGAGATCAAAGAATCTCTATTGGCACAAAAATACCCGGTGCACGAGGTCCACCGCATGGTACGAGGACGATCGCACCTCGTCTACGACATGGTCATCGTGTCCCTCGACAATAACGTAGAGGGCAAGACCATCTTTAAGATGACGTCAGTCTGTGGCCTGACCGGTGTTACGGTCGAGCCACCACACCGCAGGGGCGGAATCTCCCAATGCCACCGATGCCAAATGTATGGCCACTCGGCAAGAAATTGTTTCGCTTGTCCTAGGTGCTTTAAGTGCCTGGATGACCACGCAACAGCGGACTGCAAGCGGCCCAAAGACAGGGCTCAATGCAGCGAGCCGGTAGCTTGCGTCCTCTGCGGTGAACAAGGGCACCCCGCAAACTATCGCGGGTGCACCTAAAACCCCCAAGGTGAGGAGCCCTCAGCCACCTCGCCCAGCCCCTCCCTCTTTCCGCCCCCCCCCCCGCCCCGCCCCGCGTAAATGCATAAGCCACTCCGCTAATTAAAGCAACTGAATTCCCTGCTCTACCGGCTCGGAAACCCGGTGTAAGCCCTAAGCCAACCGTTGGGCAAACGAGCCCACCGTGGGCCATCCTAACCCCCCTTCAGGGAATCACGTACCGTCGAACGTAGGTCTAGGGACCCAGGAGCTAGATCCGGATCTAGACCTTGTGGCGCGTTTCGCTAACCTCGTTGACACCAACGAAATACGACAGTTGGCAAATCTAATCCGAGAGAACGAGGGCAACCAACTAGCCCTACTCAACATTAGAATCAGACACTCGAGTGTACTCGAGAAGCTAGGTTCTTTTAGAGTCAACCCATAATGGATAGGTCCAACACAGGCAGAGTCAAACCCCGATCACTCAAGTTAGTGTTTTTCAATGCCAATGGCATTGTCAAACAACGAGACGAAATAGGAGAGTTTCTTAGGGCACACCAACCAGACATAATGCTGGTGCAAGAGACTTTTCTCAAACCATCACAAAGAAACCCTAACATCGCGAACTACTGCGTGGTTCGTAATTATAGGTTGAACTCGCCCCTAGGAGGCACCCTTATCTACTACAAAAGGTCCTTGCACTGCATACCTATGGATCCGCCTGCACTGACGTACCTTGAAGCGTCGATCTGTCGGCTAGGTATGACCGGACACCAACCCATCACTATCGTGTCAGCTTATCTGTCACCAAACTCCACCCCAGATAGACCTAGGCAACTACTCGAAAGCGATCTAAGGGCACTGCTAGACCAAAGCGGCGCAGTTATCATAGCCGGCGATCTTAATGCCAAGAACACAATGTGGAACAGCCACACAACGAACCGCAGAGGCAGAACCTTAGAGTCCCTATCGACGTTACTAAACTTTGACATTGTAACACCACTAGAGCCGACACACTACCCGGCAAATGTGACTCACAGACCCGACATCCTAGACGTGGCGCTTCTAAAGAACATAAACCTACGTTTGTGTTCAGTAGAAGTGCTACACGAACTAACCTCAGACCACCGACCTGTAGTCGTAGAATTCGCTCCACGTCTAGGTCCCATTGACACAGGTCATGTCCCGACTAAGATGATTACAGACTGGAAGCGGCTAGGGGAGAAACTCGAGTCGGTCTCGTCTGTACATCTCGACAAAATACCGGACAGCATAGTTAGTACAGAGGACACTACGACCGCAATCGATGCGCTCACAGATCACGTCCAATCGTTACTTAACGATTGTTCTCGGAATGCCCCAGCAACGGGAGACCGTCGTTGGAACCTACCCGAAGACGTGCGTGAACTGTTGAGACAGAAGAACGCGGCCGTCCGTGCCTATGACAGGATACCCTACTGAAGACCATAGGGTTAGATTACAGACTCTCGAGCGAACCGTTAAGGCACGCATGGATGACATGCGTCAATCTCGATGGGACGCAACATTAAGCGAGCTTGAGCCTTCTCATCTCGCCTTCCGGCAGCTGTCCCGATCTTTGAGTAAAGATATCATCACCACCATGCCTCCCTTAAACAGACCAAACCTCCCTCCGGCCTTGACGACTCAGAAAAGTCGGAGTGCCTGGCCGACAGTCTCGGGGCGCAATGTACGCCAAGCTCCCTACACATTAACTATAGCCACCTATTAGAGGTAGACGAAGAGGTGGAACGTAGAGCATCACTCCCGTTACCACCACTAGTGACTGACCCACAAGACGATAGGGACCACATCCCCCTAGTTACCCCAGACGAGGTAAAAACGATTATCAAGGACCTTCACACTCGAAAAGCATATCCGGGCTCGGGCGGTATTACAAACAGAGTTATCAAACTATTCCCCGATAGAATATTAATCCTTTTAACATTTATATTCAACGCAGCGCTCGCAAACAACATCTTTCCCCAACAGTGGAAAGAAGCCGTGGTTATTGGAATACCAAAACCCGGCAAACCTAAGTCCGACCCAACTAGTTATAGACCGATAAGTCTGCTTAAAGGTTTAGGTAAAATCTATGAGCGTCTAGTACATCGATAATCATACACACGTCTACAGTAGGCTGAAAGCATATGCCGATGACAACCTACTCATCCCCCACGAGCAATTTGGTTTTCGAACCAAACACTCGTGTGTCCAACAAGTCCACCGCATCGTTGAATACACCAGCGTGCGGCTCCAAAGAAACCTATTTACGGGGATACTTTTCTTCGACGTAGCGAAAGCTTTCGACAAAGTGTGGCACAACGGCTTGATCTACAAGCTTTTCACTATGGGAGTGCCCCACAGACTCGTACTCATGATACGAGACTACTTGTCGAATCGTAGCTTCCGCTACCGCGTGGAGGGATCTCTATCCACCCCCCACCCTATTCTCGCCGGAGTACCGCAAGGATCCGTGCTCTCCCCCCTCCTTTACACGCTATACACCAGCGATATCCCGTTGCACCGGTCTGTGCAAACAGCACTTTTTGCAGACGACACAGCGATATACTACTCAGGTATGAAACCGTCATCAGTCGTTAGGAACCTCCAATCTGCAGCTAACGCCCTAGGCGCGTGGTTTCGGAAATGAAGAATAGAGGTCAATCCCGAGAAGAGCCAGGCGGTACTGATTCACAGAAGACAGCTCAGCCTGTATCCTTTGGAGGAGATCCCACAAATAAGGATGTTTGGCACGCCTATCCCTTGGGCTAGGCAGGCCAAATATCTAGGTATAATCCTTGACGATCGTCTATCCTTCGGACCTCACATTAAGGCGGTTCGTAACAGGGCCGCCTTTGTGTTAGGTCGACTTCATAGCTTAGTGAACTCTCGTTCAAAGCTGTCGCTTAGGAGTAAAGTTAGACTTTACACAGCTTGCATTAGACCCATCATGACCTATGGTAGTGTAGTTTTCGCACACACTAGGGAACACAGGATCCATAGGCTACAAACACTACAAAATAAGTTCATGCGCCAAGCTACGGGAGCACCGTGTTATGTGCGTAATGTCGATCTTCACATCGACCTAGAGCTGCCGACCATCAGGCAATTCATAAAGCAGTGCTCCCTTAGCTACTTTGACTCTGCTCCGACTCACCCCAACCCTTTAGTGGTTGCGGCTGTAAATTACACACCCAGCAATATATCACGAATACGTAGACCTAAACATGCTCTCGGAGAGCTAGACGATAATATCACACTCGCTCAACGTAGAGCGCACACAGCTCGCGAAGCTACCACAAATCGTCCGCAATTTCGCCCCCGCCGCGGGGCCGGAATACGCGTCTCGTTAATCATTTAAATGTGGGTCTTGGTCGCCCTAGTTTGCCAGCGATGCCCCAAGCCGAGGTGCGTACTCCACAGGGGGTGCCCTTGGGCAACGTCGCTTAAAAAAAGACCGGTTGAGAGCCCTCAGCGCTCACCGTAAGCCCGTGCAAGGTTGTCGAGGCCATCTGCGCCCAACAGCCATACATCACACAAAAAAAAAAAAAAAAAGGCTCGAGTACACTTTGCTGAAAGCGCTCAGAGACCACGGACGTTACTAGACTGGTTTAACTAAATATTTGATTACTGTTACTTAGTTACGCATCACTGTACAATAAATAATTGTTAGGTTTTCAGTGCTGTTCTTTTTTTTAAAAACTTAAACTCTTCTGATTTCTAACAAAAGATATTCATGAAAACGAAATACAGAAGAGTACTTAGCTGTTCCGACTGGCTGATCGATGTTTCAACTGTTGCCTGGAAAGATAACAAAAGTGTGTAGAAAGTATTTTTTTTATGCGATAGGGGGGCAAACGAGCAGACGGGTCACCTGATGGTAAGTGACGCCCATGGGGGTGTTCATGGGCGACTCAAGAGTCACAAGTGCGTTGCCGGCCTTTTAGGTAGGAGTACGCTCTTTTATATAGTAGTATACTCTTTCTAGTATAGGTGACGTTGATCTTTGTCAGCATTATGGGTATATACAAAAACGTTTGCGAAGCACACGATGGCCCGTGCGACTTATTTATCATTATTTGGATCTCACGACGGCAATACATGGATACTTTAAAAGTCTTCAGTCAAGCTACTTATCATCAGCAGGTTTCCGAATGTGATCCTTTACAAAATAGGTTTAAAACCCAGTTTATCGAGTTGGCGGTCGCTTGAGAGCGAGATTCAAGCCAAGAAACATAAAGGACTGCAGGTTTCAGTCATCGCCCTACGAAACAAAATTTTCATCCCCATCACCTGGATGATAGGCACTCCACCGCTGTGCGCTTCTTCAGAAGCCTCTAAAAATTAAGAAATACGCATATTTTTATTTTTTTATTTTTAATTTCCAATTCATAAATTTAAATAAATCCGAGTTTATGAGTGATAGAAGAATACAAATGTGAATGATTTTGTTTGTCTCATCAATGTGCCTAAAATAAAAATGTGTGGGTCACCATGCTGCATTGACTAGACATGCAATGAGGATGGTGACCACCACTCTTGGACTCCATTTATTGCTTACCATCATTCAAAGTGGAGTCATTATGGTAGGCTTACAAATAAAAAAAAAAATAAAAAAACTTTAAATTGGGCAAGTCATAAAATATACGGCCAAATCAGAATATGCGATCATATCACTTTATATACGATTTTCCCATGACATAGCTTCCTCTAAAGAAGGGCAGTTTCTTTATTTTTGTCTGCTGATTTCTCCTGAAATCTCTCCGAATGGAATGGAATCCAAAAAATGGCTATTTTAAAATCATTTTCTGGATTTCTGAAGATTTTGACGTTGTAAACAAGTTGAAGGACAAAAGAAAAATTATCCACCCGGGGTCCACAGGGTGTGATAACCTGCCGCGGAAGAATGTCATGTTCCCGCGGCCCTCGGCAGCAGGTGCGAGGAAGGAACACCGTGGTGGTTTTAGCCGGTCAAGTCCGGCACACCCCTGCGCTGATGCCCCCGGCGGAGGATAGTCCATGAGGATTTACCCACGTAAAAAAAAAAAAAAAAAAAAAAAAAAAAAGGATGTGATAACCTGACCTGATCGGAGAATTTCCCTTGTGTGTTCAAAAGGGATACAACACTCATAACACTTTCGAAAAACAACATACATATATGTTTATTTGATTTTGAAACTGGTGCTAAATAGTTAAGGACGAATTATTTAAATAATTAAACAATGCCAATAAAAAAAACCTTTACGCGGGATCTTTGAAATGTATTTTTTTCGTTGTTGGGATGTTTATATAATCCTTAACTCTTTAAAATAGACCTAAAAATCAAAATTATGCAAGTTCTCTTACAAGAAACCGGAATCATTTTATTTACATAATATATACTGTTAAATGAAAGTTATGACTGTACTTGAAAAAAATCGAATTACGTCACACATCGGTCCATAAACAACATCACCTAAGTCAATAAATAAAACGACAACGAGCAGAACGAACGGACCTGATCAATATCGTATTCTTAATTTGTTTTTGATTATGTTTCTAAGTATAATTACTTTAAAAAAAAGTATTGGTAAAGTATTTTTCTTACGCCTAGTTTATATATTAAAGGATTATTATCAGTGAACAATTCAATATCTAGAGGAGAACAATAACACAGAAAAATCTTAAAGCTTTTTGCCATTAATTGATGTTAGTTAGAAAGCCTAAAAGCCTACATAAGCTCCGGATATCACATAAAAGCTGTTCCCGGATTCCTCCTATTGCAGGCGCACAATGGCACATTATGTGGTTTTAGTCGGTACGATTCCGACACATCGTTCCACTGAAAACCCTGGGGGATGAGGGCCCGAGGGGATTTCCACACATAAACAAAAAAGAAAATACATATGTATTTCACCAAATCTCAAGTACATTTACTCTCTTCTATAACTAAGACTCTCACATTGTGACTGTGACGAAGGCCTCCCCCAAGGAGCTTTTTTTTTAATTATACTATACATTTTAAAATGCTTTTTTTCGTTGTTCCTCAGCTTCGAATATCTGGAGGTTCCTCGGCATACTGGGTATGTGCAAATCTGAAAACATCAACTCTCCAACGAACTTTGATTTAGATGATATTAACCGACATTTCACCTTACTTCCACGGTTTAATCGTTAACTCAAATACCTCGCCGACATACCTTGCCTCAATATCGAATCTTTTCAGTTTCCTTCAGTTTGACCAGGTGAACTTCAGTTTTGCCAGCAGTGAATAACGACAGGTGAATAAGATAACTCTTGCAATTAAATACAACGCAATGGAGAATGATGACATTAAGTGTCGCATGTACACCCCTATCCTCGAAGACCTTCTCTATGCGCTTACGCATATTTTTTTTTTTTTCTCTTGATTCAGGGACATTACCTTGTTTGTGGCGTAATGCGTTTGTAATTCCTATCCTCAAGAACCCGAATCCTGACATCCGGGCAGGAATTGAGAATACCAAAATTACTGTTTTTGTTTCAGACGAATTTTTGAATGCGTTTAACACTCTTAATCACTACAAAACAAACTGAACCTGTTAGCCCAATCTTTAATAGTCTTCAGGTCTATTCATCAGTCAGTTGCATTCAGTCGAAAATTCGACTGAAACAAAAACAGTAATTTTGGTATTCTCAATTTTAGTGTTGTGCTATCTAGCTGATCTAACGTAGCGTTCGTTCGATATAATCAATGATGGCAAGTAATAAAAGCAAAATACCAATTTTGGAAAATACAGTAATTCGCCCTGCAGTTGACAGTGATAGTGACAGCAGCGAAGAAATTATTTCACTAAGAAAAATAAAAAAGATTAAGAAACAAATCAGCATGGAAAACCAAGTAACAGTGGTAAGTTTTGTTTACTACCTATACTAATATTGTACAGAGGTAAAACTTGTTTGTAAGTTTGTGTATAAGAGCTAATCTCTGAAACTGCTGAACCGATTCTTAAAATTCTTTCACTTATATGTAGCTGCTGCTAGTTATTTTCTACAAATTGACTGAACTGTGACGATAAATGATGACCAAGTTCGAAATAAATGTGGCAGTTTACAGTTAGCACGGTAAACGCTGCGAAAACCGTTATAGATAGAACCATAAAACGTTATAAGGAATTAAAGGACTTTAAAATGCCTATAAAAAAGTAACATACTATATCTATATATCATGGTTCAGCAACAGACCCTACTTTTATAATATTAAAAATTAAATAAAAATTTACGGTGTTTTTTATGGGACCGTTATTGCTTTACCTTAAGATCAAATCGAAGAATGAGAATAGTCTCACTAAAGTTGAAGAAGGGTGGAATTAAAGGAGTTATGAACAAAGTGGCGTTAAAGTTATTAAATTGGTTGATAATAGGCCACTGATGCTATGTACTCTAAAAGATGTGCTTGTCAACACTGGCAGAAAAAAAAGGAGGACGAATGAAGGTATAAGGAAGCCTGCATGTGTCTTAACATATAATAACAGCAAAAAAGTAGTTGAATTTAGCGACCAAATGTCTTAAGCATGAAGACATTTGGTTGACATTCTACTTTAAAAAGAGGGCTCAAATGGTTTAGAAAAGTAGGTATGGAACATTTGTTTGGCATGGCGTTAGTAAACGCTTGGATCACATTCAACATGAGAAATGATGAGAAGGTTTCAAAAAAAGAATTTACAGAGGCATTAATGCAATCATTAACTGGAAAAAGTATATGCCCTTATAGTAAGTACATATAACGACGTGTAACATAACTGTTGGCACCTGTAGGTCATTGTTGAAGGCGATTCCAACATTTCCGTGTTAACGACGTTCAACATCTGCAACAGGTAACTATTGTCATTATTTTGAACACATTGTCAGTGTTTTAGTGACTGTGCATGGTCTTAGTACATGCGCTTTGGTCTGACTCCGTTTATATTTTTTTCTGCGAGCAATGCATGGCGTTTTTTGCACTAATGCTTATATTAAGGTATGCTATGTCAATCTGTTTGCTTACTCGATAACCCATGATGCGAGTTTTTATTTCAGTTCGGTCAGCTGCATTTATCAAGAAAATAATGGTTTACGTGATCTACGTGATTGCACAAAATATGCATTAGGCCCTGTTTCCACTATATTATACAACGGATCAGAAGGACTAGTAGTTGTTCAAGTTGATTGAAGTTCAGTTTGAATCTATACGCACGTATTCTCAATACCAAGCGCAATATGACAACGATCAAGCCGGTGATGAGGTCTAACCTCAACTGAAATGAGGACTCCATTTATTCATTAATTTAGTCTAATGTGAACGCCTTATGTCCGAGCACCTGTTTTGAGCAAAAGTTAACATAGTGGGAACTGGACTTTACAGTTATTAAATTGCACTATTCATCATAACCTATTCCCAGATGAAATAAAACAGTTAAGATAGAACTTTGCGGACAAGAAGGTGAGGTACAAAAAAAACTACGATTTCCGTTATACAGGGACACAGGTAAACGCACACACATGCAATCAAATTACGACTTACACTATGGCGACGTGACATAGTGTCTACTTAAAACTGCCACACTTTATAGCTATATATCTTACCTTTTTGATTTCTTTTGAGAATATATTTATTAGTCCCCACTAGTGAGACCTGTGGTAAAACTCATATGGTAAATAAATTACACAGAGTTAAAAAAAAATATTTCTGAAAATCAAGTAAAACCTAAGAATGATGATCATATCATTGAGATGAGCGCTAAACGGAGAAATTGTGCAGTTTGTTGCGAGAGACTGCTTAGAAAGGAAAAAAACCGAAACAAAAATAAAATAAACAAATCAGGAAATGCAATCAAAACCTTTTCGTGGCAGGTTTCAAAGACAGGCATAAGTAAATAAATAACTTGTTCATGTTTCTCAGGTTAATCTAACAGAAAAAAAAAATGTATACATCATGTTTTCGCAGTTATAGCATTTTAATCTACCCTAGTGCTGGTGGGTCGAGAAGGACCTTCCACGCACTGGCGAAAATATCGTTGGGGGCGCATTTTGAACTGCAGCCGCACCAGATGATGGTTTGTGATTATACTTGCAGCAGCCAAGGTGTTAAGAATATTGATCAGGTCCGTTCGTTCTGCTCGCTGTCGTTTTATTTATTGACGCTGGTGCTGTTCTTTACGGACCGATATCCGATAATGTGTGACGTAACTCGAGTTTTATGTCGGACTCGAACCGACCAAAACCACACGGTGTTCCGTCCAACTGGGTCTATTGCAGGGAACCCGGGATACCCTGCGAAGGAAGCCTTCGGGAGACCCCTGCAGACCTGCGCACCTGATTGGTAGGTGACCACACCGTGGACTTTGAGGGCCATACCCTCCCTTCACATTAGAGGCGTGCGTGGAACACGTCACGCCACCGTCTCGGATAGGACGGAGCCTTGCGGTAGGCCTTTCCAGTGCCATCGCTGCTCGAACTCTTTCCCATGTACCCGTAAGACCAGTGATCGTGACATAATAATTTGATAAATGCAATGTACCATCTTCACTGGAATACTCAGCTGTTGCAATTTTCGCCTGAGAGTAGGAAGAAGGACATTATCATAAGTCGAAGTTATATCAAGAAACGCAGAAACGTCTGATTCATTTTCAGATAAAAAGATGCGGGTATATGTAATGAGTCTTCCAATGCTATCTGCAGTGCCGAGTCCTTTCCTTAATCCAAACTGAGAACTTGGTAGTACTTCTGCCAAAATGAGTAAGGAAAGAATATGCTATTGCATCAATACTACTCATTGCATTTCAGACATGATCAAGCACCACATCCAGTTCCTGAAGGTAAAATAGCGTATCTTCTGTTTCCCAGAGTTTAGAATTCATAGACAAATACTCAGTCTCTTCTCGCATAGAAGGCAGACATAGGAGATGATATTGTGGGAGTACATCCTGACCTTAAACTGTTGATTCAGAAAGAAAGTATGGAGATACTACTAACGTGGGACTAGAATGTGGGACAAGAAACTACTGACTTGAGACAGAGGAGTACAAAATTTAACCCAGAATGTTCCTTTTTTTTTAATGCAATAATCTGGGACATTTTGCATTTATTTGTTTGTAAAACAATAAATTACAGATAAGGTAGGGTTTACAAATATTAAATTTGAAAAAGAGTTAATGTTATCTTCCAGCGCTTCATTGTATTTGGACCAGTCTGGGTTAGTTAAGTTATTTTTAATAGTGGGGGTAATCTCTTTTCTATGAAGGTTTTGCCTTAAAAGAAAACAATAATTTAATAGTGGTCACTGACGTGTGACAGATTATTACCAATCCAAGGGTGGAAGTTGCTAAATTAGCTGTGCAAAATGTGAAGTCTACACAACTTTTGCCGAGGAAGAGAGCTACCATTATTTAAAATTAAATTTGTTTATGATCTTATCTAGATGTTCTCCAAAAGCATCACAGAGCCATTTATACTGCTGTCCATTGAAGTCATCCATTATAAGAGAGAGAGTTGTTGAGCATTAAAAATATAAATTGAGTGTTATGCCCTCCAGTTTGCATGTACCCATGTTTTTATCATCCGTAGTGGTTTACTGTATTCTTAATTAGGAAGGCCGATCCACAGCAGCTATCCTGTCTATCGCACCTAAAGATATTATAATGTGGTGCGCGGAAGTTAACTAGATAACAACATTACAGTGACTGTAATGGAATAAGCAATTGCTTTGAAGATATTTAAAAGGAATGTGAGGACATGCGTCTTATGAAACACGCTCCTCACATTCAACTGAAGACAAGGCGGCTGTGGAGTAATTCTTTTTGTTTTAGAAGTGTTATAATTTATTAGCAAAGTTGGACGGTGGCTAAAGACATTAGGGAATATAAAAGATTTATTAATTTGGATGAGAAATTCAATAATGACTGATAATATATCACCTATTATTGGAACAAAGGATTCAATTTTGGTGTTAGAAAAACCACAGCCATATTACTGTGTAATAAAACTGTATGATAAAACGGTTTTGCGTCATGATTCTGTGGGGGGACCCTTAGATATAAACATTACTGAAATGGTAGCGATCTATAACAGCAATAACTCTTGAGGGAAGGGCCTGTCCATCAAAGGTATAACCCAAGTTTCTGTGCGTCTCCATTGGGTGACTCCCATCTCTTAGTACTTTGCGATTTATCCTTCTAGTTTTAAGTATGCACTAACACCCTCAGGGTTTTTTTTTTTTTTTCACAGAATCGACTACGATTACTTGTAAAGGGTAAGGGACTACCTAACTATGTACTAACCTTAAAATAGACTTAGGTAGAAATCTACCTAAAATTTTGACTAAAAATATACTTCTTTATTTATTTATTTTTAAGCTTGTAGAATCTTGACGCTGTCAGATCACCTATTGACAACATTCCCCCTTCTTCTAGCAAGGCCTACTGCACACGTACACTTTTAAACAAACACACACAACATATACAACCCGCATACTGACACATACAAGGCATACACAAACAAAAAATGTACCGCACACCAACAACCTCCGGCGCTGCCATTAAACCAGGTACCTCTAGCCCTACTGCAACTCCATCTGCACCAGCGCAGGACGCTGCAAAAACTTTTATCCGGAGACCAGACCGGAAAGGAGATCGCTGGACAATATGGCGATGTACAATAAGCATATAGAGGACTACGCGGTGAAACCGAGCTACGCGCTTCTCCAGGAGGTGATGAAGACCTTTGAGGACATTCCATCTAAAGTCCAAGAATACCCTCAAATGAGGAAAGACATTAAGACCTTCCTGGAGGGGCGGTCCGATAAGTGCCTCCGTATCTTATTTGAAATAAGTAAGCGAGTGACAAGTTTGGAAGCAGCAGCAACCAAAACACGGTCGCCTCATACAGCCAGATCACCCGAAAAAGACGACCACATCTTAGAAAAGTTGGGGGAAGTGGAAAATCAGATACAACAGCGACTGAATGAACTGGAGAAGAAGATGGCGGTTCGGTTCGAAGACCAAACCATGTTCCATAACGATGGCTGCGCCGACATCATCCGCAAGGTTGGCGAAAAAATCGACGACGCTAAAGCGGCCATTGACAATACGACAGAGGGCGTCAGGATCACTCATCGCACCCAGATTATTCTCGACGAGAAACTCGACAGTATTGTGGGGGATGTCGCGGCGGCCAAAGCCACGGTGATAGAGGTCGCAAAAGATAAGCAGCCATGCGAACCTAGGACTTACGCTAGCGTCGCAGCAGCCAAAGTAGGGCATCGGCCGGCACTTCACTCGATGGCGGTCACCTTCGAAGGCAATCAGGAGACTGCCGACGAGGTGCTTGAGAGAGTGAAGAAGGCGGTCGATGCCAGGGGTAGTGGCCTGAAAATAAACAAGGTGCGCAAAGCGAAGAACCAAACAGTTATTTTAGGGTGCGACACCGAAGCGGAACTAAATAAGGTGAAAGAAACAATTGAAAGCCGGGGGGGAGGTTTAATTGTTTCCCATATAAAAAATAAAAATCCGCTTGTCATCTTAAAGGATGTCTTCCTCCCGAGTGACGACGAGGAGATAATAAAGGCGCTTCATACTCAAAATGAGGAAATATTTAAGGATTTATCTCAAGAAGATAGGGAAACGACCATAAAATTCAAGAAGAGGACAAAAAATCCTAAAACGGCGCACGTCATTGTCCAGGTTGGTCCCGTAGTATGGCGAAGGATGACGGAGGCTGGAGCCCTCTACCTGGACCTGCAAAGGATCAGAGTGCAGGATCAGTCTCCGCTCATCCAATGCACTAGGTGCCTGGCGTTTGGTCACGGTCGGAAATTTTGCTCCGAGAGTGCGGACAGGTGCAGCCACTGTGGAGGTCCACATCTGCGCGAGAAATGCGCAGATTACATCGCAGGCAATGAACCGCAGTGCTGTAACTGTTCGCACTCTAAACTGCGGAAAACCGACCACAATGCCTTTAGTGCCGAATGCCCCGTTCGCCGAAAATGGGATTACCTGGCTCGTGCAACAACGGCCTACGTTTGACTCACCACACACTGGCTGGTACGTCACATACACAATTACACACATACACACACACACCACATGCAATAACACAAACTGGGAGTACAACAAAAACTGGAGCACAATAGTAGTAAAACAGGTACATGGAAACCGGATAAACAAAAAACAAATAAAAAACGATATGAAAATATATAGTGAACATATACAGACATATCGAAAACACATACAAACACCAAGCACGTACCGCAACCAAAAAAAAAACCACGTTTTAAAAATAAGGAAGCACAAGAAAAGTTAATAAATATATATAAAATTAGTATAAATATATTATTAATATAGAATATAATTACAAATATGAATAGAAAGTAAATGTATCAGATTAAATAAAAGTGAGCAAAATACATAACAAATAGCAAGTCCATACCTTTGTGGTCGCAATCTATCAATAACTACGTAAATAAAATCTGCATAACAATGTATAAGTCTAAACATGCAAATAATAAAACATAGCATCAGTTAAGAAATGGAAGAAACTTATTAGCAATAGAAAATATAATATTTACATGTGATGTTAGTTATTAAGCCGAAAACTAATATTAAAATTGTTAGTAGAATAAGTTAGTATGAAATAAAAATACCTAGTTATATAATGTTAGAAGAATTCATGTTATCACTTGCTAGAAATAAAAATAAAAGTAATGTAATAAGATAATAATAGAAAATAAGTACTAAGTGTTTAATGTATTGTAAAAAATTAGAACATTTATATTATTTAGAAAAATCAGTAATAAGAATAACCTACCTTGTTATATAATGTCAGAATATTAAAAAGTTTACATGTTATCACACCCTAAAAAAAAAAGTAATGTAGTAAGATAATAATAGAAAACAAGTACTAAGTTCAATGTTATTCTAAGAAAGCTTAATGTGGCCAACCTGTATGTAGAAAATAAGAAACTAAATAGTAAGTGTCAAATTAGATATCATTTAAAGTAAGCGCCCATTGTAAATATATAAAAAGCGTCGATTTTATTTGAAATAAATAACCCTAGAAGTTAGTTCCCTGCAAATCCAACTGAGCTAAGGCAAATTAGCGGGAATCCCACCCGGCACAGAATACAAGACGATGAATGAATGCGTAACGTATGCGGCTTGAAAGTGCGAGAGGCATACAAGCGAGAACTGGTATGAATGTGATACCTAGAACACCCTCAGGGTATCGATATATTACCTAATCCTAATTCCTCAGTCAATGTCTACGGACAAACCCACTAATTACGCCCTTTGAATTTACTTTTAAATTTACTTTTAAAATACCTGCATAGTTTATACAAACTGACAGAATCAGAAATCCTGACGGACTTGTCAGTCGTCTATCAACCATCGACAAATTCCGTTCGGAAACACTTCAATTTTATTTGTTTTTTATTTATGAAGACTATTCCCCGGACAAAATTGTTTAGTATTAAATTATTATGTATAAATTAAAATTTACATCCTTTAAACGTCCGGATGTGTATCTATTTTGTGTAATTGTGTAACTCAATTTAATTTGTAACACTCAACTGGCGGGTGGACAGTGTGCTTTGCAGATTACACTAGGTAGTCATCATTTCATTATTTATATATTAAATTAATTGAAACATAATTATAACTTTATACATATATTTTATTTGTAATATATATAGTATTCTATGTGTGACTTAGATATAAATGTCTTAAATCTTAGCAACGACTCTGAAAGTTTCTTTTCTGTTAGCAGCGATGATAGCTTCGTTAGCATGCCTTCACTTGCCGATACTTTGCAATGCCAGTTTTCTGATGTTGTCAGAAACTTTAATGTGGTTCACATCAATGCCCAGAGCATTCCAGCTCACTTCACTAATATGCTGGTGACTTTTGACTGTAAGAATATACATGCTATTCTCATTTCTGAATCTTGGCTTAAACCTTGTCTCTCTTCCAACTCCTATTCCCTACCAGGCTTTCGACTTATTCGGAATGATCGCACGGGTAGTACTGGTGGTGGCATTGCCATATACCTCCGCAATTATCTACGTTTTAAAATTCTCGACATATCTTCACAGCCACCGCCCCGCGATTCTGGCGAACACCTTTTTATTGAAGTGGTACTCAATCATGTCAAGTTACTACTGGGTGTATATTACTGTCCTTCTCTTCGCATCAATTTCTTTTCTTCTCTTGAAAATGTTTTAGAAAATCTTGTCTCTTCTTACAGTCATACTATAATAATGGGTGATTTTAATACCTGCCTACTTAAAAATGATTCTCGATCTTCTTCTCTTAAAACTATTTTAGGCTCTTGCAACTTGTCTATTCTTTCTCTAACAGCAACTCACCATTTTCCCAATTCCACTCCTTCTCTTTTAGATCTAATAATCTTTTCCTCCACCCAAAATGTTGCAAAATTTGGTCAATGCCCTGCCGACTCTTTTTCTTACCATGACCTTCTGTTTTTGTCCTACAAAATTCGCCCTCCTAAAGCAAAGCCTAAAATTCTTCACCAGCGCAGTTTTGGTGCAATGGATCTTGATGAGCTTCTTGCGGATGCGAACAGTATCGATTGGGCAATTCTTTTGGCCTCTGACAACAAAGACGAGAAAGTGGACATATTTACTGCAAAGCTCACTCAGCTGTATGATAAACATGCTCCAGTTCGAGAAATTAAACTTAAGCATTTACCTACACCATGGCTCACACAGGAAATTAAAGTTATTATTGCCAAAAAGGCTGCAGCCAAAACCAGATACAAACGTCGACCGACCCAACTAAATCTAGATAAGTACATATCTATCCGTAATCACTGCAGCAAGGTGTGTAGGAAAGCCTAACGCCAACACATTCATAAGTCTGTTGAAAATAGCGATCATGCTAAAGTCTGGAACTTCCTTAAATCACTTGGAGTTGGAAAATCTAGACAAGAAATATTTCCTAAAAATTTTAATTTTGATTTACTTAATCAACATTTCACATCTTCGTCTAATTACAACAGGACAACCAAAATAAAAACTTTAAAATATCTTTCTTCTCTTCCAACTCCTGATTATGTTCCATTTAACTTTTATCGAGTAGACACTTGTGATGTTAAAAAGAGCATACTGTCAATAAGTTCCAATGCTGTTGGAACTGACTGTGTCAGCCGTAATATGGTTCTCCCTATTTTAGACGCCATACTTCCTACTTTAACCCACATTTTCAACTTTTCCTTAACCAGTAGTACCTATGCGTCCACATGGAAAGATGCTCAAATTGTTCCCTTACCAAAAAAGCCGAATCCTGACTCCTTTAATGACTATCGTCCTATCTCCATACTATCATTCCTGTCGAAAGTTATGGAACGCCTAGTTTATAAACAAATTAGCTCGTTTCTTAACCTAAACAACCTCTTGAATCCCTTCCAGTCCGGCTTCCGACCTGGACATAGCACTACTACAACCCTAGTCAATATTACAGATGACATTAGATCAGGTATGGAAAATGGCTACCTTACAGTATTATCTTTACTGGACTTTAGCAATGCATTTAACACTGTCGATTTGGACATACTAATAGCCACACTCCGCTCTATTAACATATCTCCAACGGTGCTCGATTGGTTTCATAGTTACCTGTCTGGCCGCCGTCAACGTGTTCGAATCGAAGAAACATTTTCTTCATGGTGTAACACATCTGTTGGTGTGCCGCAGGGTGGCGTTTTATCTCCATTACTCTTCACAATATTCATTAGTAGTATATCCTCTAAACTTGTTTCATCGTACCACCTATATGCTGATGACCTGCAGATTTATACACAAGCTCCGCTAGGAAAGCTATCCGAAGCAATTAACATTATAAATAATGATTTAGCCCACATAGCTGAATGGAGCTCTGAGCATGGACTTACAGTAAATCCTGTTAAAAGCCAGATTATTATAGTTGGAAGCCCTAGACTCATACCGAAAATTGAGTGGTCGAGTCTCCCACAGGTCGAATTTAATGGCACTATTTTACCTTTTTGTGAAACGGTGAAAAATCTGGGGATTTGTATAGACAAAACATTGTCATGGGGTCCACAGCTGCAGGAAGTCAGTCGAAAGTTGTTTGCGTCAATAGGGTCCCTGAGAAGATTGCGTAACTATCTTCCCATTGACACTAAAATTGCGCTGGTTCAATCTCTCCTCCTTCCCGTCCTCGACTACGCCGACGCCAGCTATCTTGATCTTACTGTAGACCAACTTGATAAACTTGAGCGTCTTCAAAATGTCTGTATTACGTTTATATTTGGGTTACGCAAATATAACCACGTATCTGAATTTTGTAATAAGCTCAATGGCTCACTATACGGCTTCGCCGAAATGCTCATATTCTCTCCCTTCTTTATAATATTCTGTTTACTCGAAACGATCCTTGAGGTAGAAAGGGGTAGAGGGATCTACCCCTTTCTACCTCAAGGATCGTTTCGAGTTCCTAACTGAAACACATGTGAGAACACAGAGGTCATCGGAAAACCAACGCCTGAAAATACCATCGCACTCCACTAATTTCCTCCACAAATCCTTTGCAGTGCAAGCAGCTCGCCTGTGGAATGCATTGCCTGAAACAGCGAGACGTGCTAAATCGCCAGCCATTTTTAAAAAATTAGTCTTGGAACACTATTTGTCCTTATAGTTGCATGCATATATTTATTATTTTGTGTTGTATGTATATGGTATGTGTATGTTTATATGTTGTTATATGTAGTGGTATGTATATTTAGTGTATGTATATAAAAGTGTCAACATATTTCTTAATATAGTATTAGAGTAACCTTCTTCTGAACTTCTTCATTTGTACATCTGCAAACTGCCCTACTTACTAATCCATTGCACTTGTCCATTACAAAGGTTGTCTGGAAGAGATCGCAGCTAGCGATAAGACCGCCGATTGTACCAGTTGCTCGTATATTATTTGTTTCATATTGTTTATATTTTGTGTGTGTACAATAAAGAATATTGTATTGTGTATTGTATTGTACGCCCACACGTGTAACATTAAAGGATAGTACGGAAGTAAATAACTTGTTTCTAGGTAGGATGGCATTATTAAAGACGGAATTAGCATCTTGGAGTATCAAAAGTTCAATAGACAAGCATTTGCTAGCAACTCTCTTAACACCATCTTTAATCATTTTATGCTAACCAAAATGTGAATATTCCAAATGTAACTGGATTTAGAGTTATTTCCGAATTAGGTTGTGGTTCTATTCTAGAGTCATGAACAATATACGGGGCTTTATAATAGACTGTATAATATTCTAGTTTATTATAATATTCTGCGCAAAGTGGCTCCTGAATTGTTTTGTTGGACGACTGAGGGATGTATGTTTGAGCGACAGAAACATTACACACCACCTCTGCAAATTGTGTTAGGGGATTTGTAGACGTAAGTCTCGTATAGTCTCGTAAGTAAAGTAGGGGTGAGAGGAGAAGAGTCATCAGGAGGATCGGGCTGTTTGGTAATATTTGCTGCGGAACGGTCTCTTATGAGTAAATATATATAATAATTATAAAACTTCACAATACAACATATAGACTAACACACAAGAAGTCACAATTTCACCCTAATATACTCAAAAACACAAAATATCTGTAAATTTTCAAAGCACACGTGCAAACCCAACACACGGTAACAGTCGGATGTTGTTGAACATAATATTATGTGTCAAAAAGTGACATTGACACTGACATTCTGACATATGCAACATTGTCAATTATGATTCTTTCTCTCTGTCCTTGTTTTGATAATATTTCACTTACCGGTTTTTACCAAAACCGATAATATATACTTGCCTTGCACTCGTTTACCGTCTTCATAGCATATATCCAATACAATAATGAAATCAAAATCAATCTTGACAAGATTCCATAATTGCTACATTCTTCGTAACAGTAAAATAATTAAGGAAGACTTATGGATAAGAGATGGAAGAATTGAGGATCCAGAAAAAGTATTTTATGTAGAAAAATTACAAGCTGACATAACTGTAGATTGCGAAGGTCTGCTAATAGCCCCTGGGTTCATTGACATACAAATCAATGGTGAGTATTTATATTCTTGTGTAAGTCAGTAAAGTAATCATACTATTTTGAATCGGCGCAAGTGCAGTGCATTGACCTTTATAAATACTTAAATGTTTCCTTTGTCTATACAAATATACATGTTAATTACACAGGTGTACTTACTTACAAATAAAGTTTGTTAATCTTATATGACTTGTAATTATAGATGACCAACTTAAAAGATAAAAAACATATTATCTTTATTAACTTTATGGAATTTAAATTCAAACACTAACCTTATGCTTACAGACTTTTATATGTTTAATTTTGAATCTGTGAAATAAAGTAAAGATATAAAATTTTCATTAAAGGTGGCTGGGGTGTAGACTTCTCATATGATTCTGAAAATGTTGAAGAAGGAATTAAAAGAGTGTCTAAGGAACTGCTGTCCCATGGTGTCACCTCATTCTGCCCTACAATGGTTACATCAGAAGTTGAAAAATATCATAAAATTTTACCTCTCATCAAAAAGACTGATGGCGGTAAACATGGGGCCAATGTCCTTGGTGTGCATTTAGAGGGCCCATTTATCAGTTTGGCAAAAAAAGGTGCTCATATGGAAGAATACATCAGGGTTCCGGGTGAGATGGTCAGTACTGTAAATATCTTCATACATTAAAGCTTGATCACTTAAAAATGGCTATGCCAATTTGACTAAATTACTGTCTTATTTTGCCCATCTCAAGGTTTTTAGATGAAGAGTTTGTACCTTTTGTTTTTATATATTACAATAAGCTATTTGTATATTAATTTAAGCTTTTAAGCTATATTTTAATGATGTACAATAATGTTTATTCTAATCTATTCTAAGAGTTAAAACAGTTACCAGGAAAATTAAATGAAATAAAATAAGGAATGTCTGCTCACCCCTACTTATATTGATTTTGACCAAAAAGAGTTTGATTTAACAATACTATTTTTGTGAATTTAATGAATTAAGTTAGGCTTTATCCTGTCTTTTGTCATTAGGTTAGGTTTTGCCTACATCAAAGGTCACTAAAACTTTTTTGTCTCATAGACCACATGCAATGTTTTAAATGTATGGTAGACCCTTGTTAGCTCAGTTCTGTGTCAATTTACCTTTCGTACATTTCAATATTAACATCGAAACATATCGAAGAGGAAAGAAGATGTATGTATATAAAATTATAATAGACTTAAAAGACTACAGTTAACGGGTTCGGACTTACCGGCACCAGCCAGTTTGAGTTTAGGGTATGTAATCCTGAGTTGCTTGAGCTATTGCTTATACAGATAGGTTAAGAGTATAAGCCCATTTCGTGTTCGTCATTGCGTTTCTCTTTTTTCTGTCAATATACTCCAAATTTTCCCATTGAACCTAGCACACGTCTGATGAATGTTAATAAAAAATATATGCATTTGATTGATTATAGGTAGATATGCATACATTACGTTCAAATGTGTATTTGTAGATATATTATCCCTTAAAAACATTGTTTCTAAAGTTTAAGTAGCGAACAATTAATACATTTTTAATGTTTACCAGATTTCTTAATTGAAAATAGTGAGTTTAAATGTTTACTTGTCATGGACCTCAATTTTTTACATGGACCCCTTATAAGTTTTCGTCGACCCCTATGGGTCAATATAGATATTTTGGGTATCACTGGTCTACACACTAAATAGGAATGGAGCCTATGTCACTCACACAATAATATTATGTGTTTTCGAGAATCATCAGAAAAACTAAGAATGCTGTTTATACAAATAATAATAATTTATCAGAGGTCATTTGCCTTGAGCTTCAATAACAATATTTATTGAGTGATTAATAAACATTCAATCACATCATAAACATTGTATAAATGTGCAACAGTAAAAAAATAGGTTAATGATAAATATGATACTATTTGCAATTACAAATGGATACAGCATTAAACATATATTACATTATTTCAGTTCCATCATTGACATTAATAGATAATATAATACAACTTGATATATTGATTTTATGTTCCACTAAAATACATAATACAATTCTATATAAACACTAACATATATTCATACGCTCCCGCCTGTATCCCTGAAGGGGTTCTTCAGAGGTGTATATTGAAAAGTCAAGCTTTGAACAAGGGAAGGATATTTTTTCTTTTACGAGTGCATTTGAAAGTGTAAACGATATCGCGATGATGTTGGGGTCAATTACTTGTAACTTGAACTAGCTGTAGCCAGGAGGTTCAAGCTCTTTACCCACTACACTAGCCAATATTTGGCTGTGACCCAATATTTTTCTTCCTTTTTCTTTATTTAAGCAACGCCCGTTGTCTTTGTCATGTGGCAACCTCTACAGGTCATAACTCACCGGGCTTAAAGAAAATGTGGTATGGGGGACTTGACTGACACCACACTGTTCAGTCCGAACTATGATGTAGCCTTAAAAAGAAATCTCTATCAACCGCAATACACTTGGCCGGGCGCTGAACAAATGCGATTTCGGCCTTGGTCCTATTAGGGCACACACCTGGCTTAATTTAATTTTAGTGTATACCTTAAAAAATCTAAGAGATCTCATTTGTTTTCCAGGGTATAGAGACGCTCAAAGAAGTTTACGGCTCCTTAGATAATGTTGTCATAATAACAATTGCCCCAGAACTGCCCGGCGCCACACAAGCTATCAGAGATTTGACTGATCTTGGTATTAAAGTAGCTTTAGGACACTCCACTGCTAGCTTAGCACAGGGAGAAGAAGCAATTGAATGTGGAGCTAATCTAATTACTCACCTGTTTAATGCTATGCTTCCGGTAAGTATAAGAATTTTGCATATTCGGAACATTAAATTGCCGGAAGAACTGTGAAGAACAACGACATCTTATATTAAGTCAGGTTTCGGAATATTGCACTTAACTGATCTCTCTCTTTTTTCTTTTCTTTTTTTTTCTTAAAGACGACTCCCGCATTGGGAATCGTTCCTGTGCGTCGTGGGGGGCTTTACAAACATTCCATTTACTTGCACAAAGAACACCCAGACTCGGGACAACTATTTATGGATCACACAAATTAAAATTTAATGGGGATTTCAGTTCCATCATCGCGATCCGGGACTTGTTGGTCTGTTAGCATCTTCAACAAAGAAGCAAGTATTCTACGGCATAATTTCCGACGGTATACATACTCATCCAGCTGCTCTACGAATTGCTAGTAGGACTAACCCTGAAGGTAGGTAATAATAATAGTAAATAAATAAGAATTATGTTTTGTAACATTGTTTTACACGATTAGTTTAACCCACACACTGACTTATCAATTGTTAATAGTCTCTATATCTATGTAAATCGTATACTACTTTTACTATGTTTGTTAACGTGTGAGCACCATGTATCTATCATTAAATTATTTTATCTGTCGGTGCTTCGATTTAATTCTTTTTACCTGTTTCGGTATAGTGATATTGTTCTGGGTGCTTCGTTTTCACACATAATTTTAATTATATATAATAATTGTATGTATGCCGATTCTTCTCCATACGAAACTACATTTTGGAATGGGCTACTAGAATCAATTCTATTCAAATGTAAATGTAGACGTTCGAGAGTGCCTTTTGGGCCTATTTGAAATAAATGCTTGGCTTTAATAAACTTTTGAATAGTACACCACAGGCTACCCCAATACTTTGTAAAAACATCCGTATCAAGGTTGTCTGGAAGAGATCACCGTGTGTAATAAGACCGCCTATTGTTATACCTAACTATTTGTATCATGTTTTCTCTCTATATATATTAAAATTACCGAAGGAAGATTTCCTAAATTGCTGACCTATGAGGACTTTGATGTCCGGAATCTTGTTTACCTATCTCTCATTATTATATGTTGTATAATGTGTATACGTCTAATAATTTATGTACATATGTGTTTAGTGTGTTTATTTATATGTGTTTGTATATAACAATAGTCCTAATTACTTCATACTCTGGGAACTTCGATGTGCAAATTGTAACTTCCCATCTTACTATTAATTTCCCTTTTAATCCAGTGGTTGAATGGAAGAGATCGTGATACAATTCGCCAATTGTACAACTTTTACATTTTATTTATTTCACTTTTCTAAATATAGATTATAAGACATACCAATGTGTACAACTGTCCTATTATTATGTATTAGAGGCGTTTAATAAAGAATAAAATAAAATAAATATGTTCCGTAATCGATTTAGTTTATTTTAATTATTATAATGTTCTTTTTCTTCAGGACTAGTTCTTGTAAGCGATGCTGTAGCTGCCCAGGGTCTTGCAGATGGCAACTATCGTATTGGTCCGCAAATGGTCACTGTCGAAGGTGGGCATGCTTACGTAACAGGCACAAAGACCCTGTGTGGCAGTACATCAGCCCTCGATACGTGTGTTGCGACATTTAAAAAATCTTTAGGTAAGCAACTTATGAGAATTAGAACTAGAATGAAATTTGCCCAATTATGCAGTTAATTTTTGAACTATAGGCCTCTTGCAGCTGCTTATCAAGGAAGATCAGCATAGTACGAGGCATGCCTTTTAAGTTCTGTCGTTTCCATATTTCCCGGTCATTTTGAATTTGGAACTGTTCTATATTCCAATGTGTTTAAATTTTGAATCTCAAAACAGTTGAAAGGATTAGGATTAATGCTATTGTTTAGTCACAGCGTCGATTGGAATCTGTCAGGTTACGTACGAAAATGAATCTTTCTAAGGAAAATGTTCGTGCAATAATTTTCTACAACTTTAGAAGAGGCCTGACACGGTTTCAGTGTTTTAAAGCCCCATGTCTGCGGACTGTCGAACGCTGGTATTTAGAATTCCAGCGTGGACATACTAGTGTTAGTGACAAATTGCTGTGAGACAACTAATTCTCGAAGATCGTCATGTGACGTATCGAGGGATAGATCTATTAGGCATCTCAGGGACAAACATTCAGAAGATCTTGCATGAAGCGCTTGGTGTGAGAAAGCTAGTTTGCCGTTGGATACCGCATCTGCTTTGATGGTGTAAGAAAACTCTGCAAAGGTTCAACTGAGGAGAGTCAAATCACGTCTACGACATCATCAGTGATGACGAATCTTGGATCTATGCCTAAAATCCTGATTACAAACAACAATCTACAATCTGGGTCTTTGAAGACGAGCCAAAGCCGACTAAAGTTGTTCGTTCTCGAAGCACTTCAAAGAAGATGGTGGCCACGTTCGTTGGATAAACCGGCCATGTTGCAACTATTGAAGATCGTAGAACGGTTAACGCAGAGTGGTATACCACAAGTCATCGCCGAACTTCGAAAATCTAACTCAAAGCGACGCATCATCCTGCACCACGACAACTCAAGCTCATGCAGCGCTCGTCAAACGATTGAGTATTTGAAGCAGGAAAAAGTAGAAATTCTTGACCATCCTCCATAAAGTCCTTTTTTTTTTCCTCGTGTGGAAACCCCCTAGGGCCGTCATTCCACCGGGATGGAACGGTATGTCGGAATCGAACCGACTAAAACCACACGGTGTGCCATGCTGCGCTTAAAATAGGAGGAATCCGGGAACAGCTTTATTAAGACATCCGGACCCCTCCTAGCGCCTGCCCACACTATGCGGGCACCACCTACGGGTAACCTATAGATAAGGCGTCGTCCAGACACACGCAGACGTCACCCCCTCGCGGCTGGCCAAACGGCGGATGGAGGGGAAAACCCGTCCCGACCACCAGCGGCCACACTCAGGGCGGCATAAGGCGCTGGTAGGTGCGCCTCCGCCGCCCGGTTTGCCGGCGGCGAATTAGGTCCGAGTAGAGCTCATCCTCCCGGGCCCTCTCCGCCGCCTCCTTCTACGAGATGACCTCCTCGCAGAAGGTTGCGACCGCGGTAAAACTTCTGTCGCTACCGACCATGGAGCGTATGAAGGCTGGTAGCGAGAGATCCTATCCGGTGACTGCAGTGAGGGCCCGACGCTGCATCGCCCAGGCGGGACAATCTGCAAGTGTATGCTGTGCAGAGTCCTCACTGCATTCGCAGTGATGGCAGGCGGGACTCAATTTCCTCGTACATGACGGTACGCTCCCTTAAATAATCTGCCACCAGCCGCCTCAGGTACTGTGGCACCCCATGATAATGGAGCGCTTCCCTGATACAGCTGAATGGCAGACTATTGAATGCGTTGGCGATGTCCAGCGATTGGCAGACCACAGCTGACTACCTCCTCGGTCACGGCTCTCAGGCGCATAATAGCACCGATAGTCGAACGCCCCGCTCGGAATTCAAATTGGGCGTCCGACAAATCCACCAGTGTTCTTGGAACGAATCCGTAGAACAGCCGCCCCTATTTCTGTCTCCGTGGTGGGTGGAACAGCCTCCTCCTCGACCTCCTCGTCGTCTGCGGCCAAAGGGGCCATTGACGGGGGTGTGTGCTCCACCCGTTGTGGGAAAAGGCCCTCAACCACTTCCTGCAGGAAGCTGGGCTGAAGAGTCTCAGTAAGAGGGGCAGCGCGCGGAGCTTTTGCTGCACCGCACGATAAGGGCGACCCCAGGTCGACGAGGTAAGGTCACGATCGAGACCCGCCAGCATCTCCTTTCTCTTCATTTCCTTGGCACGGCTGATGGCCAGCTTCAGAGTTTTCCGCGCCACTCGGTACTCCTCATAAAGCCGGTCCTCTACCCCCTCTTTGCGATGCCGCCGACGACTGCGGGTGTAAGACCTCCGGGCACGAATTTAGGCCGGGTGGAGGTCCGCCAACTCCTGGGACCACACGTAGGCCTCCTTCCTTGGAGGCCGACGACCTCGAACGCGGGGCATTTCCGCGTCACAGATATGCGTAATCTCATCGCAAAAGCGGCCTGCCCCCATGTCTACCTCCTCGGTCGGAGCCGGCGGAAACAGCCAAGAGTAAATGATGGCTGCCTCCTCCAGTAGGTCTCTGTCTAACTTCCAGACTGCCCACCGCGGAAAGCGGGATGAACGCCGTGCCGTGTGACCCCTTCTGGGGTCCTGGGTCCGGGAGAGCTCAAATCGTATATAGAGATGATCCGAGAGCGTCTCAACCTCTTCCAGGACACACCAGTTCCTTACTCGTGCGACGAGAGCAGGGGTAGCGAACGAGAGGTCCACTATCGACCCCCCCTGCTGCCGCACGCACGTATTGGTGGAGCCTCTGTTTAGGAGACAGAGGGCCACCTCCTCAACTGCGTCACCCCGTGCGTCCGTCCTGGGGGAACCCCACACAACAGACTTAGCGTTAAAGTTCCCCAGCACTAGCACGTGCCCAGACGCTAGTCGCCGCAGATTGTTAAGGAAAACCTCGAAGTCGTTCAGACTCCGGTTGGGGAGAAATTGACAACATATTTGGTGATCCCCCCCCCATTCGACAGAAACATATACGGTACCCTTGTCTCTTAGCGACAAGGGCGGGGAATGAGCCGCCGTGGAACCGACGACTGCCACGGAGCCGTCCCGGTCACCCAGCCAGTTTAGACGGGGAGGAACGTAGTAAGGCTCCGCAGCTACGGCAACATTGATCGAAAACTCTGCCATGGTTTGCAAGAGGAGGTCCCGGCACAGTGGTTTAAGTTCGTCTGGACAAGGAGGCAGGAGACTTGGTCCACTATTGAACCGTCTCTGTATGTCTGTCGACACAGTATTGACATCGGAGGCAGCCTGGATCGATTGGCTGACCGCCGATGCTTGCGGGGAAGTGCGGGAACGGTTGCAGCTACCTTGCCCCATCTGATGATTGGCGGGCATGCATGCATTAACGGCCGCACACGATGGGCAGTGAGGGGAGGCAGAACACCCCGCTGCTTTGTGCCCCGGTCGACCGCAGCGGAAACAGAGTCCGCTACAGTCAAAGCAACTTGAGCACTTAACACGGGTGTGCCCCGTCCCTATGCATTTAAAACACCTTATCGGTCTCGCCGCCAGGACTGTGACGTTCACGAAACCGACGAGCACCTTGCCAGCGTCGCCTAAAATATTAGCCGACGCTACGGGACAACTGGCCCACACCGCGCTAAGTCCACCTGGACCGGGGCGGATGGTGCCGACTCTAATATTGTCCGAGTTGCACCCCGTTTTCTCTTGGATTGCAACCCGGACATCATTTTCCGTACAGGAGTCGTCAAGGCCCGAAATGCGTACTTCCGCGCACTTGGTGGGCCTGGCAACCTTGACACCACCTGTTGCAGATAACACTCCCCGCAGCTTGTCCGCAAAGGTGTCAGCATTCTTTGCGCGAGCGGGAGCTTGAGATACGCTCGAGCCTTTGGTTGCGGTTGGAGGGAGATCAGGAAACTCCGAAGCCTTTGTCCTCGGGGTCTGAACTGAGCGCCCTATCTTCTTTGCGGATGCAGGCAGGCGGGTAGATGTCACCGCTGCATACGAGACCCCGACGCGACCTCTCGAAGCCGCAGCTTTACCCTTCGCCGCAGCGATTGGTTGACGAACTATGGGTGACGGTGGCAGTCTTGCCTCCAGTCCCGCCAATTCTATCTATCATACGCCACACTACGTCCATAATTTGACGCAGATGGGCATCAGGAACAGGAGAGGGGGATGGGGAGGGAGTAGCAGGTTGCTCTGCATCTTGGTTCGGTTGCTCAGGAGCGTGCGAGCGCACCCCAGCCTTAAACTGGGCGAACTGAGCGCTTAGCTCAGCAACTTGCTCTGACAGGCGTTGATTTGCCACTGTCAGACGGTCGTTCGCCTCTTGAAGACGCGAGACGTCTTCAAGAGGCTGCTGCTGGCTAAGCCAAGACCCTCGCACCCGATTGGAGCCGTGACTACGACACTCCTTTCGGGACTACGATATGTCTACGGCAGCAGGGAAACCAGGTCTCCGTTGCACGCTCGGTGGCAGTGTGAGTACACGCCGAGCCCGTCCTCGTTACTCCGCTGTTAACAGCGGTGCAGCTCTGAATGACCCTTGGGAGGGTCCCACAGGGTATCCTGTTTAGTCTGGAGTCTCCCCCTGGGCCAATCCGGCATAAGTGGCTCTACCGGCACAGCCCCAGGGATCATTGACCCACGCAAGCCCCCCCACGACGACTACGTGAGGATACTATTGGAGGGGCTGCATACAGTCCTGACCTAAGCCCTAACGATTTCTTTACATTTTCTAAAATTAAGAAAAGTCTTCGTGGTCAAAGTGAAGAAGCAGTCGACGCTTTCAAGTCAGCCATTTTGAACACTCCCACTTTATAGTGGAATAAATGTTATAATAACTGGTTTGAGCGAATGGAAAAGTATATTAAGCTACGTGGTAAATACTTTGAAAAACAATAAAAAGTACTATATGCCTTTTAAGTTCTGTCGTTTGAAGAAAAAAACACAACTAGAACCTAGTTGTGTTTCTTTCTTCAAACGACAGAACTTAAAGGCACGCCTAGTAACGTAATGCTACATGAAGCATCTCACTATCACTCACTATAAAACCACTTGACTTTCATTAAATAATAACTGTACTGTATGTTTTTACTTATTTTATTTTTACTTATAATATAGGTGGACAGGCAACAGCCGGGTTACTTGATGGTAAGTGAGAACCATCGGCAACTCAAGAGCCGCAAGTGCGCTGCCCGCATGAGGGGAGGGAAAAGAAATGTTGGAGAATTGGGCTCCTGGAAACCTCACTAAGTTCGGGGAAATGTAACGCAAGCTTTACTTCACAACCTTTCCTGTGGGGCCGTGGTATCGCACCGGTCAAGCTGGTCCATTCGTGCCTAAGCATGGCTCTACCACGATAAAAAAATCACTTAAATGCGGTATATAAATAGGTCTTTGTCAGTATATAAAAATCTTTTTACAGATTGTTCTACAGAATATGCACTTGAGGCTGCATCTTTGCATCCAGCGAAAGCTTTAAGCATTGATCACAGAAAAGGAAAATTAAATTATGAATATGATGCTGACTTAGTGATTCTTCACCCCCAAACGTTGAAGATCAAATCTACATGGATCGCGGGAGAATGTGTTTATAAATTTGATAAAGATTAGATTTATATTGGTTACGTATGACGTGCTCATTCCATAAATTTTATTTTTTGTTTTCTATAAAAATTACCATATATTTTAATATAAATATTTTAGTAATAAGTATACGACAAATATTATTCAAAGCATTTTTGTATAATGATCAAACGTTATTTAAATAAAATGTTAATTTTTTTATTTACCATTTTACAAAACCATTTACAATTGTTAATTATAGTGCAATTTAAAACCACTGAGGTTTGTAAAAATGCAACAGATGCTACATCAAGTCGACAAAACCAAGTTCTATACAGCAAACACTTAGTTTAAAATGCATTCGTTATTATTATCGGCGTACGGGCGCAGAACAGTGAACTCCCGAGTCAACAAGGAAAGGAGGAGGGATTACTTACAAACATGACAGCCATAATTATTATTTAGCCATAATTGATAATTATTACTATTATTTGTAGACTACGCCTGTTCCATAAGATCAAACATCAACAGATCATACGGTGATATTTGTGTTTAAATGATAACATTAATTTGATGGGATCTCCTGAAAGCAGCGAGTTACAGCTAAGCGACCCCCTGGAGTTCTAGAGTTATTAGTTACAACATCTCTATCCTTTTCCTTCAAACAGCTTCCCTCGTGCTTACCTTTCCAGTGTCGCCGGGGGCTTTATAAACATTCAATCAATGAACACGTAACAAACAGACTCGGGACAACTATTTGTGGATTACACAAATATTTGTCCCGTTGTTACATTATTATTTAAATATGTGAGTACCATGAGGAGTAGGTACCCTAAAACTACTAACTAAACCCGAAGTACTATTGACAGACTGCTTGATAGTACTACGGGAAGAAAATTTGCGGGAAGACAATGGTTTTCTAATCAGGATCAGGATAATTTGTTCAGTGCAGCTAGAAAAGCTTTGATTTTTTTCATCGATGCAAATTTAAAAAGAACTACCTACCCATTTGTTTAACAGTTTTCTTACAGACAGAAGCATCAAGGTCGTTGTTGACGGTTCATGCTCCGACTCGAAGTCTGTTAATTCTGGTGTCCCACAAGGCTGTGTGCTATCACCCACGCTGTTTCTTCTGCATATCAACGACATGCTGCAGATTAGCAGCATCCATTGCTATGCAGACGATAGCACGAGTGATGCCCTTTACACCGGCCGCGCTAACATTTCTCGGGTAAACGTCATCGAAAGCCGATCCAAACTTGTGTCTAAAATCGAAACTTCTTTATCAAAAGTTTCAGATTGGGGTCGACTTAACCTAGTCCAATTTAACCCCACGAAGACACAGGTTTGCGCGTTCACCGCTAAAAAGATGCCATTGGTCGTATCACCTCAATTTGAGAGCACTTCCCTAACTGCATCAGCCAGTATCGGAATCCTTGGCGTCGATATATCAAGCGAAGTCCAGTTTCGCGGTCACTTAGAGAGTAAGGCCATATTAGCCTCGAAGAAGCTTGGTGTGCTAAACAGATCGAGACAGTATTTTACTCCGGCCCACCGCCTGCAACTTTATAAGGCGCAGGTTCGGCCGCACATGGAATACTGTTCTCATCTCTATGCAGGTGCACCCCAGTACCAACTTCTGCCTCTTGACCGCATTCAACGGAGAGCGACTCGCATCATCGACTGCCAAGATATTTCTGATCGACTTGACACCTTGGCGTTGCGTAGAGATGTAGCTTCACTCTGCATCCTCTATCGCTTGTATCATGGGGAGTGTTCAGAGGAATTGTTCGGACTTATACCGGCTGCTGCTTTCCGCCATCGTCCTACGCGACAAAATATCCATCCCCATCACCTGGACGATTGGCACTCCACCACTGTGCGCTTCTCGAGAAGCTTTTTGCCTCGCACAACCAGCTTATGGAACAAATTGTCGCCTGCCGTATTTCCGAACCGATACGACCTTCAAACCTTCAAGAAGAGAGCGTACCTCTACCTAAAAGGCCGGCAACGCACTTGTGACTCTTGAGTTGCGGGTGTCCATGGGCGGCGGTAGTCACTTACCATCAGGTGACCCGTCTGCTCGTTTGCCCCCTATCGCATAAAAAAAAAAAAAAGCAAAAAGTCTAATAGCTACTATATAAGCGTTTACCTTAATGCACGCTAATTGCCATTCCTTTTTTCAGATTGGGTCTATGATTAAAACGACATCTGGTGGTACTTGTACTTAATCTAAGTATTCATAATGTCAAATCACCTGGCAATGAGCACAAGGCAATAATTTAGATAAACTCTTTTTAGTGGCATGGAAAATCTTTATTGAAGTAAATATATTTATAAAGTCAGTACAATTTAAGTTCAATAGTTTCCAAAAATATTAAAGTGCAGGTTGCTGATCACCTGGCAATGTTAAATATGATTATTTCTTAATTAAAATACAAGCTAATATTGAGAAAACTGTAATATGTGAATAATAACATGTATATACCTAAATAAAATCATGACAAAAATATATTTTAGGCAGGCTCTGAATTACACTGCTCTGCTGTTATCCTGGCCACAGTTCACATTAATAAACTTATAATTATTAATAAATCGCCAAAGTTACGTGACAATTTGCAGTAGCCATTAAAAAAAGTTAAAGAAAGAGTGCTAAATGGCAAAACATCCAAATTCTCAAGTAACATTAGCGTTAAAAGAATTTGGTCAAAGTAAGATGTGCAACCAGTTAAAACAAAAAATCTAGTTCTGTCCACAATAAACATCGAACTATTTATTGAGTTACGTTGAATAATGTAAGATTAATAATTATCGAATACTCTCAATTCCTCCACTTCTAAAGCGTGGACAGAGAACCAGTTGGGCATCTTTACTTTACAATAAAATAATTAAACATCAAGTTACAAACCACGCAATGTATATTCATATTGTATACAATATTACTAGGTGTATGTATGTATAATAATGTAAATACATTTTCATGAAAAACAAAAATAATATCATGGAACATTCAAAGAGCCAAAATATTTGAGATTTACTCTACCTTGATACCAATAACTTCTAAGATCTAGGCACAATGCAGCAGAGACTCCTGTAATGGATTACATAACAATCGTTCGTTGACTGTGGGGCTAAATAGTACAAATACAGTCAACACCATCACACAAGGTATGCTGAAGACATTATATAAACTGCCATAACTAATATTCATATTATGGAACATATTTTATGAGAAAGATATCGGATAAAAGTGGACCTATGCGGACAAAGCTATTGTGTCGTGGGCTACATCATAACGAGCAGTATAGTATAATGGTTTCAGAGAGCCACTGGCGATCCTATGTGCTGATGCTGCTGGCGCCCCGTGCAGCTTGCACTCTGCGGCAAGCCGCCTTGAAGGCAACAACTACATCTAATAAAACTAACATTTTAATTTTCAAATGTTTACGGAGGGTATTGTCTGTTAGATATAATTTCGTGTCTGGAGTCCACATCCAAACAAAACACGCCGTGGACTACATCTAGGTTTAAAATACTATTAACAGAATTAAATTATTGAGCAATATATTCTTAAGAGAACATTAGTAGAGGTTTGCTCGGCTGCACCAACTCTACAGAATAATTCATGTTACCCTAGTATCAAATACCAATGCATACTCCACAATTGTCATTTCCGCGAAACGATAATTAAATAATTAAATTATAAGGAATTAATGAAATCTTTGGATCAAAATTAAAATATGCATTTGGAACTTGCACCTTTCACACTATTACAATAAATTTCACATTTCAACATAAAATAACAAGAACATAAGACAGTGTAACTTAGAATATACTTAAATCTACATTGAAAATGAAGAAATAGCCATTTGAACATGTAACCAAATGATTAGAATAAAACCACGGGAGTTGCAGAAATTTCTATGTAAACTAAATTGATTCGGTATGATATGTTTTGTTGTTTACTGAATAATTTGTTAGATGAGAAATATCGGAATGGCCGCTTAAGACAAAAAAATTATGCTTATAGTTATAGAATCAAAAAATAAGATCACTACAATACGTAAATACCAAGATTGTATATTAAAATATTTGTACTTTTACTGACTAAAGGAAAACATTGGCAACTGCTAATAATCCTACAATTGTAAAAAAAAAAATTGTATAATGTAGACTGAAAACGGTCATCTCAAATTCGTTCACTCTTAAGATGTGGAATGCAATTAGAATTCTTTAACAATATTTAAAAGGTATAATAATATATTAAATTTTTATAATCAGCTCAACAATGTATATAATCTATAATAATTTAAAAGCCTAGATCCAAACTGTGATATTTATTGCACAAGCACACATGTGGCTTAAAATTCCAATGGGAATAGAGCTCACAACCTTATTATTATTTATGTTGTTTTAAGAACAGTGGAGATTACATACATGTACATGTATGTTGATAAAGTGGGTGAAGGTAGAATTAAATTAAATGGTTTGAGCATGCCGTCTTTCAATTGAGTATAAATTGGAATCATTTAGAATTTAAGTCATAAAATATGAATAATGGTTATCCCACCCACGGTTTAGTTGAACAGAGTTAATTAGTTTTATGAAACAAAACTCCACCGAAACCATCAGCTGTGCTTGGTGCCACTAATAGGCAATACGCCCACCTCCAATAGGGAGGGTAATATTAGAGCTCACCTTGTGCGCTGCGAACCCTACTTCTATCACATTACTTGGCACCAAGTATGCAAATGACCTTGACATCCCTCTCACTTCGACACTTCGCAATCCCCATATTACGGAGCTAAAAAAATACCAAGGAAACCTGCAATTTTCAGTGCCATATAAAGTGATACTACACAACTACTGAAGTTATTTATTGCTGGATACATAAGGGAATATAGATTCAAGAGAAATATCTTTACCAAAATTGCTTTAAAGTGTATATAGGTAACTTTTAAGATTCCTGAGAAAGGCTACTGTAATGTACTCTAATGATACAATTATTATCAAGTAATGTCAATGGACAATAGATACCATTTGACTGCCATTCATCCATGACATAGTGCTTACACGCTACGGCAAATTATATAGCCAAGCAGACCGGCGAATAACCGCCGCGGCCCGCGCCAACCACTAATAAACATCTCTAAACAACACCACCACATAGGCAAACTTGTGATACTGTATGTGTGTATATCAGTTGAAAAATACTAGTACCTACTAAAACTTTCTACGCCGATCCCTACATAAAATACATGGCAAGAGAGTGTCCATATCACCAAACATTAATTATAGGGAGGAGGGGGTAAAGCAGTGACAAGAATAATACTTTTTAAATAGTTTAGAAACAAAACTATAAATTATGGTCATTGAATAATATAATCAGATGCTGTAATGAAATGTCTGACTTTGAATTTGAAATATTGGAATTCACACATAAAAATAGTATAATTTGTAAAATTATCCAAAACTTATCACACCACTTTTTTATAATTTTATGCAACCCTAAAGCAATATTATCAATAGCGTCAAACGCTCCCTTTGGGGCAATAATAAGTTCTATTTTCGGTTAATTTTACTTCACTAACACACAATAATTTTGATCAATGACAACGAATTAAAATTGAACATCATAATATTAAAACCCTGAATACTATAATAAAACGAAAAAATTGGCAACAACTAATAACTAATTTTTACAAATATTATACAATAAAATAATTACTATGTGCATGCACAAATATCGTAAGAAAATAATTTGGCAGTAAAAATTCGTAACTCTAAAGGCCTAAACACTGGCCAAAAATACTATTTATATAATATAGGCCCGGAACATATAATTAAACAAAACAATAAAACGACAAAATCAGAGTATTAATCACACCTGCTCATCCGCGAGGGTATGTAGACTCATTTTAAACTACTTCAAATAAAGAAAATAAAATTCCCTAATACTATTGGGACAAAAATCCTGAAACAAATAACTTAAAAACAATATGAAAAATAAACCCAAAAGTTACTCACTAATCAAATAGAGGATTCAGACTAAAATGTCAAAATTCAACTTATCACTGGCTTTCAACTGACTCCTCTGCACGCTCTATGTCTGTAGCCTTCGTAAGTGTCTTTCATAATATTGAGTCATGTAAGTCTTAAAATGTTGGTTCATTATGTCTCTCGTATTATTGCTCATATCACATCTAAATTTGCGTATCGAATATTGTAAAACTGCTCCAATACACAACAAATACATAAAATAAATACCTATTTCCTAATTAAGTACACATATTTATTTATACATGTTACTCTTCAGTAATAGTGATTTTATTAATCAGTATAAATTATATGGCTCAGCAATATGAAGAGAGTGCCTGACTATCAACTATTTATTTATATTTATAATTACCATTTAGTAACATGAGGGTGTATTATTTACTTTTCAATGAGATGCACGACTTTTTAGTACTGGAATTTAGAAATTAAAAATATTAACAAAAGAAACCAAAAAAATAAATTAGAGAGCATATAAAACTGAAATTAACAATATTGGTAAAATATCACACTTAATTTTAGGTGGTCTGGTTAAGTACTATTTCCAAAGTGGTTATTGTGTAAACATTGTAATGGTCATTTACAACAATTTGTTACAGGTTGCTGCTTAAGAGTTCAACAGAAATTGAAATCAAAAAATTTACACATTTTCTCTACCGCATGTACCATTTCTAACACAAACAAGTTTCATGCTAAAAGTGCAATGAGTAAGTGTTACAGAATAGCACAAACAATATTGTAACTAAACAAGTTGGAAGACTAATTATCTGGTAGATAACAGTATATATTGAATTATTACTGACCATTACACTTTGTTACAATAATTGAGATACCATAGCAGCGAGTTCTTTTTAATATTTTAACTCCCATTTTCACACAATTAGTTTTAGGAAACCTGATGAGCGGCAATGATAAATTATATGATGTATATAATGATTATATATAAATATGGTATCGTTTTAATAAAACCGCATTTTGTACCTACTATCTAAACACTATGAATTCTCAATTTTGAATATAAATGTGGATAGTTATAAAAATATATAATTTGGCGAACTGTATATACTCATCGAACGTATAAGTAGACATATTTGTAATGGCAAATTCATGTACATAACAAGGAGGCAGACACTGGTTTGGTATGTACGAGTAAATTTCTTTATCAATAATAACCCACAACGCAATTAACTTCGAACATATTAGAACATTATTTAAAAAACGTTATGATCTTAAAAACAAGATTAAAGCTTGCAAAAGAATCATTATGAGCTTGCTATATACAAGAAAATGCCAAAAAATTTCTACATCGATTTTTAACCATTACAAAATATATATGTTATACAAGTTATTGCAAAGTTACAGTGGTTGCTAATAATAGAGCATCACAATATTTCATCATTAAGACTAGAACTACACTAGATTTAAAAATGTATTTAGTTCCATGTTAAATGTAGGTATTTTAAGTTCCACTCAACACAATAATTGGAATAAGTATTACAAAGAATCGCTTTGAGATTATGGTGTGGGGGGCATCCGTGGTCTGTGTAGTTCTAACTTCAGACATTTACTTACAGTAAATGAGATTTCTTAACGATGTACTACGGTAATGCGCGATGAAGAAAAATCTTTTAAATATGTAAGAGGCTCTCAAAACAAGAGTACACGAAAAACATTTTGTATAGACACAAGAATTCTGTAAATGGTAAATATATTTTAACGGACAATATATAATAATATTGTATACGAGATTAACCTAAACTAGATGGCACGATTATAGTGTCGCCTCCTTTGGTCATGACAAGACTAAATATTTCTTTAATTTTTTTTAACACAATTGTGCGTTCACTTTAATTTGTTCTTTTTCAAACGAATTACACTTACAATAAGGAAAATACAGATAGAAAAACGTACGTATATCGGGCTAACATTTTAACAATCTCAAATCAATAGTTGAGGCGACACTCACGCAGTCCCCTAATTGACATGTTTAAACTTCACTCGAACTAGGAACCTTACCAGCTGCTAACAATTTAGAAACGAAATACACAAGTCCTGTCGATGGGATTTCCTTAAGTTAAATTTGGTTATGGTATTCCTGACAGGAATCGAATGTTCCGGATGTATTCGTGAGTTTGACTATATATACTATACACAATGTTAAAGCCTAACACATATTTATTAACAAACACTAACTTTTACGCAACGCCTTAACAATTTGCGTGCATGTATTAAACATATTATAGCCATGTATATCAAATAAATCCGAAACCTTTATCCTCCATGACCAAATATAACAAAAACTGGTATACAAATCGGACTAAAACAAAATATAAGTTGAATACTATATACTAAACTTTGGATTTTTCACTACTAGAACTAAATGCAATTATAAAATAATAAATGATAGATGAACAAACCCAAATAATACGCAAGTATTCAGTACTTTGGAAATAATAATGACTTAAGTCTATCCATAGCAGTGAATAATAATAGTGTCGCCAATTCTAGAATGCCATAAAACAAAAAAAATCAGAAAGCATACCAAATATAGGACCACTACAGTTCACTGCAAATGGACAGAATGTAAAAATATCAGACTAACATGAAATTTAACACAACATAACGAAATAAGTAGTCAAATACTGGTTTAGCAAAAAATGTTAAGCTTGTAAAAACAGCAATTAATATAAAATATAGGGAATAAATGTGAGATCTTGTAGTATGCAGACTTACAGCCATCGAGTTAATCCTCAGACAATATAAAGGGTGTTGAGGACTAGAACATGATGATTATTCTTAGCCAGAGTGACAATATATCCTTCAGATGTTATTTTCAGACCACAGCAACGAGATACCTGCAATTAATGGTAAGTAAATTGAGCCTTTAGACTTACGAGACTATAATTCGAGGTAAAATTATATGGTAGGTTTTAGTTATATTAGGTACCTTGACATAGGGGCATTCGAACTCTGTGACAAGCACCCCGTCACGCGAGAAAACCGCGACGTGAAACTTGTTACCGTGAGAGTCTCCGATAAGCACATCCCCAGCATCAGACACATCAATGCCATTAGGGAAATTGGTCACGTTCTCACAACCAATGCGGCGCAAGAAACGTCCCTCATCATCAAAAACGACTACGCAGTGCCCCTTGAAATCGCAAACATAAAACTCCTTGCCTAAAACAGAAAATATTAACTTAAGATATATGTAATCATCAAATTAGTGAATTCGATAAATAATGCATTAGAATACATTACGCTTGAATGCATTTGTCAACTATTCTAGGCTTAGTAAAACATAAAAAGTTAATGTAAAAGAAGACTTACCACTAATAGCAATATCAGAGGGTTCTCTCATGCACTCACTGCAATCAAACCAGCTCATAAGGTCACCTTCTTCAGACAATATAAAAACAGTAGGTGTTACGCTGTCAACTGCAACAATCAAACCCTCGGCAGTGACAGCTAAACCAGCAACAATATCAATGAATCGCACCTGTAAAATAGAAATATCAATAAAATACTCACTACGAAATATATGATTACGAAGGTAGTAGAGCCACGCTGATTTCAGCAGGAATGGGCCGGCTCGACCGGGGCAGTACTACCCTCTCACAGAAAACCAGCCAGTCTTTCGCTGGTGAGTGAGTGCGCCGGAGGCCCAATGATGCAGGGGTGACAGTTATCGTGGTATGTGTGTGAGCGGTGGAGTGCTCGTAGAATCATTGTGAGGGTGGCGTGGATCGAACCGCCGCACTGTGGGACCGATCGGTATATTTCATCTCAAAAATCGATAACTTTGTTGTTTTGTGATGTTTCCCCTTGAATTTTTTTTTTATGTATTAATGAATATATAGGCAATAAAATAAATTAAACATCATTATTTTAAAAGTTATATAATTTTCATAAAAAATGACAAAGATAACGATATACGAATTTTTCTGCGTTTATAGGGAATCCCGATGACATGGTTTGAAGAATTACATAAAATCTCTTAATTAATTCTCCATCAATTCCAGTTATCCCTGCAGAGCATTCGTAATTTTGGAAAAATCGCCTTGCTGCATTTCCGTCATTGCTATTACCGGAACCTTGTCGTGGTTTATCAATGTGCAAACCAAGCACTTCTCGGAAACGTTTTTGGACATATTTTTTCTTGTCTTCTTTAAGTTGCTTGTTTTCTGGAGTTGTTGCTGACCACTTCTCAAAACCCAAATTATAAGAAATATGGAGGATCGTCTCCATAAATCTTATCCATGCATGTAGTGTCAGTGACAATCCGTATTTAAATGCATCTTCATTTTCAACTCTTGATGTAACTTTTAAAAGATCGTTCATTTGTCTGGGAGTTGCTCCACAAACAGTGCAGGTAGCACTGGATGATGTGTTCGTTAACACTTGAGCAACTTTCCCATCAATCATTGTCATAAACAGTTCATGTTTAACCTCGATGACTTTGTCGTCTATAGACACAAGAGTTGAAATCAATTGATTAATTTTGGCTTCAATTTCACTGACAACCGCTGTAGTTTTTTCGGGTGTTTCTTTTGCAAATTCTAATGAAATTGGTCTGCAATATCTAACAGATGAGCAAGTAGGATTCTGCCATATAACTGTAGACGTTTCTTCGTCTACTAGTCGCAGTGGTACAAGGGACACTATAAACAAATTAGCATCCGATATTTGTTCGTTTTCTTCCGGTAGAATTTGTTTATACTCACTTTGCCCGGAAGATCCATCACACCCCCATTTAGTGAACAGCTTGAGACGATTGTAGTTTGTCGAACCTGACTTTATCTTTATAATACGGCAGACTGTATGGTCTAAGAGATCTTGCAGATTAATTTTTGCGCTTATATTTGTCACCGTTATGCTAGATGCAGGCGGATAGCAAGCCTTTTTTGCTTCACTTAGTATTTGATACGAAGGTAAAACAGAACTTAAATTTTTATCAACGAGCCTTTTTCTTAGGTACCCATATTGGGCTTTCGTTAGATCCGTTTCAATACACATGCTCAATGCCTCTTCTTTTGTAAAAGAAAGTGCACTATCTGGACTGATTATGGTTTGTAGAATTGCTTTCTTCTCGTCTTTTTCCTTGTTTCTGATAATAGACACAATTGACGCTTCGTCATTTTCACCCATAGATCGTAAACCTTGCACATAAGCGTTACGGACATGTCCCATTCCATACTCCTGGAGCAGTTCCATATTTTTTCGTTTTTTTGTGTTTTCCGAACACTCGTCGTATGGTTTTGTTGGTCTACCACGATCACCAGAAGTATTCAAGCCAGATATTTCAGAGGTTGAGGTACTGCAAGAATTCAATGGTACTTTAAATTCACCGTTTAACCAATTTGAGTATAGACTCTCGAACCTGTCTGGCTTTCTTTGAGCTTTCGTCCATTTCTGGTTGCAACTTGATGTTAAATTTTTTTGAATACTTTCTATTACAGTGATAACGTCAGTTTCCGACAGTTGAAAGTTGTTCAACAAATATTGTCTAAGGTCTGAAGTACTCTTCCCTCTTATTATTTGATCACAAAGATCGCGTCGAACACAAACGAATTCACTCATGTTTTTTTATGTTAATTGTTATCGAAAAGAAGTATCTGAATACTTTGATGAATAGTATGCTGAAAACACGCGTATATAAAGGACCAATATTTTGGTGCCTTGTGCAAAAACCGCAGGGTAATTGATTGTGATAGTTGTCATCGAAATAGTGTAATCAGTAGATACTGGTTGTAATAAATTACCGCAACAGATAAATAGAACTTCCGCAACAATACAGTTTATCATACTTGTAGTTTATTACCGCTATCGAAAGTACCAAGTGAATATTCTTGTAGTCTATTTATTTGTTAATGTATGCTTCTATCATAGAAATGAAAAAAAAAAGACAAGTTAGACATCAAATATAATATATCACAGTAAAAAAGAAGAACCGAACATAAGTTTCGAGATTTTTTTTTGCCCCCGATTGACATGTTGCCTTGAAATCACCATTCGCGCAAAAAACGCGCAATTTTTTTTTTGATCCTCGTATTACTGAATAGGTAAGGTCTCAAATAGAGTGATTAACTTGACACCGGCAGCTTTCGGCAACATAGAAAAGTCCAATTGAAATAAACAAAATCGAAATTTTCTTTACTTTACTAAAAAAAATAAAAAAAAATATATATCATTATTTTTTTTTACAAAACTGAACGTGGATACAAAGTGTACATTCTGATCTATCTAATGATGTATTACACTAATATGTTTCCATGGAAAACATCCGAATAATTTTGTGTTGAACTTCCTTAACGGTAATTTAATTGGCATGAAAATATTTATGCTCAATGTTTGAGGTTCACTTTATAAACATGAAACTAAATTATTTAATTTTTTTTGGAATTAATTCGAAAGTTGCATCCTTTGAGGGTATAAAACTATAAAAGGATCTATGGATTTACGACTTTTGTCAAAACCATTTATGAGATGGCAAATAATGTTTGGGCCCATAGTGCGTCGGCCAGGGAGACCCGTAGAAACGGTGGTGCCGCTGGCCGCCCGCGGCATAGAGAGGGGCCCAACCACGGCTAACCAACCTGGGAGGCTGCCCCGTCAGGTCGCGCATAATCCACGGAGTGGCTCGTCGTGCCGGTTGGTGACCGGACGGTGGGACCCGACGTCCATTTCCGGGAGGGAAGGGGCCCTTCCGTCCGGCGGTTCGGTCTCCGCCATGCCTCACCGTTACATGATGACACAGTATTTTCAGTCTCAGTTTACACTGTCACGATGACTGTCATGCCTTTTACGCCCCCTTTCCCAACTCTTATCATGGCAGTACAAAGAAAGAAAAATGGTCCAACAGCGGCGTCCTCCTCTACCACCAACCCGCTTTTTGAGGTGGAGTTCACTAACATACGTGGACTCTATGCAAACCTCAGAGACGGCTCGGCCGGCCATGCTTTTTCTTACGGAGACACAAATACGCCGCCCTACCGACACGGCATATCTCTACTATCCCGGCTACGTGCTAGAGGAGTGCTTCCTCGTGAGGGCTGCGGTATGTCTTTTCGTCAGTGCGGATGTTTGTTGTCGCCGTCTGCACTGAATAGAAGACGCATCCTTCTCCATCCTTTGGCTTCACGTGGATTTTGGCTCTATGAGCCGGATCTACGTTTGCCTTTATCGGTCCCATTCCGGAGACTCCGAGACAACTCGACTCTTTGACTACATGAGTCACGCAACGGACAAAGCGCAGGAACAGTTCCCGACCGACGAACTGGTGTTTTTGGGAGACTTTAACGCCCACCATGACTTCTGGCTGGGATCTTCCAGAACGGACCACGCTGGTCGAACCGCCCACGCATTCGCTCTCACGCATGACCTTACCCAACTGGTACTCCAGCCCACCAGGATACCAGACATATCGGGTCAAGCGCCCTCTTTGCTAGACCTTCTGCTGACGAGTCACCCAGCGCAGTACAGCGTATCGGTTCTCGCCCCTCTGGGATCCTCCGACCACTGCCTGGTGTCCACCTCGGTGCCTCTTGTTGCCCCACCACGGCCTGTGGTAACAAGGCGATGGTTATGGCACTACTCGTCAGCAGACTGGGATGGAATGCGGGATTATTTTGCATCCATCCCGTGGGCTCAACGCTGCTTTAAAGACAGGGATCTGTCGCAAAGTGCGTCTGCCGTGTCTGACGAAATCACTGTCGGTATGGAGTACTATATCCCCTACAGTGAAGTCGCCAGCACAAAGACCCGTCCCTGGTTCAATCGCGAGTGCACCCGTGCTGTCGCTCAAAAGCAGACAGCCTACCGCGCATGGATCTGGGCCCGCGCTCATTGTGACCCAGACGTTGATCGCCTAAAAGCAGCGTTTAACAAAGCCACTAAGGAATGAAAGAGGGCTTACATCAGAGCTGATGCCCAGCGCATTGCACGGTTTGGTCAAGAACTCGTCGCATACCCTACGGGTAGCCGTAAGTTTTGGCGATTGGCCAAAGCCGTGCAGTCCAACTACTGCCAGCCTTCGCTGCCACCGCTGAAGTACCCTGACGGATCACTGGCCCACGAGCCGCAAGAGAAAGCGAAACTACTTGCTGACCTCTTTGCGGCTAACTCCCGAATCGATAACCGTGGCGCTCACCCTCCCACCATTGCATCTTGCGACTCCGCAATGCGGGATATTCGCATCCGGCAGAGGGATGTCCGTGCGGAGCTTCGGTCACTTGATGTTCGGAAAGCCAGTGGACCCGACGGTATTCCGGCGGTGGTTCATAAAACTGTGCACCAGAGTTGTCTCCTGTACTGACGCGCTTGTATCGCCTGTCCTATTCCTCGGGAATTGTTCCGGAGGCCTGGAGAGAGGCGAACGTCCAACCCATTCCCAAAAAAGGCGACCGCTCCGATCCAGCTAATTACCGTCCTATAGCCGTCACCTCCATGCTCTGTAAGGTGCTCGAGCGGATAATCAACACCCAATTAATCCGCCACCTAGAGGATCACTCCTTGTTAAATGATCGGCAATATGGTTTTAGGCCGAACCGATTCACGGGTGATCTTCTAGCGTACGTCACACACCTTTGGGGTGAGGCTATGGGTAGGCATGGGGAGTCCTTGGCCATCAGCCTCGACATTGCCAAGGCCTTCGATAGGGTCTGGCATTGCTCGCTTCTCTCCAAACTTGTGCATTTGGTCTGCCATCTAAGGTATGCAACTGGGTTGCTGCCTTCCTCCACAAGCGCCGCATGAGGGTTCTCTGTGACGGCGCGGCCTCTGACTTCCAGGAGGTTAGCGCTGGTGTACCTCAGGGCTCCGTCCTATCGCCCACACTGTTCCTTCTGCATATCAATGATATGTTGGCTCTTGGCAACATACATTGTTATGCAGATGACAGCACAGTACACGGGCGATATTTTGGACATCCTGCTGCCAAGCTAGCAGACTGAGGGAAAACGACAGGAGCTTGTTGCTGAGCTCGACCGGGTCTTGAGCCGCATCTCTCAATGGGGTTGTGAGAATCTGGTCGAGTTCAGCGCCAAGAAAACACAGGCGTGCGCGTTTTAAAATAAAAAGTCTCCATTCCTTCCCCTTCCTACTCTTCAGAACACAACTGCCACTACAGGATAGGCTTAGTATACTGAGTATGGACATCTGTCGGGATCTCAATCCGCGTGATTACATCGAGAGCGTCACTCAGGCAGCCTCGCAGAAGCTCGGTGTATTGAACAAGGTGAGACGGTTCTTCTCGCCCGAGCATCTGTGTCTTTTATACAAGACCCAGGTTCGCTCCTGCGTGGAGTACTGCTCTCATCTTTGGGATGGCTATGCGCAGTATCTGCTTGACGCTCTCGATCGGTTGCAGCGACGCGCAGTCCGTATTATAGACTGTCCTGAGGTCACCCAGTCTCTTGAGCCCCTGCAGTTGCGAAGAGATATCGCCTCTATGGCAGTTCTCTATTGCCTACATCACGGGGAGTGTTCTGACGAGCTCTTCCAATTGGTCCCACCTTCTCCCTTCCTCTACAGGACTACACGTGCTGGCCTGAGGAGTCACCGTTTGCGAGTTGAAGGTATGCGATCCCGAACGAAACGGTTTGGCTCTTCTTTCCTGTGCCGATCGGTGAAAGATTGAAATTCACTACCAGTGCTCGTTTTTCCTATCCACTTTGATCCTGGGTCTTTTAAGCGGGGCGTGAAAAAGCATCTCACCAGGCCGCCATAGTGTGGGTCACCATGCTGCATTGACTGGATATGCAATAAGGATGGTGACACCACTCTTGGACTCCATTTATTGCTTACCATCAGGCAAAGTGGAGTCATTATGGTAGGCTTTCAAATAAAAAAAAAAAAGATATTTTTTACAACAAAACTCCTTAAATCCTCAATTTCTAAAAGCAACTATGTTGTGCGAGTGTGTGGTTGTGTTATACTAGATTATGATACTTTTTAGTTTACTTACAGCAATTTTCTTCAGGAAATGTCCATTTTTAGTAAAGATTTGCATGCGCGACCTCTCATTGCCACGATCGCAAACAACAAACTTCCCAGTGGCGCGAACAACTGCCACCTTGCGCGGGTACCACAATTGGCCTTCTTCCTTTCCAGCAATACCGAAGTTGAACTTGTAAGTTCCAGACTTGTCAAATACCTTGAAGTGGAAAAAAAAACCATGTTCGTACACTTGCCCAAAAAATAAAAATATGAAATTCGAAACAGATATATTACCGTGATTCGATGGTTATTGGTATCAGCCACAATAATATCTTCGTCATTACCGAGACAGAATCCATGAGGAGAATTAAACTGCCCTTTGCCACTTCCCAGTTGTCCAAACTTGAATCTAATGTGCATAGGAGTAGCTTTAGTTGCACGCACAAGTGGTGCTGGAGGTGGAACTAGAGCAGCTTCTTCAGCAGCAGTCAGTAAAGGTCTCCCTGGAGATACACCGCGGGGACCAACGCCTCCAATTCCTCCAAATCCATTCACTTCTGAGAAAAAATAATTTTAAAATAAACCTGTCACAGCACAGTTTTTGAAAGATGTAGTACTAGACTTACCAGCATTTAGCCCAAGTTTGGCGAGTGCTTGAAGGTTGTTGTACGCCTGAGGCGAATTCAGTTCTCCAGCCAATAATTCAGCTAGAGTGAAAGATGGCGCTGGAGACGCATGAGGTGTAGGAGGTACTTCTTTTTCTGCAATACTAGCCAGTTGTTGCAAATTATACTCGACCATGGAAGGCAAAGTAGGCACCCCAGTAACACCTACACCAGGTACACTGTTGATGTTTACGCCACCAGAAAGGACGTTAGAATTAGTGACTCCTACTCCTGAAACCCCAATAGTAGGTACACCGCCCACACCAGGCACTCCCACCATGCTCCCGACTCCCGTGACACCAGTTACGCGGCGTATGCCTCCTAGTGGATAGTCATCAAATACAGGAGTGTTAGTCACCGAAACTGCAGGAGAGTGAGAATTGGATGTTACGGATACAATTGCTGAAGATTCGCTAGCACGTTTTCGTTCCTCTGCACGAGTTGTTTCGGTGCGGAATGTTCCAAATGATTCCTCGGTTATAGCTTCTAACTTCTCCATCTTGGTTACAAATTCTAAAGAATACTCAACATCGAATTCCGGAGCTCCTTCTAATAAACGAGCAAATTGAGAGGCGACGGTCTTTTTCAACATCACAATTTCGGTACCATCACCACGACGAAGGAGTCTCGCCGCAAATTTACAAGCGCAGTCAATGCGCTGAACAGTTTTATCAACGCGATCAAAGAGATCCATGACTTTTAGCTCTCTTTCTTTGTGCAAACGTTCTAATTCTTCAAGAGCTTTTTCGCGGCATCGCTCAAGTGTAGCTTTGTATACGTGAAATGAGTCATTAATGACACCTTCAGCTTCATCTCTCTGGCGTTGAAGATCCCCTAGTGCATCATCGAGTCTTGCAGAAGTACTACCAGCCGTAGCTGCTCGAGCATTAGCTTCCACAATAAAATTTCGTAATTCAGCCCTCAGGTTAGGCTCAACATCAATAATCCTTTCACAACGGTGTTCACCAACTTTATGGTCGACAGTAAGACATTCAGTGCAAGCACCAACCTCACATTCACAGCAATAAAATTTTAGACTCTCCCCTGCATGTCGAGTGCAAAATATTGGTTTATGCACAGCAGCCTTTTCCTTTGAGGACCTCAGAGCATCAAAAGGTACAACTCTGTGATTTTCAAAACATCGCATAAATTCGTGAGCAGAATTGCAGTTGGAACATAAGAAGTGGGAGCAATCAGTGCATCGGGCAACGGCCGGCTCCTTGCTCTTGCAACAAGTGCAAACAACAGACTGATCCATAGCAGAGACATCGAGTATGTTGGTCAGCACATAGTCCGAAGGAAGAGATGCAGCCCCACCTCCAGGTATCTAAAAAATGTAACAATATTTATTAGAATGATTGTTGATGCTTACAAATAATATTAACAAAAATAACATAGATGACTCATGTCAAAAAATTATGTTAGCAGTATACCTTGGTTTCTTGTTTGCATATTGGGCATTCTACAGCCAAATCAAATTTCAGAGAATCTCCCGCTTCATTAACCATTAATTTGTCAATGCAAGCTTCACAAAATACATGAAGGCAAGACAACACTCGAGGGCTGCACAGCTTATTGCTGATAAAATGAGAAATCATTAATAAAAAAATATACATGTGCATCAATACTTTAAATTTAAACAAATATGTATACATAAACTCACTCGCAAATGTTACAATTTTGCTCTTGCTTTCCATTATCAGGTGACTCCAAGGAGCCTTCATCTCCAAGACTAACTAAACCACCCCCGTAAAGATCCCCATTAATTTCTTCCATTTTAACTTACAATTATTTTCCTGTATAATGAATATATTCCTTGACCTTACTCAACAAGAATCTGTAACAAACAAAATGATAATAAAATTGTTGGTGACTATATGAAACAGTTAGCAGTTTCATTACATTCTGTGATTCTAAAACTTTTTTAATCTTCCAAATACAACAGATTTTTATAATTAATACATAGGAATGAATTTCTGTAAAAAATTAGTTTTTATAAATATTGTAATGTTGTATATTATACTAGTGTATATCTTTTTTATTTATTTTTTATTTTTTTCTTGTGGAAACCCCCACGGGCCATCACCTCACCAGAGCTGAGGGTGAGGTGGTATGTCGGACTCGAACCGACTAAAACCACACGGTGTTCCGTCATGAGAGCGTCTATTGCTAGGGACCCGGGATACCCTCAGAAGGAAACATCCGGGAACCCCAGCAGACCTTGGCCATCTGCAAGCTAGCAGGCGACCACACTTTGGAATATGGGGACCTTACGCCCCCCACATCAAATAGGCGCTCGTGGAACACATACGTCACGCCACCGTCTCAGGCCTGCTTCTGCTGGGGTAACGGTCAGCCCAGCCCAATACCCCCAGGCCAGCGCTTATGGAGGTCGGAGATCAGGGTTTGCTCTCCGACGTCTGGTGCTTCTTCTGCGGGATGGGAGAATACTTGTCCTCTCCCTTTCCCGTTCCGCCGCCTCTTTGGACTAGTGTATATCTAGACTAATATTATAAAAAGGTAAATTTTTTCGTTTATCCGTAGGATAATCTATAGATCCACCGATCTGATTCTAAAAATTCTTTCACTGACAGGTAGCTACTTTCTGCATAGGCTATATTTTACTTACCTTATTTCAGTGTAAAATTTCAGCAAGTCGAGGAAAAATTAACTAGTTATATGCTTTAACAGCATGCACTGGGCAAATGGTTCCAAATAAAAGAATACAATTAGGGAATGCAATATCGTTTTCGCGAGATCTCGGGCTTTCTTAAGAGAGATCGATCTCGGCCGCAAAATAGGCGAGATCTCGCGAGTTTACAAAAAAGAAACAAAACTAACTAAATGAAATGAAATCCGAAATCCGTTGCATCGGAAAGGGCCTCCTCAGCGGCTGGTTAGCAAAATAAGCCTTTTTTTAGCAGACGATTCTTTGGAAATTTTGTGATTCTTAAGGAGCTACTTTCAAAATATTTCGCAATAATGGCCTTACATCTCTGAGCAGGTATAATTTCCTTTAACTCATAATAATATCTTAGTTAAATAGTCAACAACTTAGTTAACGAGTTTCATTTTAGTTTTTGACTTCTTGTTTTGTTATAAAACAACTATTTTATTATTAAAAGACTTTTGTTTGATATTACAAAATAAGACTGGTTGTTTACTTCATTTCTTATTTGATTAGAAACGTCCAAGTTGATATTGTTTGACGTATCTATTTACGTCAAACAATATTAAATATATGAGTTTTTTGAAAGAAATCGTAAAAATAAATATTTATTTCACCTATAATTCTTATTATTTTATTCTTAATTTATTTAAATATTGTGCTCATTTGCAAGAGTACACACAAAACTGGCAATTTCGATATTGTTATTAATAAACTCGCGAGATCTTGCCTGAGCCCCAAACTTGAGAGATTACAATGTACAGGAAACATATTAGTCTTCAGCAGATCTACAATAAAGTGCGCGACACCATATATCTAACTCTTATATTTAACACAAAATAATGTTTTTTTGTTAAAAATTAAAATTTTAAGGAAATGTTTTAGGTGAATTTTATAACACAGGAAGAACGGAAATTTTATGAAGATAAAATATGCTCTTTACTGCATTTAATTTGGGAAGATAAATTGAGATAATAAAATTATTATTATTTATTATTAAAAATTAATTCTTTTTATAAAAAAAAAATACTTAAACTTGAGACATACGGCCCGCGTGTCTAACCATTTCGTCGCAATATAAATGCGATATAGATGTGTATCGACCTCACTATCCCTATGGACTCCGAAACGGCTGGACCGATTTCGAAATCTTCAGGGAATCTTCAGATTGGTCTAGCAGGTGATCCTGTAAACTTTGGTAATCAAATTTTGCACCGTAAAATTTATTTGAACTTCGCCCCAGCGAAGTAGGCTGGGTTTGCTGGTTGTTATTATTTGTGGCACTGTAAAATACAGTCGGCATTTTAAGTTTTGCAGAATAATGTACATTGACTGGACAGAGTATACGTCACAGTTTAACACAGTTAGTCACAGTCTAAATTAACTAAGATTGTCTTTACTTATGTTAAAGAAACGAAGTGTTTTATGATGATAGCAAAATCGTTCGTTGTCGACTAGTGATTTCGTACGCATTTGAGTACTATTAAAATAATAATTGACAACTTAAAACTGTGTGGTAGAGCCACGCTGACACGAATGGGACAGCTCGACCAGTGCGATACCACAGTCTCAACAGTGAAGCAACGCTTGTGCTGCATTTCCCCGAAATATGTGAGGTTTCCGAAGGACCAGCTCCCCCTCTCCTCTTTCCCATCTCCTCATACCCCCTGTCTTCTTTCCCTCCCCGCATCCCCCATCCCTCATCACCCTCAAATGCGGGGAACGACTCTTGAGTTTTAGAAAAAAAGCTATGTATGTTACATCCTTATTCATGTCCTAGAGCCCATAGCAAACAAACAATCCTGAGTTCAGGCAAACAAATCACACATTGTGATTAGTAGTTATCAGCGGATAGCTTATTGTTACAATATGAAGTTGTACAGCTATATGTATGTATGTGGGCGTTATAAAATTATTGACAGTAATAAAATGGGGTAGGTATTCTAGGCCTCCACACATTTGAGTATCACTTAGGAATTAATTACGCATATAATATTTACCCTGAAAATCTTAAACATTATATCATAATAATAACTGTAAACAGTAACAGTATTTAGTTGATGTTGATAACTATAAACCTATTTTTAGATACCTAAAACAATGAACAATTGAAGAATAGGCTGACATCAGTTCTTTAAATTATTATTTTAACACAAATAATTTGTAATATACAAATGGTAAAGGTTGTATATCCATTTAAGATGAGGAGAAAGATTTATATAACATCTGTTTTTGTGCAACACAGCTAATAAAATAGAACACTAAAATTACAAACAAAGGTACTCAGATGCTACACATGGTCAAGGGACTTGTAAATTTTTAAAACAAGGCACTTAAATGTATATTTAATTTGAACTAAATTCCCCTAGAAACTGAACTATTATTGGAATTATATTATTGTCTGCTGATTATCTTGAGCACATAGTTTTCTAGGTTTATATTATAAAAGTAACTGCTGAATGCTGCTTTGCTTGCCTAATACTTTTCAGGATGAAAGGTAGCTTTTGTCCATTTACTGTATTCCTGGAAATTGCGTGATGATTGGTTTAGCAGTTAAAAAGTAAAAACATAAACAAGCATACTTTCGCAATTACAATACTATTAGCTGGTGAAGGCAACTTACTTTACTTAGACCTTCAGGTAGTCTTATTCATATTTTAGGCATAGAAGCATGCCAAAATTATAAATTCTTGGGCTCCCATAGGAACTTTGATCCCCTATTTTTTGACCTTCAAGGTTTATTTTAGTGACAAAAAGTAGTCTTTGTCCTTATTTGATGTTCTGTCTATCTCTATACTATATTTCAGCCAGTTTAGCATTTCAGTGAGAAGACAGTAACTGACAGACCAGAGTTACTTTCCCATTTATAACATTAGGTACAGTATCTAGTTATAGTAATATATTTAAGATTTTAAATGAGTGTTAAGGGAAACCTTAGAATAACCAAGTTAAAAATTATCAGATCTATAGCACATCTATGTCTAGTTTTCTTAGTAGTGATACAGAAATGATAATAACACTCATGGACCAATGTCCATGAATGTAATTTCAGCTATACTCCAATGAGTATAGCTAAAATTATAGACAGTAATAAAATACTCCAATGAGTATAGCTGAAATTAGTAGATAATACTAATAGCGTAGGTAGAAAGGATATTAACTAGGCCAATCATCACTGATCACTACTAAGTTTTCATGCAAACAATAGCCTAATTAGGTTCTGTATGCAGGTACTAGTAGATGACATCCTGAACTGGTTTCTGATTTTAGGTAATAGCTAGTAAGCATGTGTTTAGGAGTTCTAAGTATAAAAAACATACTACTCTGATATGGACTTTGTTATGTAGCTGCTATAAGGGAGTGTTGGATCTGAGAAATTATAGTAATGTGCTAATTAAAACTTTCCATTCTCTCACAAATATTTAAAGACTACTAATATGCCATAGCCATATCCAGGGTTGCATTATTTGTTCAAGAAAAATATTTAAAATTATAAATTATTACACTAATTTTTCATTAGGTACACCTCATTGTGGCAATCAATTTATTTTTAGTTTCATTATACCTATTCTAAAATTATTATTTCATCATTATTTAACCTGAGGTAAAATAAAAAATATGTATTTACTCAAAGAGTAGCTACTTTGGTTATATTAGGCCTTACATATAGTATTAAATTATTTGATGAGATGAATGTGAGACCAAAATGAACAACAGAAAGAATGTTTACAATTTTTATTTTTAAAGTTCTTAGTTCTTAGCGCTTGGAATTAAATAACATTGAGCAGTATCTAAGCTTAGTGTTATGTAGTATCACTTAGTTTGATTGATTTAAATGTATATAAAATCTTTGTTTAGTTGTATTGTTCTCAGAATCTCAGAATTTTTGCTATTCTTTTTTTATTTAAATGTGCAAGTATGAAAGTGTGTATGTGAATGTATATAATATACATATAAATCAAATTTTCCTAGAGAATAATATACATATAAATCAAATTTTCCTAGGGAACAACTATAAACATTTAACTAGGGGGCTTGACATTAGCAATTATAGTACCTATTTTATATTTATGCAGTTTTTGTTATTAGATTAAGGCCTACCTAAAATATAATATAATAAATTACATAAGACAAGTTTATCATACACTAGTATACTTCATGTAAAACTCTTAGAAAGTTAGTGACCTTTGAAGGGAAATAGCTAGCCAATTTTGCTATAAATACTTGAAAAATTAAAATCAATATTTTATAAACATCTTTAAAAAATGGGTTGTTATCATATTTAAGACCAATTATAGATCAACTGAATGGCATTGCAATAATATGCTGTTCTGTCAAACTGTACTTTTTTAAAGACTAACAAAAGCTCTAGAATGTGATTTTTTTGTTCTGTTTTTGAAGAAATATGTATTAGATAGGTATTATGTCTCCGATATTATGGGGTTACAGCTATCACTTTTTATACATCTATTATAGAACTGAATTAACACATATTTTTAAATGCTTGAATATTTAAAATATATACTACTCCAATTATTTATGTTATTATTATCTAGATATAAATCTTACAGTGTTTGTGAAACAAGTACCAAGGGTTGTCCGCAATCTATATAGATTTTTGTGATTGCCAAAAGATATAATAATAATATTTTCAGTAAATCATTAATTTTAAAGACACACATTTACATTTACATTAGGGCCCATTTATTTAAGAAATCATAAAAGACTGCCTTTGATATTTAGATATTACATTACACCTATAGCTAAGTGATGGATGGCTCAATGGAAAATGCTTTAGGGCATGCCATGTTCATACACATTTAAATTCAAACTATGATATAATCAGTTCGAACAGAATCAAGACTAATTTAGAAAAAAACATTAAATACTATATTAAACAGCAGACTCGTTATGTACATGGCGAACATTCCATGGCGCAGAATTCAAAAAAAGGGGCATCAGGCAGCCCGAAAGCATGTATAAATACAGGAGTGGAAATGAAACACTAATATTATTACGCGGGGACACTCCAAAATAGAGAAAATATTATCACCAAAATGGCTTCATAATATAATAGGTACCTACGTACATATCATACAATAAACGCAATGCACCATGCAGACAATGGCGAAGGTCGATAATACCAATTTATACGTTTTAACCCAAAAAGTGTGCGGAAATATCACAAGAACACCATTTGAACAACATTTGTTAATTAAAAATGATTTACTAACCTTTAACAGTTTATAATTTGAAGGAAAAACTGATAATCTACGCGCAGAAAGTTCTACCACGCCGTACCTGTGAGAATACTCATCACTTTGTAAATAAATAAAAAATGAGCATCAATTCTCAACAGATATTTTTTTTAAATAAAAGTGGTTTCTTCGATGAATTAAATTAATGTTTTGTCACGTTCTCATTTTAAAAAGGCGAATACATCACGGTGTATTGATTTTCTGCGTAGTTGGTTGCGCTGTCTGTGGCAGAGTTACCATATGGATATTCATTTTTACCGTATTCTTGAATAACAAATATTTATGTATTTTCCTAAAATGTCCTCAATAAGGACCTGAATTAAAAAAGTGATCGAATGTTCAATAATGTTACTATGAACAGTATTTACGAAATTTTAGTAAAGATGATCAGTAAGATTCATAATATATAAAAAAATAAATAAGTGTTAGGTGACCAACACGCCGACCTTATGAAAATACCCAGCACTCGTCAAGTCTGGCTTTGACTAATGGCTATTATTTAATATTACAAAATCAATACAGTATTTTAAATTGTACGGTACGTACGCGACAGGTGCCCATACAATTACTAAATTTATGCCAGTTTATATTATTTCTTGTTTTCTTCAGTTTTGTTTGAACAATTACAGCTGAACTAATTAAACTAATTAAATCTGAATTGTCATGAACCGCATCACGGGTTAAAGTGCAGGATCTAACCCAAACTAGGAAGGTGAGAGAAGATCTTTGTATTCTAGATTCTTCATAAGTCTCTTATTTAGAAGATTTTCAGAAAAAAAGAATGAAGTAACAAGCAGACGGGCCACCTAATGCTTACCATTACGTTTACCGCTTCCGTAAGTCCGTTGCCAGCCTTTCCCATAGAAACAAAAATCTTATTAATATTATTGACGAAGTCATGATCCAGTCCGGATGCAAGGTTGTTTTGCTTGTTATTTTATTAGTGATTTGTTTTATAGAATCTTGAAACAGATTAGATTTTACGGCATTTTGCATTAAGTAGTTTTTTTTGCAATAATTTCCCTTTAATGGTTTTTAGAAGCCTTCAACACAAGTTCCTAAATCTAAAGCTCCTATAGGTGGTCACGTTCGTTCTATTCAAGAGCTGTTTGCTTTGTTAGGATCCTTTTTTGTTTTCTTGATGAAGTCTGTCACTGTTAAAGTACTTAAGAAAATCTGGTGTCGTCCAAGACTTTCTTGTCCGCCTGCGATTTAAAATAGAGTATTTAGCAGGTTGTTAATTAACGAGATGAGAAACGATGTCACTTGGGAAATGAGGCATTCGAGTCAGGTATGTGATATTATATTATGGGAGTTAAAACAAGTTGTTCATGTTATCTATGTTAAGTGGTTTTACTTGATGTTCAATAAAAAATACTAAATGATAAAAAAGATGTAAAAGTCAAGTAGTATTCATTCTCTATGTATTATATGCACCGAAGACACAAACAAGTCAGATCTGAATTGTAGGAAAAAAATCTTACATAAAGAGCCCAAACCTCCAATTACCGAAATATTTCCCGACAATGAAAAAGAAATATCCCAGGCATGTATCATTATCCTCTAAACGGTGGTGTTGCCAACTTCCATTTAAATGATATGCGACCTTAGAGTATATTCTATGGAGAGAACAGGCCAATATCACAAAATAGGGAATTTTATATCTTAAGTCTCAAAAAACCCAACAGTTAATCTTGCAAAAATACGTACTCTGACGAAACCGTTATCTCTTTTTACAAATAGACCAACGACTACGACCTGACAATTAAGTAAGTGTTTTTGTTTTTGACAAATTCGAATCCTTTTCAACCGACTTCAAATAGGAGGAGTTTCTCAATTCGACTGTATATATATACATTTATATATATATATTATGTTTGTTACCTCATAACTTTCGTGTACGTGAACCGATTTCGTTTTTTTTTTTACTTGAAAGCTGGTCCTTCCCGTGTGGTCTCATTTTAATTGGTCCAGTTCCGACAACGGCATCTAAGAGAAAACCTTTTTGGACATCTTGATTTTACAGTCATTGTACTCAATCGACATGAATCGATTATTAAAGCCAATGTCTACCTATGCCTATACATACCAGTTTGTTTGGATATATGTAAGTAACTTTCTCTATTTACATAACTTATAAACAATTACATAGGTTGTCGTTCTGGTAATATTTTATATACTTGTTTTTCTATTGTAAATAATACCTATATTTAAATGTGAAATTGAAACCAGTAAATATCTTAATAACAGCATTATAAATAAAAAAATATATTGTAAGTAAGTACTCTTTATTGTACACCGAATATACATATAAAATACATCTAATATTTTCATATGTACAATAGACGGCCTAATCACAACAAGCAATATCTTATAGGCAACCTTTGGAATGACAGGATTTTAATGATCTCATATGGCTGGCTGTGGTGTACAGTTATGTAATGTGTGCTAGTTTAAACTCAAATATATATAAATACCTATAAGTACATAGATATAAATACATATATATAAACATACATACATACACATACAAGTAAATATATACCTATAGTTATCTTAGACATTACCTTGCAAATAGTAATCTTTTAACATTTTTTTGTATGATCCTAATGATTGAGCTCGTCTGGTAGATAAAGGTAGGACATTCCAGAGCCGTGCTTCTTCAACTGTGTATGATTTGTCAGTAAACTTTATCGAATGCCCTGGTATTTGCATTTTGAAGTTCTCCGATGATCGCAACAAACTCGAATGTGTGTCACATAGAAAATTAAAACGTTGCTTGAGATAAAGTGAAGTAAGGGGATTGAACTATATGTTATAAAGTAGAGAAAGAATATGAGTATTCTAACGAAGGCGAATGGTTAGCCAATTGAGCGAATTGCGGTATTCGGATATTTGGTCATATTTGCGTAGGCCAAACATAAACCTTATATAAACATTTTCAAGGCGTTCAAACTTATCGAGTTGCTCCCCTGTAAGATCAGGATAACTGGCATCGGCGTAGTCCAGTATTAGGAGCAGGAGTGTCTGTGTAACGAAATCTTTGTAGCAGTCGGAAGAAAGTTACGCAATTCTCGTAAGGAGCCCGCAGATGCGAACAATTTGCGACTTACCCACCAACTACTACAAAGTTTTATCTATTAATATCCCCAAATTTTTGACGCTATCGATGATCGGTTCCGGCATGCCATTAAATAATTATTTTTATAATTTGTGGCACTTGTGTCAGTTTAATACGGGACATCATCCTGGGACTTCCCACCATAATAACTTGAGTTTTTTAAGGGGTTCACCTCAAGTCCAGAGTTGGTACTCCACTTACAGATAAGTTCCAAATCACCATTGATAACTAGAAAAGCTTCGTAAATTTTATTTAATGGATTTGGAGATCATCAGCATAAAGGTAGGATGAAACAAACTCTTTGGAAATGGTGTTAATCAATATTGCGAAAAGTAAAGGGGATAAAACTCCACCTTGTGGTACACCGAGTGAGATATTACACCAAGAGGAAAACGAATCCCCATTGTGGATGCGGGTGCTGCTACCAGACAAGTAATTATGAAATCAGTCAATCACTATTGGAGATATGTTAATTGAGCGTAGTATACCAAGCAGGATATCGAAATCGATACTATTGAAGGTAAGATAAGGTAAGTCAAGAAGTGCAAGTAGTGTAATTTTTCAATTCTCCATGGCTATCTTTATGTCGTCGGTAATATTAATTAGAGCTGTAACCGTGCTGTCTTCAGGACGGAAACCAGATTGATAGGAGTTTAAAAAGTTTTACTTGTTGTATTTATGTGTGTGTGGTTTTATGCTTAAATACTACACAGAATGAATCTGTATACGCATGTAAGAATAGGTACTAAATTATATAAAAGTCTGATCGGTTGAGATTCTGATAGACGAGATTTTTAATATGTATATCAAAATATAAAATATTAACATAATAATATGTTTATGTTCAATGAGGGACATCATTCAGAATATTAGGTATACCTGGGTAATTCGATAAAATCAGTACAAACATCATAGTTTGTTGTTTTGCGGAGTTCCGCCATATTTGAGAAACTTTTGGCATCAGGTAACGTGACTGTTTCCATCGGTGGTTTGCATTTTTATTTGACAATATTGACAAGGGACACGCACGATATAAAGTGTACGTAACTACCTAAGTAAAAGTCAAAGACACATTAAGTCTGAATGTCGGGATTCGTGTTGTTTTAATTTAAGTAAACAATATTAAACTAGAAAGCACTTTAGTTTAGCCAAAGTCAAGGTTACTCTTGTTATAGGTATATAAACAAATATTATGACTTTTATACCTAACTGGGAAGAATTCGAGAAGTCTGCAGAGATGTTATATTTAAGAGATCCTATAAATACTCGATATAGTATAAAATATTCCCATTCTAAAGGTGTATTTGTTGTTAAAATTACTGATAATAAGAAGGTAATCATTAGACTTACACGTTTTTGTCTTTAGTAAAATAGCTTGATTGTTTATGTGTATATAAAGTAATAAACCATATGTTCTCTGTGTCATGAAACTTCGTCCACCTTGAATTAAGAATCGATGTGATAGAATTTTTCGTAAATTTTCAGAGATACTAAAGATTAGCTACCCCTACCTGATGAGTTTTTGCGTGTGATGAGTTGCTTAGGTTAATTTTTATGAGATTTCATAACTACTGATAAATTCCTAAAACTGTGTTTATTATATTCTATATCCATATAATATGGGACTCTGAGGATGATTCTGGGATGAAAGCTATGTATTAAAATCTCCTTTCTCCCTTTTATCTATTATGCACACTTCTTAGATTATCTTATGTAAAACTTTTTTCTAAGCTAGACTGTAATGAATAATACAGATTCATGTTTTTATTGAGAGTCCATAAATAAATAATAATAATGTTTTTATTTGCAGTGTCTACAATATAAAACTGAAGTACAACAAGATGTCAGAAAAATGGACAAATTTGTTTCAAATTTAATACGACATATGGCATCTAATGATAACTAAAGAGGCAATTATAATCTAATACATTTAAAAATTGATTTTTATTAATATTCATCTATTGCAGGTTTTTAAACAAAGTCTTTCTCTATTTACATAACTTATAAACATGTGGTGATGAAAGCTACAACACTCTGTTTTGAGGAGTCAAAGCTTACAAACTTGAAAACCAGCTATTGTCTTAAATTATTTTATACTGAACTGTCCATTGGTTTATTTTTTTTTTTGACAGTGTAGTGTGCCATACTTTAAAGTTAAGCTTTAAAATGTGTCATATCTATTCTTAACATTTTTAAATGGAAAGTTTTCTTTTTCTGTTTATGTTATGTTAATATCTTTGCCATTTGTGAACTGATTTCAAAAAATTGTTTACTTGAATCACTTGTACTCGAAGTTGACGCCATTTAATTTTAAGATATATATATTTTAATTGAAACCTCCCATTCCCTTTTTAGCCAATGTGGTAGCGCATTGGAATCCCACGCACACTTTGGCTTCAGACCATGGATAAACTATGGTCTACAGCGAAAGACTTCTTGCAATGATAGCAGTCACAAGGTTGTACAAAAAATGCATAACTTGCCAACTAAAATTTAGCCCCCATGCACATTACTACTTAATGGGAAAATGGGGAGGTATAGTGAAGAGTATGGTGATACAGATTTATAGGGAAGTGTGAACTGACAGTTGCCAGGAAGTCCTAGTCTTCTCACCTCATGTACAATTGCATGCATTTGCATATAATGCACAATGATAATAATGTTGGCAATTCTCCTCGACACGGCCCATATTGTCAAGAGTTCAAGGGTTTGGTCCCTGTACGCGGTTACTAGTCTCGGCCGCTACCGACTACACCACGAGCCCGGCTCGAAAACCAGTGTAATCTTTATGGTATAAGAGCGCGCTCGAAAACTTCAAACTCCATTTTCTCGAGAATTTCTGAATATGGCGTCGAGCTGCTTTGGGATCTTAATATTGGGGTCTGAACTTTACGTACCATGAGTACGAAAAATTACAAAAATCCGATTGCCGTAAGGTCCCCTTGTAAATTCATCAAGCCGTTCAGGCTTGCAGGCAAGACAAAGAAACAGACACGTACATACTTACATATATGTATATAAATAACTTCCCTAAGTACATATTTTATTATTATTCCCAACACACTTATTTACACACGTTCATGCACCCTAAAGACATAACCCTCCTCAGGGTAATAGTTTGTCTATATGGAAACAATTTTCGAACATTTTAGAGGATTTTTCTTTCAAAAAACAAATAACTTTATAGTTCTCTGCCATATATTGACGTTGTTTTCGAACGCAAAATATAAGTTTGTAATTGCAAAAAGTACTTTTTATGTGTTAAACAAGAAATCACACAACACAACACACAATTTGTGGCTTTTTTACATAGCTGACATACGTATATGATTGTAATTTCATCTTGCTACCTCCACGCGTTTAGAAGAAAAAGGGTTTTGACAGACAGATGAACAACTGAGTGTTCCTATACCTAAGGGTTCCTTCTTACCTTATGAGGAAAGGAAACTATAAACACGCGTTTTTACTAAGTTTTTCGTTAAATCAACAAACAAACGGTTTTGTAGACTTCCACTATCTATCTATCCACCATTCATGAATAGATCATCAAATCAGCTTCAAGATACAAAATTATAGTATTGTCATCGAACCTACTTTATACGTGGAAAGTTTCATTTGTTACGACGAACATAAATTGAATTCGCTGGATTGTTTTTATACCCGTCTGTTCGTCTGTCCGAAGAGACGGGTCACCTGATGGTAAGTGACAACCGCCGTCTATATGGTGACACCTCTAACTCGAGAGTCGTAGGTGCACTGCCCGCCTTTGAACGAGGGGGGGGGGTCAGGGGAGAGGAAAAAGGAGAGTTTCACAACCGGTTTTCTGTGAGGCCGTGTCATCATATATCATAGTTAAAAATATAAAAACATATAAGCATCTTCAAAAAAGATACTTTGTAATTAACGTAGTATTTAATATAAACTGCCTTTCCTAGCAAAATAGTGTCATGACTAAAAATTTAAAATTTATTTCACCACTAACTGTTGCCGACGTCATTCACCTGGAACATTTAAATCGAGCAATTTTCCAAAATCAAAATTAGTCTATTGTCATACCCAGATTCCTACACAAAAACTCTTCAAGTTTACGTAAATTTTTTTTTTTAGATTGGTGTGGGTTGAAGTTTTAAAAGGCAAATGGTAATTAATAAATTGTAGTGAAAAGGTTTATCAGAACAGCACTGTGGTGCTAAGAGGCGGATCCAGGTTCCGAGTCAGGGGGGTCGTTAGTTTTCGAACCGATGCGACCTTAAAAAAAAACGTACCTAAAAAGCCTGCAACGCACTTGTGACTCTTGAGCCCGTCTGCGACGGTAGTCACTTACCATCAAGTGACCCGTCTGCTCGTTTACCCCCATCCCATGTCAAAATTATGCTGCAATCTTGTTGCACTAGATTTTACTCAGAATTTCAGGAGCTGTTAAATTTTATTCACCAGCTAGCACACTGTCCTTACTTGATTCTTTAGCCAACAATTTACCATCATGGCGATGCACGATGGCCATCTGTAAAAAAACTACTAATTTTTTCTACTAATTTCAGTTTAATAAAAGTCTTTTTCTGCTTCAACGACTATTTAGTGTTATTGGTTTACGGTGGAGTAGAATAGGACCACCCCATCTCTTCCCGGTGGTGTCAAAAAGGCGACTAAGGGATCGGACTGTTATCTCTCAGACAGTGTGTATACATTGTGGTATAGATTCATACAGTGCCCGGTTGGACGGCAATAGGCTTGCCCCATGTTACGTTAGTGGAATCAAATGGGTGTTTAATACACCTCTGCCTACCCCCAGAGGCGTGAGCGTATATATGTATGGTTTCGCTGGCAATGTATTAGCAGAACACCATTGACGAGTAATTACATGCGTTTTAGATTGCATGTTAACTCCAGGTGCTGCGGTAAAAAGAGATAGTAAAACTAGTCAAATGGAGCTTCCGTGCATATGTTTTTTGTTTGTTTTTCTTTTCGTTAGCAAAACAGTGCGGGAGAACATAACTTGCGGGAGGTAGTTAATAGTTTTGAAGCAAAATCATCACATCACATCATCAGCCTGCCATGCCATGCTTTGAAGCAGCAAACCTCTTGTTGAATAATGTAGGTATAGGTATTTTTTCATACACGATAATTTTGATGCATAAAGCAAACCCTTTCTCTGATCACAGTAGGAAGTAGGCACATGATATCCGCATGCGTTGAACATTTGAACTTCAATAGTGTAGATGTTTCGGAAGCACCCTATTATCAGCTTTATGAGTCGGTAGTAATTATAATGTGCCTATGTGCTATTCCAGACTAAAACCTATCTCTGTTCATACATTTCATTGACCGTCGTTCAGCTGTTCTTGCGTGATTAAGTTATAAACATACAACAAGTTTCGAAATTATAAAATGTATTAATAAGATTATTCTTTGTACTAAATGATTAAGAGAATGTGATATGAACAACATAACTATCGCTTCTATTTAGTTTAGACCCACTGGGACCATCTCTTTTTCTCTGGGCTCTAGGGAAAAAGGTAACGCTGCAATACAATGTATTGTTAACACAAAGAAAAATCATGAAAAAATCTTGTCTTAGCATACTTTAGGAAATATAATTTAAATCTATGCTAGAAGCGCTAATGTAGCCTAAGAATGGTACTAGGCAATGTAAACCAAACCATCATCAATGTAACGTGGTTTCGGGATCAGCTGTTGGGGTAGCTGACCCGATTACCGATTACTTCACAGTACGTGACATGTGTACGCCACAGTGGTATGTGTGTAGTATGGCAGCGTTGTTCTAGAAAAGTGGTCGGCCTAGAAAACTAATTTATAACAGACGTAAATTACTAACAATAGATCACAAATTTCACAGTTTTATATGTAAAAAGTAAAGCTGTTACAGATGAAGTTATTAGACAAGAGTTAGGCTCAAGGCCGGGCTTCGAGAGGCTTCGATTATGGTCCGGCGGATAGTAGGTGAGACACTTATCTTCACAGCTACAGCTGAAGAGAAAGAGGTCTGTGCATTGGTGGTCTTCACAAAGCCCCATAGGGGACGTCTGGAGGCTGGATCAGAGCGATACCCCCTTTTAGCGGTGTTATCCGCTACTTTTAAATAAGGGCCTAACCTTATTTAAAAGTAGCGTATGACACCGCTTAGAACACCCCAGGACCTATCCTGGGGTGTTCTTAGTGGTATAACATATTTTGTTTTTTAATCAGAGCCAGGTCATGCTGCATAACGATGCATTGTCATCGGAACTGATTGAAGATATATGTAAAATTTGAACTCAATCGAACACCTGGTGGTGGGTTAAAGTTTTCGTGGAAGATTTGACTTGAAAAACATACAGTGACCATTTGGAAAAGGTATTTTTTGGTATTTATTACTAGAGCCCAAGTAGAAAGATAGATAGGTACTCTTTATTGTACACGTAAGGTTTTAAACAAAAAAAAAATTATAAGTGAGTACACATGGCGATCTTATCACAATACAGACAACCTGATGGATTATACTGTAAAGTATTAGGTAATGGTGGTGCACAAGGAGAAAAAAGAAGCAATAATAAGAGAAAGATAAATAAACAACTAAAACTAAGTAAAAACAAATTACAATTAAAAATAGGATACATATATGTATATACATATACAGTCACATACACAAATACATATACACATACATACATATATGCAATAAACAGTTATTACTGAGATAGGTAGTGATCCTTGACGAGCTTCTGAAAAACAGCTAGTGATTGAGCCCGTCGGATAACCTCTGGTAACGCATTCCAAATACGTGCGACTTGCACTGTGAACGATTTGTCAGAAAACATTGGAGAGTTGGTATTTCCAACGTCAGATTTTCTGATGATCTCAAGCACCTATTGTGTGTGTCGTGTATAAATGAGAAACGTTTTTTAGGTAGATAGGGGTAGATAGGTAAAACAAGATATTATACAGTAAAGAAAGGACATGAGTATTTCGGCGAAGGCGAATCGGAAGCCATTTGAGTTTATTGTGGAATTGTGAGATATGATCATATTTGCGTAATCCGTTTTTGAATTTTAAACAGAAATTCTGAAGTCTCTCAAGTTTATCAATTTGGTCCCTATTCAGATCTAGGTAGCTGACGTCAGCATAGTCAAGAATGGAAAGGAGAATAGATTGCACGAGTTCTATTTTAGCAGACATTGGCAGAACATTATCAAGAAACCGCTACCAACAATTACTGCTTGAGTCTTCTTAACCCACCTTGAGTCCAAACATGGTGGCCCATTTGCTTATAGTAAATTAATCTTTATTGATGGTGGCAATGCCTTGAACACCATGTTAAACTGGCTTGACAGTATGTTTGCAAATCATAATAAAGTTGGTAGGAAGAGAAGAGATTGTTTGTTAATAAATATTGAAAAAAAAGCAAAGGAGATAAAACGCCACCCAACGGCACCCCACCCCAGTAGTGTTGGAGGTAGTCGTTCTATGGCCCGGACGAAAACCGGATTGGAACGGGTTCAGTAGGTTGTTTCTGCAAATAAATGTACTAAGCTGATGGTGGATATGGCGTTCAGAACCTTTGAAAGAAATGGTAAAGGGTCGATATTCTGAGAAGCAGACAGGTTTGGGTTGATTGACAATGAGTTGAGCATCTTTCCTAGTAGATTTTATCCGTACATCCAAGAGTCCAAGAGTATTGGTCACCATCTTCATTACAAGTGTATTCAATACAGCATGGTGACCCACACTATGGTGGCCTTGTAAGATACTTTTTCAAGCCCCGCTTAAAAGACCTGGGATCAAAGTGGAAGGGAAACACGTGTGCTGATAGTGATTCCAGGCTTGTAGTCCATGTAACATAGTTTAGTTCCCGTACTTTGCGTGAATATTTGTTTTTAGTAATACGTAGAATAATAATCAATGAGTAATATTATATAATGTAATATAATAATGCAAAACTATTTCGACAGCCTAACACAAAAATTTGAATTTAAAAATCTAACACATAGTCTTTTGAGTCAATGGTTTTGTTACTATTACTAACAAAACCATTCAATTTTTTAGAGGCTTATTTATAAAAGTTGTTTGTGTAATATTAATTTTCAAGAATATATTGTGAAATGTTTACTCTTCACAATTTATTAATGTAGTCAAGTTCATATTTTTAATTATTATAGTAATCGATGCGTTATAAATGATGTGGATGTCTCTATATTATCTATAACAGACACTGTCAAAAATTGTTGATGGACATTGGACATGTTATTTTACTGTCATGCAGTGTGAAACATAAATAAAGCATATTAGTTTTTGTAAAAATCATGACTTAATACTCAGGCCTAAACTGTTAATATGATATAATAAATTTAATAAAATAACTACCACTTACATACTTGTTTTAATTAATGACATTATGGATGGTTTAATTCACGCGGCATTGGAAGCTGAGGTATTTAACTGCTTTCTTCAATTTATTATCCTAGCTTTACTTATTGTAGTGTTCTTATTTAGAACTCTGTTTATTGTTATTTATTTATATTTCAGGTAATACTTAATCGGGCGAAACATGTGAACTCTAACTTATCACAATTTAGCAGTGGTGTTTCAGACCACAAAATGACTTGGACCCATGATAAGATCCACCTTGCTGAATCTGTTGATGAGTCTAGAATGAAATTTCAACGTAATTCATCTGGTTCTGCTTCCAAGGCAACTGAGAAGTTTGATTTATTTAAGAAACTTCATGAACTTTACAATGAATTAAATAGAGATGAGTCTTTGCAGGTGAACTATGTAAGTAGAAAGTTGAAAAGACAATAGTAGTCTTAACATATTTTAAATAAATTTATTTGTATATTTTTAATTGATTAATAGGTTTAAAGTAACTGCTGATTTTGAATCACAGAGCCGCATGTTATATAAACTTAAAGATTATGTTTTTTAATCATAAATAACAAAAACAAATTTAATTAATTAAGTGTTGAAATTTTGCCTCATACTTTAATACTACTATAAAATGTACAATTTTATTATCAACTGTTTCCAATTATAACTTTTTATCTAAACTATTTATTTTAACATATGGGACTAAAGGTACCTACATGTATGTCTGTCATATTGGACAAGTGCCAACTATATCCAAAAGAAACAACTAGATGAATAAGTGACAATATTATATATTTCTAAATTCATTTTATAAGATAGTGAACACAATTGTTTGTGTCTGATTCATAAGTTATAATGATTTTTAATTAATACCTTCTTTAAATCATTAACTCAAATATTCAGCATATATATTGTTTTAAATTGCAGCAAGGCCTGAAGACCACATCATATCTATTGGAGAAGTTATTAGCAATATATAACCTTAATACATTAATAATTAATCTCTATCCAGGCAATAAGGGGTATTCATTATCATTAAAAGTTAATGGCAACTCTCAGTACCTTCACCCACCAGATGGACATGTGAGCTCACTCTTTTTACTTTAAATTTCAATCATATATGAAAAGACGGATACAGGAATATACATGAAGATAAAGGATGTATTTTATATACTGAAAGAACTAGTTATTCTTATAATGTTTTTAAAGAGCTAGTACATAAAAGTTATTAACTTAATTGTTTAAAGAAGGTAGCACAGATTATTACCTGAATTGGTGATAACACTCCTAATAGACATCCAAAATCAAATAACAGTCTAAAGCCTTATCACTCGTTGAAAAACAACACTATTAGTGCTGTTTTATATCAGGTTGTGAATGCAAGAATATGTCTGTATGTATCTTCATATGTATGTATTGTGTTTATTTGTCATGACCTGAATGACTTCATGGATTTAAATATCTGAGGTATCATTTGACTTGTCTTAGTATTAAAAGAAACATTAATAATGCAGTCAGGTTCTATAATTGTATAATAGTGTGTAGGGTCTCTAGATCTTCATATCATGTGACATGTTTTGGTCTAGTTTAACCCTAATACAGTTGTGAGAACATGATTTGTTGGTAAAATTTCAAGAATATTCTGAATGTAAGCAGAATTCAATTTATTCAATAGAAGCCATATAAATTATTAAAAGTAGAAATTAAATGCAATACACCCCGGTAAACTTTTAACAAATAATACATGGATCTAATATTCCGTTTTTGTAGACATCAAATCAAGAAGAGACACTTATAGAAACCCCACGATGGCCATATGAAGAAGAAGAATTACTAACTTACATTGACAATGAAGAATTGCCCGTAATATTGCTAGATCTGTTGGAGTCTGAACACTCATGTCTCTTCTATTCAGGATGTATTATAGCACAAATAAGAGATTACAGACAAGCATATCCCAGTTTTCTCTGTGATACTCATCATGTACTCTTAAGGCCCACAAATCAGGTATGTAAAGTATGCAATTAACCACAGTACAGTGTACAGTAAGTAAAATAAATTTAAAAGTATACACCCAATTTATTTCTTGTGTGTTCAGGTTCAGGTTTCAGTTAAGGTAATGTTGTCGGTTGTAATGGGGTTGACATATCCTTGTCTAAAAAAGTCTATAGTTTTTAATAACCTGTGCGCATATAACGTAGTATGCATACATACGCTCAGGCAGTAGGCAGAGGTGTATTAAACACCCACATTTTGCCAATAAAAATTTGGGCATAGGGGCAAGCTTATTGTAGTCAGCTGGGCACTGTATGACGGTATACATACTGTCTGACAGATAACAGTCCGATCGCTTAGTCGCTTATCCCATTAGAGTTCACATGTTTAGACCACCGGGAATAGATGGAGTGGCCCTATTCTAGTCCACCTAAACCACATGGCAAATAGTGTTCAATGACCTTCAAATTATTTTAGTAGAATTTGATACTCAACAACTATACTAGGTTTTGTGCCTATAATACTTAAATATTGATCGTCATAATGACCTGATAACAACTGACCTGTTGGTCTAGTGGTTAGTGACCTTGACTGCTGAGCCGGAGATAGGAGGAGTAGGAGGAGGATAAATAAGAAAATAGGATTTTAGCTTTAAAATGAAAAAAATTTAAGATTTTATAGAGCTTTAATACATAATTAATAATAATAACACTTTTATTTCCATAAATTTTGTTGTTTATTGCTATATTAAACAAAGAAGTTAATTGAATGCCACTAGGTTTAGGTTCTTTTGTGTTTATCCAGTCTGAAATATTTCACATATTCACGCTGCATGCTATTGATCTCCCAAATGTGCTGAACCTGCTTTATTTTGAGCAGACTATGTAGGTCTCATAGAAATCTTTTGCCTTGCTAACCAAAAAAAAAAAAACAGCAGCAGAATTATCAACAATGCCAGTAGTGGAGGTTTTAATGTATTTTTTATAATTTGCTAAGGTTTATGCTTTTTTCCACAAAGTAACTATAAAAAAAACTCATTCCTAGGCTAAGCGGTTTATATTAACATTTGTCAGCTTGTACTTTGTCTTGAATAACAGCTGCTTATTATTTATTTGATTAGCCCTCTACTATTCTTTAAATTAAAAGATCTGTTAATGCAGAAAATATTATACTTATGGTATTTGTTAAAAATTGTCTGTATTTTTTCACAGAGTATAATAACCGATGCAATATGTATCGGTGGTCGATGTGGCTGGGCTGGTGAGGAGCGTGGGGCGTTAGAGGCAGTTGAAGCAGCTTTGGTTCACGCAGCCGCACCACCTCTCTGCTTAGACCCACGACCTGCTGTTGGACTACTTGCGGCGAAACTGCATGCAGCACCTAGACTGTTTAATACACCCAGGATAAGGAGACAAGCTAAGAGATTTTCCCAGGTGTGATATAATCAAAATGAACTTCTTAAAAGTTAATTAAGCTGGAGTAATACTCTAGTCGTAGTAGCGTAGTAATACTGACAAAAAACCGGTAGACAAACAATGCTAGCATTATATTATCGAGTTAGTGAGCTTACGATGAACCCTATCCTCTTTCCACCCCACTTCGCCCCCCCAATTCTAAAGCCTAAAAGTCATTCTAATTCCAATATGGCAGATGATCCAAGATGGCGAACTAGTTATTTTGTCTGCATTACCACAGTATGGGTATCAAATGACAGGGCTCTAGCTGAGGAAAACACGAAAACTAATACAACGTCACATTAAATCCAAAATATGGGGGAGCATCCAAGATGTATACTATATAAATCCAATATGGCGGGATCTCCAAGATGGCGGACAAGTTATATTATGCATTACTACGATATGGGTATCAAAGTAAAGGAGACTTCTGTCTCCTTTACTTTGATACCCATATCGTATGACACGAATAAGACTGAGAAAATACGAAAAATATTAAACCCTTACAGATGTAATTTTTGCAGAAATTGTATAACATGTATATATGAAGTCATTAACAGCTGAATATTTATAAAAATATGCTTTGGTCGACTACATACTTTGACTTGTGTAATTTGGCGAGATAGGCGTCAACAGCATTTTTTTATAATCTATCTAGGAGAAGCATACTCCGAAATCAAACCTGGAAGAATTAAACTTACTAAATTAACAGGCAAACGACCATGTAACAACGATGCATTAAATGAAATGCACAGACTTAGAAACATTCCCGATCATAACTAAAAAATAAAAATAAATTAATTGTAAAAAAAACTTTAAAAAACCAAGCTTTTATTTAAGTGCCCTAAAAAGAAGAAAATTATTTTTAAATTAAATAAAACCAATGAATTTAGTACATGTACATATTACACAATTTATTAAATAATATAAAAGCTTGTCGCTAGATTTGCATATTTTATAGGAAACATTTTCCTTCATAGAATTACTAATAAGTATGTCATGCAAGACTAGTTAGCACACGGGTAAATCTCACGACAGTTTTTATATCATTTAATAAATTATGTAATACAAGTACTAAATTTATTGGTTTGATTTAATTTAAAGTTTATTTTCTTCTTTTTGGGGCATTTAAGTAAAAGCTTGTTTTTAAAAAGTTTTTTTTTTTACCATTAATTTATGTTAACTATCGGCTTCATTCTCAGTAGCCTGACATATACTCCAATAGATATGATAGTCCAATCAGAATAGTCCACAAAACTAACTTACAGGCCAAAATATATACATATTTTGTGTGGCATTGTATTGCAGTTACTGTAAGTAATTTCTTTCTCCAGAATGTCTTTTAAGGTCTCTTTCTCTCTCTTCTCTTCTCTACTTTGTCTAATATGACACACATATCTGAGTGTTCAGTTTTTTCAAACAGAAAAAATATATGTTCCTTTAATTTTATGCTTTCATTCTTGTTAAGTAAGACTCATTTATTTATGATATATTTCTTAAATTTTAGGTGGCAGTTAATAGGAAGAGAAAATTGGATCAGTTTACACATTATCATGGCTTAGAACTATTAGACTTAATTCACCGGCAGAGGGCAAAAAATAGCAGACAATCCCTTCCACAAACGCGGCTTACTTCCAAGTATCCAAAAAAACCACCAGAGGTAAGCTTATTAAACCTGTGATTTGAGTGATATCCATGACTTTGACTGGCGAACAAAAGTCTCTTAGTTTCTGGAGGTAGTCCAGTTCAGGTCCAGTATGAAACACTCATAATCATTATAATGTAATTTGAAAAAATATTCTGGTTGCATGTTGCCTCCATCCCAGTTTAGGACGATAATGACGAATAAAACATTAAATTTTTATTGTTTCTCATTTCGTTATTTTTGTGCTAAGAGGATCTTCGTTTTTCGAGGAATATTAATTGTCTTACCCAAAGCTTATAACTTATTAAAAGTTTTTAAAATAATTAATACACTTGGTTTCCTTTCATTTCAAATGAAGTTGTGAAGTTATATTTCAAGTTATCAGAATATGTAAGCATCATAAACAAAACATCTAGCTCTATAAATTAATATTACAATTTGTTCCATTAAAAATAAAAATAAAATAACTTACTTAAGTTACTTAATATTGCCCTGAAGCTAATTTTCGTATTCTCCAGGTGTTCAAGGGGATTGAGCCACCAAAAATGGAGGGCTTACCACTAGCCATACCTCAGGAGGCTAGCAGTCCATTACGGGTAGCACGGGCATATGAGAGGCCTCGACCGACCCCCGACTGCCAACCACAACTAGTAGAGGAATACATCTTAGAGACTGAAAAGAGTTCGCCCCATGCAGGCGCGGGCTTCTTCCATATAAAATTGTCGATATTACAAAGGCCGTCCGATCAAGAGTTTCTTGGCGAACTCTATGTTGATAGAGACCATGTCGAAGGGGAGAGGAATGGTGCAGCGTGTCGGTTTACTTTAGGTATGTCAACATGTTGATTATTTGTAATGTTTTTTCAAGAAGAATGTAACAAAACCACATCATGAATCATACAAATTGAAACCTCAACTCAAAGTGACAACTTAAGCCATTAAACCATCCATCCATCGTAATGTTTAAATTTATATTGAAAGTATTTTACCTTTAGAAACAAACTTTTAATTCGTGTGACCTCATTTTGCTATATGTAAGAAATACATGAAATGAATTCTTATTTATGTAACAATGTCAATGTTAAAGAATCAATAGTAATTTGTTCTTATATATGCCAAGTATACAGTAAATGAATGTTTGTTTCAGGGTCAAGACTACAAGCAAATAAATACATACAGCAATTTACTGAAATATTTACTGAAGAAGGACGCAAGTCTGTTAGGATAAGACATATCGTTCCTGGACAGGTCCCAAGGGTTTCCTTTACTGGTGGTATGAGGGAAATGGTAAGTATTTCACCTACAAAAAACCTTTCATTATTGGGTATAGGCGCTCAATTAATGAACGAGTCTATTGGAGTTCCCTGTTGAACATAATGATATCTCCTAATTAGCATAGTAATAGCTATATCACTCAATCATGGGGTATCTGACCTACTTACCTTATGTTCAGATATTTGTTGATCAATTGTCATTCAATGTACATTCGCGACAATGTTCACTGCTCAGCTTCCAACGGTAGCAGCGAAATGATATATGGCCTATAATAACTTTTATCAAAAAATACTCTATACAACATAAATAAAATCGAATCCGACTGATAGTTCCAGTAATTAAAAAACAATCAATCAAAGAAAATACTCTTCAGTTGAATTATATTAGTAAGGTGTAATAGTTGAAGTAAGTTTTCTTTTCCTTAATCATGATTTTTTTCTTGATTGATACTATTGTTGATTGGTGTTTTTATTTAGGGCCAACAAATTTTACTACAACAGCGTTCGGCTGCAAGCAGCGTCGCTACTGTTCAAACTCATGCAACCCAAGCGCCTGTCGTGTAAGTTATTATTATATTGTCAACAAACTTCTATTATAAAGCATTATGTAGCTTATAGTAAAGATACCTACTTAACTTTTAACAGTATGTTATGTTAATAGTAATAAACCTTGTCTCACTATTCTACTGCTGGTATTACAGAACCTCAGCAATACAAGCAACTACAAATACTCATACGAATGCTCGTCAACTACCGATACTGGTAAGTTAATTTATTAATTTCATTTGTACTTAATTACCTTTATTATTGCAAATGTTTTGTAAGATAAATGGTTGCGCTAGTCAATTTATTTCTCGTACAAAATATAGTAGAAAAATAATAATTGAAAATGTGTCTAAATGCTGTTCATAAGAGCTTTAGTAGCTTTTTAAAGAATTTAACTACAGTAAGACTTACAAAGTTTTTCTAATTTATTAAAATAGTATGAATAGATTATTTTTGTTGTAGTTGTGAATTGATATCTTGTAAATTAAAGTAGTGTAAATGACACAAATATCACATAAAACAAATAGCCCTCTATCTCGCTATATTTCGTCGCTAAAGACACCAAAGTTTTGATTTTATTTACAGCAGGCGCAATTACAGCAAGTTGGCAACGTGACCGCAGTGGGCAGTGTTGCTGGTAACGTGGGCAATGTAGTGGGCAACGTGGGTGCGGTCGTGGGAAATGTGAGCGCAGTTGTGGGCAATGTCGGGACTGTTGTCGGCAATGTGGCGGCTGCGACTGATACGGCGTTGAAGCAGCAACCTTCGCCTACGACACCACGTCTTTCGCCACAGGTAAATTGATTTACCTATGTATATACACTTTATCCCCTATGCCCCGAAGGGGTAGGTATAGGCCCATTTATTGGCAACCAAAATTTAGTCCCATTTGTGTATTATTGGGCAAGCACATTGCCATCATCCGGCCCCTGTATGACTGTATGTATATATATGGTCTGATAGATAACAGTTCGATCCTTTAGTCGCTCTAGTTCTTTTACGACGCCCCCAGGAGAAACGATATATAGGACTAGATACGATATGTATTTTACTCCACCGCAAACCATTTTATTGTTTTTCGTCCAAATAATACTGAGGTGTAGTTTTAAATTTTGTAATTTTGTCCTAAATTATATGGTAATAGGACTGTCAATTAGTATGCACAACGTAACATAAGACAGAACAGTAAATATTTAAAAAATAAGTTATACTTTGTTAACGTTACATTAATGTCTAACAAGTAATTAAACGCGCATCAAATATGTTGGGATTTATTATCAGAAAGTTTTTCGAAAGCGGGCCACTAAGATCCTACTTTATAACGGTTTTGTTCGAAGCATTCTAGAACATGGTTCTGTAGTTTGGCGCCCACATTATACAGTCCATAGTCTGCGCTTAGATTCTTTGAGTAAATTTCGTAATCATGTAAGAGCATATCTTTCTCATAAGCAAACTAAGTTAGAAATCTCCTAACCGCCATTGTAAACATGCGGTGTTTGGTCATAAATGGATGTACATTTAGAACAAGTATAAAATAAGCGCACTGTGTATAATATTTTAAGTGCATGATAATAAATGTAACAACTGTAAGCAAACCAAATTAAATAAATAAATAAATTAAGATCGTGCGGGCGGACAGGCAATTTTAGGTGTTCATGTTACATGGCATGCCAATGAATGGAGTAAATTCCTTTAAGCATTATCGGTATACGTACGAAATGAATCAATTTCAATTTAAGAAAAAAATTGTTTCGCGTGTCTATAACAATTGGAAATTGTGTCCGTTGTCCCCATTGTACTGAACCCGTTGAAGGGAACTTGGATAAAATAATTGGGACTTTTACTGTCTCGTTTAACAGAAAAACTTTACACGAGACTGAAAGGAATGTAACAGAAGCCCTAATAGCATTGTTTACATTTTTTTTTTTTTTTTTTTTGTTTACATTTTGAGAATCTATAATTTATGTCAATAACGCATGGGAGAATAGACTATAGGAAAAATAACATCCTTATTATCCATCGATGAAGACAGAGAATTAGAGACTACGGGAATAAAATTATCGATGACGTCTCGTTGTCCCCATCTTCGGTGAAGGGAAAAAGGAAAACCTCATTTTAGTTGTCCCCTTCAATAGGGACAAGGCACTGGGGACAACAGGAATAAAACTAAATAACAAGCGAAATATGTTTTAACTGATATCGGTAGCCTACTCTTAAAACAAACGTTTAATTGGTTTTCTATTGCTTTATTTTAGTTATCACTATTGTAAAATGAAATTAAATGTATTCTCAGGCGTCAACAAATCAGTTGCTTGCCCAGCAACTAACAAATCCTCAGCAACCCCTCAACCCTCAGAAGATGCAGTCAGCTATTATCCACATACAGCATCCGCTGATGTCAACTGCTGGCTCGCAACAGGTATTGGCAATGAGGCTACATATTAAGAAAAATAAAAAAGGAGAAAAGTAAGACAGGATCTAAATAACCATTTTCCAAAATTAGATAAAGTAATTGAAAATTGTGTCGTGTTTGGTATAAACGTTTTTAGTTTATTTTATTATCGCCAAATTGACATTTACAGTGTAACGTGACGTCAAGCTTATTTATTGCACACAAACAATGTAGGATCCTGTTGACGTTACTTAAATAAAATGCTAATTTGACTTGACAGTAATCGTGCCTATTGCTTGATTTATAGCATAAAATATAAAAAAGTCTTGATTTTGCGATCTGTTAAATTTAAATAGAGTAACCCATATTAATAATTATTTATATTTTAGACTAGCTTTTCTTTAATTATGAATACTCTAGACTAGCTTTCCCCGAAGCTTTGGTCGTGCGTTAAGTTCATTTTATTACCCCCAGGAAAAGTATTTTCTTCTTTATAGAAGGTATATCCGTTTCTGACCTGTAGGCAAAATTAATGATGATCTAGTAGGTAAGGACGTAATAAACAAACAAACAAACTGCACCACTAACGCGTGTATAGTACAAGTTAGCATTTGTATTAAGGCGCCATCATTAAGGTTATTAAAATTGTTCATCTGTCCAATTTGCAGTTGGGTTTTTCTTAACAAAAATCTAATTTATTTCTTTGCTTGGTAGGTACAAAATATCCAATACACGAACACAACGACGACTCAACAAAAGGCAACCGTCACAAAACCGAGGACAACGAACCCCGCCATCACTGCGCTCGTTACTAGTCTCATGAATTCTGCCCAACTGTTCCAGCAAGGTTAGTAAACGTATATATATGTTTATCATTAAATCCAAATAATCAAAGTTATTTCAATATTATCATCATCCTATATTCATCTTAACAATATACATACATAAACTCATTTCTTCCCGTCATTAAACCTTTCCTAGAAAGGCACACGTACTCCGTCCTACTATTTCTTCAGAACATCACCAATTTGACCCCGAGTATGTTCTGTACCATCAGCCTCTAATCACCTTTTTTTTTAACTGTTACCGAATATACCTAGTTATTTACATTCTATATCATTATTTACTTAATCAACTGCTTTTGCCATCATGTTTACAAGATTTCGTAATGCAAGGTAACTAACTCAATCTCGCATTTGTTTTATTAGATAGTATTCCATCAACACTGTAGCTATTATAACAAATGGTACATTAGCATATTTAGACATTTTACATATACACACATCCACTCACGCATATATCCCCGAAGTGGTCAGCAGTGCCGTCTCAAACGCCCAGTTATTGCCATTACAAAATTTAGTGTTACTAGCTTAACAGGGAGAATGCCTATTGCCGGCAGCCTGGCATTGTAAGACTGTATATGTATATGGTGTCTGATAGACACCTACGGGAAGAGATGGAGCGGCCCTATTCTACTTTACTGGGAATCACACGGCATTACCTAACAAAACTGTTTTTATTTTAGAAAATGCAGCAAAGTCAGCTGTGGTCAGTACCCCGAGTAGCAATGCAACTATTCTCAACTTACTGAACAGTGCGCCGGCCGCCATGACACACGCGACGTCTAGTGCTGACTCTAATATCGATGCTCACAAACTAGTGGGACGTGTATCGATAGCTGGGGCCAGGATCATTACGGCCACAACCGCATCACATACTTTACCAACCTATACACAACAGGTAAGTCAATGCTTTATTAATAGTGACAATCGGCTCATTGTAAAAATATTACTTATGTTAGACAGATTACTAGTTATGTTTAGACCAATTGTTACTTATGTTAGATCCTGGCTGCTTACCGTAGATCCGAGCTCAAATTGAATTTTGCTTGCTATAATTTTTTGTTGGATCTACAGTGACAATGTCTAGTAGTTTCGGTTTCCGTTAATAAATTAGAATGATTTTTATCACTCTGTTGTATTCGGTCTGCTTAGTGTGCACTGTTATGTTATTAGTTATGAAGGTGCAAAATTGCAGTTTTACTCCTTTTTATTAGTATACAATTTTATTCATTGCAATTGCATGTAATTACCTAAAAAAAAACAGTTAAAAAAGTTTTTCTCTGAATTTTATGACTGAGCGACCAGCACCTTTGCGGTGTCTGGTTTGCGGTATTATACTCTTAGGCTACTCCTTTACGACTTCCTGTCTTGAAAGAAAAGGAACCTGAGAAGGAACTTAAGAACGTTGAATGAAACAAGTTTGATACTGTGCGTAGTAATGAATTTTCGTAACAGTCAACATACATATAATTTATAGGTAGTGTTTATAATTTTACTATCATGTCAATGCCACAGAGATAGGCCCGGTATAGCACAGGCTAATTAATTTTATTTATCCAGAAAAAAATGGGGGTTAAAAATTTAAACGCAAACTGTAGGTAACAGATAGCTCTAAAATAATTGAGGCGGCTTTTAGAGATGCATTTATTGCATACTGCTGGCACTAGTTGTTATCACTTGGAGACCCATTTCTTTGCTCCACTTTTGGTAGATATTAAACTTAACGAGTTTTTGCGAGTAAGAATTGTAGTCTATAATGATTTCAAAAAAAGTCATTTAGTTCTCTCAACTTATTACTACTTGCAATTTTTAAACTTTGCATTATTTGTGCGTCAGGGTGTCGGTGTACAAGTAATGAGTAACTACAATCGCGATAACGAAGCGACAAACGTGTCCAGTAGTGAGAGCGCTTTGTTGGAGAGACTGATCGGCCCCGAGACGGCGACAGCACCCGCATCGCAACCACAACCTGTCTGTCATTTACAGGTAAAAATAATAAGAGCTTAATACAACACTGATTGGTTCAAAGACAATCAGTTTAAAAAAGTAACCTTTTTAAAAAATGAATAAGGTTCTCAGTTCAGCCGTTTGTTTTTTGTCTAGAATTAAATAGTGTAACTACCAAAAAAATATAGTTGGCTAGATAGTACCACACAGAAATACGAGTATATGACATAGAAATGATATGTAGCAACAAACACGTAGCTTGATCCCTTGCCCTACTTTTTCTACATTAGCTTTACAGCACCAAATTCAGTAGTCGTTTCTCCCTTCAAGGAGATTTAACATTACATACACATCACACCCTCACTATCGTGAATATAGACACCCACTTTCCCCAGTTTATCTTATGTTACGTTATACAATAGCTGGCTTGCCTATTGTCTTCTTTTTTTGAGATAGGTGGTAAACGAGCGGACGGGTCACCTGATGGTAAGCGTTTTATTTCATTAGCCGAAACCATGGGAAATCTATTTGGGGTCCTCGAATCAAACAGAACAGAACGTTTATGCGACACTAACTCCCGCTATTGATAATTTTGTATGATAATTAGATGAGTAATTTGTATCTTTATTAAATTGCAACATAGTTCCTACATGATTTATAACACCCATTCAAATATTTTAAGTTCTGTTGTTTTTACTTGCACAGGGTTTAAGTTTAGCATCACTGCAAGGACTCCAGGGACTTCAAGGTCTACAGAATGTTCAAGTCCAAATACCTGGATTATCGGCCCCAATTTCATTGTCCTTGAATGTTTCTGGGGCTCCGAGTGGGCTCCTCGTATCCGTTCCGCCAACTACGTCTGTTGTTCTCACTAATCAACCATCGGTGCTGTCTCTACCTATTGGTAAGTTATATTATTGTTTTGTTCCTGTCGAGTACAGTTTTTAATTGTGTGTTTCATTTAGTACTAGTTAGATTACGTTGTTTATGATCACTGTATTATCACACAAAGATCAGCTAATTATAGACACGGGTAACGTGGGTTTGTTATGGGATAATATAGAAAAAAATATTAATATCTTTCGAGTTACTTAAGTTTTTTGAATACCTCGAAGGATTAAAAATAACACTGAAATGAAAATATTTAAGTAATAGTTCATTTTTGCGTGAGTTTTGTATGAGTGTCCTTACACAAAAATGTTGCAAATGACCTGTATTCTGCATTTTTTTTCAAATATACTTTGAAATTATCGTAAAGATTCGATAGTGGAATAGTAACTGATATTTTTATTTCCTCAAAATAAATATGAATAAAATAATTTACGCAAAAAAATATGTTTAAAAATTAAAATATAAAATTAAATAGTAGCGCCAAAGTAGGAAGTCACAATAGCAGAAACAAAAAAAAATGCAAATGTGTAGTGCATAGTGACTGACCTTTATTGGTTTTTATAAAACTAGAAATTATATTACGAAAACTATAATTTAAAGCCACAAATTCACAATATTAGATATTTAAATTGATCGCTGCTGCTTGCAAATAAAAACTTTTCTGATATAATGACGTCATTCATCAGAAGAAAATGGTGGCCCTCATCCCTCATTACCCTCACAGGCGAGCAGCGCACTTACAACTCTTGAGTTGCAAGTGTCCATGAAGGCGGTTGTCACTTTCCATCAGAAAACCCTTGGGTTCGTCTGTACCCATATAGTATAAAAAAAAGTGATGGTCTCAAATTGTTGTTTTTTAACCAGCGCAACTGATGTCCGCTGGCGGGGTGAAGGGTGGAGTCCGCGGCGGTAGCGTGCAGGTGGTGCGGAGCGCGCGCGCCACGCCACGCGCCGTCGTGCGCCCGCCGCGCCCCGCCGCCCCCGCGCCCCCCCACCCCGCACCACCTCAGCCCGCGCAAACCGCTCAGCCTGCACCCATGCCTGCTGCCACCGGTTAGTCACATAATCATTACTGTGTACATCGACATCCACATAAAATAATCACCGACACCACAAGAAATCCATGCCCCAACATCATCTAGCGATGATGAGCCGAGCTACGTACTAACTATTAACTACTGATTCTGAATCACGCAATGCAAGTTCACGCGCCGATTGCTTTGTATACAAGTTCCCAACTTTAACTGTTGGGCCGCAGTCTAACTTGGTGCAAATATTTATTTGATTTGGTGTTTGTGTTTCTAATGCATTCATTTCCAAAAAGATATTTAAATACAGTGCTATTCTATTTCAGCGGCTCTTAGAGTGAAACAATTTTATTTATAATTGCGATCGCCAACAATGGAATTTTTCATCATCTTCTATATAACTTGTACTAAATGTGAAATAATATAAATGTTGTTGTATTACAGGAACGAGTCAATTTATAAGCCAAGCGGCAGCGCAGGCGATGAACGCACAGCAAGTACGACGGAAATCAAACGCTGATAGCTCTTAGTGGCGTCCCAATGGAGAGGATAGTGACTGTGATGCCTCTCTATTGAAATATACTGTAAATATAAGCTTTAGTTAAATTATTACGTAACAATATTAGTGATCAGTGCCGTGCGCAGTTTGATGCCGTGAGCTACATACATACGTACCCAGCGGCCATTCTATTTACCGAAATAGACTAACATAGATATGCGTGTTTAGTGGATTTGTAATATTTATTCAAGTTTCATACTTATTACATAACTCTGAGGTATAATCGTTAAAATTACAGCATTTCAGTATCAAAAATATTGTTTCCTAGTGCATAAATACTTTCTATATAAAGAATAGATTCAATTTTAATTAAGGAATATCTTCAATGTTGCTATTTCCAATGGTTTCCAATGGTGATTTTAAACGACTGATTTTTTTATTGTTGCAACTTTTATTCCATAAGCCGTATTTAAAATTCATCATTTTCATCACACTATGCGTACAATATGGTATTATTTGTTTTTAATCATGTATACATACATTTTATTTTATTTGAATTATTTATCATACTTATATAATATTTAAATCATGTATTTTTTATTATTCGAATGTCACAAGCTAATTTATTATATATATATGTATATGAAATTGAATTTTAAATGCAACATTGAAAGTGATTCGATCATGACATGAATTGAGTATAGAAGCTTACAGTTACTACATAGTAAATTAGATATGTTAATGAATCCGGATATTATTATAATAGTAAAGATTTTATTTGTTGTTGAAATTGTTGTTGATACGGCTGTATATTTGAATTTTGTTATAAATTTGTTAAAATATACAAATTTAAATAGCACACAGGATGACATACAGTAAAATGGAATACAGTAGCAGTATGCCTATTATATGACTCACTTGCATGAAAATTAAAATTTTGCGTAAATCAGTATTATAATCAAAATAACTGTTTGCATGAAAATTTTGTACTGATGATTTTGGAACTTAAATGAAGTACAATATATTGCAGTGATTCGTGAATCTGTGTTAAATAAGTTGTAAATATGTAATATATATGTAGATAGATTCGTGTAAGCATCACAGCTATGGTTAGTTGGAGTAACAATGTTGTTTTACCCTTTTGTTCCGTTTTGGTAAAGTATGTGAATTGTGAATTGTAGAGATATTTGTTTTTATGTGTTCCGTCGAATTAAACGGGTTCTGTAGGTTTTTGTTCTGTGGACTTTATTGCAATTGTGAATTATTTATTTGATGAAATGATCTTGATATGTAGGACAATTTTATTGTTATCTATATTTATTATAAGTAGAGTAAGCTCATCTTCATATAACAAGCATTATTATGTTAATAATACTTATTATTTTATTCTTATAGTGATATTAAGGACTGGTTGGAATGAATATATATTGTATTAATTAAAGATACTGTGTAGTCATTGCTCACATCTTTATAGAGGGTGCGTTATACAGTCGTTTAATTCTCTTAAACATTATTTTAATTATTATTGTTATTATATAAACATATATCATTTACTTCGGTTTGATGTGATTCTATGAGACTTGTTACGATGTGTAGTTGCATTTTTTCTTCACGCTTCTTGAAAAAAAGCAATTTAACTCAATTGTAATTAAAAAGAAAGATTTAAGTGATTTGTATTAAATCTTATTGATAATGTACCTCTACTAGTAACGCTTCCCCCTGTAAATATATGTACTTCTTTAATACAAGTAAACAAATATCGATTGATTTTAAATCTTGGAATCTTAGGAATAGACGCTCCTGTTTAAGTATACTGTAGGTTTAAATTTAATGAAAATCTACAGAACCTTTGAATATATAACTAATGATTATACTGTAACGCAATTAATGTATAAAAACGAATAGTTGTCGATATCTTGCACTTTTAAGTGATTCAGCATTTCATAATGTTGGCAATTGGCCTAATATTCTAAAATTAAGGGATTTTACAGTAAATACAGTTAGAAGTTTTAAAGTTCGATTCTTTCCATACATTAGTTTATTAGTTAGCAATTGTACCAATAAAACCTACTACAAGTTTCGGGGCTCATTGCAAAAGGTTTTCGAGCAGACTATACTACTTATGTACTTTCGGACCTAGATTTTAATTCCTGATTTCTAGCTCTGAATGCGTCTTACAAGAATGCAACAGTGTAATATGGGAATGTATGGGTATTATCAATATAATATTTGTTTGCACATAAGACGTTAAAATTGTAATACGAACAATGTGCTCTAATTTTATTAAAAAAAACACACACACTTGGTGTTGTTTACACTAATTCTATTTAACAGAACACAATAACAGCCATGCTTAGGCACGAATGGGCCGGCTCACCATCAGGTGACCCGTCTGTTCGTCTGTCCCCCATATTATAATTTTTTCTGTAAAAATTGACTAATGGCATGCAAAATTGTTTTCTTTTTCTAAAAATATCTAAAAATAATAAGCCTTGTTACTTTGAGAGCTTCAGTTATAATGCGACGATTTGTAGCTCTCATAGGTACTGTTAAAGTACAGAGTGTATATGTTATATATTAAGATTTTTGTAAATTTAACTACAAGCTTTTATCCTATCCTATTAACCGGTGTAAGCAAATCCTCCACCCTATCTCATTAAACAGTGAAAAAAATTGAGACAGCATATTTTCTTACTGCTCGTCTCGATTTTGATCCCTTTATTTCCAGTCGTATGCCTCTGCCAACATTATTTCACAAGAAGAAAGAGTTTCTATCCATAAGTAAATGAAGCTGTGTTCCTTTTGAATGAGTTCTCGTTGTTCTTAAGTAATTTATGATACGTAGTTATTGTTACTACACATGCACGCGCACAATCATTCGTTATATATATAAATATGTTACCTGCCGAACGATTGCAATAGGCAAACCATTTCATATATTTTATTGTGTATAGTTTTCTGTACCAACTTGTAAAGCGGTGTCGCTATATTTATATTTATTTTAGTTGATGATATGTGTTCATACTGGCATTCTATGACATGGCTAGATAAGAAACTATTTTGTTTTGTAGATATTGAAGTACTTCCTAGGTATATGATAGATTGCGTGGACATATTATTTTGCTATTAACACAAATATTGCATAAGTCGAAGTGTAGTTGAATAATGCGTTTTGTTGATCTCATTTGTTTACGAACGTGTAGCTCAATATGTAGACGATTGTAATATAGAATTTTATTTGAAATATGCGAATGTACCTATAATTTAAGATATAAAATAATTATTGTATATATTTTCGAATGGAGATTTTTATAAATACAATATAATTCAGTTCAAGGATGCATGAAGTATCAGTGTCAACTAGGTCGATTTAAACCGCATTGTAAATATACTTTTATTTTAGGTGACATGTGATAATGGATTTAGACGGTTATAACATTAATGGTGTACAATAAAATGTTTACGATTGCGTTGATATGGATTTTGTGTAAAAAATTGATATTGTAAAGATTAACTTGAAAACGTTGTTCAAAGATTGACAGTTCGAACATAAATAAATAACTTTTACACAACATTTTATTTTATTGTGACAGCATGAGGTCTCAGACGTCTGCTATTAAATTATACATTTGTTTATATAATAAACTATATAAGTTAATAAAAGCAGTCATTCCTATTTGATGTGATGTTAATATATGTAGTCACACCGTAATTTAAATCTATCTGTCCAGTAGGAACCTGCGACGTTGGTGTAAATAAAAGAAAGTGGACTGTATAAAGTAGTACTTATATTGAAAGCGAGTATTGCGGGCGGATGTGGTGCGCGGAATGGTCTCACATCAAAAAATATTCATGTGTCTCGCACAGAGGGCCGCCTCGCCGCACCGCCGTCGTCCTCTCCCCGCCGCTTACCGGTGCTCGTGCGCCGACACTAACTATTACTTTTTTCGTTGCGTAGGTTGAAATTTATGTGAAATTGTTATCATACCTCGTGCTTGTTATCCTAATAGATTTAGCAGGTCAAAGCTTCGTGGATCATGTTAATGATTTTGCTTCCCATCTGGTTTATATCAGGACCAAGTACTTTAAAGCTCATCTATGTTACCTGTGGCTAGTCTAGTGATTAAGAGGGCTTAACATAATTAGATATATTCTCGAATTGCAATCAATTTGGACCTGTAGTCGTAGCAATATTATAAGTCAAAGTTCCTAAATTTTGTCACTTACCAATCATCAAAACTCTAAGGAGACAAACAAGCTTGAAGTTTTTATTAGTATTTGGCCTATAAAGCAAGAAAGAATGAAAACATCCTGCAGTATCAGTTCAATTTCATAGATATACAAGCAGCATTAAAGAATTTAGTAACACTCATTCGCAAATATACAAAAGTTGTCAAAATTAAATGTAGGCTCAGTATCAGTATTTGGTTATTTGACGTTCAAAATGCAAATAAAATATTCGTTATGTTTATATATATCCTATACCTTCATTTATGAATAAAATAAATAAAATTGTGTCTTTTGTGGAACGAAGTTAACTATCGGGTAGTGTGATGACGGGCAGTGAAAAGTATCTAGAATACCATACGTGGCTCTACATAAGATCTCACAAATTTTGAAGGCGAATAAGTGTGAGACTAGGCAACTTTTTTTAAAATATAATGTTTTTTTGATAGGATAGACATTACGAAAGGCCAACAAAATTATTTAGCTATTGAGAAACAAAAACTTCGTGTGCTATTGACAAAATGTGGTTTCAAAAAAACAACAGTTTGATTTGGTTAAAAAAGTATGCCTTTTTATTCTTTCAAATAGTCTTCATCTAAATTTATAAGAACATTGGACACAATGAAGCTTTTTTACCGATAAATAAGTATAAATAATTTCATATTCACATAAATCTTATTTATACATACATTACATTTATTTTTAATATCAGTCCTCTCAAAAGGTCCATTCTCTCCCTGCAAATTAAACTTTATTATTTACACAGTGATAGGGATTCGCATCTACCGTACATACATACATCAACAATTAACAATTAATAGAGACTATTTACAAAATATATTTTCACAAACACTCACACGACCATTCTTCACCGTTCGCACACACCTATTTTTACATTCACACCATTTGGCATATGGATGGCGGCACGTCACTAGCAGATATCGTCCCAGGCGAGCCACCAAGGCTCCTGGCAATCCTCGCGCTTTCGTCGCCGCCGCTCAGCGCGGTCCGATCGCTTCTTTATGAAACGGATATTGTATGGGTCCTCCGCAAGCTCTGGATAACGCGCCACATCATGCACGTATTCGCCCTCGTAGCCAGCTACTTGTCCAGACTTCTGGATTTCGTCTAATTCGGCTGCTGACCAGTCTAGCGAGCCACCCAGCCCACTGCGCAGCGCTTCCCGCTCGCGATGCCACGCCTTGCGACCGGCCGATGCACGGGCGTGATGCAGTAGGCGTTGGCGCTCTCGTTCAGCGCTTGTGCCGTACCGTAGGTTCACTATACTTGTCTTTCCATGAATTTTTACATCTGCGTAGGACCGCCCGCCCTCAGCTATCTCGTGGAACGTTACGTTCAATTTGCCCTGCATTCGTTTTAGCTGCTGTTTATCGTCGGCAGCTCGCCAGGTGTCTTCTTTCACGAAATAGAAAACGTCCTGCTGATCACCATGCACGATAAACGAGAATGGTAGAAGATGCGATCGGTTGAATACTGAAGTGTATACATCGCGGTAAATGGCGTTCGCAGACGGGACTGTTGTGACGACCGCTCGACCACGAGAGTTCCTTGATACAAGAATACCACGTCCGAACGGTGGCTCGGAGTCCGAGCCGATACGTTTTGGGGCCAAGTTAAGGGCGTCAATTTTGAGAGCTGACATGGCGGGTATGGAGAGGCTTCGAAAGTCAGCTATTCTTTTGTTGGACATGTGCGATAAAAAGCCTGATTCGATGGTCACTGTCGGAAGCAGTGTCATCGCAGAGGGTATGCCGGGGCTACTATCCGCAGGAGCAGTCCCCCACACAGGTCGGCCTCGTGGAATGCTTGGAAGCACTGAACCGCCAGGCAAATCGTCGGGATAGAGCTGGGGTGCCAGGCTCTTCGTGTCATAGCCGAGTAACTTGAGCCATGACAGGTGATCTGGTAAAAAATAATAATTTAAGTACTTATTTGATTTTGTTTTGTAGCTTATTAAAACTGACTTTGGATCCTTACCCATTGGCTTCTTGTTCTGGGATCTCACGTTGATAGGGTCATTTCCATTAAATCGATACAAATGCAACTGAGTTGGATTGTTAATTCTCTCAATGAGGTTTTCCCATAACGGAGACATCCATTGCCCTATCAGTGGGTCATAAACTTTTCCATTTTCCATGTGCACTAATGAAGTCACTTGATCTAGGAGCCCGCCGCAGAAATCAACAGGTAAATATAAGTATGGATTTGAATCGTACACAATGTGACCGTATGGTGACCTCATTATTTCTCTGATGCCTTCGCCATACTGATTAAAAATCATTACTGGCGTTCCGCACTGGTCCGTGGCAATGTAATATTTATGTCGAGCAACCTAAGACAAAAATTGTATTTTGTTAGTGTCTTTAGTAACAGCAACTGTTTTGATAAATTTCTTAATTGTACGAGTACATACCTGTGTGTAAATCAGGTGTCCTCTGTCGTCATAAACTAACGTCATGAACCTATTTTCACGTGGTGAATAGATATGGCTCACTTCGTGAGGTTTTTCTTTATTTGTATAGAAGAACTGAGTTACGTTGCCGAAGTTGTCTTTTCTGGTGGATAGTCTGAAAATGTTTTTATTTTATAATCATGACAGCGAGTTAGTAGTAGTAGTTAGACAGGTAATAAATAGTTACGTTTTTAAAATTCCTCATTCTAATAAACATAAACTATATGTGTATCTATACGTTAGTCACTATACGTTAGAGGTCTCGGACTTTCGGAACCAGCCAGTACAAGTTATACGTATGCGACTCTGACTTGAATGAGCTATTGTTTAAACTCCCCAGTCCATCTGTATAAGTAATATCCTTTTTCCACCCTTTCCTGTCCACATACTAAAATTTTTCCCATTTTATTCCCAAAAGTGCCCGAATGAGCCTGCCCCCTATTAATATACACATAAATTGTGTGTGTACCTAAATGTCATGGCCACTTACCTATCTAGATGATCATAATAGTAACGAACGTCAAATCTTCCTCGTTTCGTAGCTCTTATCAGAAGACCTTTCGAATTATACTGGAATCTTTCTTCTCTGGCGTTTTGGGATACAAGACCACGACTATCATACCGGTATTGACCTTCACCGAATTTAACAATTCGATCCATATCATTATATTCCATTGGAATGGTGTTTCCTCTATAGGTTAATGATAACATGTTGCCATTGTCATCATATCTAAAGCCCCAAGGCTCTTGAGCTTCCAGTCCTGTTAGCTGCCCATCGCAGTCCCATGTATAGTTCTTTACATTCGTGTAAGTATTTACTCCAACATTCCTTGTATGTGTACGAGTTTGTGATATTCTTCCATGTTTATCATAAGAGAATTCCATTCTAAACACCTCCATTCTGTGAATATTTACCGTAACTTCTTTTTCTAAAAATTGGTCATTCAATACGTGTGAAAACATAGCAATGCCGTCATACACGGAAGTCTCATTCCATTTTTGTTTTGATACAGTGAATTGTCCTAAAATTTCTGGAGCACCTGTTTTACTATTATACATAGTGTGATGTGTAATCAGAGTTTGACCTCCAATCCTTCCCTGAACGGAAGTTATTCTATAATTATTATCATATTCGTATATTATCTTTGCGTTACTAAGACCCGTTTTTGCGCCATAGTCAAGTCGTTCTTCGGTCAACAGACCACCGACATACGTAGACTCCCAGCGATAGTCAACGTCTCGGTCGACGTGCAATATTTCTGACGGAAGTCCACTATTTTCTGCATAATGTATCTGCGTCTGACCATCACCATGAACGACTTCTGAAACTTTATTAGTTGTAAAGTAACGGTAGACCACTCGAGCTCCATCACCAGGGAATACAGTCTGTAGAAGTTCACCAGTATGTGAATAATGTTGTAAATATTTCTTTGAGGAACCTGGCGGCGTGTATGTAACCCTCAAGAAGCCGATGGAAGGTTGTACACTAAAAGAATGATTTGATCCTGAGGGCAGAATTACATGAGTTAGGCCTCCATCGTCATCATATTTATACTTAAAGCTCTTTTGACTGGCCAAAGTAATTTTAGAGACAAGATTTCCTTCATTGTAGTAAATGAATTTAGTACCATCTTGAGGGCTTGTGATTTCAGACAACATTCCACGCGGGTCGTAGTTATAACTTTCCACACTATCACCCCACTTCCAGCCATTGATTCTATTGAATCTGTCATATGAAATATTTAGAGGAACTCCAGCACCATGAGGATTGAATGAAAGAGGCAGCCCTGCTACATCGTAAGCAATAGTGAATAATGGGTTTCTGTCAGCATTAAAGAAAGTTTCTCGGCTCTTAAACTGGTCAAATTCTATGATCAGCACTCTAGAATCATTGACCCATATCTCTCTGTTCAAAGTTTGCTGTGGATTTCTCACGTCACCAACTAATGTATATAGTGAATACATGTTATTCACCAGACTATCGCCAAAAGTTGTTGTCTGGTGTGACCACATGTGAAGCATTTCAGCTTCAATAGGTAAAGCTGCTTCTAAAAGCGGGTGCTTGGCAGCTGCGATACTTTCTAATTCCCCCCCCCAAGGTGTATCAAGGAGCAGAGTGTTGTTAGAATAAATACGACCTTCTGTAATTTGCTTGCCGTTATTTATAGTGATTTGCTTGAAAGACTGCCCATGTAGAACATATTCGCATTTCTTTGCGACTCCAACGGGAATTGTGCTAGCCGGATTTGATACAGTGACAGCCAAACCATAATTTTTGGCAAGGCCAGAAGTTATATGCACCTGCTCACCAGAAGGCATTATAATTTTAGTCACTCTTCCTAGTTCGTCGTAATTATAAATCACAGTATCTCCTGCCTAAAAACCAATTTAATTATCAATAAATTAAAATAAATATAGAAAATATTTATATTGTATATTTGTTTCACAACTTACCCCTGATCGGCTGTTAAGTAAGCCTGTACTGGCGTCATAATCAAATTCTATTGCCTTGGCTCCTTTCTCTGCTATTCTAGTAAGGTAACCGATTCCAGATATTTTTAACTCAAGTTTATGGTCTTGTGTATTTTCAATTGAGCTAACAATATTGCTGTAGTCTCTTAGTAATTGTATTTTATTCCCAGATGCGTCTGTAACTGTCGATAGTTTACCAAAGCTTGTATTCTTAGAATATAAGAATGAATATCTTGTTTTACCAGACGTTAAATCCTTTGTAGTGATATGCTGACCATAACGATTAAATACATAGATTTCAGAGGTAGGCGGGTATGGTATTCTAAATTCCCCATTTTCATCATGAGTTGGTAAGTAATGTTTTAATGCTAGAATATGTAGAGATCCTGAAACAAAACCGTTTTACATCCATACACGAAAAAAAAAATTTGGTTCATATAATGTTTAATTTGATAATATCAATATTTTATTAATTTAATACATATACATACATATATATATATATTTTAAATAATACCTTGATCAACAACATTGAGAACTCCATCTGGTGTCACCGCAAGAGCTGATATTGTCTGGAATTTAGCATTAGAGGACAGTAGGGTCTCTGTGCTGGTAGGTGGTTCGTCACCTGCTGCCACGCTAAGTCTGCATGGGCAGCCAGCACCTTCGTCTCGCCCGTTGGTTGGTACTACTGTAGCTGACACCGACGTATTGCATTCGCAGCTCAATTCCTTTAGATTCTCAAGAATTTTACCCGCGAAGTGCATAATTTTTCCAGAGGGATCTATTGATTTTATTGCATTTGTTTTCTTAGAGTCTGCTTCAGCGACATACAAAATTCCGCTTGGTGCAAAGGCAATAGCTAAAATTGTACCTAAGTTCGAGTCTTCTCTAATATCTGTTGTTGTTCTGTTAGTTGTCTTAGCTATGGGCTTTCCATCACTTCCTATACGGCAATGTGAAGGTTGACCAGCTACAACTTTGATTTTCATATCAACAGTTAATTTCAGAATGATTCTATCATCTATAAAATACAATGATCCATCTAGAGGAGACAAAGCAACTCCAGTGGGCCATTGCAGTTGAGCTTCGTAGGGTGGTATTGCTCCACGGCAGGGAACAGGGGACCAATGGTTGTGATGGCCATGATGACCAACAAGTGTGTGTATAATGCCATTAGGATCGACTGCTCGGATGTTAGTTCCATCAGCTATATACATTGTTCTGTCAGCAGCAATGGCTAGACCTAGAAATTAATTAAAAATCTTTGTAAACGTTGTCATTTAAAATGGTTTAATATACTAGAAGAACATTTTTCGGTTTGTCAAAAATTTTAATTACCTTTAGGATGCGCTAACTTAGCTTTCATAGCAGGACCTTCATCGCCACAATTAGAATCATCTCCAGGCACACATCGGTCACCATTACCAACAACAGGTTCTGAATTACTTGATGGATCTCGCACTTTCTCCAAGGCTATTACCCTGCGAACTTGGTGTCTTTCTGAATCTGATATGTATAAATATCCATCGGCTGGTGATATACAAATATAGTATTGATATGCAACTTGAGTTGTTCTGGAAGAAAACAAATAAATTGCATTACAAGTTTTCTACAGTTTGATAAAGGTACCCCTTGTAAAATCTCTTGGTACGTAGGAGCAACTTACTCTAGCTGCAGTACAGTGGTGACAACTCCCTCAGGAGTAATGCGACGTACAAGATTGAAGTCTCCAACGTACAATGATCCATCTGGCCCGGATGTTAGAGCTGTTGGTGTTAATAGACGGGAATCTGCAGCTTTGCCGTTGCAATGATCGGGACATTCTAAAGCTCGTTGCAGTCCGGTACCCATGACAACCTGAAATAAATCATAGAATTATTTATGTAGAATATAAGGTTTTCCTGGCCAAGGATTGATGTTACAACCTTAACTTAACAATACTTATTGATTTAATTGAAATCGTTACTTATATCTTTTCAATTGTTTTCCACAAATGCATGTGCAATCCGTCATTCGAGCGAGTCTCCAGATTCTTGGATTCTAGTTTTTGAACTTAACCATTAATAAACTCATTTCTTTGAGATTATAAAATAAAGAAAACCTAACAGCTTTCGATATCTATACTTTTTAGTTTACTTTGAGAACTAAATAAAATGAAAAGAAAAAATGATATCGCGTGGGTTTACCTGAACAGTTCTCGGATATTGTTTCAAATGAAGTAAAGCTCCGTCGCCCTTCTGTAGTATGCCTTCATGGAAGTTATAATGGTGATGTATATCCAGTCCCCAACCTCCGATATCTGAGATATCAACATCAAAACCAGCTAGCGTTGCTGTCTGTGTCTCCCACACAGTTGCGACGCATGTAGTGTATTCATAACCGATTGATATTTTGGCTTGTGCCTGGCCATACACCTAAAAAAATATGAAGAAGTTATAGACACTGTTATTAATTGAGTTAAGTGAAAATCAGAAGGTAAGTTGAAGTGAAATTTTTTAATAATTTACCTTCTGTTTGTAAACGTTTCTCTTATTCCACGCAAAGATATGGGTTAGGTCAGGGTCAGCTTCGTAAGTATGTGTGTACAATGATCCCTCAATCTCAACTCTAACATGTACTCTGATCAGTGACGCTGGTACGATACGACGTGTAAGTTGTACATGTACGCATGACAGATAGCCAGCCGATTGAGATGATCGGTACGTGAGCTTTACAGATGAGCCGGGTATGCCGATAGACTCGCTAACGATCTGGAATGAAGACAAGTAAAAAATAAGTTTAAACTATTTATACTAATGATTATTGCCACTTGCTACAAATCTTGTTCAAAATCACTTGTACTTTTCCACAATATTTATTAAATAAACCTGACCGGTTTCGCCTAATGGAATATTCAAAGGTTTTCAATTCTTTTGGAAGTAAATGCAGAAGGAATATATTAAATTAGATGTCAGTTAAGTTTGAATTATACTTGGGACTCATACATACAATAAGCTAAATTCAATGCAAGCTAATTCTTTTTTTACACAACTCTAGGAACAAAACTTTTTATTTTACACAACTTTTTATTTACACAACTCTTGGGACACACTAGGAAGTAATACTGTGTCGCTGGGGACTTTATAAAAAAACAAACAACGGACACAAAGAACACCCAGTCTCTGAACAACTATTCGACTATAACAGAACAGAATCGAACCCACCATTATTTTCAATATACTTCAAAGCAATTTTTTGATATGTCGTATTATATTGCTATGTGAACTTAGAAACCTTGTTCTTTTTAATTAAATTATATGCCGGCTTGAAGACAGTCTGTCTAAGTTTTCTGACTACCGGTTATTAGGCCTACTAGGGCCCATCACGTTTACGAACTGGTTTTAAAATGTGTGTTCGAAATAAAAATCCACTAAGTCACAAGTAGCCCTGAATTCCCACTGTTGAAATAGTTCAGACACAACTGGAAAACTATTAATCCTGCTGCCATTGAAACATACACCAATATAGAAGATTTGTTGACATTTTATAATTAAGAACTGCAAAAAAACATTGTACGTGACCATTATCGGGAACTGATTGAACTATCTACTATTTTCTTAGAAGACAGTAAAAAAAAATATTAGACCTGGAGCGATTCATCAAGCAAGGATGGCTATTTATTCTTTAAACATAGGTTTATTGCAATCTCAGTTAAAAAATAGCGCCAAGGATAAACGAGCACTTCAAGACGTCTGTTTATTCATTGCAGTTATATATGTGAAACCATGGCTTGAATGTAGTCTGGCGGTGAAGGCACTAAATCAAGATTTTAAATTTTCAAAGAGGCTCAAGGAATATGAAACTGTTGACAAATTGATCTCTAAAGCAGCCCTGTGAAAGTTCAGACACCATATTTTGTAATTGTCAGAACAAATTGCCATTTTAACACTCTTTGATGATGAAGTTAATCAACAAACCAAGACGAACATTGTAGTGAATTTACAAAGAGAGAGTTTGTTTGATTTTGCGAAAAGATACATTCAATCTGAAGAAGATATGTCTGATTATTTGTATGGTAAGTAGGAATACAACATATTTTACTATTTGTGACTGTTTTTAATAAATTTATATTAATACTGCCTTATTTATTGTTGAAGGAAAATCACTAAGTGATTTTGTGTCTGTCAAGAGCACAAAGGGGTAGCAGGATAACAATGGTCCAGCGGTCCCCACCGGATTTGCTACAACTGACCCAAAAGTCTTGAAGAGGGTCGAAATTTAGAGATTTTTCCGACCCCACAGACCTTCATTTGGGTCTGTGGGGTCGGAAAAAATCTACATAACCACGAAACCACGAAAAATTTGTTTATTTGACATTTTTTTTAGTAGTATTTTTTTTATTAAAATATGTGAAATATAAGTTTGAAAGCAAAAAAATCTTGAAAAATGCGTAATATTGTAGATCATGCTTATTTTTGGTGCTAAGCAGCATTGAAAGCGACAGTCTTCGATTAGGTCGATTCTAGTGAACGGCACATATTTTTGAATAAAACGCGAATTAATAATTTGTTATGGTGTCGCTTTCAATGCTGCTTAGCACCAACAATAAGCATGAAACTAAACCTAAATCCCAAAGACTTATTTATATCTATAACATAACGCATTTTTCACGATTTTTTTTGTTTTCAAACTTATATTTCACATATTTTAACTCAACTAAAAAATCTAAAAAAATTCAGGGAACATCTAAACATCCAAAATTTTTTTAGGATGCATTGCGACCTTTTAAAAAACAATTTGAATGCTCAAAAAAATGTAAAAAAACACATTGTTCGCGGTTATGCGGTTTTCTATTGGGTCTATGGGGTCGGAAAAAATCTCGAAATTTTTTTTCTTTGACCCTCTTCAAGATTTTCGGTTCGGTTGTAGCAAATCCGGTGGCCGCTGGACCATTGTTATCCTGCTACCCCCTTTATTTTCTCGACTGAAAATTTATAAGAATTTCCTCCAAAGACCCGTTTCTACATGGGATATACTTTAAGGGCAGTTAATGAAACAGCTGTAAAGCTTATGAAGGATTTTCATGGTTTGATCAATGAAAAGGAAGAGCAAGCTATTTGTGCATCGCTGTGTTCAGGTGCATAGAAATCTGTATCCAGACTGTAAAAAAGATACAAACACCCTAGGGTATATAAAATACATAAATAGAAAAGAAATAATCATTTTAATTTTAGATTCAGAAGCCAAACGTTCAAATGTGGATATCATATGCCACACAGCGAACTCACCTGAGCCTCAGGATAAATAACAGTATTAGTGGTAGCCGAGGAAGCAGCGGGTGAAGCCAAGGGCGGTACTGCCACAACTTCTGGTCGAAGGCGCTCGTGGTCATGTGCAGCGCACGGTGGAGTCTCTGCTTCCCACCATTGCGTTGGGGTCGGCAACCAGCTGATGCGAAGTGGGGCCCTGTTATAATATAAAGCATTATAAAGTTAGGTTTATAATAACATAGAATTATAGCTTACAGAGTTGAGTGCAAAACACTTTTAAAATTCTAGTTGTAATATTAAAAAAAAAATGTTGAGTGTACTTTACCCTATCACCAATGAAGCTTTGTTTATAAGGGTTTTGATTGTCCATATACTAACAAATATCTCCTTAACGATTATTTAAAAATATAACAGATATGTGACAATATTTATTGAACAATAAATGAGACTACAATGTGACGTGATGGGATGAAGTATATCTATTTTTGTTTAATTTTAATCCCCACTAAAAATCTGAATAAAAGGTTGTACGAATGGTTTATACGATTAAAACAAACAAATTATTAACTTCCATTCTATTTTTATCCTACTTCAAAAAGGAAGGAGGTTCTATGTTTGCAATTTAACAAATACCAAGACATTATCTGGCAATGTTATATGACCATACCCTATGTCACTCCTACTATTATAATAATTAAGAAAAGTTTTTAGTGATACAGATTAATGAGTTCTTAACCAACGTGAAGTTTTACATATAAATTTGGGTGGTTATGGCATACACAAGTTATATTTCTTATCTACATTTTTTTGTAACATGTGTGTGTTGATCCATGATTTTTAAACATTAAAACAAGACGCATGATTTCAAATAAATGCTGATAAATTTTGTTAAATATAAATATAATAAGACACTACATTTGAGTTTTTAAAAGACTATCTTAATAAATATACATATCATACGACATCATTGCCAACTCGTTCATACCTGGGTGTAGGTACTTTGACGCTTTCATCACTAAGTTCCATCTGCACTGGTGGCAGCACTACAATTTGGTTCCACGGCACGAAGACTGTCTTTCTTAAAGGCTTGAATGGCGATCTTTGGAACTGCAACGTCACTGCTCCTCCACCATTCACCAATACGTCAAACCTGTACGATACAATATGTTATTTATTAGTATTTGTTACTGTTCAGGGGTTGTAACAACCCACAACAGTGCCACTGATCATTATTAGCTCTTTCAAGCAAAAAGCGTTAAAAATGTATACATTTTATAATATAAACCTGATTTGGGTATGTATAGAGGTCCTAATAGAAACTTATACTATTTGTTATATATATTTATACCATATTATATATTACTGTAATTAAATTATTTCGTTTATGCTGCTACAGAAGAAATGTTTACATACAAATATGATGATAGTTGGTAAAAGAGATTATTTTAACTTTTCCTACACTATATTGAAAACTATATTGAAAAAACCTATATAAATCGTAGGTATACCTAGTTTCACAATAAATCAAATAAATCAAGTTTATCTTCGACTAATATTATAAATGTGTAAGTAACGGCGTCTACCTATATTTCTGTTAAGTTTTCACGGCTAAAAGACTAAACCAATTTTGATGCAATTTCAAACATAGGCTACTTTTAATCGACATCCCACACTCCGCGGCAGGGAGTTAATTCTCAATATAACATACAGAAATAAATAGAATCATATGTCATCCATCTTTTATCTAGTTTTTGTTCCTGTTTGATTTTAAATTATTGCAATGAATAGCATGAAATTTATTAATAGAATTTATTTATCAAAAAGTAGATAAAATAAGTAAATATTCGCAAAAGAACTGTAAAGAACCATGTAATCCGTCGTAGTAAAATGCATTAGGGGGAGTTAGTTACATATGAACATTACTTTTTAATTATTATTCTTAATTTTTATACTAAAAAAAACTTAGCGTAGTCTTTCTTAGTGTTAAATATTTCGTGGCCAGATCATGGCATTGAGATACTTGATTATGTGTACAACCATTTCATGAAATGGTCAGCTTTTGTAATATCCTTTAAAACTCACGTTTGCTGATATGTCAACCCACATTAAATTATTTTTATTTAGAATTGCCATCATATAAAATGTTCAATATAAATTCTAAATGTTTTAGAGTTGTAACGATTTTTCATTGATTTTTTATTTTGTATTTGCTCGCCTATTATTGAAAGCTAAATAATTACCTATCAGGCAACATAACACGGATGTGTTATGTTGGCACACACCGCATCACAAAAAAAAACGATATCAGCGCTTCTAACGGTGGGTGATTTATGCATTATATGAATTGGTCGTGTATTTAGCTGCTCATATTTTAGTAGGTTAAGGCTATACGCCTAAGCTTACATTGAATGCAATGCACTAAGATGTAAGTTTAACTACATTATTTCGTTTGTTGTCTCGGTAAAATATAGTTTTTATAACTCATTTTGACATAAAATTGCATTTTAAGAAATTAACTAAGATAGCACTGGACATTTTTAATTTTCGAATTTATAAATTTCAAACATATATAATTCTTAACTTAACATAAGAAAGTAATTCAATGAAGTCCGGAAGACGTAATCCTTAATTCTTATACAATAATAATGAGCCATAGATCATGGGTTCGTCTTCCACACAGGACAAACGTTTGTGTAATCCACCAATTGTTGTTCCGAGTCTTTGTGTTTCTTATTCCGTTTTTTTTTATGTTTGATATAATATCTATAATTCCCCCGCGACGCAAGGGTAATTTCTGACGCTGGAAAAACTTGAACAGACATTAAAATAAGATAACAAAGAAAAAACAGTCCTCAAACTGATTTTCTGATGGCTCTATTTCGCGCAAATTCTATTATTAGGAACATATGTCTCCCATGTTTTTCAAGCGATTTTCATAAATTTCTTTTGTTTGGTTAGCGATGCGACGAGCTATTGCTATTGACGAGTTTTAGTGATATCAATAATAGTTATTACAGATTACATTAGAAGGCAGGTCAATTATAAAAAGGATTATTGGTTCGTGAAGCCTTATTAATTTAAAACACATGTTCATAAACGTTCACTAAACCGGTTTTCCCACAAGAGTTTTATATAGTAGTAAAGAAATTCTCAATAAAAGTCTAAAGCTAGTACTAGAGTATTTGGGATTTTCAATTGTTTGAAATTATCCATTAATAAATTAAATTGTAGTTTAAATTGCAAGCCGAAATTCGTTTCCTGATGCTTTGTCACACACACACACACAAGCTTTGTCAGAGCTTGTCTCTCATTTTATTAATATGTTATATATGTATATAAAATCTTAAGTAGACAATTTAACAGAATCTATTTGTATGGTTAACAGTGACCTGAAGACCACTAATGATGGGACTAACAGGTTCAGTTTGTTTGTAAATTGAACCAAGTGTAGGACATCGTAGTAGGTATTCACCGTGTGATCACGAGGCTAGACCTAGAAAAACTGCCATCCATAACTTTTAACGGCTCAATCATACCTTACAGTTCTTCGGTTAAGGATCTGGGCCTGTTTCTTCATTCCAACCTTAGCTGGCAAAACCAGGCTAGTAACATCAGTCAAAGAGTTACAGGTATGCTACGAGTCTTCTACCATCTTCCAATCGAGACTAAAGCGATGTTAGTACAGACCCTAATTATCCCCATCATGAGTTATGGTTATGTGTCTTATTACGACCTGAATGCAGATCTCGTCAATAAATATGACCGACTTCTGAATAGCTGCATTTGATTTTTTTTAACCTTCGAAAAATTTGAACATGTTTCCTCCTTTCGTCACGTCTCTGCACGGCCTCACCTCTATCTATTCTATTTTTAATTTATTTACTTCTGCTTATTTGGCTTCTTCCTTCCATTTTCTATTTTACAGCCATAACAGAACTCTTTGCGCTATAAAGCTCATCTTTTCCGTCTCATACATCCGTATGTGTTCACTTATCCTTGTTTATTCAATCTGTCCTCCTTTGGAACGCTCTACCTCCTGAAAACAGAATGACACCTAGTCGCCTTTCTTTTAAGGCGAAAGTACGAGCCACCAGTAACATCTCAACTATATTTCATATGTATGTATATTATTTATTTATATATGTAGGTATGTTAACATTAGTGTGTATTGTATATATATACACACAACCATCATACAAACAAAGTCCGAAGTCCGCCATTGTACAATAATTTATTGTATAAAAAGTGTAAGAAAAAGAACACACCAAAAGACATTTTGAGTGCCTAAAAAATCCAGTTTTTGGGATAGACTTTGTCATAAAAGTTCTGCAAGTCTTTTACTTGGTTACAAAAATAATCTGACAAATATCATATTACATATATAGGGTTAGAGTTTACTTTTGACCGCTTTGTAAAGCCATGTAACATGTTTCCTAATTATAACGCGTTTTCCTTATTTAGTTCCTTTTAGCAGAGCAGGTACGTTATTGGATCTTTTCAGCTAAGAGTTAACTTTAATACTCAGCGCTTTTATAAAAGGAAAAAGCTATGAACTTCGGTATGTATGTATGTATTTTTATAATTAAAATGAATTCTTTGTGGCGAACTTAACGTTTCCAACAATTCTGCATTTAAATCCTATTAAACTTCAATCATGTACGGTTATTTAATTACACTCTTTCTCATTCCTGGGTCTTTTGAGAACTACTTTCAAGTTATAAGTAACGAAAAGAATATTTGTAAACACTTTTTACTGTACAAAGCAAAAGCTTGTAAAGTATGTTTGTTAAAGTGTATTTTTTACGTATCAAAATTATTACTAATAAGTTTAATAACAATCTTTAAACCTCATTTTTTTAATTTTAATCAACATCATCATTATCATCAGCCTATCGCATAGGACACTGCTGGACATAGGCCTCTCCCATTGCACGCCCCTTCGATCTATTTTCGGCTTCTCGCATCCAAAATAATAACATAATCATGGGTATTTGCTGTCTTAAAACTATGTAATATAAAAAAAACAGCACATTAATACACCCTCAGTGGATAATGAGTAGATTATATATTCAAATTGTCGTTTTGCTTACAGGCAATTTGCAACTCTGAACTTTTAGATTCCTGTAGGTCACTTTTCAGAAAAACTTAAATACGAACTGAAAGCTCTCTTTATATTATGGAAATTAAACGGTTTGTCAGGAAACACCCACAACTGTTTAAAAAACAACGAGAGTAGTCTCTTCAGTCAATGGGATCCTACAAAGATAGTTATGCCAAGATGCAGAACTACCCTTTATCCTAGAAATAGTATGTTAAAACTCAAAAACTTAGAGAATTACTCTTTAAATTGTTAATGTACGCGTAAAGAAATGGCTAACTGAAAAATGATTCTACACTTTTTAAGAACTTTTAGAGTCTAGACATGTAAAAATATACATTATAATACCTAATTACTCCTTTGCCTTTTAATTTCAATGAAATGAATGTCCAAAATATATACATATATATATATAAATTGAGGTTACTAAATTGTAAAATATATTATGTTGTATATTATTATTTCCTAAATAGTATTATAAAATTGATAATCTGCATGTCAACTAATATCTAAGGATCTATGTGTTGGTTTGGAGGGTTGAGGCGTTTTTTTTAAGGACCCCAAGTGAAAATTGCAGCGTGCGAAATTGCTTTCCTTTGATTAAATTTAATTGACACTATAGGTCTAATCTCGAAGGTTGTTGTAACCTGTAAGCGTACGATTCTTTCAAGACTCTACTGACTTCCTGACCTGCGGCTAACATGCTATATATACATAAACAATAACGACATACATAGTACGCCCTATTCCCGAAACAACGAATGTTGTTTTTTTTTGTGGTACCGTGCCTACGTGAGTTGTCGAGCAAGTATTGTTTTTACATACAACTCAAACTTCATTAATCTTATCAAATTATACGGTGATCCAATTAATGAATAAATCGATACAAGATCTTCAAAAACGCTGTTCTTTATGTCCGGTACATAAAGTAATGCTTTCTCCAACATGTTTACCTATTGCACGGTCTATAAACTTACCTATAGACGTATACACTATTACCGAGTTACGGTAATTGATTTTTAAAAGCTTGAACGTGACGCGTTATTTGATTACAGCATGTTCACATGATACTGGTTTGGTTCCGCTGGGTAATTCAATTTCATACTTGATGCCTTTAGCTGTACGTGTAAGGAATACCGAGCACCGTGTCTGAAAATTAATGATGAGTTCACATCAAAACAAACGTTTGTTTTTGTTCCAATGTTTAAAGGTTTTTTAGTTTGAGTAATCGGACCTTAAACGTAACATAAATCGATAGCTTGCTCGATACTTTTTGTTATTGTTGTCTATCACTTCCTAAATTAACTTTTATTAAAAAAAAAACATTACAAAAATTTTCTTATAACGTAAATCAGCTCTTTTTATGTGAAAAAATTTTACGCTTTCTCGATCTGTTGCACGGTCACGTGCCAACAGATCCTTGCGATTGAGTGATTGCGGATTCCAATTCCTGGACTGAATTGAACTTAAATGCATTTAGTTTAATCAGAGGCATTAAATTAGGTTTTATTTTAACCGTGACAGTAGTGCACTTTGTTAATAATTTGAACCACAAGAAGTGTCATTAGCAAAGGGGTTTTGTCATAAAGCGTACCAATTTGGAACTGTCATATTGGACTTTTATGCCGGCTGTACACTCTCCCGCGAGTACTCTCACCTTGTCTTCCTGAGGGCATTTGAACGAGAGATTGAGTGATGAGTGCGACCTTATACACTCCCGTTAATTCAGTATGGTTGATAACTCCGAGAAGGTGGAGGATGGAAATTACGATAGCTGTTACCCTATACATAACAGATATTATAATCATTTGCAAATATATCATTAAAATAAAGTTGTTCAGAAATTGTGATTTTTTTATATCCTTGTGAGACGCACCGGGCGTTGAGACGATGCGCTCCCACCGCCTCGCGAGTGTAAGCGAGACCCTTTGACTTGCACACAAAAACCGACTCGGAACGGAGAGCAGACGAGATGAAACGAGAAAAACACTCTCGTACACAGTGTACACTCTCGCACTCGTCATACCTAGATACCTAGCAGTGTTTCCACGAGAGTCTACAGCAGTTATAACAATCTTGCAATAGTGCATTATTTCGAACGCACGCGTCTCGATGGATTTGTTTTGTGGTATCTACCCATTTTATTATTTTTAATTACTTTCTACACATGAACTATATATATGTAAGGAATAATGTATAATAGTTAATTTCGCTACTTGTAACTTGCCATATTCATCTTATATTTTCAGTGATAAACGATTTTCTATTAATTCCCGTGGGAAAATAAATGCCTCAAAGCCATATGGTGCCTTAAGATAAAAAATTTAATATATTTATTTTTATTTATTTATCTAATGCTTTATTGTACACCTTTTATACATATATATATATACAGAAAGCATGTCATAGACAGTAAGGTATAGCAATAGGCGGTCTTATCACACACGGCGATCTCTTACAGGCAACCTTGATACTGATATTGTTATAAAGTATTGGGGTAGCCTGTGGTGTACTAACAAATAACCAATTAAGTTACTTAAAATAAATGCATATGTACCTAATACATACATACACACATATATATGTATATACATGATATATATATATACATAATATATATATATATATACATAATATATATATATATATATATACATAATATATATATATATATATATATACATAATATATATATATATATATATACATACATATGCATACAAAAACACAATAATACAATGCGTGCGAGGTTTTGGCTAGTCGGATAGTAACAGGCAAGTTGTTCCATAGTCTAACCGCTTGCACCGTAAAGGACTTGTCTGTAAACTGAGTGACATAAGGATGAATTATGTAAGAACGAAGAAAGATATTAAGAATATGAACATTCGGGCAAAGGCGTATAGGAAGCCACTTGAGTTTAGAAGGATACTTATATTTGTATATTTGGATTACGAAAATATTAATCTAATGCAGACATTTTGGAGTCGCTCAAGTTTATTCAGTTGCTCTTGTGTGAGATCTAAATAACTGACATCTCCATAGTCCAGATTAGAAAGAAGAAGAAATTGTGCGAGTGCCATTTTCGTGTTGGTGGGAAGGAAGTTCCGAAGCCTTCGCAGAGATCCCGCTGCTGCAAATAGTTTGCGACTAACTTCTCCAATTTGAGGCCCCCAGGAGATGTACTTGTCTAAATAGATACCTACTTTAGGTATAGGTTTCTTACTTTATGCTGTATGGTATAACTGATCCATTGCAATAAATGGCTGGTAATTGTGGAAGTTTATTATGCAGCTAAGCCTAGGACTACCTATTACAATGGCTTGTGTTTTTGATGAGTTTAGATTTAGCCCATAATTCCTACTACAGCTACATATTCCCATAAAATCTCGGTTAATGTCATTGACTGCTTCCGATAAGTTACTCGGAACAGCTTTTTAATAAATTTGAACATCATCTGCATAAAGATGGTAGGAAGAAAGTAAGTGTTTTGTGATAGAGTTAATGAAAACTGCAAAAAGTAATAGGGAATACACGCCGCCCTGAGGTACGCCCGCAGCTGTAGAGCGCCAAGAGGAGTATACATTTTCAATACAAGCACGTTGCTGACATCCATACAAGTAAGTCAATCGCTGATGAAGATATGTTGAGAGAGCGCAATATGCCTAGCAAAACCTCAAAATCAACAGTGTTGAAAGCTTGAATAAAATCTAATAAAGCAAGGACCCTAAGTTAGACCGTTAATATATTTAATTTTTATTCACCTTTGTGCACCTACGTTAATATACATTTGCATGTTATCAATGCAAGTGTATGTCCTTTGAAATGTGGTTACAACAAAAAGAATATGACTCTTAACAACACTACTACACTACTCTAAATCCGGTTTGTATTAGTTTATATCCCCATATATGCACGCTGCAACCGTTTGAGTGCTAAGTGGAATAATAAGATTTTACAATCAGTATCAGGTCAAGATAATATAATGATGCTACCCGAACAAACATACGTTGCAAGATAAATATACCATTTCAAAAAAAAAAAATTTTTTTCAAATAAGTAACTTACTTTTAAGGTACATATTTGAATTGCTAAATAGCAAAAGTTAGGTACTTTAGAAGAAATAATTAAAGAAGTTTGAACTCACACGGTATCCCTACACGTTATCCATGTACATATGTATATATCGACGATGTTAAATTGTTTTCTCGAATAAAAGTATGATCCCATGCCTCAAGATCACCATGACTAATACTATATAATATTTTTATATTTTTCACGAGATAAGTTTTCACGTAAACATCGCTTTTGACACGGCCATTACCTCATGCCAAATTATTTTATTTTCATTTCTATGTTACGTTTACGTAACGGCATTACAGTCGATGCTTCAGTATATTAAGAATTATGTGGCTTTGATTAAAATAACCGTTTAGGATGAATGTTTATTAACTTATTGAGTGGGTCGAGAAATAATTACAGTTAGGTTGATTATTGTGTAGATAAATTAGGCTTCCAATAACTATTAAAATTTAGTAACTTTTACCTATACATGTGAGTACACAGTGTATATATACTCCTGTAAACATAATACTCAAACGATCAGACGGGTAACCTGATGTTAAGTGGCTATCGAGCCCATGGAAAGTGCGATGCCGGCTTTTAAGGGTGATCCCAAAGAGAGTAGGGTCGGGCATCCAGTTTTCTGTGAGGCCGTGGTATTACTCCGATCGAGCAGGCACACGTTAAACATTACACAATTTAAAAATAGTTTTATTTCAGTAAATATAATATTCTATATATTACTCCGTATTTTTTATTCTAAAGCCAGTCATCCAGTATCCAACTAAGTATTCTACTATTTAGTATATCACGCTATTTAGAATATCTATATTAGGCGGTGCAGGATACCAGTAGGTAAATATGTTTGTAAGGAGTTGACAAAGTAAGTAATTTGTTGATCCTAAACTTTGTTTATTAACGTGTAACTTCGAAATATTTTAAATGTCTCCATTCAATACTCATACTTGAACTTAAACTTAGGCTTAAATGTACAATATGAATGATTGATAGAGTCCATGATTGAACGAGTTAATTTTGATACCACCTGATTGGCGTCACCCCAGCCGGCATTACCGACTGGGGTGACGCCAATTTTGTCCATTTTAACCCTACAAAAAATAGTACTTTTCGGATTGCGCCGCCGCAAGGTGCACATTCCAGTTACTCGGACCCTGTCCATTCATTCCCACTAGATGCGGACTGGGGTTCCATCCATTTGTCGTTGAACCCCCTAAAAGTCGAACTAAACGCTTTGACAGCTCCTTTTTGGTTCGAGTCGCCAAGGTTTGGAATGAACTGCTATTTTGCCAGAGTCAACGATGACAATCAGACAGGTTTCTCTTGGATAGGCGTGTAACATATTTGTGTTAATCGTTACTTAATATGAGGTGAGTTAGAAGGCAAACGCCTACGACAATTACCAATAAAAGAAAAAAAAAACATGTTTAAAACCCCTAACGATATCAAAATAGGTTTGTAGTAGAATTTTTCATGCCTTTTTAGTAATTTGATTACTTGTTTTACTGAATTAAAAAATGGGGAACATCTTAATTCGGTTTTATGTTGTATATTAATTAATAATAAAGATTTTAATATAGTATGTTACTTTTAAACTTGACTCATTTTTGACCAATCATGACAGAAGTATTTTGACGGTTTGACCTTTACAAACATCAGTGGACTTACTTTAACCATGGCTTTAAAGTATGGCGTTGGCACAGCTACGCCATGTTAGATAGGAAATAACACCACTATTACCATTAGAAAGATGACTTAGACAATATTGACGCTGAATGAAATTGTTGCTACCGTACGGGCCAGTGTTAACTATACATTCAGTAACGAAAGACACGATTGATAATTCAATAAAATATTCAAGTACAACAAAAATGCTTTAGCTAGCTTGCGAATCCCCTTGTATACAGGGTAAATTTGAATTAGTTTAATCCCTTCTATCAATGTAATAAGATTATACTATTGAGGGACTCTTAAATGATGGTGTTACTACAATATCCTTCCTTGCATTTCATCTTTTTTATTTAATACTGTTATGAATATTTTTGTCAAAAATTATTACTTAGTTAAAATGTAACATGAACAATCTGATTGTATTATAATAAAATTGTTTATAAAAATTATAATTTGACATAGCCTGAGGCAGGGCTATTTGAAATTGTGTCTGTAGGTAGCGATGATCGATTACAATCGGAGCGGTAACAACATTTGTGCCGCACTCGCTTTAGTGGCATAATAATGCCTTTTCGGTTATTTAATACTGATTCCTGGCGAATGATCTGCACAATAAGATTATATAATCATTAATATTGATAATGTTTAATCTTCAAAAATCTGTATGAAAGGATCATAGGCGCGATTTGCGCCCGAGACCTTAAAACAATACGAGACTAGTCTGTCAAACAAAATTGTTTCATTGTTCAGGGTGAAAACGGCAGGCTTTTATTTGTAATAACGCTTTTCAATTGGCTTATAGTGTATAATGTTTAATGCCTAACAGAAAAGTTAACGTCTGCAATCATTCGGCATATCTGCATAAATGTATATACTTTGACACGTATATTACGTGTCAAAAGGTATCGCTAGCCACATTGTAGACACCTGCAACACACAGCAGACTTTTTGCCGAGGGTGTTTGGCTTATACTTCCTGTCGTAAAGTACGTTAAGGTATATTATTAGCTGTTTTATCCTTGAGGTTGAAAGACCGAGGTCGAGAGTAGTTTGTTTCCTTCGTCAATTTTTTTTCCAAAGTCACAATCTCCTATCATGCCGTTTAATGCACTTTCTATTTAAAGACAAACAGAACTATCTGATAGTAACACATGTACATATTTTCGTACCATTCAATTCTATTGCTGTTATTGAAAATACATTTGGTTATACACTGTGCGTGAATATTACTGCAACCTTAAAATAGCAAAGCAGATAACACAAGCATTACGAGATCCTTGTTTTAACATTGTCACTCGAATTTAAGCATCTCGACTGGGAAATGATTCCACCGGCACAGAGACAAATTTAGTTAAAGTGAAATATACATATGTATGTATGATGATATTGTGTAGATAGATGATAAGTTGACTTGCCAGACCTAAAGGTCTGGCAAGTCAACTTATCATATAAACTAAAGTTTATAATATTGAAGAAGTGGTCACTCTGCTTTGTTATTGAAAATAGAACAAGGAAAAGTCATATTTAAGCATATATTTTCCGCTTTGGTTAAGCTTTAAGAGCTATTTAGGCTTACCTAGACTTTGCTAGCTAATTGCTAATTTTTTTCTATCGTGTCAGTAGTATTTGGTTAGTTTTAGTCTCCATCATAGCTTTTAGATTTCATTATCATTATCACTTAAGCTTTCTATGAGCTATATAAATAAGAACATTAAAAAACATTTGGTTCGAATGACTTAAGACAACTCACTATTACGTTATGATTATCTAATATACAGTTAAAAATAGACAACTTTATTAACACATCGCGGAGTTTTAGCATATTATTTATTAGACTTATAAATATAGTTGCAATATTATGTCTGCATAACAGCAGGTCGAAACTATCCTTTATTCATTCAAATGTAACAGAATTAACAACTTGTAAATCATTTAAATCCGAACAATTATTGATTATATAATGAATACTAGATGTATAAATCTTTTCAGGCCAATTAGTTTAATGTGATTAATAAGAGCCACGTGTAAATTCAACTCACGGTAAACTTTTCTGATGGATAAAATAACTATAATATACTTAAAGCGCTGTGTAAAATAACACTTGAAACATGAAATAAAATGTAGTGTTTGTTGTCATAAACATATTTGTACTTCTCTACAAATACATAAAACAAAACACAGTTCTTATGTTTTTCTGATAAAACTGATTAAGTTGCTACCCAGATCATACGGATTATATCTCAATTATTATATTCTTAATAGTTTCGATTACTTGGAAAGGTAAATATCAATGACATAAAGAAAACGTTACCGATCCCGTAAGGTTTGGTAAATGTAACCAATTAAAAGTGTTTTCAATGATAACAAAAAAAAAAACTAGTTATATTTGTGCGGAGAGACACTTTTCTGTTCAAAAGCATTGACCTTTTAAGGAGATAAGTGGCTTTGTATTGCACTTCTTCCTTTTAATTATCTTATCGTATAACCCTTACGACAATATGTCATATTACCCATAACATTTGTTTTGTACTAACCATCCACCCTGTCTGGTGAGTGTGAATCCGAATCGTGCTTCTCTGTCGACGGAGACCCTGATGCCGATGATGCCGAGACCTTGGGGCGAGACCACCTGACCCCGCATCACGGACACGCGGCTGCACAGACCAGCTCATCAGTTGAGGCCGTGAGACACAGCACACGGCATTAAGCGATACGAATCACATAGTTTTTTTTTGTATCGATAGTATATAAAAATGACATACGAACTGTACATTGTTAACCTTATTATTGAAATTATATATGTTAAGGCTCATGAAGTTATCTCGATTAAATCATATGTCACAGTTCTTTTACATTTCTTTTTATAAGATCAGTAATTAGCAATTTCTTTTTAAATTGTAATAGGCAAAATAATTGAAAACACTTCAATGAAATTATTTGTGAAACGTATCGCTCATGCACACCTTCGATCATATAACTTTGAGCGAGGCCTCGTGCTATGCTCCATATTTCATAGTGTAAACGCTGTGAGAGTGAAGTAAAGTATGAAAATAATATTGAAAAACAAAATAAATAAGAAGTATCAGCATTGCACATTCTCGTATTAGGATCAGCTAAACATCAGGGGTACATTTCAGTTTACATACAAATTGGTAGAATTCATCGCTACTAGGTACACTTTTCATTTATTAACAGTAAATATTAACCTTCAATCCACATCAATATTAACGTAAACGGAAATCTACCTAGAAAGGTATGTATGCATGTAACAGCTGCCACACAAACCATAGTCAATCAATTTTGTTATATTTAGTATTTCATGTTCAGTTATACATATATCATTAAGATTGAAATTGGTGCATAAAACATCGCGGAATAATATTGAGTTCAGATTGTATTGTAGAGTTCAGAAGATTTTTTTCTCGGCAAAATATATTTAAAGTTTTTAAAAGAATACTTTTAAAGTTTCTGTTTAAGGATGCATTGAAGTATAAGAGTACAGATATAATGTTATAAATGATGTCGTATGAAGTAATTTTCTTCTTAATATGAAATCTTTTATTATAAAAAATTATAAAACCACTTTATGGTATTTTGTTTAGATTTCCCGCTAAAACTATAATAAAATCGAACTTTTGATCCTAACCCACAATATGTATAAAAATATAACTAACGAAATGGGCAAAACATTAAATTGTTTCATTCACCTGTTAATTAATCTGCAAACATACACTGACTTTATATTATTTTAACAAATTCTTATGAAGAATAAATAAAATTAAATCTTTCAGAATTGCACTACTCTTTTGATACCATAATGCGGAAGATTCACTTACAAATGCTGTATAATGTTAGTAAAAGAATAGACACTCCTGAAAGCCATTAAATAAATACAGAGCGTTTGTTGCACCAATTTCAAAGTGTAATAAAAAGTCGTAAATGACTGATAAATGGAAGCGATGGTAGTAATGTACAATGTCGACAACTCTGCTATCATCGCGCTGTGAAGTACTAGGAATACATTCAAATAACTTGTGTTTTGGTTAGTTACAAAGGGTGAGGATCTAAACACATAAAGAGCTCGGGCGAAGGGTAGGGGGTTGGTTAACAGATGAAAGACGCAGACAAAGGGTAAGGAACACATAAAAGGGTTAGTTTATTTGAAGCTAAATTTGCGTGTTCGCTGAAATTTTGCTCAATTGATAATATACAACTCGCGTCTCGATTTGTATATTTTACAAGCCCTACGCCTAACGATTGTGTTTAATACGTTTTGCGTGAAAGCGTAAATGATTTTCCTAAGTTTCATATAGTATAACAAAATTATTCCATAGTATACATGTGAACTATATATAAGCACAGTAGACGAGACAAATAAACAGTACAGTAAATACAATTGTGACTGCGGCAAATTATATTTGACAAGAGACGCTCGCGGACGGACGCCTGCTTTATTTTGTCGCAGTCACACGAAAACATTCAAGACAAACATACAGATGTTACATACACATAGAGAATGAAACGAATACAGACAAAGGATTGAACAAAAAGTGAAAAAGCGTTTGGCACCAATCGCGTGTCTGTTGTGGGACACGCGAAGGTCACCGGCATCACACTCATATGCAGGAGTTGCAACAAAAGGGAAGAGGTAAACAGATACTGAACACTGAGGGGCGAGGGCGGGCTGACTGACACTTACCATGGTGTAAAGGAATTCCAGAACTCGCTAGGAGTGGCGGACACACGGCGGCACAGGGACACAGAAAGACAGGACAGATTACTACACAGATACCTACATCCCTCAGTGCAACCCCACCCCGGTTTTGCAACCGCTCTGGCCGATTGCACTTGTCTATACTGGTTACCTTGCGTTTTAACACTGTTTTTACTATAACTAGTCTCATTTATGAATTGATCCTCTCACAGATGAAGCCTGTTTGCATTAGAACAGCACCACCACTATTGATTGATAGGTGATAGACAAGAAATTATTTGAATACATTTGGAATAAAAATATGAGAGTAGGTTGCACCAAAGTTTACGTGTAGAGAGAATACATGAATGGTGAACGCATGAAGGCACCCCGTCATAAGTAACGTTTACAAGATACTCGATGGAACAAATGCCAGAACGCAATATAACCACTCTAGACTATTAAACTTAAATAAAATAGTGAAGCGGCTCGTGTTTTAATGCAAACAAACTTTTAGAGGCGCTTTTGCATATTAAGCGAGGTGGGTTGACTACTTTTATTATTCAGTTTTGCTTTGTCTTATTAAATTTAGAGATCGTTGGAAGTTTTATCAACGCACACGGTACAAAGTAGGGCAAATAAAAAGTATAAAAATTTTGTTTACTAACTTAGATCATGAAAGATGTATTTAAAAGCTAATTTCAAATATGAATGAGTAAATGCACTTAGCAATATAACAGACTGTTACGAATTACTTTCATGATTCAAGTTTCGTCGGTTTGACCTTATTTAAATAAACTTATTTGTTATCGTGAAGACAAACAAAACTGTTTGAAAGCTTTTGAGCGCTTAATTTATTTCTAATTTCACTTTGTCATTTATAAGACGCTTTTGTTTTATTCAGACAAACAGGTAGGGTTAGACACACACAAAGGATGAACATTAGACAATACACAACACATCGGATCTGGTGTGAAAATAAAAATAAAATCTTAAAACTCATGATGTAAATCAAAATTCAATGTAAAAACATAACCATGCTTGGATTGCTAACAATAACTTATTATTTTTTTATACGCCAGAGAACAGAGGAAAATCAAAACACTTCCACCAGATGAAAAAATAAATCGTAATTTATAAAAGTATTGTTACCAATGAAATTAAAATAACCACACCAAATCCTCGGAGAGGTTTAGGAAGATGAGCAGGATAATATATGGTGAAGGTGCTAGTTTCTAGTATAATTTATGTCGTAATGAATTTTGTATCTTCTTCTTACGGAATTACATTACAGTACGGCGATGATATCACGGATCTAAAATCATTGTAAAGTGCAAATATAATTAATTCATGAATTGTGCAAACCGATTGGTCAATCCTAAGCCAACTGGTTGTAAAAGATATCGTTACATCAGGATCAGTTTATTTATTCATCCAGTAGTTTTTTTTTGTATACCTCTAACGACATCTTTTACGTACATGAAGTGATTTGGTGTTTGTTAATATTTAGACATTGTTCTTAAATCTATAAACTCACCTTTCCGAGTATTCATCCATGTGTGCGTAGCTCTGGACAGAGTTTTCTTCAATGAGGAACTTGACGCGTTGGTAGAAGGACGCGGTAACTGATGGCGGTTGTTTCCTGAGGAGAACTTCTACGGGATCGTTGGAAGCTAGGCACATGATGTGTTCGGCGCATTCTGGTCGACTGCAGCATTCCGAGTCCGAGCAGTCCGTCATGCCATCTTCAAAATGGTAGTTCCATTGTCAAGTGACAGCCAATATTTGTTTTTTTTTTTAGATTTAATTGAAGTTAGTTTACCTATATTTTCTGGAAATAAATTAATAGTCACTTACCTTCATCATTGTCTTCGTTGTCATTGCAGGAGAGTTCAAGTGCGATGGAGCAGTCAGTGCCAGCCCAGCCATCGGCGCAAGAACACCGGTACACTCCATCTTCCAGAAGACATTGTCCGTTACGAGAACAACCGTTCGGACAACCAGCTGTTTAAATACATAAGTTAGTTAGGTATACTAAATATATAATTTAACCGTAAGCCCTTTTATTTTGTGACAAAATATTATGTGCTTAATTATACCTTATATTTAATTATATTAAATTGTAATGATTGTCAGTAAGATATCAAAAATATAACAGTTCAGTTTAGAAAACTTACGCAAAGTACAATGTCTGCCATTCCATCCTTGTGTACATACGCATGTACCGTTTTTGCATTGTCCATGATCATGACATCTTATGTCACATGGTCGCTGATCACACATGGAACCTGTCCAGCCTTCATCACATCGACACACACCTTCAGCACAAACGCCGTGCGGCCCACAGTCCAAGGAACATACCACTAAGAAAAAAACATTGTTTAGCAATCTTTGAAATATACCAATATTTTTATGTGTGTGCATGTGTCTGATAAGTCTACCTTGAGAACAATCATCGCCAGTGTAAAGAGGATCACAAACACATCTGCCAGCATCGAGATCATAAACTCCTCGTTGAGAACATGCTGGAAGACATCGTTGGACTCTTGCATCACGTTCACTACATGAAGCACCACGCCATCCAGCACGACATACACATCTACCCCGCACGCATGAACCGTGGCCACCGCATGTTGGGTCTAGACAATCCTCTAAACAGAACAAAAATAGCTATGTAAGTAATGTAAACAAGTACATTGTCATATTAGCTTTTTTATGTTAACTTTGTTATCTTACCTTCATCGCATTTTAGTCCTTTCCAGCCAGCTTTACAATGGCAATGTCCTGCTATGCATTGGCCTTTTCCGGAACAGTCGGCCGGTTCGCAATCATGGGCTGGAACATCACATTCCGGTCCCTTCCACCCCTCCGAACAATGACACACACCACCTGCGTATGCCCCGTGTCCTGAACAAAGAACTGGGCAGACACCTGCAAATCATTGTATATTATTAATTTATGTACGTTCAAACTGAAAAGATAATAATCATTCATTAATATAAAAACAACATACTTTTGGAACAATCGTGTCCTTCATATCCATCCACACAATCGCATTTTCCAAGATAGCAAGATCCATGACCCGAACAGTCATCAGGGCAAGAATTCGTGACACCTTCGGCTTCGGAAACTATCATTTCAACATTATGCGGTTGAAGCTCATCGTTGTATACTGATATAAACCATCTTCCCGTGTCAAGATACTGTAATATACTGACGTTAACTCGCATGTCTGTTGACCTTTTGCTTATGGTGTGGTTCCATCTCTGCAGCGGACTAATCGTGCTCAATAGTGCATCCCATTCGTTTAAACTACTTTGAAATGGATTATCTCTAAATGGACTTCTTCTTCTTCTTCTAAGCCGGTGGTCTACTCTACCGCCTCTGATAAATTCTACAAAGTCGTATTGTGTTACACTGGGAGCCACATTTCGTCTACCGTATACAGCAAAATTAGCTCCCCAGGGAACAGTGAAGTTAATGCTAACATAGGCGGGCTGTTTGTTACGGAATTCGGAACTCCAAAATTGGTAGGCAGGTACAGTTGCACTGTGTAATTCATCGAATTCTCTAACTTCTAATGCTGGTGACCACGGAGGCGGAGCAGCTTGTTGGGCTTGTTGAGGTATAACTATTGATTCTAATGCTGCTTCGGCTGTTGTGGACCAACCACCTAAAGACGAGGTTGATATAGATTCTGTAATAAACCATTTCAGTTTGTAAGGTGTCCCTTAATTGTAAAGAGATGTCATAACACATATTAATATAACCTACCATCTGGAGGTGATGATGTTGATAAAGCATCCCTAATTCCTTGTGCGTGGGTTACTGCTTTTACATCTTGCACTAGGATGCAATTTGAATTGTCTATATTACTTTTAATTGACGATAACGCTGCAACAAACAAGGTAAATATTGAGTTGCTTCATCACAAAAATATGCATCTCATTTCTTACCTATACTAAATCATGTATAAAGATTTTAATCTTTTACTAGAGCCCGTCCATCCAATTAAGTTTACGTTCTTATCGATGTTTCGATCGATAGGGGGCAGTAGCCATGTAGTAATTCTATTAGTGTTCACATAGGTGTCGTTTTAAATGATCTGTGTTACGAAACGGAATACAATAAGAGATGTCATTTTAAATTCAAAGAAGTGTATGAATAAAGGGTAGGCAACGTGATGTCCCGTCGAGTTTTAATTAAGCGAACCACGGCTATGCTGCATTTCGTTGCGCTGTGACGGAACGATTGGTTACGGTGCCGCGGGCCGAGCCTCTGGCGAGCACGTAGGTGGCTCGGTGACACCCAACCATTTCTTGTTCGGGAGAATGCCGTTGTCTCCTCATTATGCGACAGTCGCGGGTGATCGAATCGATCATAAAATGCCGCGCAACGCGAACTAATTAGATAATTCTCCACGGTTTAACTTAGAAAAGCAGAAATTTTGTTGATACGAGTTTCAGGGCTCTATATAATTACATTTGTTTTTTCCTTAAAGAACTGAAACATTAAATAAATAATAGGAGTTCTATATGTCGCGTTGATGCTATGAATACTGAATAGAAAGTGCAATGGAGCGATCGAACGTTACTAGTAATGAAAAGAGAATTTATTGCATTTATTTATTAACTCAGTAAGGAGCTCACGATCGTACAGGATTTGTGCTTCAATAGGGATGAACCGTTTTGTTTCGGAGCGTGTGCAGGATGTGCGCCTAATATGTTGTGCGTTGCGTCAAGGGCGATATATCAATCCTTGCAGACTTAATTGATGCAATCCAGATTTTGTTCCGCCTAATTATCATGTTGAGTAATTTGGTGAGAGACATGCGGTCGTCGTTTTTTAAAAGGTATGTATTTAATATATGTGAAGATATTTCCTGAGTCGTCGAGAGACATTTCAGAGTGATTCTATAATATAATTAGTGTATGTAGACAGTACCGACAGTGCCGTAGCAATTAAGTTATCTACCAAAGTCACTAGTTCTCTATCTATCCCCAAGATTAACTCTGAGATAAGATCTGGAAACATCGACGCCGTTTGGCCGTTTGCGTTTAGGATTGGACAATTTAACTTTAGTATAATATGGCGAGGGTAGATAGTTCAATGACAATAACCTTTATCGGCTTAACAACCAATAGTTAAGCAGGCAATTTATATTCAGTGTTAATGCTACATGCGTATTTGCATCCAGCTTTTAAATCATACTCTTAAAATGAGATAAATAGAGTCCAAACACAAGACAAGGGATAATAAAGATGAAGTACCTACATATTGGTCCATTTCAAATATGAATGAAAATTAATAAAAAGTACACGCACTTCAATTAATAGTCATACAAATTAAAACTTGATCAAGAACTGATATTTAACAACATTTTCTTTGAAAATGGCATACGATACTTTATAACAAACAAGAATCAACATATTCGATGCATTTGACCCCCCAAAATATTTTTCTGAAGTAATATTTCTGGTCGATAGCATACATGTTAACAGATAAACGACGACGTAGACGACCTAATTTCCCCAAAGGAAAATAAAATATGACCATGCGGTAAGTCGCGACTTTTCTCGATGATCCCTCGTAAAAACTATAAACTTTGTGTATAGAACGATGGCGGGTAGGAAATGGAGGGTGCTCGAGTTGACGAGGTTGGCGGCCGAGATGCATACGACGATTGTGTGCAGATGGTTGTTGCAGACTATGTTTGCTATCTCTACTATTTTTCGATATAATACAATTTATTGTAATACGATTCAGCATAGATTGCATCATGCGTTGGGGGAGCAGAAACTCGTTTGATGGAGTCCCGAGGGACGAACGCGCCGTCGCACAGACTCGTATTAGTCACGTGATAAATCTTCTTGTACTCATGTGCCCTGTCTCCTTTCATTACACGGAGTACGTAATATCATCGTCCTTGTTTCTTGTGCTACTTGCGCATATTAACTACGTTCACAAGAGGTCGCGGTTTGTTGGCCTATTTTACTATGAGAACGCAAACAAATTCGAATTTTGATGATACAATAAAAATTCTTTCATCGAAGTTTATTTCTTCAACAATAAAGTGATGTACTGCCTTATATGCCTTGAATTGATTTAACCTAAAATTCTGATAGAATAATAAGAGTACGTTTTGGTGGTTTTTTTCTAACCTATTGTGCCTTAAAAGTTTTGGTTCATACTTACAATGGAAACTGACACTGAATATTCATTGAAATCAGTTTACACAGTTTAAATTTACCAGCCAATGTTTATAATTGTCCACAGTGTGTAATTACTAAATTACATAGAAAAATGGTTTTATATTACCATGTTTATTATTATTCATAACAAAAGCATTATCGATCGCAAAAACCGTGCGCGTGAGCCACTCAAAAAGTGTTAATACTCAATGCATAGCGAGCTTTAATAAAACATTTGGGGCCTTCACAATTTCAATTACATTAAAAAGTTGACGGAGTTGTATTTGCCCCCATTCATTTTACACCATGCTTATAGTAAATGAAGGGTGCAACAGATGGTTCTCATTTTTTCATTACAACACTAAAACTACCGGCACAAACCAAGAGATTTATGTCGGATTAAACTACAGAACTAGTTTTTATTTGATACAAATCCGAAACGCCAGGAGGCGTGTACGGAATAATATTTTATTGTGTTTTTGAACTACCATGAAAAAATAATTAAGTTTAGGCAAACAACTGGTAGATATACGAAGTTTATATAAATAGGTTCAGTTTTACAATAATGATTGCTTGAAATATTATCTTACAGAAATCTATGTGGTAATTTCGAGGTGTGTGTCGATGTTCGAAAATAAGAAGGTATCGTTTTGAATTAGACTGGTCGCCGTAGCTGTCGATATGTTACATGTGGCTCTTATCTACTGGCGGTATAATTTAACGGGACTCTAAATGAAGTGAGATCCGATACGATAAGCCTCATTGACTTGAGACACCTTACATCGACTTGGTTCATTACATTATTTCAAGAAGCAGCGTATATTAAATACATAATAAATACAGACGTATTTACTTTATTATGCTTTTAAGATAGTATAGCTTAAGAAATGTGTACTTTATGGGCTTAAGAAGTATATAAATATTCTTTTTAACACCACTTTTGTTTATTTATTCTCAGTATTAATATGTTGTGTAGAGATGAAAAATAGCCACCCCCGTATCACCACAAATTCTACTTGGTCAAATGCTGATTAAAATGACATTACAGTTCTTATTAAACAAAAAGTTTATATATGTTGCATTTCAACTATTTTAGTGACAGTAGTGGTTTACAGATGTAGCTGCAGAATTAATTAAGTGGTTAAGTTCTAGTTAATCATGGCTACGGCCAAATCTCAGGTACAGCTACTGATGTTCTATTATGTAACTCTGTCGTAAGGTTATGCGTTCTAAGACAAGTACAGAAGTCGCATTGGCTAAACTAAGTGAAATAGTTAAGAGCTAGCATGCTTGAAACGTATTATTAAATGGTTGCCGAAACCATTTAAGAAAACGATCGCTTAAGTTTACTTGAAACTATAGAATAAACTTTAGTCACTGCTCGACATAACAAACCAGTATTCGTTTTGATGGGTAACAAGTGTAATACTCTTTTACATTTATTTGTTCTTTGCGGTATAAATAACGGATAGTTAATAAAAGAGACAGAGTTAGTTAGTTTTTTTCAATTTTTTTTCTACTTTAGGGCGACAGACAAACAGACGGGTAACCTGATGGTAAGTGACAACCGCGGTCCATGGACAGTTGCAACTCTCGTCGTAAGTGCGCTGCCCGCCTTTAAGGGTGATGAGGGATGGGGGATGTGGGGAGAGTAAAGAAGAGGGGGGATGAGTGGATGTGAAAGAGGAGAGCGAGGATGAGGGGACACGAAAGAGGAGAGGGGGAGTTGAGCCTCCGGAAACTTCAATAATTTCGGGGCAATGTAACGCAAGCGTTACTTCACAACCGGGTTTCTGTGAGGCCGTGGTATTGCACCGGTCGTGCCGACTCATTTGTGCCTCATTGTTCAAGAGTGAATCAGAGTCATGTTTGGAAATATAACTTTTCGCTCTCGTAGTAAGGTGTCCCTTATTAAAAATACCTATATATTAGTAATGCAACAAATTCGAATTCGCGAATGTGAATCCACGAGTATTAACTAACAATTTAGATGTTCACATTCGTATTCGCAAGAAACGACGCTAATGTGTTTGGCTAAACAAAAAATGTTTGGGTATGGAATCATAATGCAACTGATAAGATTTATATTTTTTATTTACCAGTATTTAAATAATATGTATATGGCATAATGTCTATCGTATAATAATAATGTATAAATAATCTTTAGTTAAGCGAACTGTAAAACTATTCATGTTATATATACTCGTATATTCTTTTTTTTTTTGTAAGTTCTTTAAAATATGACCAAAATAACTGCATAAAAAAAATCAAAGTAAGTGTCCTGCCCACCTTTGAGAATGATGATGATGATGGTCTAAGAGGAGAGGGGGGATGAATGAAGGAGAAAGAGGACAGGGGGATGAAGGGAGGTCAAAAACGAGAGGGGAAGTTGTGCCTCCGGTACCCTCACTCACTCGGTGTCGACCGGTTTTCTGTTAGTTTGTGGTATTACACCGGTCGAGCAGGACCCTTAGTGTCTAAGCATGGCTCTAAAAACAATAAAATTTAAATAATGAATTTGTAAGTTCTTTTTTTATACTCTATCCACCTGATTTTTTTTTAAATGTAGATTTAATTTTATTTTAATATAGAATTTTATTATGAGGCCTTAGACTACCGACGCGAACAGCAATTTGATTACTAATGGGATTAAGAAAACACTTGCGCTCCGCATGACTGAAGCATCAAATATAATCGTTTTAACTATTTAAACATATTCAGAAATGCATTTGAAACACAACAGTCAGAATACAATAAAGTTATTTACGAAAGGAAGTTAAATAAGCCCTCAAGAGTTTTAACCTTAACTAAACAGTTTACACAACAGCCAGGAGAGTAACCAGATGATACAATCAATGAACTTTCATTCCCGGATTAGAACAAAGAGTGTAAATTCAAAATTCCCCACTGCAGTACAGACACAAAGTTCCTTTGTTACTTCTAATGCGGCTGGAGGTAACTCTGTAGTCACTTTTACAGTCCAGAACTTTGAAACATATTTTTTTCTGACCTAGATTTGAACGTGAAATGAGTACAGGAACTAGATACGTTTTGGTAGGAAGTTAAATTGCACTCCGTTCAATCCGCGTTCTATTTTTTATATTCTTGGTTGTACATATATTTGTAATATACTGTGATGCAGGGAGAACGCCGTGTATCGATCGATTGCGATATCGAGAGAGTGAGGTGAGTCTCAGATGTTGGCAACTTGGCGGAGATCAATACAATTGATAAGTGATCATTTCTACGCTATCACAGTTTTCTGCGCTATAGTATGCTTATGAAATGGTGATGCCGTACTATTTAAGACAATGAAAAATGAGAGAATATAGTTATTCAGTAAAAAAGTTCCATAGTTAACTTCAACTCTAAACTTTTGTATATTTATACGTAGTAGTATAGTTCTTTTAAATTTTTATGTATATACATAGAATAGCGCTGTGTCAACTAAAGTTAAATTGATGGTCATTGCGACACCAATTTCGGGTTTAGTCTTACTAATACTAATTTTATTTTACACATACATACATACGCTCACGCCTCTGTAATCTAAGGGGCAGGCAGAGGTACATTAAACACCCACATTTGCCAGTTAGAATTTGGTCTCACTAACGTAATAGGTAGCAAGCCTGTTGCCGTCAAAAGGGCACTGTATGGTTATATACGAGTACATACTGTCTGATAAATAACAGTTCGATCCCTTAGTCGGCTCCACGACACCACCAGGAAGAGATGGGACCCTATTCTACTCCACCGTCAACCACAAGGCATTAGTCTATAAAATGAAAAGGCAGTTCAATAAACAGTAATATGTATATAATTAACTCCATCCTATACACGGGGGTCTTTATGTGTTAAATGTGATTTACAAAATAGATATAATGAAAATTTAATTATTTAAGATACAATTCTATAAGTACACATTAAGATGACATATCTTAACAGGACAAAAATATCAGTTATTGTGCAATGGTAAGAAATAATACATGTTATGTTTACTTGTTGTTTGTCTATTGTGCTTTTAACTTTTAATTACTAAGTGACTTTTAACTGACTGTTATTGTTTCGGCTAATACAATTTAAAAAACATTCATTAAGGTTTGAACGTTTCTTTGATGTATCCAGATGTAAGAGATTTGATCATCCAGATATATTTGTAAAACAAACAATATCATGATAGGTAATAAAATGCTGCTGCTGAATGTGTTCTCTACATAAAACGAATAAATGTGTGAATGAAGTACTACTTTTTTACATTTCATACAAGCTTCTCCAAAACTTGCTATTATACTATCAATTATCACTAATCGGGAGAAAGCAAGGGTCCTTATTACGGAACTTTGAGGCATTGATTGAAGCTATTCAGAACAATCCCTTGACAAAACGCTAAAAGGAAGTACCGCTATTACGAGTAAATTATCATTTATGCCCATAATTGAGTTCCTATTAGGTGCATAATTTGCTTTAGCGTCTACCCACTTGAAAAAGATGTCGTCTCTCGAAAGGAAATAAACAAAAGTAATTTCCCGACATTAGAGCGAGCGAGCGCTTTCAGCTTTAATGGCAATGCGGTTGTGCACCCAACGACACATTGTTTCTGTGATTGTTCCACTGTTATACGGGATTTGTGTGACGTAACCTCTAAAATTGTTGAGATGGAGCTCATCCTGGCGAGTGATGCTGAACTTTATTAGTATCCAACTAAATAAACGGGATACCTTGCAATTACCATAAGTAACATCTGTAGCATTATTTAGAGAGTGAAGTTTCTTTACAAGATTTTTTTTCAAGAAATAACTTTTTCTTGTTTTGTTAGTATGAAGATATTTACAATGCTATTTCTTATTAAATACATTTATAGCTATAGCATAAATATCTAATAAGATATCTCATGGTGGAAGATATAAAGCTCACATTTGGTTATTAACATCGTATCTAAGACTTCAAATACATTTGTGATACATACATTTAGGTCTGGTATTCCTAAAGGTAAGCAGAGGCGCTTTAAATAAGTTTTAATACTATACACTTAACAAAACTACGAATCAAAGATGTGTTAAAGTAGACGACTATATGCATCATGCATGCAGAACGCATGTTGCAATGCTATCCCTTTACCTGTTTTTAATAACCCGTTTGCACATGACGTTTTTAGATTCATATTCGGCCAATGTAGTTCCACTAAGAATAAAGAGATAAATCTTCTTCTCTATTATGTACTTAACTCGGAAGTAAACCATATTTTGCATTAAACATATAAAAGCCCCAAACAAAACACAAACTAACCCAGTAATATTTATACGACATTCGACCGCCTTCTTGTTCCCATTTTTTAAGTTGCCAACTCTCAACGACATTGTATAAAACATTTTTTCTTACCCTCTAAGAGGTCGAATTTCGTAAATAACTACTTTGACACTGTTAAAGAATAGTTACAACATTTCGTTAGTAATTTAAAAAATGGAAGTATATAATTTAGTAAGACAAAGCTGCAACACAAAGAATTACTTAAATAATAACGAGTTACAAAGAATACCTAGTCATTATCGTTCCGAGGGCTTGGCAGGGTAAATGTACATTGTAGGTATATTCGAATGTAGGCCAAAAGTATTGCGTCGGTAGCGACCCATGACGACTTTGATGTTATTTTTGTGATGCCTCGTGTGCTTGCGGTTTTTACTTATAGCTGGTGATTCACTTTTAGACGATACCCAAGCTTTAGTTTGACGTTTTTTTTTTGTAAAAATATACATACAATGAAACAAACATATAAACGTGATATCTTATTGATCTGTACATTAATCAGCTATTTTAAATCGATAACGCTTTAATCTTTGATATGCTGTCTGTTAGGAAATAATGCTTTAGTATAATTTGTTAAAAATAATAATTTCCTTAATTTCATGGTAGCTTATCGTAACCTCTTTGGTACAGGAAACGCTGAATACATGGTGAAATATAGCACAAAAGGTGTGAAGTGACATTATAATTCAAACTATATTCTTAACAGTATTTAATTAATTTCGTTTCTGTTTACGTGTGTGTTACATAATTTATATTGTTTTGTGTCTTCAAGTCATTAGCTTAAAATGCTTTCAGTACATGTACCTACACTCAGAACAGCAATAAGCATTACATGTAGTTGAGAGAATGTGCCATTCCATTAGATATAAAATGTAATGTATTGTTATATTATACTGCAAGGAAAGGATTAGTTACTCGACGTTAAATCAAACTGGGATTTATTTTTGCAATTTATGAAACATTACGTATGCATAAATTATGATCGGTCGTTTGGTGGTTACGTGAGTTCGCCGGGATTGCGAGTGGCTGATGTATTCGTAGTAAAATAACACGGGACGTACACGGGACGTGGAAGTGTAAGATAATTTATTACTGAGCTAACTGAGCCGCGCGGGCTCGAGGCACGAAGCGCACGTTGCCTTAGGTTAGGTGCATCATTTATATTTTTCTTGATGTTTGTTTTTTGTTGGCCTCTCTGTAGATGCCGGTTGCGAGATCTAAACAAAGAATGATAAAAGACTAATGGTTCATGTCGGTTTTTGTCGAAACATCAATGTTTAATCAACTCATTTGCATGCACCGAGTGAATATTTGAATTTATCGCCTTCAGTAATTGAGTTTTGATGTGATGATGGAAATATTTTTCTATTATGATTTGGTCATAAACGAATAAAAGTATTTTATGGACTGTTTCCGTTAGCATCGACCTGGACAACACAGAAATGTTTTTTAATGGAAATAGTTGTTCAAAGTTGTTTATGACATACTATGATAGCTTTTATCTGTTTTGACTGGTATTAAGGTGTAGTTTTATAACTAAAGATTTAAAAAAAAAGGTTAAAACAAACATGTTTCCATATAACATAGGTCAGTGTTAAAGGAATATTATTTCAAGAATTTAGATTTACTGGAACTTATTTTTTTTCCTATAATCACTTTGTAATTTGCAGAAGTTAAAGTAATTTTTGCTACTGTTTCATTGTGGAGCCGTGCCGAAGGGCTATATAACCTCATGTGCCTCGGAGGCTATTTCCTTTGTCGGTTTCCAATCATTCAGTACAAGAACTAGCCCCTTAATTGGATGGAATCTCGCTTGAGGCACGATTCGGCTTTAAGGGGATAAAAGCATACGAGTGCAATTTTACATTGCTTTGTAATCAAGTAAAACAATCAGATTGGAAGCTTTTGGGATTACACCCAGACATGTAATACAAGCTAATAGTTTTACTTGGAGTTTTATTTTATATATTTATTAATTGTGCTGTTTCTATTTTATTTGTATGAATTTAACAAATGTATTTGGCACCACTATACGTTACGGTTTTATTAACCAATTGCATTTAATCGATTTATGGCACGGCATCACCATCATGGCATATATGGCATCTATAGCATGGCGGTAAATAAAATTATTATTGTGCTATTTGTGCTGGTGCGTCATATTTGTTAATATAAAATAAAGAAGTATGCCTATGGATTTGGGATTGACTATATTGTAATTTGTAAGAACACTTTCGTTTTGTTTTTTTTTTTAAGTGAGGGTTATAATACTAATACTAATGGATTGTCAAAGAATAATGTATATAGAATATTCTGAGCGGCATTCCGAGCGAGTTAATAAAAATACTCTCTTAACGAGTGTTCCGTACGTCCCGCTGGGTTTAGAAACAAAGATATATCGTCAAACTTATACTTGGATATTTCAATACTAAACAGACAGCATATATGTACATTGAGTCTGTTGAATTTTCATTCTAGCATTGAGTTCGTTAGTTAGTCTCTTCGAGAGTGATAAATTGTTTGAAAATGTAGATTCCTGTGATTTCATTAATATATTATTACTGATCGTTGTTTTTTTATTATTAATAATTTTATAATGTAATATTAAATATTATATTGTAAATTAATAGCAGAATCTACATTTTATTTTTAGAATTCTGAACACCAGTGATGACATTCAAACATCATCAATCTTATTTGCATTAATATGGATCAGAAAATTTTAAATACATATATATGTAAGTTAAAATTTTATTTGCATTGACTTGAAATGTGTGTGTTTTTTTTAAATATGTGCAACTTAGAACATCAAGATTTTTTAATTTTGACCATCTTACTTAAACCAGCCGATATAAACGCTGTGAATCTAATGTTCATAATCAACTTTAAAAAACTATCCATGTAAAATGACGGCTTGTGTTTAAGGGCCTAGATCTATCCTTCTGGCAGGATTTTAGAAAACAGTTCGTAAGTCTCATCAATGAGATCATAAGGGTAGGAACAGTTTGAAACACATCTGATAGAACTGTGTGGATTGAAATAGAATGACGAGTACATTCCTTAATGTATTATATAAATATACTAGCGCGACCAAGTTAAACATGCCTAAATGTTTTTATAGTAAATGTTGGCTTACTAGAAAATATCATACTTTAAATATAACCGTAAAGAGCAAATAGCTGGAACTCCGCTCATCAGACTCCAATTTTTCAATCAAACTGAGATTTTGTATTTAAAACTTTTTGAAGAGGAGAATTGCAACAAACTTGATTATGACAAATGGACAAAGAACATATCAATTGCATATAACGTTTTCCTAAACAAATTTTAACACATTAATATAGATTAAAATTTTAATAAATCCTTAGAGATTTAGCAAAAAAGATACGTCTGTGGCAATTCTATACATAAAATAATAGACAGTTTTAAACGTAACTTTGAATAGTTCTTTTACTTGTGATACAGCGGGGATTTTATGTGTTTTACGAAATGGACTGTTTCTTTCTATTTGTTGATAATTCTGTCGTTGTATTCATTCTGTTGCAGGGTTTTATGATGTACACACTGCAGCTTGTCTTACTTTGTCAGATAGTATATGGATATACATATTTATATATAAAAGTTGTAAAATAATGACTACAAATAAATTACACATTGAAGAAGTGTACAGTTATTAAATTTTTATTATCAGTTTTTGGATCTGATACGAAATATTTTTAATTTTAACACGTCAATCTCTGGAATAGCCATCATATTTCAATTTTAAACTTACCTATAAAGTAGGCGAGCATCGCCGCTAAGATGACACAAAGGCATATCATAGCAATGGCGAGACATTTCCACGTGCAACGATGTTGACATCGTTTGTCTATGTGGAACCTCGAGGGGGAGTATACAGGGACGGGGCTAGGCTGACTGGCTCTCGGAGGGAACACGGGCATCACCAGAGGTTGGTTGGCAAGTTGGCAGTGCCCGCTGCCCAGCGTGCCGCCAACCATCCCGCTTGACATCGCCGCACCGCCCAATCTGTATAAACGTATAATAGGGTTACTTCAATTCTAAAAATAAATACAGAAAAAATGTCATTTTTTCGATAATGTCATATCATCTCTGTTTGTAAAGTTATACATACGAAGACTAAACAAAAGTAATCATAATGTAAGGTGAATAGCATCGATACAAAGGCGTCTTTCTTATCTTAAACAGCATTTCTACGCTACGCACTCTTAGCAAAAGGGTCATTTGTCCTACATAATACATACGTCTTACGTAGTTTGTATGCTTTAAGTTGCAAACGTCGAACTCACACTGTTCTATCAAGTCAGTTTACACATCGGTTACAATATCTCAAGATATAATATACTCTTTTTCAAGTTGAACTATTCCTGAATTAATTCAGCGACTTTAGTTTTCTACGTATTCAAATAATATGACTGAAGCATTTTTCCACTTTGTCATTTGTGTTTCAACTGCTATAATCTTAGTCAGCAACTTTATGTAATTGGCATATTTTGGTGTGTTTTGACATTTGTTAATCAATTTTAAACTTTTTGAAGAGAAAAACAATATAACTCTCGGTGGTAAGTGTCCCAGTTGTTGAGTGAAAATTAGAGAAAAGCTTGTCTTACTCTTTTATAAGAAGCAACGTTTTGTATTAAGTAAAAAAAAAGCTTTTACAAGAATAGGTTCTTGTGTTTAATCGCAGGTAGATGTGAGTATGTCGTATCGACACTGATGTCGTAACATGTTAGAACAGCTGTAGGCGAAGCGAATCTGTGCTCGTCACCATATGGCGCATATTAAAATCCATGGAAGACAATCAAAACGTATTATTATCAGGGATTCCAACAAAAAACGATGACCGAACCGTTTAAACGCGTCCGCCCCGTGGGCCATTAATCAATTATCCGAACTTTAGTGTCACGACTAAATTCAAAGGCTGGGGGCTGAGAACATATGGTGCGGCAGACCGAGGCGCTCACCAACTGACGCCACTATAATGACCTCTCGCATAAAGGAATAAGCAAAAAGAGAATAGAAATAATTGGAACAAGTTTAGCGAGAACGAAGCGTGACTCCGTGAAGGGTTTTGTTTCGAGGAGGCTCTTGACTGTAATTTTCTTTTGAATAGCGGCCGAGGAGACTGAGGAAAGTACGGAGGAAGGACAAATTCATTAAAAATTGTACAGAAATCACAATGCTCCTGCACGCAGGAATTGCCCTAAAATTATTTTTAAATGTCCAACATCTTTACACATTGTGTGGGATTTATACAACATTGTATGTTAATAATGTTCTTTCTTATGTGTATGTTCAAATAAGTTTTTATATATATATATTGTTAATTTATGATCAGAAGGTAGAACATAAATGCTCTGATCACAGTAGATTTTCAATTCTTTGTCCATTAAATCTACCTAAATGGACCTGGTTATTTCCATCGTGGCTAAACTGAATTCCTTGCTTTCAGTTGTTAAATTTTGGTTTCCTACACAGAATGTTAAAAAAAAAACCTGCTCCAACAATAATTATCGACACTATATTTAAAACCAATCCAAGACCTCAATTCGTGATAGAAACGGCCACTATCGTTGTTTTTAAGATAACTGTAGATGAAATTGATTTTTTAAATCTATCATCATTACGGTAATGGGTTTTATTGTTTATAATGTAAGTTTGATTCTAATAACGTCTACATGCCGGTGGGCACAGTGCCCATACGTTCCCAAAATGAGCAATTTGCTCTTATTTTGTTTTTGTTGAGATGATGTGGCTTAGTAATAAAATGTTGCGCAATACCACAATGCGTTTGATTTGGAACGGAAACAAGCATTTTATATTATGAAAAAAAAGCACTTTTTAATAAAAAGAAGATCTCACGAAGGAATCAGAGGACTTGGACAATTAACGAGGCCAACGACAGCGTTATTGTAGGACAATGCTGCGATATTTCAAGCGGCGGCGTGGCGGACTGTCGGGGTTTTGGTGAGATTTTGACAGACACTCGTCGCGACTGAGCTCTTAATGAAGCGGTAAATAATGAGCAAAGGTGTTGCGCCATGCGAGAGCCGTATCTAATTAACGCAAGACAACTGCGACCAGTTTACACATACGAAACAACATGCCCACGGATAATTCGTTTATGTTATTACTGGCTAAAAGTAAATCAATGATTTAACGGTAAACGTAATGTAGAATGAGAATGGTGCTTTTAAAAAAACATAGACTGGTAGATGAAGGCTCGTTAGTTGTCCAAGACTCGCCGCTGTAATTTAATTTTTTATCACTGCAATCGCGCGTGCAGTGGTCACTTCTAGTCTCGGAGCGACCTCTAACTCGGAAAACAGATAAAACAAAAAGAAAGAAACGCTGGCACGGGCCGTGAGAACGCGTCTCCTTCGCCGCGGTCACCCGGACCTTTCATTTATCTTGCACAGTCGTGCGGGAATGGGTCGAACAGCGATGTGCTTTTATTGCATCGCGTCCCTAAATATAGGCCTACAGAGGCTAACCACAATGCTCTTAGTCCTAAAATGAATCTTTCGTAAAACTTTTTAGTAATATGTCTATGAAAAGTTAATATAGATGTTTATCGCTACACAACTATCGGCTAAATAAAAGATGTAAATGCGTAGTTTGGCCTAATGACTACAGTGCTGTGCCTCTTGTAAGGTTTCCGAGAATTATAAAATTTAAAACAGGAAAGCCATCCAATGCGGATTTTAGATAGGCACTTGACAGTAGTTCGTTGAATAAAGTTACCAGATTACCTTTAAAATAAATTAATTACTGTATATACGAGTATGTAGCCCCCGGTAACAGCTTCTCCCTCTTTACCGCATTCATTTATATTTAGTTAATTTGTTGGGGAACAGGTGGTATGTGACCGGTTGTCGACTATTGCCCGAAAGCTATTTGCGTAAATGCTTTGCAGATGACTGTTGCAATTTAGTATAAGAACTGGTCTGTGGCATTCGCCATATACTCTTACGCAATTAAATAGGATATTACTAAATGTTACAGCAGGACAACGACTTTAGTTCGTACATTCTGTGATGTCACATTGTGGACTATGTAACCTGTAGGATTACATAAAATATAGTGCACGTGGGATTTTACTACTCATGAAATTAATTTTTAAAAACATTAATTTTCATTTCAAGGAATAGAGCTGGCCTAAGCGCAACTTTACTTACAAACTTTCAAATGTAAACTTTTCTAATATGAGCATTTATACATATTGATACATTGTATACTTAGTGATACTAATTTGATATTTATTACAATCGATATTCAGATTATAATGTCAAAGAAACCAATTAATGTAACATCCAGGCTAACAAACTAAATATGTAATCCTTTTATAACAACATTTTTGTTTTATTTTATTACTCTTTCTCTTTTATAAAAAGCCTTTTAAAGCCAAAGTTTTATTTCATCGATGTTGTAGGTGTGGTCGTTACTCCGTAAGTGTTTCGCCTTCCTTTTGTGGTATATCGTAGAACGCCCCCTATATTCATTGCGAGGGTCGAATCGAATCGAAAGATGTTATCGACTTTCATAGAATAACATTTAAGAAATGGTATCGAGTGAGTTTATTTTAAGATGCCTCGGAACTAATTGCCTCATCGGTTCAATAGAGAACAATAAAACAGACATGAAATAAAAGATTAAGCTTTCAATGATGATTGTTTGTATGTATGTATATCCCTATAATCAGGAAGTAAGTACAATAAATACTAGTTCTGTGTTATCGAAAAAAATGTTTGACTTGCACCGTATGATGGAAAAGTAGTGATGTAAAAATATTGTTCTGTTTATTATTATAGGTATAATTGTTCCTATACTATAAGAATGGTTTGATACAAGAAAAATGTTTTTTCTGATTGATGAAGGGAGGGAGAAGGATTTCTATTTGCTGAGTAGGTTAAGTGCCAATATATAGACAAGCATCAGCCTGCTAAAGCATTATGGTGACGGGTAAGGCTACCTAATTGCTTTGTCATGGGCTTAACCATGATCATGATGGTAATTTCACCTGTGGCTTAATTGCTGTTAAACAGAAAGTTGAAAAAAGGTCTCTATCAATTTACTTTATTTAACAGAGAAACCAGTTCAGTTCTAATACTAATGATTATATATGTTATGTAATATTCATCCACCATATTATACTGAAGATTTAAAAAGGTATTCTTAAATATGCACATCATTTTTGGAGTGTAAAACACTTGGAGATCAATCGATACAAATTCGTAGTATGTCGTAAAGACGGGCAACCCTCGCTGCACCCTCTTGCAAGTCACGGGTGTAAATTCTAGAAAGCGCCCCAATTTTAAACAAAATGTATAACAATAGCATGGCTATGCCAATTTCCTCCCTCGAGGAACGTTTTCACTACAAAGAAACTGAATAAAATTATCATCCATACATACAGCTTACTATTATTTAAGACGGAAAGTTAGATTGAAGCGTTCCGAAATGAAGAATTTATACTGACAAGAATTATTAAACAAAAACAAAAGAAGAATCAAAATTAACTGAGAAGTGGCGCCCATACATCTCGGTGAGTTGCAGTCAGCCACGCCTGGAATTTGTCCACTTAAATAGCTGCCTTATTCACGCCGATCACACCCAACGGATTAATTAAAAACATTTGTCAAAATGGGCTCTCGGACAAGAATTTTCTACGGGGAGGTTAATCTACGCCCGTTTTAATTACTAGCTGAAGTTATAAAGTAGGCTAACTATGACATTCAATTAAGTTTACACAATGGCTTAGATCAGTGGACGATGTCGTGAATATAAATTTAAATTGGAATTAATTTCCGCAAGTATCATGTTCGTGGACTGGCAGTACTAGCCATATGAGTTTAAACATACATACATACATTGGTAGGACTGACATTCAACAACTGCATTAACGATAGTAATACCATTTTTCCAAAAATTACATAACTTTTGCATCGAAAAAACATTTACAGAAAGTACAATGTGTTGTACACTTGATGTTAACCTAATATACTTTTATCCTTTCGAATAGCGATTTCTATGTATCTAGATTTCTTTCTAAATGTATGTATATTGAAATGATTCCTCGACTTAAATGCAGTACATGTGGTCGTTGGTTTCATTGAACTCACAACTCTTATTAATATCGCATAGCGTGATGTTTGTTTTAGTCGTCTCGCGTGGTGGTTAGGTAACGTTGAAGTTGATTCATGAATGGGAGAGTGCGGCGGCGGCCAGTACAAGTACGCGCCCGACACCCACTCGCGTATATTTAGCTAATATAATTTCGCTACGAATGCATCAGACGACGGAAGTACCACTATCTATGTTTTATGTTAAAGTAAACATGTATTTATCGTATAAGTCATATACAGCAAAGAGATATGAAATATTTACACTTATCGGAATGGTTGATAACTGAAATATTAATCTTGAAAAGGCATTCTGAAAGTAGGCGTTCTGGAACGTGGTTACAAAAGCTAAAAATATCCAAGCCAAAAGTATTTTTTTTAAATAAAATGTTCTTCATCTATCTTTTGTTTATTATATAAAACCTGAATGCGCATGATAATAGAAACGATTTGTCATTGAATCATCAGGGTTACCAATTGCTTTAGTTATTATTTTTCCACAAATATGCTAATTTTAGGCTCGTATGTATTTGGGCCGTTGAATCGTTTCGTATCGTATTAATAATTAAGCGTATGCTATAAATTGAAGATTGACGGAAAAAATAATTACATACTTGAAACACTCTTGATATTTTATACATTAAACACACTTTTTTACCTACTACTAGTCCTTCGGAGAGCAATGTTATCGTTAAAAAATATTTAAGAAAACTAGAAACTATTAAGAAAATTTTAACAATATCACACTTTAGACAATCTACTGACATTTAATCTATCAACTCCATGTGCTTCGTGAGTGCGGCCTAGGCAAACCTCGTCAGGTTTATCACAAAAAATGAATGGAAGCGATATCGAATAAGCGGCCAATTACTGTTCGTAATTGCACGTAAATAATCGTGATCACGCGCAGAAACTTGATAGTGATAAACAATTTTCAATAATCCAGCTGAGCAGCGCCGTACTGCGTGTGCTTACAATTTCCATTCCTAACGGGGACTTGAACACGATAGCGTTTTATCACGTTTAGAGATATTATTGTAGTAATATCCGTGAAAAGTATGTACTGCATTACTACTTAATACCGACAGAATTAGCTCGGGAAGGGCGAAAACGGATAGATTTTCCTACCGGCCGTGATTTGAAATGGACTCGACGCATGTAAAATGGTAGTATTATATTGCAATTGTTTAGATGGGATATAAAAATGTTGGCCACTTTGTTTATTATTATAGTTTAGTCTTGCACATTGAGATAAAGATATAATAACTATCACCTTTAGGGACACGAATCCTTGCGCTCAGGAGAGTGCAAAACTAAACGCTTGCTATTGTTCAGTAAAATGGAAAAACGGTTTCGCAGGAGGCATCCCTTCGCGGGTGCTCGTATTTCACCCGGAGTTCAATATTATTTCGACAGTCGAAGGCACAAAAAGGCGGAATTCCAGCGCCGCTGTCGGCGCAGCATCGCCTCGGGCATCTCACGCCTATCGCTCCACGATATTGTCCTCCCGCCTGCAGCCACGGTTTACACTGTAAATATTTTTCGGCGGTTGCCTGATTGAAAAATGTTATAGCATTCCACCCCCACCTTCTGATAGAAGATTGTGCTTCTTGTTTGGCATACATTGATATAGGTAAAATATATGACGACATTATATGTACATAATTTTGTTATAATAGTCCTTAGCCCTAATATATGCAAGAAGTATAAATATAAAAATAATATTCGACATAGATTGAATCGATTGAGGTTGATATTACCCAAAGGTATATTGAGATAGTAGCAACACATACACAAGTATGTATCATTTCAAATAACAACTTGGAAATATGGCTGTCGAGCGTACACTTCCTCCTATGTAGTTGAAAACTTTTGATGGTGCCTTCATATGCTTTCAAGTTCGTCGGACCATATGAAGAATCATTCTGAAAATGTGGTATATTCGTTAAAATACTTGAAGTAGTGAATGTAGTGAATTATGGGGAAAAGTTGTGTTAATCACAACACAAAGTTGAGTCTTGGCAACAGCACGAACGGGCACAATGTCTCTTTTAATTTTATTTGTTTTGGATGGCTGTGAGGCACGCGGATCGTCGCTCGAGCCATTATTTATACAGAGGAAGATACAAATGAGGATCCATTACTGGATTTCCTCGATCTGAGCCTAATGAAAGACAAATAACTTCGAGTTCAAATCGATCGACAAGGGCATTTGCTTTAATTTGATCTATGCCATTGTTGACAGCATATCAATACATTACTTATTATGACAGAAATGAAACAAAAAAATGCGTTGTATTAATTATAATCACTTGTAACGTTATTTATTTAGGATTTATGACACAAAACATAATCTTAAATACTTGCAACTTAATCTAAAATAGAAAAAAATGCAACAACTTTAAAGAGAAAAGTATTGTTAAAGTAACAGTAAGATGAAACTAAAGAGGTGGCCAAATGCATTTGAAATCTAATTTCGACTCAAAAGCGACCAGTGTAGACTCAAAATCGAGTTGCTATTTGCACACTAAAGCAAATTCGTATAAAAACCACAGAGACATGTCAGGAGCGCGATTAATTTGTTGCACTACATTACCCATTTCCCAGCAAGTCACTCAGACCCCAGCTTTGAATTAAATTCGATTGACATTTTGTCTCATCTGCATTTTTTGCCTATAACCAACCCCATGGTCCGTGAAATTTATTAAAGGACAATTCCATGCGTAATATTTTATCAATTAAACACGGTCGGTTTCAATTTCAAAATTATGGCGTGCCATTGAAAACAACCAGTAACTTATTATATTACTTGCTATAATTTAAATCATCAAAGCTGTGGAGGTTTATTTTATTGCTCGCATTTGAGGAGTGATAACATAGATTTATTTCACTAGTAATTTATAGAATTATTTTGTACTAGCTTTTGACAGCGGTTAATCGCGGCTATGCCCGCGTGTTACTTGATGACCACTTTTAAGAGTAACTTTAGTTGCCAAATTTCATACAAATCCGTTAGAGTTTTTACTAGGCAGAGTTACAAACGAACGTGAAAATAAGCATTTTTAAATTGATATTTATCAATTCTGGTAAACTTAACATTTTATGAGTAGCGTGAGAAAAGTAAGTGGCAAAATATAATTAGGTATATCAGTGGGGTATAATTTGTCTGAATGTTTGACTATAATTCTTTATTTGAGTGACTTTCAATTGTTAATTAAAATGAATATGATTAGCTCATATTCATTTTAATTCATTTTAAACAAAGGAGGTATAATTATTAATTTCTGTGCTAATATTATGTAAGTTTTTTTTTTAAATTACTACGGTTAAAAGGAGTCGAGTCGGTCCATCCTTCCCATGACTGACCAGTTCACGGCAAATGATAAGGGTCATTCGTTCTTGCTCAAACCTATTGAATTGCAAAACAGTTTACTTGCGAATATTTACACATTTAATGGGTGTGACGTCCACTAACGATCACTGAATAAGATTGGCATTTAGAATCCATAGATGTCGAACAGGTTTCCCGGGTTGTATGATATTCGAAACGAAACAAAAAATAAGAATATCAAACCGACTCTGCCATTTATTAGTAACAGTTTATTTTCCCTTTATTCGATTCTGTGAAAATCAAAGATTTATACGAGTATCAAATTAGGACATGCATGGCCCGTTTGCTTTTTAGGTTTAATCTCGATTATTTTATACAAAAATATAAAAACAAACATACCCTCCCACCTCTATCCCCTAAGGGGTAGGTAGAGATGTCATAAACATCCACATTTTGCCAATTAGAATTTGGTCGCACTATCCTATGATGTTAGGGACTAACCGACAACCGCCCAATACAGTGTATACAGGCACTGTATGACTGTATACATACTATCTGATAGGTGACAATGCGATTCCGTCCGTTAAGTCCGCCTTTACGACACCACCGGGAAGAGTTGGAGTAGGCCCTATTGTACTCCACCATGAAACACACAACTTAAAAAATATTAATATTGATTTTGAAAGCTAATAAACATTCCTAGTTTTAAGATATCAAAAAAATCAAAATAATTAACGTAGCGAAGTGTGCTACACCTGTAATTAATATTTTAAATTAGGAGAATGTCATCAAAGCTACGTAATAGTTTTCTTAATTTAAATGGTGATGGAATTTTAGAGTAAGTTAATCAAACTTCGTCGGTTAATAAAAATACTGGTCATTAAATAACTTCGAATGATTATAACCTTTAGAAGAAAAACGATTTGCCGCTGCAATAATGTATACAAGTTAATAGTTTAAGCTTGTGTCGTGGGCAATCCACGAGCTACGAACTTGACAGAAGCGGCAGGAAGGTAGCTTGTAAAACAACTTTGATCCATAAATGGTTTTTGTTGTTTATTTAATGCGATCACTGCTGAAACGTTAAAAGGATGAAATCCTATTAAATAAGGCAAGGGGACGCTTGATTGAAGTAATTTATAATTGTCTGCAGGTTTGAGAAGAAAAGAAAAAGGTATTACTAATTGCCCAGAAAGACAATTAAATGTAGATTTTTCTAAATAACTGTTATTGTAAATTGCTCAGCATTTGATATGATAAATGAATAATTATAACAAGCGCATTTGAACAGTCGATATAATTCAATGATGTAAATACTCATTAACAGGGCGTCTGTCATATCTAATAGATTGATCAATCTCTCCCAACCTTTAAATGCATGGATTATTAATGGCAGTAAGTTTTGAATTAAGTATTTACCGTAATTACGAGTTTATGTTAGGCGGGGCATCGGCCTAAGTTAAGTACCTTAGATTTATCAATATATTACTGACGTCATTAATTAGTTACGCCAATAAATATTAAAAATATTAATTAGCATCCTCCATTATCTGATATCTTCATGTTTTTTGTGGAGAGGACTAAATTCTTGTGTTTTAGTAAACAAAATGAGTCTAGACGGACATTAATAAAAAGTTTCCTGTTTCTGTCTATCCTTAAACACAAACTAACTGTCAGGTCTCGATAAACAACCAGATGAAATAGATTGTATAAGATAAGTAAATTCAAATTGCAGGTTTTTAATGGTGGAATATACCTAGATCATTGTATAAATGTTGAAAGGATTTTTCCATATATCCATCTTATTTCTAATAGATTCATTTGTAGTATTATATATCTCAGTCTTGAATATTATTTGGCTATATAATTATTCAAGAACTAGTTTTATGGTACAGGGTTGCAAACGAGCAGAAGGGTCACCCGATAGTAAATGACTAGTCAACCACATACAGACACCTCCAAATCCAGAGTCACAAGTACGCTGTCCGCCTTTGGGGCGATGGAAAGGGGAGAGAGGCAGTTTGAGGTAACCTCAGTCACTCAGTGAAATACAACGCAAGTATTTTAGGTACACAACCTTTTAGGTATTCTGTGAGGCCGTGGTAATACTCCGGTCAAGCCAACCCGCTTGTGTCTAAGCGTGGCTCTTCCACGTTGGAATATATATTTATATATTATGTTGTACTTTTTAAATAATGTGGTAATTCTAAAATTATGTTGAAGTGACGAAAAGACGTTCGGCAATGCTAGACTAATCTGTAATTAATCTATGCGAACTTCGTGACGTTTTAGATAATTTTATATGTACAAGTTGAACCGTGTCAGGTCATGAGCGTCGTATAATGTTTGATATAGAGCCAGGTTCGATGACCTCCAATGAAAACGGATTAATGTGTTTCAAGTGTTTGGTGTGTTATTGGTGTCTCTAATTACGTTTATGGGTTGGTGAGAGTTATGGTAATGTTCGGCAGCCTTCATTCGTAGCTGAGCTCCAGCCGCTCTGTCTTGTCACTGATACTTACGACTCAGAATTTAGGGTCTGAAGGGCGAGCCATTCGTTAGTCACGCCCGATGACGTGTACCTTGGACAAGACCAAAACTATTATTAGAAAGATTTCGTCCTCAACCTCTTTAAAGTGCTTTTCTTAAAAGGTTTAAAATGTAGTTTTTGAGTAGATGTTGTATTTTTTAATATCTGATAAGTAAAGCTATTATAAAAATATGTCAGAGTATGTTAAAGTTACATTGGATGTCTTATAGTCGGGGCACAGCGAATCGTCATAAATTAAACAAAAAGGGCATTTCTTAACGTGTCTTCCTTTAACTGTACGTTGCGATAAAATGTATGAATTTCCGGACACAAACAAAGGCACTCGACACGCAAAGCATGCTATGCCGCGATGCCCTAAAGGGTAAAAAAAGACGTTTCATGTTAAAAAGTCAGTTAGGGTGCAGCTTTGTTTGTGTATGGCTTGAGTTAAGTGTTTAGATAAGTGCAGCTGAGAGCGCCGAGCACGTTTGTTATCTCTCAGGGAGTAGAGGAACTCAGACAAATGGAGCCACCCTGTGTGGTCTGTTATTTGGCCGCTTTCACCAAATATGTGCACTTGATTCAAAACCTCGCCGCGGACTACTCCAAATGTAGACGAAATGCCACAATGTTTAATTTTAGGGCAATGAGAATGGCTACAGATCAATAGAAAATTCTGTTACTCTAAGTATATATTACGATATTTTATTATTGGTGTTAGTTATTTAGACGCTGACTGATGGATGACTATGCTTTACAAAAAAATCGAGTTCAGTCATAATCAGGCATTAGTAAACTGCAAAGTTGTGTGATTGGTGAGGTTAAACAGAAGAATATTCATATGAGAGTGTATGAAATAGGAGTATTTTAGTTTAAATAATCTTGTGCTTTTAAATTATCTGGCAGTTGTTTTCATCGTTCAGTTTTATTGCTATGTTATTGTGTTTTATGAAATTTCCGTTTATTATGACCTCATATCTCTTACAATACTCAACTCTAAGATACGACTAAGTATTTTCTTGACGAAAGACTTAAAAATATCGAATGTGTGCCATACGTACCTACATAATAGTATGTGACTCACATTACTGCTTATTAATGTTCCAATTCCAGTATGCTGCCAGGTGAGCATTGATTATAGTACTATAGTTTAAAAACTTTGGGAAAAGCTTTAAGATTAAAAGAAATTCAGCGACAGGTTCCTCGCATCTCCACCTTTCACTAAAATACCTGAAACTAAACGAACCTTTATAGAATATGCGATTAATACATATGATGATCTGGAGCTGAGTTCTGACGCATATTGGTTATTTGGGTACAATATGAAAAGCAACCTTAAAAGATTTTTAAATTTATATAATATTAAACACTTTACGTATGGTGCCTACCTACCTAAAGTGTGTTAAATATTTATTAATGAAAAGAAAATGAAAGAAAGCCAGGTATCGTCTCATGACGTGATTATCTTTGTTTCTTCTGTTACCTATCTAGCGGTTGATATAGCTATTAATTAAGTTAGAAATTTACGATAATTATTTATTTACAGTATAATGTTACTGTATTTTTTATAATCATAATATCTTATACAGTTAGCTATATGGCCCACCTTATACAGTGGGACAAGATTACTACGCTACGTTTGCACCCTTGACCTTCCTATTTCCTCTTACAGCTGCTTGTCTTCTAAACCTCCTTTTTCTTGCATTGGAGTAAAGTAAAATGTCCTTCCCAATTATAAAATATTCAAATAAGTAAAGAAATAAATCGTGGTAAGGAAACGTCAACATTACATACATGTTACTGCGCGAACGCCAGCCGCCTATTCATTACAGTTATTTATAGGAAGGACTGTCAAAGCGCGGTTGTATTTATTCGGACGGGACAGCCAGTTTATTTATTTTTGAAACGGGTTTGGCTGAAATATCCTATTCCGATAAGCGTCCGGTGTTGGTGCAACTGTAATATCTGGCTGCGTCGGCGATGATTCTGCCGATACCGCCGATGTCACTGTCACGCACCGATATGCGCTGTCTCTCGAGATGACGAAATATTTCGATGCTATTATAAGAACTTCATTATTCAACGCGTTCAATGAACCTCTAAAATACATGCTGAGAAGTATGTATTTTAGAGGTTCAGAGGAAAATTAATATTTTTTATAGATGTTACTTATTATGATTCATAACACATCTTATAGTAAACATAATGACATAAACATTACCTCTTCGTTAAATATCACCGGAAAACAATTTCCGAAGATGGTATTTGAAGTAATATAAGAGAAGAACTCAATCAATATTGAAAGTAGACAATAGGCATCTCTTATTCAAAACGGAAACTATTATTGTCTCGCCATTGTATTCGGTGCCTCACCTCGACGAGTGTATTATTCAAACGAAAAGTGGTTTGTTTACAAACGTTAGAAGTAATAAGTATAAGGGACAGTCAGCGATAGCAAGAGATTATATTGTGTGTGTTGGTAACTATGGAACGTTGTGGCTGTCAATCTACGACGTCAGCATGAAAGATTTATGTTCAACTTTGTGACAGTGTGCCGTCGCGGACAATCCTGGATTATCCTTCGTTGAAGATTCACCGCCATACATTCATGATGAACTTTCATGTACTCCACATATAAATGATTGACACGAAACAGTCAGATCTAAAGACAATATTTGATTCCATTATTTCATTACTTTGTTTACACAGTGCAGGTGTTTTACGTTCATTCGTGATTTATTTTAAAAATACACAAAACAATTTAGAGGAAAAGTATTAAGTGTAAAAACAGCAGTTGGTTTAATAAAAATGTTAATCTATACTAATATTATAAAGCTGTAGAGTTTGTTTGTTTGTTTGTTTCAACGCGCTAATCTCAGGAACTACTGGTTCGATTTCTAAAAATCTTTCAGTGTTGGATAGTCCATTTATCGGGTAAGGTTATAGGCTATATTTTATTTTCAAAAAAATTAGGGATCCGTAAGAAAATTGCGATTTTGTAACCCAAGGTGTAAAATCGAAAACCTATTTATGCGTGCGCTGCAAAAACTATTGACAATAGAACAAAATGATGTACTACGAGTTTTGTAGGTCTTATTACGATCTACAAAACAGTTCGCGAGAGCACATATCTAACTACCATAGTTTAGTAACAATAACCGCTTTTATGTTCATAAAAAAATATTAAACCGTCTGCAGAAAGAAACTACGTTAAATGTGTATCGTAATGTTAATCCTTATCCAAATTAAGCATTATGTTATCAAGGGTATTTATGTAGAATTAAAATACTTATTGTTTTATTCCAATCGGACATTTCGTTGAGAAATTATCACGAGTATAAAAACGCAAAGAATTGGTACCTAATAATGAGTTATTTGACAAAGAGTTTTATCAAAATAACAATATTAATATTTATCGAAATAAATGTGTTGTTGATTAAGAGTATTTTATTGTGAACAAAATATCAATGTTGCACACAATTTCTACAGAGCTAGCTTCATGTAATTACAGATGTTGCACACACGTCTAGTGCATCACTCATAGTAATTGGTCTGTTCGATCATGCCAATTAGGAGCGATTGAATCACAAAGATTCAGTTTAATGAAATGATTGTGTCGACATTATGCATTAAAGTTAAAGGAAGATAATTGAACTTCCTGCGACAAGTACGATTGGTTTGAAGCGAACGAACGCCGCGCGGTGCATCAGTGCCCCTTTCATAGTAGTATAAGAGGACACGCGGTGCGAGGTTGATGAGGCGTTTCCTCTAATTATATGAACTATTAATAAGATGCTGCACCAGTAATAATAAACAATCGATCACGAACGTTCCTAATGGGCTTCGTTCCTAAAGGAACGTCGGAGAAACGTTGTATAGCGAAGTTCAAGGATCAGATTTAAAATTGTTTGTTACGAAGCTCATCTTGTTATTGAAAGTTATTTTGAATTAACAAAAATTACAAAAATTAGTATTCTCATTGCCTATACTATGTAAAGGACAAAGAAATAAATGATTTGGTTTTGGTAGACTTCATTCACTTCACAGTTTGCGAGTTGCAGCTTGCAAATTTGAGGGCTTAAAACAATTTTCATGTCTTTAAAAATATTAGATATTGACTTTCATCATAGTCAAAGCCTTGTAAGGTTATATTGTTGCTTCTGTTTGTCAGTTGACACAGTGTTATTGTGTGCGGGATATTTTATGCAGCATCGTGTGGTTTGAATAAGGTTAATTTATTGTGAACGATGATCAATGACAGTATCTTCTCAAACGTGTGTCGAGATCGATGATATGGATTTTCGTGGTAACAGTATCTGTATTCAATCAAATGAAATTAATCAGAAGCCAGAAGCCGTACCTTGTACATACAAAGCTGAACAAGATGGTACAACATTATAAGTAAATAGGCAAGCATTGCAGCTAACAGTAGAACCCAATTATCTCAAAGCACAAAGCGAATGTGAATTCGGTTTGTGGAAACCTTTGCGATCATCTAATCGCTGTTAACTAAGTTGCAAGTTTGCGTTGGAGTTTGATGGGTGAACTGTTTGCCTTGTCCGGGCCGTATGGAAATCATTTCTTGCTTGGTAGAACTTTTCGGCTCCATATATGCTCCAATATTTGCCGCCAGTTCCCAGTTTGGCGATCGTGTCTTTGCAGACATATGACGCATTTACGAGTGTTTACATACCGACGCTAATTACGAAACTTTGTAATTTTGCGATGGATTTCGTAAACAAATTTACTTTGAGTTTAAACTGTATATCGAGTATGTCTGTATTCACGTTTCTAATTTGTGAAAAGACGATTTTTGCAGTTAATACTTTGATTATGAGTAGAGGCACACGAGCTTAATTAAGATCACCACGTAATGATTAATACTTTCTTTTTTTTCTATCAAAACTATGTAACTCAGTATGACGACTTATTGTGTTGACTTACATATTAAATAGTTCAGTTAATAGTTTAACTTTTTTCGTCGCAAAAAAATCTGAATCACCTTGATGAAACTATGTCTTTGTGCTCACACTTAACTTAATTCAAAATTCTTATATAGCTGGACATATTCATTTAGAATGTGAACACAAGCTGAAGTACACAACGTGATACAAAGGTTACCTTAAAACACCAATTTCCTTCTGCAAGCGTGGCACGGCGCATCTGAGCATGAAGGGCGCCCCCTGATGGTATCTATCCACCATTGTTGCGTGCACTTAACCGTCATACAGTTTACCTCCTTGTTCGGCCCTTGTTAACACATTGTAAAGGAAATTACATTCTTTACTCACCGTTAGTACGACGTCAAATAATGTTTCCGTTATCTATCATCGCTCTAGCATGTCAAATTGTTATCATTAAACTAGTCAATTATAAATTTCAAAATGAAATTGACCTGGTTCTTTAATCGATTTGGTGAGATTGGATTACTTATAAGTTGTTGCTTGGTATACAGGTGCAAATACTTTTTTTTATATTAAATTAAATGTTTAAGAAATTCAGGCATTTTGGCCAATATATAATATATATAATAAATGTCTTCATTTATTATATATATTGTGTTTATTTTTATTACACGTTGCCGTCAGAACATTATCTATTGATACTGCGGTATTAATAGTTGGGATTCACCCTCGAATCTGTTGAAATTAAGCTGCAGCGACTGGGGTGCCGCAGATGGTTGTAACTGCGCTATCTTCGCCGCCTGCAGCTTACCGCGTCCAAACGTGCGTCAAGTATAAAAATATGATATACCAGTCAGCATAGTACATTAGTACAATGTCCGTCCTTCGGGATTTTACACAGTCCACCGCCGTTACAGATACAGGGCACACCATATGCATATTGTTACATACACCTTATTTGAAAACTACTAAACAACATATCGAATAGAGAATTTCTTATTGTGAGAAGTACGATCGAAAACCCCAAAGGACAACCCGAATAAGAGCCGCAGAATTAGTTTTGTGTACTGCCTTACTTTAATAATGTTCTGTGGTCTTCGGAGGTTTGTGGGGTTCAGGGCGAACCGTGTTTATGTAGTTGTGAGCTATATGAAATAGATGTTTTCTGGCTTCAGGCTCTTTATTATTACTTTGAACTGCGGCTTTGAATACAGGGGCCCGCTTTATTCGGAGTTGGGGTCGGAAAGGTAAACAAGTGCCGTCAACTGATTCAGATACTCAATTGAATTTCAAACATTTTCCTTATTTCGTTAAGTTTTTTATAAATATTTCCTTATCATTTTATACTAACTCATCAACACACGCGTTGTCTAATTTTTATTATATTGCATTGTCTTAAAAGGTTCTTGAAATAATTTGTAATTTATCACAATGGGCATGTTTTCAAAACGATTGTAAAACACTTGTAGCATGTCGGCTTTATCAAAAGCTCAAGTTATTTGTGTGCCTTGTCATCAACTAAACTAATGTATTTCATCTTTTTGTTAAATATCTCATCTATATTCAAAAATGCTGTTGCTATATTAGTTGGTAAATGCTGTGTTTATTATAATGCTTTAAGATTTTTAATCTTAACTTAACGCCACTAGATAAAAAATTAAAAGGTAATCTTGTATATTACAAATACATATTGTAATAGTTAACACCTCGTTCGTACCTTATCAGTCTTATCAAATTTATTGTGACAAATATAATTAAGTGTTGTTCAATTTAGCCTGCTGCATTAGCCTAAGTAGTCTTATAAGCATCAGCTTAATGTATGATGTTTTTACCGTTAAATGTGTAACATGCTGTTCTATGGCGTACGTTATGAGAGGCATATGTGTACACACAGTTTTCAATGAGTGTTTAAGTTTGTGGTGTAACTTACCTAGGGTCTACGAAGGGTTCGGCATAGATGTTCCTGACTGGTTGCCTACGAGGGAGGGGTGGAGGTACTGGACTGAAGCCCTCCATCATCTCCTCCCTCTCGCTGTACTTCAGCGATCTCATCGTCATCCTGCTCCTCTGTACCAAGTCCACTTCACTACTGACTGACCTCGGATCTTAACATTTCACTGCAGTCTTATCACTTACACTGTTACACTATGGTATATAAATGAGTTTATCATGATTCAAACTAAAGAAAACTCACATAAAGTTCAAATGTTGAGAGTCAACATTTTTCGAAAGCACTTGTGTTACTATGTAAACTTATACTGAAAATTACAATAATAAATGATCTTGTTGGTGTGCGGTGGTGTGCCTTTGGGTGTGCGCGGCCGACTGACGACCGTTGCATATACCGTGTGCATACCGACCCGCCCCGACCCTCGAGTCGAGCTTACTAGAGCTTTTGTCATTTTTTGCGCCCGCGTCGAGGTGCTGCCGTCAAGCTCGTCGAGTTATTAGAAACACAAAAAATTCGAGCAATACGTGAGACGAGGGACTATAACAGACCTGACGCAACAGGACGACAGCACACCCATGTTCTATACATCGGCATGCGGTTAAATTTCCTATTGTGACTCAAAAATATTGTGTAAAGTGTGAATAGCATTTGATTTATACAAAACGAGGGTGCCGTTTGAGAAAAGCCGCACTGTCACCGTATTTTATAGCTTTTGCAAAGTTCATATTAAGTAGATTTAATAGCTTTTTTTAATACAAATTAGTCACATATGGTTCGGTTTTTTGTATGGAACACGTTACATTTCGTAATGTTCCATGTTATATTTAAGTAGGAGAGATTTCGCTTCATGGAAAAGTTAAGTGTGAAAGGTTAATGATGGCATTAGGTCAAGTAAAAAGAATGCAAGGTAATCGAAGGAGAGACGAGAAACGAGAAAGAATCTAATCGATGCGATTATCGAGTGGATGAGGGTCGTCTCGGCCACGGGAAACGTTCGACTAAATTACTGAGAATAATAACAGTCCGTTTACACTGATTTATCTTTTGTTTATTTTGTATTTGTATGTGGTTTTTTGTATCTTTAAACATAAAGTTTATTTTTATGGCTGATCGAATAAAATCAAGTTCAAATTTAGTCTTTTCTTTATTACAAATTTTTCGTCTACACAAATTTTGAATTTATAAAAGTGATCTCGACAACATGGTCAAAAGTTAATTGTTTTTTATACAAAATTACTTATTCATTATTTAGTAATAGTTAAATGTTATATATTTTTATAAAAGAGTTATCGGCTTATTGAGTTAAATGTTATATATTTTTATAAAAGAGTTATCGGCTATTGATTACTTGACAGTATTGATATAATATTTATAATAAAATATTAACTAGCATAGCTTCATTGCGTATGATATGAACTTAGTTGACCCTGGTAGGTAATTGCATATGACACATTGGTAACTACAGCTTGTTTTAAAGAAATAAATAATAAAGTATATTTTTTGACCCGTGTATCAAAAGAGACTAAATAAGTATCAGGCAACGCAATAGATCTTAACGCACATAACCAATGTAGACATGAACCAGTTGGAATATTACATTAATGTTACAGATGCACAACAATAAACCACAGCGCACTAACGAGCAGCAAATAAAACGTCAATAGGACATTCTGTCTACATATACAACACTGCACGTTAAACAGTATGCAGCGACCAATACCGTGCTTAGTTCAAAGACCTTCCCCAGCCAACTGCCGAGAGCCGCTTGATCTCAGCACTTTGCATCCCAGCAATTACCCTTACAAATATTGTTCACGACAAATACGCCAGCCGTATACTCGTTTACTCTTTTTGTTCTCTAAAATGTTTGTTTTTATAACTCGTTACATACCCTTTGTACAAAATTTTATTTACGATCGCCGAAATTGAATTATTCTTCGGTGATTTATTGAATGTTTTCTAATTTAGCGACGCTTTACCGTGTGACTAATAAAAAAAAAAACGAAAAAATGTGGCTTCACAAAAACGTATTGCCAATGGAAAGGATGCGGTAAAATTATGTAAAAACCTGTCCTATGGGCCCGAATTATCCCGCAAGGATAAGGAATAAGAATATAAAAGAGGCTTAGAGTTTTCCATACGGCTTTTTTTAAAAGTAGCAACAAACGCAAGATTTACATACGTAGTACATACATACGGAGTACCTAAAGATGCTCGTCGGTGGTTGCCGGAGAACTCTCAAAGAACTTGTATAATAAATTGATTTAAGCGCCTCCTGACCGATTTAAGTATGTTTTGACAAACATATAGGAATTTAAGCTATACCCAGTGACTGAACTTTCGTTTTGTATTATTGACGGTTATTGACGGTCCGCGAAGGGGATAAGTAAAGACTTATCGAATACCGAACGTTTCTTAAAATGACTTTAGTGTAGCTTTTGTTCTAATTTTTATTGTTGTAGTCACGATTATTGATTTTAACTCTCTCGAGTATGCCAATAGTTATAAATCGATTCATTCGTGTAACAACATAAAGAGAGAGATCGAATGAATACATATATGAGATATTTCATTTGTTGAATAGGATTGTCAACGCAAAAAAAAATAACGCTGTAAAAAATATCTACTTACTATTGTTTAATAAGTATCTCAACACACTTGGATTCCGGTCTTTGTGTAAATGCTTTATGTAAACTGCATTAGCGGTTGTTGCATATACGGCATATATGGCAGTAGGAAGAAAGCCGCATCTCAGCCAAACATTTTCCCATGCCCTAGACGCTGACTGATATATAACCGACCGGGTTGATGTATATCGAAGCCTGTTCTTGCACTTGAACTTCTTTGTAACGTATGGCAGAACGCGAAGCAATAGTCCTCGCTAACTAAAGATAAGCAGTACAATCCACTTCAATTTGAACAAAATACTACATGGGACACTTTATTGGTTTGCTCGACTCTGTTTCAGTAACAGTATCGTAAGAAGAATGTTGCATAACAATTGCACCAATTACACAGCATTGTTTGTATTTGAAGTAATCTACTCTCTGTAGCACATTTAAACAGAGCAGTTGTAGACTAATAAACACGTTTTAGTCAGTGTATTTACACTAACATTAACAAGGCGCCTCGTTCGTTTGAACCGTATTAATCTTTACTAGCTGCCCCAAATAAATTTCGGCATCCGTCAGCCGCGTAGCTACAAAAAGTCACTCAGCTATTTTAATTGGCGTAAAATTTTTAAGTTTCGACGCAGCAAGGACAAATTTCAATGATATATAATACTACGAGTGTACAGATTTCAGATCAATTAACTTTATATTTTGTTTTGTAGACCTGGAAAGCCATTGACTTAGTAATTCAATAATTTTAAAAGTATTTATCCTTTCCATATAAAAGTACATTCTAAAGAATCCTAAATAGTTTCCTTAATAGTTTAAACGATAATCAAAGGAGAAAGTAATATCACAAGCTAAGGAGCAACATTGAATTAAAGCTCTACAACTTTAGAGAGCGTGCGAACAAACACGTTCGAGGACGAAGAAATTTGGATTAATTATCGCTATCTACCTTCTATTTGTACGTTTTATTTAATTCGTTAGCAACCCTAGATACACCCGGGTGTGCGTGCGGAGGCGCGATGATGTGTGTATGTGGAGCACGTTTCCTAAGATAAAAGACGATATTGATTCCGTGACGAGCCTAGAGCGGGCTGTGGGAAACGATTCCTGTCCGTTTAATAGATGCCCCGAGGAGATTTGACATACATCACTCATTAAAATATTACTTAAAGTATGTTTGATAACTTAAACAATTGCAGTTGTTCAATGTTGAAAAATTTTAATCGATTAAGTACATATATTAAGTTCCCGAGTGTAATTAACGAGTTAAGGGTACCGCACTGAGCACTTTATTTCTAGTTTAGCGACGCGGTTGGAGGCTGTCCCGGCCGCAGGACTTGGCCACATTCTCGTCGGGTAATTACGCACGCCCGTCTCATTCCCAAGCCTCAGCTCTAACATTTAATGCCTCATTTCGTAGTGTATGATTTGCTGCACACATTACTTGATGTAATTATCGTGGGAGCAATCTACGTTTGCGTGCGAAGCGTCTCGTTTACTGGATATCGATGTTTCCATGCTTTCGTTCGTTTGGATTAAAAGATAACATAGATTTAGCTTTATAAAACTTAAATTGTCTGTGTTTATTTAAAATTATGACGTTGATGATTCTTGTAATATTATTTCTAAATCGTAATACAAAAAAAAAATAGGTTAGTGATGTGTCAGACTTTTATATTAATTTAACGAATGGTAGAATAGATTAACTAGATTTGATGTAAAGATCAAACAGTTTTTGATTTTCTAAATGATGATTAAGGCGGACGTTGGTTTATTTAGTTGGTGGTCGCCAAAACATGTGTGCTACACTTCCATCTAGACAGTTTCTTCCCGGTTCCAGAGTGTTAGTAACTACATCGTTTAAAATACATGCGGTTTTCGCGAAACACGTCCAAAGAGGTAAACGTCCGACTCGATTCTTTTATTAGTCTACATTTTTACTCTTTTCTCTGCCTACCTACTAGTTTTTAACTGATAATTTGTCATTAGCCCTGCATCTGTCAGCACTAAAACTCTTGTCGTTCGCAGACGTTGGGTTAAAACAAAGCGCTTAAAACCGTAAAGTTTTTTCATTATAATCCAGTACCTGAATAGTACTCGAGTGTTTAATGTGTAGAAACTTTCGTTGAAAATTAAACATAATTAGTTTTAGCACCTAAACTTCCAAACAAACAATTTTTTTAAAGATAGTAATAATTTAACACAAAAAAATAATAATTATAATCTGAGTGACAGTTCTGGATATAAGCGTTTTTAAAGAAACAAAGAAAAACTCTTCAGGTTTATTATACTAGTAGATTGTATTTGTATATGATTTTATTTTAATATATTGTGTTTCTATGTTAGTTTATGTTTTAAATTAACTACCTTTCTTTTAAAGTGGACTTAGAAACCAAATTTTAACATGCATAGTAGTCTTATAATATACGAAAATAATTGTATTTACAGAGAAGTATTTAGTTCATTTACGATGCATGGCATGAATTAAAACAGAATCGTTAATCTAAGTTAAAGTCATTTAACACTAACTATAGTTTAAATTACTTTAAATACCTTTACAGAAAGGCGTATCACTTTGTGCGAGGCAAAATAACTACACCATTTTCCTGATTGTTAATCCAAGACATGCTCTAGTAGTTTGCTTTTACTTGTCTCTAATGCTTTCTAATATCCTAATTACTCTGATCTGTTTACAACGCAGTGGTGTAAGAGTATAATAGCTTTATGCCAATATTTATCTATCCAAAATTACTATTTAAACAGTTTCCAGCACATTTTGTTAGGATCTGAAAATTACCATTTAAACAGTTTCCAGCACATTTTGTTAGGATCTGATTGACAAATGCAATATTTGTCAGAATATTTCGGATATTTAGTTCTTCTATTTATCGGTATATATATATGGCGTAAGAGTTCAGGTAGGTGAACAATGTTTAGCAATTTTAATTGTTTTAAGTTATAACGATAAGACAAGATCAATGCAAGCAAAGCAAATTGACGATCATAATGCAACATTAATGATCATAATATTTATATAATTGTTTCTAGTGATGGCGGAAAGGTAGGGGCGGGTCCGGAAATTGTCCTCTTGTCGGGCCAGAACCGCATGAGGATATTAGGCCACCACACCGCCCTATGCGTTACCATGTGTTCAAAACAGTGTGTAAAACAGAACGTGATTTGACGAATTTGTGATTGATTCTCTTAGAAGCTGAAGAAGATAAGTTTAAGAATAACTTGTTCATATAATGTACATATTTATATTACAAAAGAGATAGAGAGAGAAGAAGATTCCAGATCTTGAAGGTAATAAAAAGTGACCAAACGAATCGAGATGTCGTTAATTCTTTCCATACAATTTGACCTGTCTGTGTATTTGTACTACGAGTATATATGTATTATGTATGGTTTAAAACATTTCGGGTAAGCGTGTGAACGCAAATGCAACGTGCTATCTCAATCATGTGTCGAGACAACTTAGTAGACCCATTAACATCCGACGAATCTTCCAGCAATTTAGTTTGAGCACATAATTGCGAGAACAAGTCGAACCTAATTGATGTCCGTACTCCAGTTCAAGTTGCTGTTAATACCTACACCACTTGCTGGTTCTTGCATATGGTTCCACATCGTAAATAGAAACCGTGAGACTTTCTTCGCTGTCCAATGAACGTACGATCTTGAATACATGACGTGTTATGATACGATTATATAAGGCTATTACAGTTACGGTGTAATTATGCATGGTGATTTAACTGAAAATAATGGCATGTTTTCAGATGTGAATTGCTGTGTATGCCTCTTTTAAAGATATTAAAAAAAAAGTTTAATTTGATAAGAAGTTCAAATATATATGTATATAGAAGAACTGACAAAATGAATATCCTAACAAAATGTGCGAGAAATTGTTTAAATGGTAAGTTTAACATTTTGGATAGATAAATGTTGGCATAAAGCTATTATACTCTTACACCACTGCGTTGTAAACAGATCAGACTAATTATGATATTAGAAAACATTAGAGTAGCATTAGAGATAAGTAAAAGCAAACTACTAGAGCATACGCGAACTCCACGAGACAGGCTTGGCCTAGTGTGGGGTTCACAAGTCAATTCTTGCGGATATGACTACATTGTAATATCAAAAAATCTATTATCACGTTGTAAGTAGATGTAAGTTTATACATACATATAAATTGTATTCTTTATTTTGCAAAAAAAAACCAGGTCAAATCTTTGATTAACAATCAGGAAAATGGTGTAGTTATTTTGCCTCGCACAGTGATACGCCTTGCTGTCAAGGTATTTAATATTAAAACTATAGTTAGTGTTAAATGACACTTGGATTAACGATTCTGTTTTAATATATTCATGTCATGCGTCGTATATGAACTGAATACTTCTCTAGACATACAATTCTTTTCGTATATTATATGACTACTATGCATTTTAAAATTTGGTTTCTAGTCCCACTAAAAGAAAGTTCGTTAATTTAAAACATAAACATAACATATAACCACTATATATTTAAATAAAAACATATACATATACAATATATATGTATATATAAAATAAAACTGAAACGTTTTATTTTTGTTTGTTTGTTTAAACGCGCTTATCTCAGCTAGCTCAGATTTAAATAATTCTTTTTATGTTGGATAGTGTACATATTGAGAAATAATACAGGCTATAAAACATCACACTACGACTCTCAAAAACGAATAGTGACCGTAAACGTAGGTGAAATTGCAGTGAACGACTAGTTATAAATAAACCTTCGGCAAAACACTAGCGACTAAGACCTAACGCTCTGTCTGTCTACTAAGTTATTCAAGATCTGTCCAAAATGTTTTTCAAAAGACATTCAAAACATAGTCTATTCGAAACACTATTTTATTAGATTTAAATTAAATTGAGTAAATGCAATGAAGTAAATTTAGTCAGATATATAGAGTATGCGTAGCTAAACCGCTGTTAAATTAAGGTTAACCTCTTTGTATAACAGTTTATTTAGTCTCTACTACCAAGTACTAATAAACTCCTTGCCTCTTTATTTTTTCAATTGCTATTTGTAACCGATCATTCGCAAAAAAAGAGTTTGTAAATAAAATAACTTACATTGTACACGATTGCTGTCTTAATATAATGTATTTTGCTAAATGTTAAATAAAACAGAAGTTGACTTAAGTTTTAGTTAGAGTTTTCATTTGTCCTCAGAATCCTTAATTACAATGCATGGAAGCTAGCTTTGTACTAACTAGTTAGTTACCGAGAAGTGATCACAGTGTTGACAACTGCTTTAGGTGTATTTAAGTAGCTTCACCACCACCATTTCATTATGGAATAGCCTATATGCATTGTATTGATTTACAAGCACCCATCTAAGCTATCGCATTTATAATAGTTGTAAGATAACTTCTGCAATATAATTTAGTTGCAACCATTGATCAAATGATAAATCATTAGTAGTAGTTTTCTTTTTTCTTTGTATTCTTTCTAATATTTACCTACGTTTATGGTTACTGCTGTTTAATTGTATAGTAATGTCTTACATATAATATTCCTGAATTAATAATCTACCCAATAAAATTTTTTGAAGCCGTCTTGTGGTTTTATTGAATTGAGTTAGAGTTATATATTATAGTTTTAACAAGTTAACAAAAAAACTCTTTATCTATATTATATTAAGTACAAATTATGTTAGTTAAGCAGAGCAAAAAGCTAAGCTCATTTTATACCAATGTGAGGATTGGCAAGGCAACCTTATTTTCAACAGGTGGACGAGATCTCTTAAAAAAAATAAAAAAAATCATAATTTAAAAAAACGTCATCTACGTGTATCACAAACTAACATTAAACGTTTTGGTAGGTTTTGGTGTTGTCAGTTGTTAATAATTATTACAATTACTACAACTGAGGTATCATAAAGATGGTTGTTGCAAAACTTAAGGTGCGATAACTAATACAGCATACAAATGCTAGACAACAGAACCGCTGATATTATATTGTTCTGGTGAGGAGGTGCCTCGGTACAAGTGGTTATTCGCTAAAGTTACTAAGTTTGGAACTATATTTTATTTAAATTTAACAGCGATTTATTTAAATATGATTTATTTTGCTATTCTTGCTTGTTCTTCTCCATAGAATCTACGCATTGGAACAGGCAACTAGCTTCAAGACTGACTTAGTCTGACCGACTTCCAAAAATACCTATGATTGGATTAGTCGAAATAAACGTGTAGTTCGAATTGAGCCGCCTGATGGTTTTATTTACCTATAAAATCCAGGCTGATCATCACAAAAACATAGTCTATAACTTAACAAATTAAAAAAATGTCACATACTCGTGGTACTTATTTATGGAGACTATGTAAAATGGAATTCTGGGAATAGGCTCACAAACATGTACATTCGAGTAAAGGGTTAAAATATAAAAAAAGTCACAGTGTGGCACTATAGAGTGAATAAAACATAGCCATTCATGTCAAATAGGAGATTATTTTGAAGTTTACTCTTTTATTTGTCATTGCAATGTTACTGTTGATTTGTAAATCTGTTGTTATTTTTAGTTATGCTCATATTAAAAATTCTCTTGATTATTCCAAATTTGTAGGTTATGAAATTGTGATTAATGCAGTTTGCGCAAATATATGTTGTTAGTAGTTTTGTAAATCACTACTCATATTTTAGCTCTGTACAATAACTTAATATTTAGTAGTGTTAATACGTAAGAGTAAAAATATATTACTTTTATACAACATTAAACAAATAAAAACAATAAAAAAACTTGGTAACAGTGAAACAGCGCAAGGAGACACAATTTATTCATGTTTCTTTTATTACAATAATTTTTATGAAAGACATTTATGTTTACGTGTTTGCAAATCGTAAAGTACGACCAAATGTGTGCATGCTTACAGGTCTTGGATATATTTGGAAATAGAATTTGGCGAATTTATCAGTTCACATATAGTAGTTAGCAAGCGTTTACATATAGTAGCTAACAATAATACTGCAACACGGTTTTACTCGGTGAGAGTAAACTCTCTTAACAGCTTCACTTTTATGGACCAATCTTATTGGAAAAGGATATTTAGTTACAATGATATTTTCCTATTCTCTTTTAAGAATTCCTATGGCTTTTAGTGATAGGGGATTATTTTAAGAGAAACGGACACATATCACAATAACTAAATCACCATTATTAATCAACCGATTTATAAAACAAAATATACAGATACCTTCCAAAAGCGAGTTGACCAAATTTAAATAAATGTAAGAAGTAGATACAGGTTAAAGCACACAGTTCATCAATAACTCACACCCTGCAGTCGAACGGCACCCTTACGAACTCACTTACACGACCGACTTAATACATCGGAATCCCAAGAATTCAACAACGATCAAAACACATTTAAAAATACATAAACACCAAAAAACAATAAAGAATAAATTAAAGTTGGACACAGTCTGTTCTACATCGTCACTTACGAAAATATTGTCAGGTATCACGCTACCGAGGTTTAGCCTCAGGCTACTTGCTGGTGCAAGTGGTGTACAAGAGCGGGCGGGTACGGTAGGCACTGGGCTGTTTTAGATCGCGGGATGCGCACGGGGCGGTCAGTCAGGTCAAGCGCGCCACATTACGTTCTAAGCCAGTATCGGTCAGTGACCGCGCATCTATGTGGCACGGAGCGCACCTCTCGCCGACGTCGGAGGTGTTGTGGCGAGTAATCTCGCGGGAGACAACGAAAATACGCGCTACACGGCCACCCTCCGCAGGCGATTTGATGCCCTCCGCTAGACGCTGCTGCGCGCGCATCCATACCCGACGGATAATGCCGCCCTATCCCGCATCGAGCTATCGAGTTATCCACAATTGTTGGATATTTTGCTTATCCCACTCACTCGGTATTCGTACATTTTAAGGCTCAAATGTTCACTAGAAAAACATGTAAACTAAGTTTTTAATGCAAATCTAATATTAAACTTTAGTTTTTTTTTTAAAGGTACAAAACGGTATCTTTTAAAAATGTATGCGACAATACGCTGTCATATTTATGTCCAACACGATTCATGAAAAAATTGCGTTTTAAAAAATCTGAATCGACAATGGACATCCCTAAACAGATTATAACTGGAGCATGCGTGGTGCGAGGGTTGAGGGTAGCAGAAGGACGATTGCGGGTGTGCGCGGTGCGGAGTAAATTGGCGGGGTGCGCGTGTCACCCGCGGCGGCGCGACTCTAGCCGACGTGATCTTGACACCGCATATGCACAGCTTTTGATGTCCACGTTGTGTCAATTTTAATAATTGTAACACTCCTTTGACCATCAAATTTTAAAAAAAAAGTAGAAAGTAGTAAAAAAAGTAAAGTCAAAAAACTTCCTTTTGGTGACAATCCATCACACAAATTAGATTCTGCTATCGCAACTTACATAACCTTTAACAGTTTTCTTCAAAATCCACCTTACAAATCCTTAAATCCGGTCTGTGCGATATATAGTAACCCTTTCGCACACTCATTTCTAATCTTCGAATATTATGTAAAATTAAGAAAAAACAATTGATGAGTTTGAGTAGACAGACAGACGATATGCGGTGTTTTAAAATACTTCGGAGATTTAAAGCTCTTAACTGAGGCGCGAGATCACGCAAGGCGTGTGGATGCCGAAATCCTTGGCTCGTGACTTTTGTTCACGCTCCATCGGTTTTGAGATATGCCGTATCTGTCCAACGATCTAAGAAAAACGTAAAAACTTACAGACATGCATACTTAGCGCGCGTGTAGGAGGTGTACAATACAATGTAAGTACGTTCTTATCCAGATCAGCAGTTACTTTAACTGACAAGTTTTAATTTATATTAAAAATCATTTTGTAGAGATTTGAATGTTGAATGTTCATTTGAATGTTGAATGTTGGCCTTTGATGCTTCTCTTTGTTCCTCGAGTGCACAAAACTGAATCCTTGAAAAGCAAAAGAAATTGGTACACATCGATGAATTTAGGAGAACTTCGTATTTGTGATTGGTAATTTAAGGTAAGACGGGCAGAAAATGCCTTTGGCCTCAGTGAACAAATTATTAAATAAAAAAAATCGCAGTCAGTTATTTCAGTAAATCAATTTGGGACTTGTCATGTAAAGACCCGAACTATGTCAATTGAATTTTTTAGTGTGCACTTATATTTACACAATGTTGCTTTAAGTAAAGTTATATTAGTCCCATGCTAATCGTAACTGATAATTCAGTCTGAAACATAGATCACAAACATTAAAAGGTTGGTTTGTATACTGCGGGTTTGTTGGAAGGCGGGGTAGGGTTTCAGCATTTTGACGTAGCGTCTTGCGTTGGATAAAGGGTTTTGTTTTCTTTATAAACAAGCGCAAAGGTGCTGCTAACGACCCCATGAACAAATACGAAATTCGATCTACCATTACGAATACAAATGGCTCCCCTTCAAGCCACCACCGTGAAGGTATTGTCATTGGTGCAATCTCGATCAGTGCTCACTCGTTATGCTCGGCGATCTTACCTATTGTTTATTGTTAGTAATATTTACCTGACTCGATGTCCAACAAAGAATGCTAAATAAACACGTTCAATACTGCTAAGATTGATTTCTGTTAAAATTCTTCAATGTCCTTATCGGTATATTGAATCCGTATTAAAAAGGAAATGAAGAGTAGGTATCGGTTTCACAAAAAAGTCGAAGTGCTGCTATCGCTTTGATCTTGGGTTGGTATTGACTTCAATTTTTCTGAAGATATTTAAATTCGACGATATTTAAGTAACTACCAAATGTTGAAGTACCTATTTCAGTTTAGAAAATTGGATTGTCTTAATCACGCAATACCTTTCTGTGAACTTAACTTTTATCCGTTTTCCGGTTGAATTTAAGGTCATTTTTGTAGTATTCCTGGACTGTACTAAAAGTTGATGTACTGTAAGGTCAGAGTAAAAAAAATGTAGGTGTAAAAATATTTTTGTATCATTTATATCATAATCCTGAAAAGTTCAGAAACGTCTGTAAAACTATTTTTATTTTATTTTTTGCTTTTACATATACACACGATGTTCTGTACAATCCACGTAGTTTCGCATAAAGTGTCAGCTTGAGTTGCTAGTACATAAAGGCATTGGTAAGCATAAGGCGGTCCGCAAAAAGAAAATATATTCTAAGAACCTTATTTTTACCGGTAGGAACCGCCTCGGGCCGTCAATCCAATGGGGTTTTCGAGCTATTCGAAAAGTAAGCAAGTCATTAGTAATAATAATCATCCAGCATTTGATTTCTCAGTTTGATAAAAAAGATGCTTATTGTAAAAGTTTTTAAAGTCAATCTCTAATCTACAAGGCAGGCACCACTGTAATTTTCATACAATCTTTTTAGTATTTTTTTATTATTACATATTTTTTTACAGTAACCCAACAAAATTGTTACATGAAAAAATTAACATTCTTAGTAGACGACAGTTTACCGCGACAAAAGTGCAAAGCTCGCGATCGCCCATGTACCGAGACTCGTGGGCACAACGCTGGCAATTCTTCAATTACCTATAACAGTTTTATGTAATGGCTTGTGCTACGAAACGAATAAAAAAGATGTCTGACAAAAAGTAGAAGAGGAACGTAAATCGAAGCATTTCTATTGAGGGCCATGACGTCGCATAAATGTCGTCCATGAATGTTGTGTGTCACCGCGCGGTCCCGCCCGGCCTCCAGATCGCGCGATAATGCCACACGACGGATAGACGACCGTCCTACTTATATTAAAATAAATAATATTAAAAAATGGCTTATTTACAACTTTGTTTTACCATTAGTATGATTAGAGATGGAAATAATCAGCTTAAGTAATAGTAATTTATTGTTTGGAAATATGTTTCTTTTTTGTTCCAGAGGCTTACATGTTATGTTAAATGTAACGTTACCAAATATGAAAATGTAACTTTTTTATTTTATTTTTTTAGGATTTTAATGTTAGTAGTTTGGTGGCTCTAGTCGAAAAAGTCGTAAATAATATAGAGGGTTATATATGTACCATTTGAGAAGTTATATGTAAGGTTAATAAGAACAAAGTCACACTTACAATCTGAACGAACACTAACTTTAAAGTAACACAGTAATTAAGAACTGAAAGTAGGTCTTACGTCACTTCAGTATATGGAATCCGTAACTGTGTGATCCTAATGCGAAACGGTTCAAAGTACAAACGATTGTTAGATTTCTCACATTGTTTTAAGCGTTATTTGAGTGGACGCTTGCGTTGGTTTCTGAAGCTGTACCTTCCATTAGTGGGTTTAAAGCGGTTTATTGAATTACGGCACGTAGCTGAGGTCGTCAAGGCAAGCGTCGCATCGAGACCGCGTGTGTCATATCGGGTTACAATCATATGTTAACCTATAATCTAGTAGTCTTACAACCAACGAGAATGCGTCTGATCATCAGATTAGAGGAACACAAACTACCAGTTTAATGAACTTAAGACACCAGCACATTAGCTCGTTGATATTATTCAACATCGACTAATGAAAGCATGTGCTTTGTCTGTAGTTGCCAGTACTTGTAGTGTGCAGATGAAGTATTCACATGATGCTAGTTTTACCACCACCTTTATACATTATCGGTAACTTTATAATGTCATAAAAAATAAAATCCTGATGTATAAATAAGGTATATATCTATCTATCTATCTATATACACTTCGAATTACTATCGTCTCAGAATGTTCACCAGCTATGATTGTACTTGTTTCTGTCGATATGGGCACACAGCAAATCGGGAAACGAAAAATAATTAAATAATGCTAGTGGGAAACGACAAAGTTTATAAAGAGTGTATCAGGATAAGTAATGTGAATCGGCCCCCAATGACAACTTCTATTCAAATACATGTTATAGTATCAACTCGATGTGCGTATGCAATTTATATGAATTTTTCTGCCGTATTCCACTTTAATCTAGAGGTTTAGTTGTATGTATGATTATCCGTCAAACAGCCATATCTTAAAAAATAATTGGGCTAGAGAGTTAAATCCAAAATGAGGTTGTAGGAAACATTAAAGAGTATATTCAGTATTTTTTTTAGATTATTTGAATAATTACAAGCATCCATAATTAATAAATAAATATTTTATCTTTTTTTTTTTAGTGTTCTTGATGACATTTTCGATGATTGTAGTCATCGAAAAAATATATGTTAGAGTACTTGAAAAGCCCTACTTACTCATTAAAAATATATTGAAAAAAAGTTGGTGCAACATTACGAAAAAAATAAAATTCGCTTGGCAGGTCATCATACAAGTTATGATTATGGCATAAGTCATATGTTATTTCATGGATTGAGGTTATTGTTAAAGGAAATAAAAAGAAATTATTTTTTCATCATTGGTTTAATAAACATTATCGTTATTTCAAACTTTTTATCATAAATTAAGTTATGAGAAAAAAAATATTATCTTCATCGCTACCGTAGTTGATTACCATTGGAACATCTTGTGTTTCAAATATTTTTGTTAATACTTCTGCAGGACGCAAAATATCGCCCGTATGATAAATAATATATTATAGCTGCTACAATCGCAACAATAACGCTGAATGCTGTTATAATCAGCACCATCACAAATGTAGTCAATGCAAATACGATAGACTTTGCTGTTTTTATGTTTTGATTTTACTTCTGCTTTCATTATGCTTGGTGCTTATTTTACATATTGTATGGACAGATTATTTTGCTCATCTCATATTAGGTTGGCAACTAATAAACCCGCCACTTTTTTCGATCAGTTTCTAAAACGTTATAGAACCATCTCGAATTTCTTGGAGTAGTATATAAATAAAGCAAGAGTGGTATGTCAGATCAGTTGACAATTGGATCTCGAAAAAAAGTAAAACTACAGTAAATTATAGATATTTCTCGTAGAGAACTTCGGCTGCTTTTACTTTACGAATTTCGCTTAGGTTGAAAAGCGACTGAAGCAGTGCGCAATATATGTGCAACGATGGGCGAAGGCGTGCTCTCTTACTATACCACCAAAGATTAAAGGCTGGAAATTATGACCTATCTGATGAACCTCATCCAGGACCACCTCCTACAATAGATGTAGATGAGTTAAAAATACTCATAGAAATGGATCCCAGGTTCACTTCACGGTGTCTGGCAGAGAAGCTTCAGTGTTCTCATACTGCAGTCGAAAAACATCTCCACGCTTTAGAAAAGACCTGGAAATATTCCGTTTGGTTGCCACATGAGTTGACGCCGTTTCAGAAGAGAGCTAACGTGTGCATTGAACTACTTAGCTATCATCGTACCAATTAGTGGCTGGGGGATGAAAAGTGGGTTATGTACACAATTTTTTCGCGTAAGCACCAGTGGCTTTAAATTGGAGAAGCAGGAGTACCGACGCCAAAATCTGATACGAGTAAAAAACTTCTTTTAGGTGTGTGGTTGGGAATAAACGGAATTATATACTGGGAGCTGTTGCCATCTAACACTATGATCACGGCAAATATTTATTGTGACCAACTGGATAAGTAGCAGTGAGATTACCGAAAAATCAAAATAAAGTATGCGTTTTGCACGATAATGTTCGACCACATGTAGCAAAAGCGACTTGTGGAAAATTACTTTCGCTTTGCTGGGCTCTCCTTCCTCACCCACCCTACTCTCCAGATATTATGCCCTCACATTATTCTATTTCGTTCTCTAGCCCTCTACTTAGCCGATTTAAAATTTAAAAATGAAGACCAGCTTAAAAGTGACCTTCCACCTTTTCTGATCAAAAGCCTATAAACTTCTAGGAGGAAGGCATTATGTCTCTGCCAGTGCCTAGGCGACGGTGCTTATATTGTTGAGAAATAATTTGATTTTGTATACTTAAAAAAAAATTGTGTACAAAGATGGCGGGTTTCTTAGTTGCCAACCTAATAGTTCGGCCAAGTAAGATAAAGCCTGGGAATATTGATAAGAACCTGTAAAGAAAATCTTGAGTTGATCTTCACTCAAACGCAGAAAATCAAGCAACTCCATCAATCCAGCAATGCCATCAAAGGTTTAAGCATAGATTTTCTTTGACTCCAACGCTGACTTAAAACTTCTTGACTAAGAGTATTTTCTACACCCATCTTACTTCTCATATATTGTACTATAATGTTGTTTAGTGCCCCATTTGAATTAAGTCGTTTGCCATAAGTATTATGCAAAAAAAAAACAACAATTTTACACAGCAGTCCCAACTTAGGCAAAATCTTATTGTCAATACAATTATGTAAAAGTTTATATTTTTGTGGAATATTACCGTGCACATCTTCAACCACCCACCTAGTTTTTGTTATTATTCTCGATGCATTAGCTTCTTCTGTGCTCTGTTGAGGTTTAGTACCTTTAAATGCTGGCATAAGAACAGTAAAGCCCTTTTCCTTTAAGAACTCGGCATCATGAAATCCACGATCAACAATAAATATGTCATTTCGTAACAATTTTTTTTTAAGCTCAGATCTTCTAAAAAAATTTTTATAATTGAAGCATCATTGGTTGGTGCTGTAAAAATGCCTAGCAAGTTTAACAAGAAAATCGTTAGTAGTGCATAGTGTAAAGGGCTTGCACGGATGTCTTTTTTATCCTCAATATGATCTTCTTTGATAATAGTTATTTCTACTTTTTTTTAGTTGTGGAACTTTTAACCTACATAACAAACCCGTGGACCGCCGGAGACCCTGAAAATGGACCCATCGCATCCAGTAAGGCAGACTTTGGCATGAGTGATTAAACAATTTGAATTCACTTGAAACAAATTGTAAAAGTAAAATGGTCAAGAAATGGGTACCGCATGAATTAAGTTAAGCACACTAACATACACGCATTTACTGCTGCTTTACATTACTCAACCGCCACAATAACGAAGAAATTTTGAAACGACAAACAGACATATGACAGTCGAAAACGCTCATCACAGTGGTTGAACCCAGACGAACCGGGCAAATCTTGTCCCAAACGGAAGTTGATTGTGGCCTACGATGTAAAAGCCAGCCGGTAAGCAATCGAGACTGGTCATTTACTCTGGCCCACTGCTACTTCGAGACAACGCGCCTAGCATTATTATTATTAATTGTAGCCATGCTTCACACAGACGGTCGCTAAATTAGAGGAGTTGCGATTGGAATGTTTCCGACATTCCAATCGCAACTCCGACCATATGATAATCCCCGAACTTGCGCCTACAACTTACCATTTTTTTAGGAATTTTGACAATTTCTTGAACAGAAAATAAATAATTCCGATGAGGCAGTTCAAACCGCCTTTAAAGATAATATCCATTCTCGCTCCAACAATTTTTTTAAGCAATGAAATACCTATAAAATGGCGTAAGAGCATAGATAATGATGGTAAATACTTTGATGGATTTTTTGGATGTTGGATTGGAATAAATATATAGTTTCATAATTGTTTTTTCGTTTTACTAATTCTAAATAAAACCCTAATGTAGTAATATAAAACATATGTGTAAGGACCTAATAATAATATTACTGTGAGGCACAGAAAAGCTGTTCTACGATTTCACTTGCGAGCTTGTGTTCGCTATCGTTGTATAGCTAGACACGGCAAGACTCATGTTTCCGTTGTTAGTTAATAAACTGATATGTAATTGAGCGTTTAATACTAATGTTATTTAAACCACAAATAACATATTGTTATATGATATGTCAATACTTATACCATAAATCCTCGTCAATCATAACCATAACATCCATCACCTGGGTGGTCGTGACCAAGCTAGGTATTTAATTGGATCTTTTATAACTGTATTCTTTATAAATATTTAGCGTGGACTGTTTGATTAGTACGGTAGTTTTACTATGGTGTAGATTGTAGATAAACTACCAGATAGTACTACTAATTATCATATTTCTTATAGTAAGCGCCAAATCAGACCAATTGCTAAAATGTGCACACACTTTTTTAGCATAGAGTAAAAATCGTTTATATAGTAAACTGAACAGCGGCATGCGATGTTCAGCTGGAAATTTACGGAATAAGGTTTTTTATTCTCATAGTAAAAGTGCTCGCGCATTTTGCCGCTCCGCCTTTTTTTTAACGTGTCTAAACCTCCTCGGGCCGTCATCCCACCGGGGCTTTCAGTGAGACGGTGTGTCGGAATCGGACCGACTAAAACCACACGGTGTGCCATTCTGCGTCTAAAATAGGAGAAGTCCAGGAACAGTTTTATTAAGACATCCGGATCATGCCACTCCGTCTGGGCTAACCCTAAGTGTTTTGCAATGCTAATCTTCTTGACAAAGGCTTCAGAAACAGGCTTTCTTGTTAGGTGGTAAAGATAAGTTTTAAAGTTGAATAGGTATTTATTATCCTCTGTTTTCAATGCGTTAATGATCTGTATTTTAAAATAAAACATAAGAATATGTTAGAAAATAAACTTTCGTGACTGTTATTCATATTGTGTAGCACACAGTGCAGCGCTTCACACCTTGTAAAAGGTATGATAAATGATAAATGATAAATTATAAATGATCTTTATTTTGTAAATAGGTAGGTAGTAGGTGGTGATGAGTACTATGTATAATAACCTATACACCTATAACATAGTTATGGTCCTAAACTAGTCGGGCATTCCCGAAATATACACGTAGGTACGTTGTACCGCATGTTCCACCTAAATATATATAGTGCAATAAATTTAAACATTCAGTTCACAGTGTAGCCTATATTTGTGTTAAAGCGGCTATTGAATATTAAAGTATTGCGTAGGTAATAAAAGGTAAAGTAAAACTCATATTACAATGAAAATAAAAAGTATTGGATAATGTTACAAGAAAAAAATGTATAGCTTTTTATCATTGGCCGGCTTTATTTTGTTAATTCGATATTAAAGAAACGTATGTTTTGTATAATATATCGTTCTAAGCTTCTTTTGTAGAAGGTAGATAGAATAAATTTAGACGCAGTCATAAATTACATCGCTGCTCGATAACTTACGATTTAGCTATGGTAAATTTGTTTACAACAGCTAACTTGTCCCATCCTTTAAAAGTAAACATTGTAAATACCTCATCACTTCTAAATTCATGGACACGTTGTCTTATGTTCTATTCATAGACATATGACAATAAGGAACTAGTTACTATTATTTGTCAGTGGACTCCATTTTTGAACTCCGATGAAAGTTGATAAAGTATATTAAAGGAGGTATAGTTATTTGAGTGTGTATTTTATATAGTTCCAGTGATCATTTGTTGCTATGAAATATCCACTACAGACCCTATCAGTATCCAATTGTTCTTTCGTTTACTACATATACAGTCAGGCATTTTTAGGGAGTTAATATTAGTGCCTTTATGCCTTTTTTCCATTCATACATTTTAGCTTTTTTAAATTTTTTAGTTTATGTTTTCAACTGTAGCACTATATAATCTTATTAATGTATCATTTGCTATCACGTGGAAACCTCCACGGGTCATCACCTCATCGGAGCGGACGGTGAAGTAGTATGTCGGACTCGAACCAATTAAAACCACACGGTGTTTCATCAGCAGTTGGTCTATTGAAAGGGACGTGGGTATACCCTAGGAGGGATGCTTCTAGGAACGCCTCTATTACAAGAAGTGACCATACCTTGGAGTACGGGGGGCCTTGCTTATTCCTCCACTTTGAGAAGCGCCCGTGGAACCACCGTCTCAGGCCTGCTTATGCTAGGGTATGGGTAGCCCTAAACGTTATTCTAGGCCAGTGCTCATGGAGACCGGAGATCAAAGGTATAATATCAGACTGGCTATAGGTTGAACAATTTGTTCTAGATAGTAAGCTTCCATAACATCAGTGGAGAACACAAATTAAAAACAAAAAATTATAATTCAAGTTTTTTTTTATACTATAGTGGGACAGACGAATAGACGGTTCACCTGATGGTAAGTGACAACCTCCGTCCATAGACAACTGCAACTCGAGAGTCGTTAGTGCGCTGTCCCTCTTTGAGGGTGATGAGGGATGAGTTATTATATCATCATTATTAGACCACATGAGTTATTAGATCATCACAAAGCCACTATACGTATATTCAATTACGTTATTGCTACTATAGAGAGTATTATATAAAAGATACAAAGAAAAAAATTGTATAAAGAGAAATATGTATTATCTGGTCCAAAATCTATTAAAACAAAATGATAGTTTATATAAAATTCAATTCCAAAAATGAATTTAGACGAAAACACAAAAACGTCTAACATTGAACATTCGGTGGTCTTGTCAACAACGCAAACTACCATGAATTGTAACGTGAATAACGTCTAAAATGATTTATGATACGGCTTCGCCATAAATTTGATAAATAATTAATTGTTTAATATAGAGCTATCCTACAAAGCTTTCCTAGTGAAATGACAAGCTAAATTGTGGCAATAGTAAATTCTTAGCAGCACAGCAGGCCAGATGTTGTTGTCATAACCTGACGTTGTGGCCTCAGCTACACGCAACCACGACGTTCAAGTGCGTACACCTCGTGCCCCTATCGTGCCGCCCGCAGCGAGAGCAACAAGTCACCACTCACATAATGCTTTGCTTTTGCTGAATTATGTTCATATTTTTGGTCTCAGGGACAGGCCGAACTCAAATTACGTTCGCCGCGGATAAAGACGATAAGAAAGAAGGATGGTGTTTACTGGGCAACGGACTATTGTGCCGACACTGATTACTCTTTATGGAGATTTGGCGTTCTAACACGATGCGCCCTACATGCTCCGTTTACGTACACCAACGGGTTGTATGGACGTAAAACTTTTATGCCTCCACCGCGTTTTACAGCGGGCTTTTATTATTTAGTGAAAGGAACGACGGTGATGTCATAAATCTCCGCTCCTGCGTGAACTTTCGCCTCTTATCTCGGTAAAGAAATTATAGAACTTTCTGGCTTCTCCTAGACAAAGTGTTTGGCTTTCGGGATCGCGGGTCACTAAAAGCTTTTTACAAATTAATGAGGAATTTGTGTAGAAAAAAAGCGACAGTAAGGGATATAATATGTATTTATTTATTTACTATGTGTAATTATTATTTTACAATATTTTTTTCTATTGCTGCCTTCATAAACCATGGGTATTAAAACATTGCTATCAGTTATGTATTTTTGTCGAAGGAGTTAATTAATCTTCTAGTTACTGCTTTCTGTGTGGGCTTAGACAAGCTCCGTATGTAATTAAATTACATTTACGGCGAAGCGTACGGTGTCGACCAGCCTCTTAAAGTAATGTCGAGCTCGTAAATGATATAATAGCTAGAGACCGAGCAGAGTCAGATAGAGGAGTCATCACGTAAGGGTCAAAATGGTTTTGTTTACTAACTCTTATTTCATCTGGATCTGTGTAGATTTATTTCAGTATAAACATTGTGGCGAGTATCGCTTCTGCACCTTTGATTTACGAATTAATAAAGTTATTCACGATATCTGTCTATGCGGGTTTATTTTAAACGAAAACTTTATAGCTGTGTCGCTTAATACGATTTAGTAGATTAATTTAGATGTTATTATAAAGCCACATAATAACTTTAGTGTAGGGTCCGTATAGTTAATGCTCTCGAACAAAGAGCGCAAGACTCTTATTAATTTATGTGATGGATGATTATTGCTATTTGAGTTTTGGTTACTTTTACTTAGGTTTATGGATAAAGAAAGATGAGTATGGTTGTAGTTTATACTGTTAGCTAAATGGGGTAAACTCTAGGATTTATTCGTGATAGTTAATGCTCATATTGTCTTTCTATTACAAATTCATTCTCAGGCAAATTTCCCTCTGAAATATTTTGTGTTACAACCATGAGTTTTCTCTAATTTGTAAATCAGAAAATGTGCTCGTTCAGCATGTTACCAAAGTTCAACTAAAAGTAATAATTAATCATATTCAGTTATTTAATAAAATATACTTACAGAAACTCATGCCATGCTCATGTATTAAAAGCTAAGTCATATTTTAAACTAATTTACATAAGCAAGCTCATTGCGATCGACTGGGAAATTTGGAAATTAGATTAGAAATTTGGGAGTTAAAAAAGCGGAATAGTAGGTAAGTGTCAGTTTTATTGTAATTGTTTAAGGTCTTGGTCGCATCCTTAGTAATCGGATCTGGCGTATGTCGGGAAGTCCTCTAATTAGTTAACTCTATTAGATAAAACATAAGTTTCATGTGTTATGGTTTTTATATGATTATTATTATACATATAAAAGATAATGAAAAGTTGCTTATGATTGACAGAGGGCAATATAATTGAATACAATGAAAATCAATTAACAACATTAAATTAGATAATTTTACGATGTAGGATAATATAATAGGGATGTAACGAGTTTGGTGATACCATGATAATACCCGACCGACGACGCCAAAGGCTCATACAATTAAACAGATAACATAAAATTAACGAAGCTGACTCGTAAATACACTCACTTTAATATCTATAAAAGTCACTAATTAATTAATTGAATAATGATAAAGTGCTTTCCTCTATGATGAGTACCGAATCGCGGGGTGAGGCTGCAATGCGGCTGTAAAAACAGTCACCTTAGATTAGAAGAGCAATATTGCGAATTAGGGCATTAGTTGTCGTGACAACCTTATTAAAACGTTTATCTTTGATGTGGGTATATAAAATGTGCAATAGCCACTATTAGATTCAATTAATAGACAATTTATAGGTTCCTAAATCACATTACGTGATACATTTTGTACATGTATTTCATGAAGTATTTAGTTTTTATGAAGATGCATAAAGTGGTTCGTAGTTAACAGCTTAACATAGCATCACTTATTATTTTGAGTTATTAGTAGCTTTGTTGCGCAGTAAATCTTCGCTCCTGCTTGTGACGGCAGTTAACGCAATCTACCTAGGCTTCAGGAGATAAGCTAACAAGCCTCTTTAGCTAAACAAGAGGCGGCCAAACTATAAAGGCGAGTTAAGCGTCGTGAAATATGGCAGAAACGAGGTGCGATAACTCAGAGTGCTCGCTGGGTTCGCTTCTTTTCCCCTAATTAGCCATTCAATTCCCGTAATCTTGTTTACTCGTCGGGTTGGCTCGCGCTGCCCAGGTGCGATAATGGCCGAGCTATTTGCATGCCGCCATATTGTTTCCCCATGTTCGGCTCGCAGCCTCCGATCCTATCCGATGCGACCCCCCGTTGTTTTGGCCGGGCTTATTGGATCCGCTTGCGATTACTTTGTATTGATCCCGCTGTCCATTATCTACATTCGTTTATTTTCGTATCACAGTAATGATTCCGGCTGATGTCCGCAAATCCCATGAATCCACCCCTTATGTTGTTGTTACAAGTATCATGTAATTAATTTGTACATATCGATTGCATCAGCAAATCAAGATCATGCTTTGTTAAGGGTCGTAGTTTCAATACTATTTGTAATGTTATTACGTGCACTAATTAAAGCTCATGTACACGTATGTGTATAAAGTTGTGAACATAAGTTTAGGAAACGTTGACTTCAGTGTAACTTATATAATCAGCCTTCCCTAAACACCATTCTATGACTGTTGGACGCTGAATAAAATTATCACTATGTTTTATTTATTGAAATAAATTAAGAAATGAACTTTTAAATTATATTGTTCTCAGACGATAGCCTCGAGAAAGCAATGTAGTAATAGATATTTTTAAGTTAACGAGCAACATCACAGTCGGTCTCCAACAGCAACTTTAATGTAAAGCTCTATTGAAAAGTTAATCGTAATCTCGAACAGTAAATTGGAGGCGATCCGTGATGCCGGCACATCTTCTATAAATACATTACAGAACACGCTTTATTACTCCGCCATCTTCATCCAATCCTATTAAGTGTATGTTCGCGAATAGCTTTTCGTCCATGCAAAAGCGTACAGTTTTATAATGGCCATTTTTAAATAGTACTAGGGTTCAATCATGGCTGTAACATGGGGTGCCCTTGGATGTCTAAACTATGTCTTGGGTGAATTTGGTGAACTCAGTCGATATGCTAAACCGAGGACGCGAGAGTGGTTGCGAGGAGCGTCCGCACTCCGCTGACGCCGTGTCTACCCGCATTGATGACATGCGATAATTTAAAGACAACGCTTCCCGAAGATTTCCCTTCGAGCGTCGATATTGGCGATATTACGTCCTTTTCTAGAGGACCACGTTTTATAATTTAGATGGCGGTTGCCACCGGGCTGCATAATATTATAAATATTTTATGAAAATGTTATTTTACATGTTAAACATTTGGAAAGATTTTTCTTTAACGATAATTTTGATGTTCTTATTAAATTCTAAAGAGATATTTTGGTATTCAAATCGTATAATGTAAAAAAAAATTAAAGAATGGGTGTCATTTACAAAATGGTATAATTTGAAAATCAGGTTAAAGTATATCCTTAGCGGACTTTAAATTAATTACAATGCTTTATATGCTCATATCAATCGCGGGTATCAACACAATGCTTCTAGGCGAACACAATGTGTCTGCACAAACCACATGTCAATTTAATTTGACCCCCGATCCAAGATGGCGGGCTACCCTCGCGGCGCGCGGCGAACTCGACCGAATGCCTGCGGTTTACGCTTGTTTACTAATTGACGTGTTTTAGAGTAGCAGGGCATGGTTTTTGTCAGCATTCTAACAGAGATATACTTTCAAAATATTTATGTACTTTGGATCTGTTTTAAAAATACCCATTTCACTATCTACACATCTGAAGATTGTTGTAAACCTGATGTTTTTATTTGTTGGAACATGCTTATCTCAGCACCTTCTAATCAACGTGAGGCAACAGTCGCAAAATAACTACATTGTAGTTATTTTACGACTGTTGCCTCACATTGATTAGTTATATTTCTATCAATTCTTGTTTCCACCGCATAGTCAAATCTGTCCTTCAATTGGGTTTACCTTAGGGCTAAGTTAGGTTAGCTCTACCTCTATCCATCTGTTTAACAGTTAAGTTTATTAGACCCTCGGAGAGTTTAAGATCTGGTACTTGTAGTATACAGTAATCGGAGTTGTCTGACTCGTCCAGTGTATCTACCCTACATAAGACCTCCAGTTAACGAATTGATTATTTGTTTTACTTATACTTCGGATCAGAAGAACATAAAGAGCGCTTTAGGCACCAGAAAATCTTAAAAAGGAGTAAACAGATATAAAAGAGCTCAATTTTGTCATATGGATAGTATCCAAAACCAAATGACATCTCAATTAGACTCCGGAATTTTCCACCTAGGATGAGCCTAGGTGGAAAAACATTTCGGAATCCACGCAAATATTTATTTGGTATTAAGGATTCTTTCTCACAACCAGTTTTCCATTTTGTTGATGTAGCCAAGAATGAAGTTGGCATTTTTATTGTTCTAACGTGAGTGACTTGTTCTTTGTACAGTTACAATATTTTATGTATGTTACATGCTATAAATATTCTAATGTTCGTTGTTTGTTTATTTTATACTCCATCCGATGAAACATTATTCATAAACCTTCACTAAATTACTGTTAAGACACGATCAAAATTGGTTGTATATTTTATGGATAGATATAATCAACGGTCCATTAACTATAATAATGGTCATCTAAATCAGTACCCTAGTTTATAGCTGAAGGTAAGTGTTGTAAATATTTTATGAAGGACGTAGGCACTTGCATATTTTATAAACAGGCGTAAAGGCGATTTGACGGTGACCGAATGCGAGTCAGTCTATCATTAGCGAACCAATTTAATTATTTAATTTGACCAACCACTTGTGGCCTACTGTTATTTTATTCTGAGCTATTTGTAGTAAAGCAAAAATATAATATTATAAAAACAAAATTTAATAAATGAAACTTTTCGAGTTTCGTTTTCATTTTCATTTATTTTTTAAGAATAAGAGGATGTCGTCTTTGTATTTTATAAAGGTCATAATTTCAATTAAGACTATACATTGACGGTAGATATAGTTATCGTTTAATTATGGTTTTGATATAATTTGAAGAGAATATACGAGGGCCCACTGAGTTTTTTTAGAAAATAAAAAATGAAATTATATACAAGTCTGTTAGTGACTGCACGGATGGCGTAGCGGTTTAAGTGGTCACCTCACCACTACGCTGCCGCGCCGAGTGTTGTGGGTTCGATTCCCGCACGGGACAACACTTTGTGTAATCCTCAACTTGTTGTTCTGAGTCTGGGTGTTCTTTGTGTCCGTTGCTTGAATGTTTGTAAAGTCCCCCGCGGCACAGGAATTAATCCTAGTGCGGGAGTTGTCTTTTAAAAAAAAGAAAAGAAAAAGAAAATATTTTATTGCTTTTCGAAGTAGTCTACTTTCCTCTTTAAGCACCGTCACATGCGATAAAACCATTGACTTAAGCAGTAAGCCCACCCTTCTTTAGAGTAGGCGTAGGAGGATCCTGCTTCTTAGACTTCTTTAACTGGTAAAAAATGACTGACAGATCATTCTGCAGTATCAGTGTTTTATCTTCTAGAATGATTGTTGCAAAATGACCCGTCCTTCCAAAGAATGAGGAATCCATCCATTTCCCTTAACTTCTGCTCTTCTTTACTTTTGTCGGCAAACCTTCGAATGTCCATTGCGCAAATTATCTTTTGGGGTTCTTAACTATATATCCAGCTTTCATCACCTGTGACGATATCATATACAGCATTCGTCACCTCCGTCATACTATTCAAGCATTGAGCGGCACCAATCAGAGGGACGGCTTTTTTGATCTTTCGTCAAAATATGAGATGTCCGTCGAGAAAAAAGCTCTCTGACGTCTAATGGACGTCTTTCTCGAAAATAATCAGTGAGTATGCTTCGACCATGTTTAAACTCTTTAAAATTATGAATTGCCAATCGAACTCTATCGTGACATCGTTGTTGAGTAAGATCGCAACGAAAGTCGTAATGAATCATTAAGCAAAAACGTTCTGTAGTCAAATCCATTTCAATGCATGACAGAAACTTTATATGAATTCATTACACATATACAGATTCCCAAAGTTCCTATTTCGAAATTAAAATAAATATTTCATCAGCTGCCTTTCTTACTACTTGGCATATTCTAAAATCTTTCAGTATGATCCACGTAATGTTGTTTCTATAAAAAAAAAAATTGTTCGAAAAACTGAAAGAAAACTACTTCACAAAGAGTAATGTATTCTACTTGTTGAAATAAATCAAATGAAATCAAACTTAAGGGGTTTACTAGTAACCACCAAAGAGTTTCACTATCTACCTGGCTTCATCATAAGACTATCGTTTCCAAACCCGATCTGTTGAAATACTTCAAAGACTTGTTTACATAGTTAGTTACAAGTGCATATTTTAGAAGGGCCTAAAAAGTAAGTAGTATACCTATTTCTAAAGTTTCTATAGTGATATTTTTGCATTCTAAAAATACACTACAACATAAACTTATTCAAAGAGTACTTAGTTCGAGTTACACCGATTTCATTTTTGTAAATTCACGAGTGAAAGAATAAATTATTGTATAGAAGTAACGTTTACCATACAGGAAATGTATGTAGTTATTATAGTATATTCTATAAAAATATAATTGCATTTTCTTTGATTCTATAAAGCTATTATGTCTTTAAATTAGATAAAATAAAATAAATACATATGCACATCAAAAGTGTATAGGGATCAAGTACATTTGTAACTATAAAAAAATATAAAATTAATATTTACCAAATCTAGTCTTAATGTTTTTTAGGTTAAATTGAATTATTCCATTAAACCAAACCGAAGCAAACTGCAATTATTGCGGTGTTGGATAACCATTGCAAATGTGCCTCATTTTTTTGTGACGAATGTTAAAAGCTGCTTTTTATCAACAACATGATTGAATCGAAAATGAACTCATGATTTCAGTCCACTACCAGCTATTTTAAGTACCAGTAAAGATAAATGATGAAATTGCACTCCGAGTAAAAGCGGGCGTGAAAATATAGATTTAGCAAAGAGATAAATTACTGTTAACTTTTCTTCATCTACAACTTTCGTATTTTATCTAGATAGGAGTTGAAAGTGTTGCTCGAATAACCTGTCAAAAGAAATAATAGGCTTGTTTTGTATATATATAAACTCTTTAAATTTATCCATCCATTTGTACTTAGAATTTTGTTTTATATAATGGATCCAATTCACAATAAAACAATAAATTTATTACTGAAAAGTATATTCAAAGAACATTATTTGTAATAGTAGTTGAAGTTACATCAATATAATCGCTGAACATTCAGCAAATTATGCATACTTTATTATTTAATTATATATATATATATATAGTCCATCCTTTGGCTCCACGTGGATTTTGGCTCTACGAGCCGGATTTACGTGTGCCTCTATCGCTCCCATTCCGGAGACTCCGAGACAACTCGACTCTTTGACCACCTGAGTCAAGCAGCGGATAAAGCGCAGGAGCAGTTTCCGACCGCCGAACTGGTGTTTTTGGGAGATTTTAACGCCCACCATGAGTCCTGGCTGGGATCTTCCAAAACTGACCACGCTGGTCGAACTGCCCACGCATTTGCTCTCACGCATGACCTTACCCAACTGGTACTCCAGCCCACCAGGATACCAGACATAACGGGTCAAGCGCCCTCTTTGCTGGACCTACTGCTGACGAATCACCCAGCGCAGTACAGCGTATCGGTTCTCGCCCCTCTGGGATCCTCCGACCACTGCCTGGTGTCGACCTCAGTGCCTCTAGTTACGCCTTCACGACCTGTGGTAACAAGGCGGCGGTTATGGCACTACTCGTCAGCAGACTGGGATGGAATGCGGGAATATTTTGCATCCATCCCGTGGGCTCAACGCTGCTTTAAAGATAGGGATCTGTCGCAAAGTGTGTCTGCCGTGACTGACGAAATCACTGTCGGTATGGAGTATTATATCCCTTACAGTGAAGTCGCCAGCACGAAGACCCGTCCCTGGTTCAATCGCGAGTGCATCCGGGCCGTTGCTCAAAAGCAGACAGCCTACCGCGCATGGATTAGGGCCCGCGCACATTGTGACCCAGACATTGATCGCCTAAAAGCAGCACTAAACAGAGCCACTAGGGAATGCAAGAGGGCTTACATCAGAGCAGATGCCCAGCGCATTGCACGGTTTGGTCAAGAACTCGTCGCGTACCCTACGGGTAGCCGTAAGTTTTGGCGATTGGCCAAAGCCGTGCAGTCCAACTATTGCCAACCTTCGCTGCCGCCGTTGAACTACCCTGACGGATCACTGGCCCACGAGCCGCAAGAGAAAGCGAATCTACTAGCTGACCTCTTTGCGGCTAACTCCCGAATCGATGACCGTTGCGCGCACACGCCCACCATTGCGTCCTGCGACTCCGCAATGCGGGATATTCGCATCCGGCAGAGGGATGTCCGTGCGGAGCTTCGATCACTCGATGTCCGGAAAGCCAGTGGACCCGATGGTATTCCGGCGGTGGTTCTTAAGAACTGTGCACCTGAGTTGTCTCCCGTACTAACGCGCTTGTATCGCCTGTCCTATTCCTCAGGAATTGTTCCGGAGGCCTGGAGAGAAGCGAATGTTCAACCCATTCCCAAAAAAGGCGACCGCTCCGATCCAGCCAATTACCGACCTATAGCCGTCACTTCCATACTCTGTAAGGTGTTCGAGCGGATCATCAACACCCAACTAATCCGCCACCTAGAGGATCACTCCTTGTTAAATGATCGGCAATATGGTTTTCGGCCGAACCGATCCACGGGTGATCTTCTAGCGTACGTCACACACCTTTGGGGTGAGGCTATGGATAGGCATGGGGAGTCCTTGGCCATCAGCCTCGACATTGCCAAGGCCTTCGATAGGGTGTGGCACCGCTCGCTTCTCTCCAAACTTCCTGCATTTGGTCTGCCACCTAAACTCTGCAACTGGGTTGCTGCCTTCCTCGAAAAGCGCCGCATTAGGGTTCTCTGCGACGGCGCGGCTTCAGACTTCCACGAGGTAAGCGCTGGTGTACCTCAGGGCCGTCGCCTCGCCTCCGTCCTATCGCCTACGCTGTTTCTTCTGCATATCAATGACATGTTGGCCCTTGGCAATATACATTGTTATGCAGACGACAGTACAGTGCACGGGCGATATTTCGGGCATCCTACTGCCAAGCTGGCAGACGTTGAGGAAAAACGACAGGAGCTTGTCGCTGAGCTCGGCCGGGTCTTGTGCCGCATTTCCCAATGGGGCTGTGAGAATCTGGTCGAGTTCAGCGCCAAGAAAACACAAGCGTGTGTGTTCTCTAACAAAAAGTCTCCATTCCTTCCCCTTGCTACTCTTCAGAGCACTCAACTGCCACTGCAGGATAGGCTTAGTATTCTGGGTATGGATATTTGCCGGGATCTCAATCCGCGCGATTACATCGAGAGTGTCACTAAGGCAGCCTCGCGTAAGCTCGGCGTTTTAAACAAGGTGAGACGGTTCTTCTCGCCCGAGCAACTGTGTCTTTTGTACAAGACCCAGGTTCGCTCCTGCGTGGAGTACTGCTCTCATCTCTGGGACGGCTATGCGCAGTATTTGCTTGACGCTCTCGATCGGTTGCAGCGGCGCGCAGTCCGCATTATCGACTGTCCTGAGATCACCCAGTCTCTTGAGCCTCTGCAGTTGCGAAGAGATGTCGCCTCTATGGCAGTCCTCTATCGCCTACATCACGGGGAGTGTTCTGATGAGCTCTTCCAATTGGTCCCACCTTCTCCCTTCCTCTACAGGACTACACGTGCTGGCCTGAGGAGTCACCGTTTGTGCGTCGAAAATATACGTACCCGAACTAAACGGTTTGGCTCTTCTTTCTTGTGCCGATCGGTAAAAGCCTGGAATTCTCTACCAGCGCACGTGTTTCCTTCCCACTATGATCCCGGGTCTTTTAAGCGGGGCGTGAAAAAGCATCTCACCAGGCCGCCATAGTGTGGGTCACCATGCTGCATTGACTAGACATGCAATGAGGATGGTGACCACCACTCTTTGACTCCACCTATTGCTTTCCATCAGGCAAAGTGGAGTCACTATGGTATGCTAATATAAAAATAAAAAAAAAAAAAAAATTTTCTTAAGTACATAACATGTCATACTGCCCGCCAGTATCCCCGAAGGAGTAGGCAGATGTGTGTTACTTGAACATATTTTGTCAACTAAAATTCAGCCCCACGTACGTACTTATGGGCAAGCCTATTGCCGTCAAACTTTGGGCTCTTTGGGAATCAAATTTGAAAGTTGGGATGATACATATGTTTGCATTTTTTTTATTGATTTACCTTTAAAATAGTGTTCTATAGTGAGTCGAAATATGTATATTTATTATAAAATAAAACCTATACCTTCTTATTATTATAGAATGTGTAGATAGATAGATTATACTTCATTTGTACACAACTTTACAAAAAGAAAAATAAAAGCAAAAATCAAGAACTCTGCAACTGAACTGAACTGATTATGAAAGTATGACTACACTGAGAATAACGTAACTAGAATACTTAGTATTATTTATAGGCTATAATAAAACACGATTGCTGTGGTAGTTTTGGTATAAGCGATTGACAATTATTTTTTGTTTACTATATATGAAAATAGAAAACGTGTCGTACTCTTTACACATTTCTACATTTCGTAATAAAATAAAGTGAATTCATATATGATGAGTTCGACGTTGTGGCTGAAAATAACGTAATCTCTATAATAAATTTTGTCTGTGGGCTGTACTTCTACTCTATGAGTAATAAACTATTTAATCACATTGCCGATTATGAGTTGTAAACTGATATTTGAATCTTTTTCTTAGTAATTCATATTTGCAATCGCAGGCGATGAAAACCCTATGCCATAATTTGATACCTCTAGAATATTCGTTAGTATGGTATTTTTGCGCGACCAACACAATGGCATCTATTTTCAAATTGAGAACGCGTTAGCCCGTCAATAGACGAGAATGACATTAAATTGGTTAAATTGCTTTGCCGAGCTTGGTTCTGTAACTCCTTTGGGAGGTGTTCGTTCTCTGGTCGCGACAATGATGTTCAGCCTGTTACACAGCTCTCAATCGATTTACAGTTTATCTATTTCTATCGATACGTGGTTCCATTTTGTATTATCGTTGTTGTAAACTATTTACTTCCGGAGAACATGTTACAACAATTCTATTTTACGTTGGTAAGCTGACTTCGTTAGATCGGCAATATTCTTTCGTTTTTATAATAGTACAGTTTAAGTAAAAGTAAAAACAATGTTACTTAAGGAATCATTAGATAGGGTAGAAAATTAAACATCGGCATTACGATGTCCGTTTGATAAAACAACTTGGTAAGCCCGTGATGCTTCACCAATTCAGTGTAGAATGTAGTGATGTTGTGTGTCTATCAGGCTGACAGATACAAACAGGGCCAAAACCAATCAATCAGTCCGGCGAAGCGTCGCGCGATAATTGAACTCTTCCCTCGAAGCACTGCGATTCAATAGATAATTACAATCGCAAACCAAAAATTACACGCAGCATTTAACCGTAGGACCCTATTACGTTTCACAAAGCTGGGTCGGTCGCATTCGATCGACGATCTTTGCCGGACGGAGGATTAACTCGCAACGGATCACAATGAGGGCCTCGAGAGGAGACGAGTAGGGAGGGGATGTATTAATAATGGTCTCCGTAGTGAATGGAGCACTTACACGGTCCGCCGGGAGCTGAATGTGTGACTATCGCGTTAGAGCAAATCGAATCGGTCCGGTCGGCCGCTCGCACGCGCCGAATCCACACGTTTAACCGGCAACCCGGCACACGAAGAAATATGTAACGGGGTAAAAATCACATCATGTCCTCTTGACTACACGATGTGGGTCAACTTACCCGATTATTTGATCTACTTTCTGAGCACGTTTCTATTGTTTCTTTTCTTTACAACAATATAGGTAGATTCCTTTTGGCGGCTTGTTACTTTAGTTCATACAGCTAGTTATAACTTGAAATTTTTGATAACTTCGATATTTTACAAATAATCGTTATACAAGAAATAAGTATATCGTACTGTTTATAACTACCATAGTGTAATGACGTACATTTTCCATAGTATCTCACAAGTCCGCGCGGTACATGTTGTAGTCAGAATATGTATATCTAAATAGGTCAGACAAGACGTACAGATGGGGTCACAATTCTGGAACACATCAAGGCCAGGGCCGATCTATTAGATTGAGGTACATAAAAGTAAAAACATCTTAAGAGAGCAACCTCATAGACATATTATAATACTGGCACATGAAGAAAGACAGATTTAATTTTTGAGAACCTGGAAATTATGCAAAACCCAGCGACACAGTGACTTGTCTCCGTCAGGAATCAAAACGAATTATGTGTATATATGACGTTTGTATTTTTTTTTTATGCGATAGGGGGCAAACGAGCAGACGGGTAACCTGATGGTAAGTGACTACCGCCGCCCATGGACACCCGCAACTCAAGAGTCACAAGTGCGTTGCCGGCCTTTTAGGTAGAGGTACGCTCTCTTCTTGAAGGTTTGAAGGTCGTATCGGTTCGGAAATACGGCAGGCAACAATTTGTTCCATAAGCTGGTTGTGCGAGGCAAAAAGCTTCTGGAGAAGCGCACAGTGGTGGAGTGCCAATCGTCCAGGTGATGGGGATGGATATTTTGTCGCGTGGGACGATGGCGGAAACCAGCAGCCGGTATAAGTCCGAACAATTCCTCTGAACACTCCCCATGATACAAGCGATAGAGAATGCAGAGTGAAGCTACATCTCTACGTAACGCCAAGGTGTCAAGTCGATCAGAAATATCTTGGCAGTCGATGATGCGAGTCGCTCTCCGTTGAATGCGGTCAAGAGGCAGAAGTTGGTACTGTGGTGCACCTGCATAGAGATGAGAACAGTATTCCATGTGCGGCCGAACCTGCGCCTTATAAAGTTGCAGCGGTGGGCCGGAGGAAAATACAGTCTCGATCTGTTTAGCACACCAAGCTTCTTCGAGGCTAATATGGCCTTACTCTCTAAGTGACCGCGAAACTGGACTTCGCTTGATATATCGACGCCAAGGATTCCGATACTGGCTAATGTGCTAAGTTAGGGAAGTGCTCTCAAATTGAGGTGATGCGACCAATGGCAACTTTTTAGCGGTGAACGCGCAAACCTGTGTCTTCTTGGGGTTAAACTGGACCAGGTTAAGTCGACCCCAATCTGAAACTTTTGATAAAGAAGTTTCGATTTCAGACACAAGTTTGGATCGGCTTTCGATAACGTTTACCCGAGAAATGTTAGCGCGGCCGGTGTAAAGGGCAACACTCGTGCTATCGTCCGCATAGCAATGGATGCTGCTGATCTGCAGCATGTCGTTGATATGCAGAAGAAACAGCGTGGGTGATAGCACACAGCCTTGTGGGATACCAGAATTAACAGACTTGGAGTCGGAGCATGCACCGTCAACAACGACCTTGATGCTTCTGTCTGTAAGAAAACTGGTGAGCCAACCCATTCTCTTTCTCGGGAACCCCATAGGAAAGAAGCTTCGCAAGGAGCGCTTTGTGCCAGACCCGATCGAAGGCCTTCGCCACGTCCAAACTAACGGCCAACGCTTCCCCCTTGGTCTCGATCGCCTGTGCCCACCGGTGAGTCAAGTATACGAGAAGATCACCAGCTGAACGACCCTGACGGAAGCCGTATTGTCGATCATTGAGGAGCTGGTGGTTTTCTAAGTACCGGAGGAGCTGGCAGTTAACAATGGATTCCATTATCTTGGAGAACAAGGAGGTGATGGCTATGGGTTTGTAGTTGGACGGATCCGAGTGATCTCCTTTTTTAGGGATTGGGTGCACTAGAGCTGTCTTCCATGAGTTCGGGACTACGCCAAGAGAGTAGGAAAGCCGATAAAGGCGCGTTAAAACCAGTGCTAACTCTGGAGCACACGTCTTCAGCACGATAGGAGAGATTCTATCGGGCCCACTCGACTTAAGAACGTCGAGGGAAAGAAGCGCTTTACGCACTGCCCTTTGTGTAAACCGAACTTCCGGCGTGCGGCTCTTGCACTGCGGTATGGTCGGCGGTGCGTTTCCCCCGTCGTCCAGGGTCGAGTTGGACGCAATGAGTTTGCCCAGAAGATCGGCTTTTCCTTAGCGTTGTGGGCCAATGAATTATCTCCTATGCGCAGAGGTGGAAGGGATGGCTTACAAAAGTTCCCCTGGACAGCTTTGGCAAGAGACCAGAATGCAGGAGTTCCGGAAGGGAGACTCACTAGTCTCTCGCCAATTCTGCCGATGTGAGCCGACTTCGCCCCAGCAATTACTCTTTTGAGGGACCTGGAGGCAAAGTTAAATTGCATCTTTAATGTGCTGGTCTTTACATCCCGTGCTGTTACTGCATTAGCCCATGCTTGGTAACATTCCCGCTTTCGGCGGGACGCCGCTTTGCAGGTTCGACCAAACCAAGGCTGGGACTTGCCACCTGTGGGAATCAGGGAGAATGGAATGAAAAATTGCCCTGAAGCACAACATCCGCGACAGAGTCGGCAACGACATTGGGATCATCCGGCGAGAAGCAAATCTGCCTCCATGGGTAGGATGCAAAGAATGTTCGCATTCCATCCCAGTCTGCTGACCTATAGTGCCATACGCGGCGACTGCCTGTAACTCGCGGCCGCAGCGAGTGAACGAGTTGCACCATACTCCTAATCAGGCAATGGTCCGAGGAGCCAAGAGGGGCCTCAACGGATACTTTGTAGCCGTGAGGATGTGAGGTCAGCAGAAGATCCAACAGTGAAGGCACGTTGCTTTCTACATCTGGGATTCGCGTAGGCGTTGCTACCAGCTGCGTCAAGCCATATGCCAAGGCGAAATCGTGAACAGATCTTCCCGCATGATCGGTTTTGCGCGAACCAAGCCATTCGGCGTGATGGGCGTTAAAGTCGCCAAGAATCACGATCTCTGCGGATGGGACCTGCTGGAGCACTGAGTCTGTAGCCATTTGGACGTGGTCGATGAGTCGGTCCGTTTCGGCATCACCGCTATGGGACCTGTAGAGGCATAGGTAGATGCGGGGATGGACGTCGCAGTCTACACGTAGCCATAAGATGGAGAGGTCCCTACCTTCAAGATTGCCGAGGCGGCGAGAAGTGATATCATCTTTAACGTACACGCATACACCAGCCTTAGGAACAAAGGAGTGTTCCAGTCCGTACCCAGGGTAGCAGAGGTAGGATGTGTCCGCTGGAGATGATATCTGCGTCTCGGTTAAAAAGAGCAAGGCCGGCTTTGCTGTCTCAAGGTGGTGGTGGACAGTGTCGAGGTTCGAATGTAAGCCCCTGATGTTACAAAAATCCACGGTAAATGTGACAGGGGGTGCCATGGTGTGCCTTCTTTTGCCCCGACCAGATTTTGAGAGCGCAGTTGAGCCCCCCCCCCCCCCCCCCAAGGGTGAGGGTGGACGTCCAGGGGGGGATTCTCCAACGCTAGCACTGGTACCCCCCTGGGGTATCCTTTTTGTTAACAGCGCTATCATTAGGTGGGGGATTTTGGGCCTCCGGAGACCTCACTCATTTCGGGGAAATGCAACGCAAGCGTTACTTCACAACCGGTTTTCTGTGAGGCCGTGGTATCGCACCGGTCGAGCCTGCCCATTCGTGCTTAAGCATGGCTCATGCATGGCAAAAAATGATATAAAGTAAACAACTTTCACCGTTACTTGCCCCCTATTACTTTAGTGAGACCAGATTCTTATTGGTGTATTGGAACGAAGTTCCTTATAGGGCGTTGCGGAGGGGTACCCTAGCCGGCAAAAAAGTCCGTAACGTCAAAAAAAAAGAGTAAGATTTTTATGTAGTCTATGTATGATGGCTATACAAGGGAAAGTTAAGATCAAAAACGATTCATTTCATTAATTTCCGTCACCAGGGTTTCTTTTTTTCGAATTGCATTCACCTATTTCTGTTTATTTATTTATTTCATAAACAATATTGCACTGTGTTGAAATACAATTATTTTAATCTAAATAAATCATTAAAAACTAAAAGAATATAATACATTATAATAACAAAATAAGTAGATATCTAAATGACAAAATAATTTAAAATCAAGACAGACAAAAAGATGAAATTACAAGAATGTCAAAAGTAAAAATTAAGTTTTCATGTCAAGAGATGTAAATTGTTACAAATGTCAATGCAAGTTATATTATCATGTCATTTCCTAAAATCATCAATGGAATAGAAGCACCCATCAACAAGAAATGCATTTAGTTTGGACTCAAATTCCTTTCCATAACTCAAACATTTTATTTCTGGAGGAAGTCTATTGAATAGCCTAACTGAATTTCTCTCTATGAGTATCTCTTATGCAAATATTTCATGACATGGTGATTCCACATAGAATAGAAATATAGTTTTGTATAGTATGACATAAACTCATCTAAATAATGTTTTTTTCCTAAAAAGTTCAAATAGATAAGATATACATATATTTACTAAAAGAATATAAGTATATTTACTAAAGTAAGTAGGAGTAAAATCTACTACAATCAAGAAATTCTAATATGCAGTAGTGTTTTGATTAGTCAAATCAGTTTTATTCATAAAACTTGTATTAAATAACAAATAATTACGAGAGTAACATTACACTATGATAAAATATACGTGTGATTGTTGTCAACATAGAAACACATAAGTAAAATATTACAATAACAAATAAGCGGTGGTGATGTATTGGCTAAGGCGGACTTGTGATCAAGTGGTTGCAGGTTCAAAGCCCATCCAGTGCACTTTAAGTTTTAGTTTTTTTAAACGTGTGGAAACCCCCTCGGGCCGTCATCCCACCGGGATTTTCGGTGGAACGGTGTGTCGGAATCGGACCGATGAAATGACCGTTAAAACCACACGATGTGCCATCCTGCGCCTGACATAGGAGGAATCCGGGAACAACTTTGGGACCCCTCCTAGCGTCTGTTGCCCGCAACAGCGCGGGCACCATCTTCGGATAACTCTCAATAAGGTAACGTCCAGGCACACCAGGACGTCGCCTCCTCGCGGCGAGCCATATGGCGGATGAAGGGGAATACCCGTCCCGACCACCCACGGCCACACTCAGGGCGGCATGAGGCGCTGGTAAGCGCGCCTACGCCACCCGGTTCGACGGCGGCGAGTTGGGTCCGAGCGGAAATCATCCTCCCGGGCCCGCTCTGCCGCCTCCTTCTGCGAGATAACCTCCTCACAGAAGGCTGCGATCGCGTTATAATTCCTGTCGCTACCGGATGATGGAGCGTATGACGGCCGTTAGCGAGAGATCCTCTTCGATGACTGCAGTGAGGACCCGACGCTGCACTGCCCAAGCGGGGCAGTTTACAAGCGTATGTGTCGTGAACCCACCCCTTACACAAACATTTTAGCTTAGCTGGAGGGTTAGCAAGAATACTAATCTTTAAAAAAATAATCATAAATAGCTACGCCTAACAAAATACATTTTCTTTTATTAAAGTAATAAGTTTTTTACGCCTTTGCCTAGCCTTTCGGGGATATAAGCATGAGTATATGTAAGTATGATAGGTAAATCAGATAGCTGAATATACACTCACACTTACGCTCACTCACGCTCCCATATAATTCAGAAATTGATATAAAATAAGTATAATATTGGAACGTGGTGAACGAGTGTTGAGCTTTTGCAATTGCGCTTACTAGAAATACGCCATGGCCCTAGTAGTGACAGTTAACCACGGTATTCTATAAGTAGTGTTGACTGACACTTAATATTCTTTATATTTTTTTTATATTCGCCTACCATAATAACTCTATTCTGCCTGATATTACGTTCACACACAAAGTTCCTTTCACGTTGACTACGGTTTGTTTAAAAATCACGGACAAATTAGTTAAATTTTACTACGTGGGTAGTGATAACACCGACAGTGCGGGTCTAACTTAAGCAAAGTCTATCTTCTGTTAAAATTTGCAAAGGCGTTATGTAACCCAATGGTGTGGTGCTTTGACGATATGTTTAACAAGTGAGGTCTAGGGATAATATCTGAAAAAATGTACCTAACAGATTCAACTGACCAACTCGTACATGCAAAACGAAGATATATTTATGTAAAGAAGTCTTCCCGAAAGATGATGGCGGTGATCAGGATGATAAACGAAGTTAAATGGTATTTACGAAGAAAAGGAGGTAACTACATTAGTTTCGAGTTACTAATACGATTATGAACTGTGGTAGCAGCACCGTGGTTAAGTTAATCTACGTTAAGTAAAAAGTTTGAAGAAAACATGGACTTAATATACTTGCATACTCTCGTGAAGAAATTCCAAATGCCTATCAAGGTTGACCTGTACCTAAACAAGTTAATAAGAACATACAGTTAGTAAAAATTATTGGTGTTAGTCTACCTTCTTGAGTAAAATCATGTGTATGTGTAAATAGTCTACGTATTAAACAGCATCTTTATTCTAATATTAAGAAGTGAGAGGAACGTGCAATGTGTGGATGTGCAATGTTGCAGTTAAAGACTAAATATAAACTTCTTACACAGCCGGCAAGCGTTGAGATGTTTGACAGTTGTAGTAGTAATGACACCCTCAAGTTAAGTTTGTTAACACGAGATAACTCTCAACATTACATGTACTCGTATATATCCAACAACAAAGAATAAAGTTAGAGATGACGGCTGCTTATCGTAAGCGTAAATCGTAAATGTCAACTCAAATTGTTATGTTCAATTCTAACTAGTCCCAATGTAACAGTCTCTTGTAAGTAATGCAGAGTGTGAGTATTCCTAACAAGTTAATTTAAATTAAAAATCAACTCCATTATTGTAATCCAACTGTTGTGATTGTTGACCGTGATGTCTACTGCTTTTACATATACGCATAGAATTATATGCTCTTAGTGATACTTAATTATTCTAGACTCAAGTATATTATTTTCATTAATTTTCACGCCTGTGTCCCCGATAAAGTAGGGATAGGCTTTGTACACACCTACAAAATTTTATTACATATATAAAATAAAAACTCAGAAACAATACCAAGATCGTCATGTTAGTAACTAATACTCGTATATTAACTTGGACGCTAAAAAGGCAAATCAATCATTAGATAACAATCAAGGAAAGAAACTTCAGAGATATTAACATCAGTTTTATGTTGTACTTGCTGCAACTCTTCTAACTTAACAACTTAACTCGGTATCTTCAATTACCTCGTTACAATCTTTTTTAATTACCTTATTACGCATTACAGATTTTTTAAAGTGGGTTGTAATTGATGACTGTATCAATTATATCCAACATCTTCTTGATTTTAAAAGGTTATATAGAAGTGTTTTGCAAAAGAAATTAGATATAACAGTTGTGTAGATTAGAAAAATAGTACTAAGGGCACTCAATTGATCAAAAGAATACATACAATACAAAAGTAAGACAGAAAAATAATTCCTTTAACTAAAACCCTGAAGAAACATACTCTAGTAACAATGAATACTAAACATTATTATTACGATCTTCATTCTTACAACAAAAATGTAATAATCACGCTCTGTATTTGCGAGTTTCTTGTTTCTATGTGCAAGGTTAACTCCACATGTTCTAGACATAATCAAATTGCTTGTTAGTTTCAAGTTTTGTTTTTTCAAGCACTGTTAACTGCTTACTCAGTTGATGATGGTTTGTCTCCGAAGATACTTAATAGTCCCTAACACATTCCACTGTTTATGTTTGGCTTGAGGATATAAACAATTTTAGAATATACTGTTATTAATTTATTATACAGCAGATTGCGTAAAGAATTCAGACCGTCTGATAATAGACTCTAGTATCTGTTCAGCTGTCAGGGGCACATACACTTTTTTTTGTTTTTTAACGTGTGGAAACCCCCTCGGGCCGTCATCCCACCAGGGTTTTCGGTGGAACGGTTTGTCGGAATAGGACCGACTAAAACTTCCAAATGCCAAGCCATCATTGTAGGCAGTCAACGGATGATTCGGAGGCTAGATCCAGACAGACTGCCACCTGTGACTTTTAACGGATCAATAATCCCGTTCAGTTCCTCTGTCAAGGATCTGGGCCTGTTCATCGATACCAACCTTAACTGGCACACCCAGGTTACAAGTGTCAGCCAACGCATCACATGGTCACTGCGGGCGTTATACCGGTTCAAGAACTTTCTCCCCCCTAAGACTTAAACCATGTTGGTTCAAACCTTGATCATCCCCATCATGGACTATGGTGATGTGTGCTATTACGACCTGAATGCAGATCATCTCAACAAATATGACCGTCTTCTTAATAACTGCATTCGATTCATCTATAATCTTCGTAAGTATGACCACGTTTCCTCCTTCCGTTCTGACCTAAAATGGCTTCCAATTCATGAACGCCGTCACTTGCACGCCCTCACCACTCTGTACTCAATTCTTAATTCATCTACTTCTCCCTCATATCTTACCAATATTTTCCAGTATCTTTGCTCTAATCATAGCAGAAACCTCCGTTCTTCAAATAATCTTCTTCTATTATGCCCCAGTCATTCTTCTGCTGGAGTCAATTCCACTTTCATTGTACAGTCCGTCCTCCTCTGGAACGCCCTGCCGCAGGAAATCAGGATGGCACCAAGTCGCTTGTCTTTCAAACTAGGGTTCGTGCTCTCCTTGTCCGTAAGCTGGCAATGTCATCAGAACGTTAGTTCCATATGGCTGTGTATATCTTTATATATAATTATATATTATTTTATTTATATATATTATCGTATATATTTATTATTTATGTATGTGTATATCTGATGTCAATATATATTATGGTTATACAATTTATCTTTTGTCCAATTTTTTTTTTCTAAACATATCTATTTTCATGCTTCTCAGTGCACCTACCTCCCTTATTTCACACCACCCTAAGGTAGACTGGCAGAAAATGCCTTTGGCATTAAGTCCACCTATGTACATTTCGTGCATAAAGCATTAAATAAATAATAAAAAATAAAACCACACGGTGTGCCATCCTGCGCCTAAAATAGCAGGAATCCGGGAACAGCTTTGGTAAGACATCTACTAATTACTGTACCGTTAGAATCTATTGGCAAATTAACGCAAGGAAAGAAAGGTATGAGCTGAGAGCTTCCAGGAAACACCACCTAGTTTAAAGTACTACTTACTACTACACGTACATGGACTGACGATTGCCTGTGCCTGATTAAAGTAACAGACTTTATGAGAGGGCAAATCGAAAATAACTAATTATAACATCAAATTACGTAGGAATTAACATTGCAATTAATAGTGCTTAAAACGAATCGTTTAAATCTTGCACCCTTAGACAAGAAATATTACTTAAATGGGACTCATTATTATTATATCTCAACCATCAGACGTCAACCTCTGAACATAGATTTCTTACTTAAACTTTTTCACTTTCCAAGAAGAAAATTAATCAAAAAAGACTTCAATAATGGATCTTAAATAACATTATATACTGAAGAAAACTTGTGCTAAATAAGTTATCATTGAGCACTTAAAAAAATATCCGAATGAAAATATGTTTTTTTTTCACAAAGGATTTGGCTTGTTTACATTACTTTGAGAATAAAACAAAGAAGTTGCAATTATATTCTTAAACATCAGGATATCCAATTCCTGAAGATGTTGTAATGTATCGTTTTGTAGTATCATGCACTATTCCTTTCAATATGTTATTTCTTGATACTTTTTTACCTTTAGAGTAAAGTCTAAATATATTTGAAATCATGGATCTTAGTTACAATGTGCAAGATTAACATACGTTTCCTTTTTTAATTTTAAAAGGAGGATAATTATTCTTCAGAAGAATGGAAGCCAGGATAAAGAAGCGTGTGTAATTTTTGTCAGTAACTGATCTACGTAGGACTGACGAGCGACGTATTAATAAAAAAGCATTGCAGCCTTGGGAATGAAGACAAACTATGAGTCTGGGTCTGGGACCGGTGTCATAAAGACGTATTATGTTAACTAAGAGTACAAGAAGCGTTCGCTTTATCCAACAATCTACTGACGAATACCTTCGAATATTTTAACTACCGATCGCGTTTATTTTGTTACTCTAAATATAAAAAAAAAAATATAACGTATGGAGGGATAGACGAACAGACGGGTCACCTGATAGTAAGTGACAACCACCCATGGACACCTGCAACTCATGGAGGGTGAATTAAGAGAGGGAGAGATGAGGGGAGTTGGGCCTCCGGTACCAACACTCACTCGGTAATGCAATGACAACACTGTTTTTCTACCGGCTTTCTGTTAGGCCGTTGTATTACTCCGGTTGAACCATCCCATTCGTGCCTGCATCCATGAATCATGGTTAAAGCGTACCCTCAGCCCACGAATGAATAATATATTATTAATATTTTTTAGAAATTCCTTAATATTTCTATATCTCAATTTTTGGGCTTGCCCTCTATTACGTTCTAGGACTAAATACTATGATTGACAAAAGGTAGTTACGGGTTATTTTTATGTGTGTATATGATGCAAAATTTCTTTAAAAAAAGCGACAACACTTCTTAACTTACCAAGTCTATAGTAAAAATTATAAATAACTATCCCATAGGTAGTATAAAAGCAATTCGATATAATAGTTACCATTTTAAACACAATATAATTAATATAAATGAATTTGTTAATTTTTCATATTACGGTGCTAAGAGTATATTTTCTCGGAAGTTGAATGGAGTATGAGGTCTATCTGTAGTCTCGAAAATATAATGGGTTCTTAAAACAAAAGAAAGCACATAATTTATAAATCAAATTATTTTAAAATAGAACAATAGAATATAGACGATCCTCTATCTCAGTTTCAAAATGTATAAATAGATATACTTGTTAACCCAGAAACTTTGTAAGAAAGTAGCCGTTGATTTTATACCAATGTTGTTATAACCACGGGAAGGTTTCCTAACAGTCTTGTCGACTGATATCGACTTTATGGTAATTTAAAACTTTCTTTCCTGTATTCTATTATACTCGATATATATTCCCTGTGCACTGCTATTGTAATGTATTTGGAATACAAGACGATAACTCGATATTTCTACCTATTCATTGTTATGCGTACATTTTGATTACAGGAGCGTGTTTCTTCCTTTATTGTATTAATATATGGATGAGTTTTAGTAAAGGATGCTTTGTATGAGGTATGCGTACTACAAATTGAACGTATTATTTTTATTAACATTATTTCTTATAAAAGAATAAACATTTTATTAAAAAAGGATTGTAAATCTACTAGATGTCATAATTAATGTTAATTTAAAAACTTTTAAGGTTTACAGAGGATGTGTAAGACATAAGGCCAGATGCGCGGCAGCGCGTGCGCTTCCGTTTCCGCGTCAACCGCAAGCAGGTGGTGTATTGATCAATATTTATAGTTCGAATTTCAAATTGTTTTATAGACTCAAATTAAGTACCAATTTATTATAACACGCTTGTTGGCTTCTGATTTATTCAATCGATAAAATAGATTATTTAAATTAGGTTAGATGAGGGTGGACTATGGATATATTATATACAGCTGTGATGTTGTCAAAAATTTGTCCTCTTATTTTACCCTAATAGTTCACATCACATTCTGCAAGTTAGGCTTCGATTACGACGACGACGCAAAAGCCAATTTGGTCATGTCTATCCTCAAAAGCGGACTTCAAACTTAGTTATCTAAGTTACCTGCTGTTTCTATCAAGCCGGGTTGACATAAGTTACGCAAGTAAAGCAATAGATTTGCAGTTCAAAAAGGAGGGAAGGAGGGAAATATTTAAAATTGACTTGTATTACATCATACACACAATACACACAAATATCATAAATATTGCACTGAAATAAACAGGTAACACTATTAAAAATATAAAACTCGAACGCATAAATAAACTCACCTGCAAAAAAATGTAGCCCACCAACAAAATGAATAAAAATATTTATTAACGTTTAGTTAATTTCTCAAATAATTAATCATTTTTGTCGTTGATTGGGTTAACTGCAGTTGTAGATAACTTATAAACTTTCTCTAAACGTTGTTCGCGAACGTAATCGTTATCTTGAAATCTGTACACTATGTCATTTCCACAATTAAGACGAATTAAATGGCATCTCACGTGTCGAAATCCAGAAACCTCATATATACAAACACATAACATATGTACTTTAAGAAACTAGAAACAGATAAACCTACTATAAGCATAATCGGGTAAAAAGAAATGAGCAGAGTATTGAAGGTTAATTTCTTTTTTTGCAATCCAACAAGTTTACTATTACATGAAACCTATTCTCCTACTTTTCCTTTTCCTTTTAGAATTTATTTATTTATCACTTTGTTTTGAAAATTGTGTTGATTTATGTTTAGATTCTGCATCATACTGGCTCATTTTAATCCAAAACGTATGTTTGTAAATGTTGTAATAGTCATGTCTGTCCTAATCGAAATATGAATGTTGATGTCAAACTCTTAGGCTTACTTTACAAAAAAGCAAAATATCAGTTTGAATACACCTTTGCCTACCGTTTCAGGGATACAGGCTTGAGCGTATGTATGCAGTACTCAAAATTGAACGATTTTTTTTGTAAACATCGCCACTACGATTTCTTGCTAAATAACATAGACCGGGAACTATCAGACTTATCTCATATTTAAATTTATATTTGTAAAAAACCGACTGAATAAACCAAATTGAAAAATAGCGCTTCGTTGTACACACTAAAAGATGGGAATGAAAGTAAAAATTTCCAGCCACTGCTGAAATAAGTCCGTATGTGTATTGTTGCAATTTCTGAAATTCCAGTAGAGCGTAAGAAAGAGAAAAATAAGGAGTGGAGGACAATAGGAGCTATGGGCAACGCTAGTGGTGAGTGCGCGGCGTTTCTTAGCAACGGTCACCGACGCTGCGCCGCGCTGCATGCCTTTGTAGGCGGGCGCCGTGTCCCACGCACCACTTTTGACTAATCGCAAGTCCTCGGCTACAGCGTTATTAATATATTCTAGAAAAAAGAAGACCCAATAATATACTGAAACACAACATTTTATGTTAGCAGGAATTATTAATTGCCATGTTCTCGATAGTAAAAACCGTTAACGTAAAATAGGTGTTGGAGAGAAAACATTTTCATGTTGGTTATTACCTGGAATCGATTTAATTTACAAACACTAAATTAGTCAGGTTTGACGTCATTGAATGATTCACTATAATTGCGAGGGCAATCACATAAATGTGTCAGTGAAACTGTCTCTATGAAAGGAAATTTGAATGGTCTAAATATTTCAGAGCGCGTTCGCTCCGGCATACTATTTCTGTTCCATATTGACTGTTCATATTTCATAATGTTATACGCAATTAAATTATTCTGAGGCCTTTAACGACCCCGTGCCACTGCTATTAGGCACATGTACGTCAAAAATAGAATAATGAGTTTGTGACCGCACTTAAGTGTGTTGAAAGCAAACTAAAAAAGCAAGCAAACCAAATTAAAAAAAAAGCAGAGTGGATTATTTATTTTTTGACATTCGCAATCAAAATACAATATTTTAACGTTATATCCGACTAAAAACCACAAATCTTCTGTTTGGATGTATTGTGTCAACGACTTCCTGTATGTCTTAATTTATTAAACTTATTAAATACTTACTATCATTCTTCATAAATGTAATAAGTGAGTATTATAATTATAGGTAGGTAGGTAGCTATATGTTGTAGCCATTGTTATATAGGTACTAATGAAATTAACAATAAATTCTACGTCTCGAAGAAAAAAATACAATGACACCGAAAAAGTTATTCGAATTTATTTATGTTTTTTAATTATCAATGAATAACGGCTGTAGAATAAATAGCATTGACTGCTTCGGTATTCTGAATACTTTACACAACAAAGCCACGTTTGTCTTCCGAACTTGGATACGGCCCACAAATGCTTCCTTTTCTAAACGGAAAATACTGTCGATCGATTCAGTATACGGCGTTCTAATAACATTCCGGAGCGATATTTCACACACCTCTATCGCGACTGTGTACATCACTTAGCTCTACACAATGGTACACGGACGATTTATTGTGTACAGACTGTACTAGATAATGCACAGACAATGGCCTATCAGATGGCGGACGATCGACACGTGTATGCTTTTAGCCTTAGACTTCGACACCCAATTACGTGGCCGCCAGCGAAGGGATCATTCATCACGTACAAACGAGCGATTTTTTACTACATGCCCTCCTAAGGTAAAGGAAAATGAAATCTTACGAGTAGATGATACTCCCCGAAGTAACTTCGGATGTGGAGCAATTAGGGACAAAATTACTTGCGCCGACGGATTTTTGGTGGATTACGGGCGGAAAAGTTAAAACAGTGATTATCATTAGACGATGGAGGACTATATACTTAGATTTGGAAGGTAAAATTCCATCACGGTAAGTTAAAAGTTTGTTTACTTTGTATTGATTTTGAAATTACTTTCGCAAATTAAAGTAATGTAATATTATATAGCGCTTATACTTTGTAAACGGTATGGGTAGAAGTGATATGGTGCTCCTACTGACATTTTGGACATGTGAGCTATTAAATGGGTCTCCCATTTTGAGGGCATCCTGCCTTAAAATGTATTAAGAACACTGGAGGATCCGAATAAGTCGAGATTCTGTTAAGATTGTGTGCAAATATTGGGCTGTTTGTACACATTTTTTTTATATTATAGATGGACAGACGAGCAGACGGGTCACTTGATGTTAAGTGACTACTGCCGTCCATGGACACCTGCAACTCGAGAGTCGTAAGTGCGCTGCTCCGTTTGAAAGGGATGAGGGATTAGGTTATGCGGGGAAGGGGAATAAAGGGGGATAAGAAGAAATGTGTTGTTACACAACCGGTTTTCTGTGAGGCCGTGGTGTCGCACCGGTCGAGTCGGCCCATGGGCTAGACCTCGAGGCTCTACAACGTAAATTCTTCATCAATCGAAACACTTGTGAAGTATCACGTTCTTCGGTGATCTAACGTCAATTTCGGGCCATTATCTGGTTTATGAGGTTTCGGGCCATGCTCCGCTAATCTTAAAAATCTATGGGTAGAATCGCTTACAGTCAATCATCAAACCTCATAGAAACGCAGTTGCATAGGAGCCTGCAGTTAAATAGAGTTAAAGTGCCGATTTCTTAGAGAAACTGACATAATATACCGGTCATCTTGCTCACACGTGACTGGATATCTACCAGATTCTGAACTGCGAGTAAACAAACCAGCTTTCCGATAACGCTGATACACTCTATTGGCATCAGAGAGGCTAAGATGTAATAAAGCAGCCACAACACGCTGACTATACCCTAAATCCACTTGGCGGCTTCCGTGGGCAAGGTATCCAACCTCGCCCACGAAGCCGCCAATTCGTGGCGTTGCTCGTTTGTTAGGAAAAAATCTCTTTACTAGGATGTCACAGAGCTTAGTTCTTCACTTAAAAAAAAACTATTTTTTTTTTCCAAAAAAATGTGATTAAATGCATAAATTCAGAAGGAATATACATTTCGAACAATCTCTACAATAATTCATTGGATAAAAATTCGAAAATTTTAAATCAAATTAGGAATGGTGGTACACCGTTGTGTAGACTAAACTGCCAGGTATTTATTGGCCAAGTTTTTTAATGATATAGTCCTCTTTTTTATTTAAATACCGCTTTAATAGTACTTGAAGTATTGTCTCGTGTTTTCGGATGAGAAGTGTATTATTTATTTCTTGTTCCTTGTACTTGAACAGCCCATTCCCAGTATCAAGTCAAGGAACTCTGAGTGCATTGTTTATTTGTCTTAGCAATTTTTCTTAGCACATCAAAAATATCCAAATTAAATAACAAGAAATAAATTTATGTGTCCCTTCACGACCTACCCTTTTGCAAAATTGAAATAAAAAAGGGATTTAATCACTTATATCATTTAAGGACTTATATCATTTATTAAATCTTATACATATATTTAGTTCATTCAAACACTTATTTGTTATGAATGTATTTGATTTTAGTGAACGTTTTCTGCTCTCCATATTTAAGTGAGAGAGTTCAATTCACACTTTTTTTTTTTCTTAAAAATATGCAACAAGAGTAAACGATAAAAAACTACTCCTTATACATTTATAAATTTAATTGTAGAGCTTTTGCACATCGTAGCTCTCAACACTTCTTCTCTTTATAAATAATCATGAAAAGCTTTAAGTAAATTTGTCTACTGTAGAAAATTATATTTTTTCGACGTTGTTTAATTAATTATTATTATTTATTTTAGAAACAATGTAAAATAATGTCATGCGTAGTAGTAGTAATGGCTTTAATGAGTCACTAACCGTAATATCTTTATCAATTTTTGCATTTTCTTTTTATAGCAACAGAAAGTAGCAGGATGTCTAAACTACTAACAGAATAATAATAGTTTTACTATATTTATACGAAATGCTGGAAGCATGGTCAGCCTATAAAGTTTTTATATCATCATTATGCCATCAAACTTTATGATAAGAACCGCCCAGTCAGACGCTGAAGCAAAGTCCACAGCGCTAGCTGAATGTTTTTTATATACTACAGTAAATAAATTTTAACATTTTTTCTTGCCGCTGTAGATAAAAAAAAATACCTAAAGCAATTTGCGTTAATGTCGTTTTTTTAACGGCTATTGTATAGAGCGAAAGGATTATCGTAATTAAAAAATGGGTCAAGTTGCTCTACCAATCTGCTACAATCTCTTCTTGCAGTTCATCTGGAAGCGATCTCAAAGAAATAAACTTTTTAATACTTTTCTTACCGGAAATAAAAATAACAATGTGTGAGGACTCAAGGATTTTAGATTCCAAACATAAAAGACAAAAAGCTTGTTCAAGAAACTTTAATTATGAAGGACTTATTAGTTTAAACAATAATATAATTTAACAAAAAATTTCATATCGTTGATTTAACAAAAACTTGTCATTGGTTTTATTATTAAATGTGTGTATAATATGTTTATATTAGAACTTCTATAGATTTATCTCATTTTGAGTTGGATACCTTATTGCTTTGTTCAAGATATTCGTGATTAACGTCAATACAATTAAGTATAGTAGGGTGCTTCAAAACATATCAGGCATTAATATTATACATTTAAATTTGTACTACGCGTGTCACTAATTACATCATTTATAACAACAAAAAAAAACTTAAAAGCGTGCGTTTGTCATGTGTTCATCATCAGGAGGGGCAAATGTTAGTCGTGTAAAGAATTTTATAAAAGCTATAAAACTCATATTGTGATATAAAAGGTGAAGTTGAAATCATAAAAAGTCGGGGTGCAAACGATTTACCCCCGCAGTGCGTATCGGCAACGTCATTAAAAGGCACGCGTGCGTAACGTGTAGCGCCATGTCGTGTCGCAGAGTATCGAAAGCCTGCTGCTGGCCGTCCATCACTTCACGAGATTTTCACACACCACTAACTGCCAACACACGATAAAAATATATCCGCATATAAAAAAACCTATAAATATTTGATAGACAAAGAAAAAAACACATTTATTTTGTTTTCATAAAATGTTTGTTTGGTATATGTTGTACGATTACCCAAAAATCGTAAACGTTGTGTGCTTCATGCTTTCACGAACTGGTATTTATATTAAATTCAAATATATTTTTATGCTGGTTTTGTAGGGGCAGACAATTTCTTTATTTTTTTTTTATTTCAAACTTACTGCATAATACAACGCACGAGGCGGACTTAATGCCACATGGCATTATCTACCAGTCAACCTTTGGGTGGTTCAGTGAGGGACATGGCAGGTGTATAAAGATGAAATATTAAGAAACAAAAAAAAAAAACATTATATTCAAATACAAATGCACAAATATATACAAATATACTATATACATACAAAATACATACATATATACATACACACAAATACAATACATAGATACAAACTTTAGTTATAGTTTTAGTCATAGGGGTTTCTCAGTCAACTGTCTCAAATAGAATTCACGGACTTTAACTTTAAACGTGTTGCGGTTGGTGGTCATCCTAATCTCAGGAGGGAGCGCATTCTAAAATAAAATGGATTGGACAGCAAAAGAAGAATGAACTAGAGAAGAGGTGTAAGTAGGAGTAACAAATTATTTGAGGAGAGGAGATCTTTGTCATGGTTTCAACCTAGAGGACTAAGCTGTGAGGCAAGATAATTGGGGGCTGTGGGGATATGGAGAAGAGAAAAAAGAGTAGTTAAGGCACGAAGGCTACAAAGCTGACGTATAGGTACCACGACAGTTGGGTACGATAAGTAAACACATGGTACGACCATGTGTTTACTTATCGTACCCAACTTACGACGAATACTTACGAAGATTGAAAATGAACCGAATGCAATTATTGAGAAGTCGGTCTAGTTTGTTGAGAAGATCTGCATTCAGGTCGAGGTAGCATACATCTCCATAATCAATGATTGGAAAGATTAGTGCCTGTACAAGCATCAACTAGATGCTGGTAGGGAGGAGGTTCTTAAGTCGATAGAGTGATCTCAAGGTCCCGATGACTTTCTGACTGACGTTCGCTATTTGAGGTTGCCATGTTAGAGTGGAATCAATAAACAGGCCCAGCTCTTTGACAGAAGAGTTGTTAGGCAAAATAGAGCCGTTATAAATCGCTTCCGCCAAATTATCTACTTTAGCCTGAGAATAAACTTGAAGATCGTCTGCATACAAATGATACGCACACTGAAGATCAAGCGTAACGAGATTGATAAACATCGAAATTAATAGAGGAGAAAGAAAGCCACCTTGTGAAACGCCAGTATTCAGATCACATCAACTAGATGATGATTCATCTATTCGTACTGACTGTTGACGTTCACTTTAAATACATGAATATAAGTATATGTAGTGTATGGAAACTAGTAGCATATACACATATTTCCGACTTACACATATTACGTACTTATACGTGTAGTATTCGTGGGATGATACCTCTAAAAGTCAAAGTGCAGAGAGCCGTTACCGGCTTATATTGCAGGTATCAACCTGTATATCTTACGGATTGCGAAACTTGGAACTAATTGGTTAGGCTTCTAGTAAAACGGTAAAAACTAAATTTTCAGCCTTTAGCGGCGGTAGCGTAATGGCTAAGGCCTCGTACTTGAGATCAAGTGGTTGCGGATTCGAACCATTACCAGGGCACTTCCGTCGTGAACTCACTCCTAACTCAGACATTTTGATTACCTGGAGCGGTTTACAAGAATACTATTGATGTGTGACCTACGATTCTTATAAAAAAACTAAACTAACTAAATAACTAAACTAGCACGACTCAACGCAAAGTTTCAAAATATGGTTATTTTAGATGATTATGATTAAGTATACAAAAAAATTAAGCCACACCGAAAACTTATTCTATGAGATCGGTTTAACATGAACAGAGAGATGTACTTATAATAACATATTAATTATATACCCATAGATACTTATTTTACAGAAATTTAAAAAGCTCTACAAATACTGTAAATTAAAATGAATTTTATTCTATTAAAATAAATTTAACTACGTACAACGTTTACAACTTAATATTACTAACCATAGGGACTATTTATAAACATATGTCATCTAATTGATAGGTATCGTCGCCTACTGCTACTTATTACTTAGCTTTCCCAGGAGACTGGCAGTATTGTAACGTGAATGTTATTACTAATTTTCTGAACATAAAAAAGGGCAGCCTTCTGGTCATGATAACTGTCGACTGCTTGTTTCCTTTTACTATTCTTTGAAAAAAAGGAAACATTCTTCAATACTTTTAACGAGGAAGTTCTCAATGCAATACATTCAGTAATTCCATTTCTCTATTAAACTACGTAATAAAGAATCTAAAACTTGACTTTCAATGTATCCCTCAGTTAGATCGTTTAGAGCCCCTTCTTACTAGTGACATTTAAGTACACTTTTCTATGTTTGGTATTGAAATTGATTAATTTATAGTTGCATCAGTCATGGGGACTGAGCTTGACTCGAGCATGTGACAACCCATCGGACCGAGACGTCACTATTACAACACGATTCATCTCAACGACCTACATAGATAATTATTTATGTCTTTTGACAGAACAACCATTACGTCTACACTTAGCTTTATAATGAGGGTATTAGGGGATTGAAAGATTGTGCGCACTTATTATTGTATATTCTCTTTTTGATAACGTGTTTCTCATTAATTACATATTTTTAAAATAAAAGAAACGGTCTGTGTATATACTTTTTATTCAATTTTAAACCAAGGACGTTCTCAATGCAATAGTTTTTTGTTTAATTTGTCTTCATCAAGGGGTGAAGCGACAGCTTTACACTTTTATTAAGAGGCGCCAACTGACCCGAAAGTGGTCCACTACCCTCAAAATACAAGTTTCAAGTATAAGTTAAACCGTATATCTATACCAATAAATGGAATTAAAGTGTCTGTTTGCAATATCAAAAAAACTGCTTGTATACATATAAGACTTTTTCTTTATTTAAGCCTGTTTGTCATCCTTTAATCTAAGGTTTATCTCCAGAACAGATGTACTGACTTTCACGAGTTTTTCATTAGCCGATACCTTAACTAAATGCACAAAATAGACACAGGCGGACATAATACCACATGCATTCTCTGCACGTCTACCTTAGGGTGATGTAGAGATATATGAAGTAGGTGCATTAAAAAGTATTAGAATTTAATTAAGAGTAACTTGACGAGTACATAAAATATAAAGAAGAACACGCAAATGAAGCCTATAATAAACATGAATGCCACAAATTTTTACTCAAAATGAGCTTAAACTATTTCTTTTTGTTATGTTTACAATTGATAGAGTGTAAGCATTGTTTAGTTCAAAATATTGATGGCTATTAAGGGAAACTTTATCTGTTTTTTTTTGGACTTTTCAAAACATATGGCATATTAAAATATCTTACCAATTTGTATTCAGGGTGTTAGTATTTATTCATAAAAACAAAATCATTGGTATAAATGGCTTTTGTAATGAGATGTTTCAATAGAAGGATTAAAAGCTTGACGTGTAAGGATTTAGTAGCCTTTAAAATTTAACGAGTACTTTTTATATAAGTTATCGTCTCAATCCTAATATTATTAGATAGGCTTTGCACCTATAACTTAACTAACTAACGAAAAACAAAGCATTTATTGATTAATTTATTTCCAAATTAAAATTAATAGACTTTTTTGGTTTTATGTTACGTTTTATGCCGAATAAATGTCAGATTACATTAGATATGTCATTATATATTAAAGTAGCAGCATATCATATGAAATGAAAACTAACTTCCACCCGCGTCTTCACCCGCTTGATATGTCGATAAAAAATAGCCTATCCTTTTCTAGGGTTTGAAGTATACTCGTGGTAAAATTAATAAAAATAGATCGCGTTACTTTCGCATTTGTAACTTTAGTGTAGATTGTGTCATTATGGACAGCAACATATTTTACTCGGTGTAATATGGTAACAAGAAGCCAGTAACCCGACTAGCAATAACTATAAGTTTGAAATACGTTTTTACTGTTTTGTCAGCTTAAAATGAAGTTAAAGTTCAATAACTCAACAAAATCTACTGAAATTTAAATTTAAAAGAATGAAAATGTTATTAAGATGTTATCGATAAATAACAGGGTCCCCCATTTAAAAGGGTTAATTATTGTCTAGGGGTAAGAAATAACTGTCTGTTGGGAATCAATGAATTGTACATTGAATCTTAACGAGAATCAATTCAAGCGCCTTCTCTATTTTAAGCTTATCAATTAGAAATTTTCAAATTTGATTAAATTATATTCTGTTCTATATTTTTGGTTGTGCGTGAGCGAGGAAACAGAACCTTTGTGAATAAGAAGGCAGTTCATAAATAGAAATTGGATTCTGCAAAGTCGCTTCCTTCTTGCTATGGAGCATTCTAGTAGGGCGTGGCGTTCCTTTTGTAGTAAGTGGTCAAATCATATAGTTTAAATATTATCAGTACTTGATAGTAGGCACTAATAACATTTAATATACTGATTTTCATCCCAAATTTACAGTACATAAAAATAAAGTAAATAAATTAATATCTGATTTGAATTGAAGTGCCTGTTTGTAACAACTTTTTACTAAAGGGTCTTTCATCAAGAACTTTCTTTTTAAAACAAAATAAAACAAAGAATTTAGATGAAGATGATTCATGTCGTTTCGTTGGCTGTGTAACTTCATCATCATGTCCATGTCCATAAAGAAGTAGATATCATTGACATGTGGTTTCAACAGGACGGTGCCACATGTCACACAGCTAACGAAACGATCAATTTATTGCAAATCAAATTTCCCGATCGCATAATAACACGAAATTCATCTGTTAAGTGACCAGCCAGATCGTGTGATTTAACACCACTGGATTATTTTTTGTGGCGCTATGTTAAGGACAAAGTCTATACGGAACCAATCGAACGATCCGAGCCTTAAAACTCAAAATACGAGACACGATTAACGAAATCAACCCACCATTTTGCCAAAAAGTGATTAAAAATGTTGATGAAAGAATCGACATCTGCCACTGTGGTTGTGGTGGACATTTGCCAGATATCATTTTTCATTCATAATTGCCAAACCTTACTCTTTGTGATCAAATAAAAAATTGAATCATCTTCATCTAAATTCTTTGCTTTATGTAAAAAAAGAGAACAAAGTTCTTGTTGAAAACCCTTTTATTTGTGTACTATTGTTACATATTAAAGAAAAAATGGAGTTATAAAATGTTTGTCAGTTTTTTTTCGGTTAATCTCTAGAATTGCTAATCAGATTTCCACAGGACTTCCCTAGCATGTAGCTGGTGTTAAAAAGAGCCACTAAGGTTACTTAAAAAAAATTGGCATCCCATATAAATATCTGTATATATAAGTCTGTATCATACAAGTATCTGCTGTGTATATACATCATACACAGCAGATACAGCATTAAAAAAGTGGTGATGGAAACTCTTTGTGCAATAAACACTATTATTAATGTATTTTTAAATCGTGGAACTCGTCTTAACAATAAAAGTCAACTTTGGAGAAGTTCAGAATCTGATAATTTAATAGATTTAACATTAATATGAAATAAAACATAATACATCAACGAGTATTTGTACGTCTAATATCCCTTCTATTACATTATTAAATAAGAGGTTGACATAGCCTCATTAATTTAAAGGTAGACATAATAGCTGGTCAACCCAAAGGCTTTTGTAGGACGCAGCATCTATTGTTTGTAAAATTTCATCAAATCTCTTCGGGCCTAAGCTGTATTTAAATTAAACTGCTCATATAAAAAGTAGACGGGACGTGGAACAATCAATTTTGTTTTGTCGTACAAAAATAATAGTTGGTTCGACGTAGTCTTTTCCCCTGTGACATCTATCGAGGCCGCATCGTGTGTCACAATGCCGATAGACATCAGTTCCCGTCGCAACGTAATACTAAAGTGATTTTTATTACATTCGATTCGGTTGCTTTGTTCATATTCTAAGCCCTTGTGTGACAATAAGGCTTCAAGGGGCACTAGTGTGGAAAATAGTATCAGATATTCGTACTTTTCTTTAGAAAATTGGTTGTAATGGTTGCGAAATTATTTCTAATACTATGTTTCAATGTTCCATTCTTTCATGTACTGTGCCACATAATATATAATTTACTTTGTATTACAGGCGTAATATTCCAGATTTTTTCAAGTTGTTTGGATTTGCTTCTCTCGATATTCTAGATCTTTTTTGTTATGGTATAGGGGGACAAACGAGCAGACGGCTTAACATGAACATGAACCCTTGTAACTCAAGAGTCACAACAGTGCTGTCCGCCTTTTAGGGTAGGGGAAAGGAAGAAGGGGTAGGGAATAGAAGGAGGGGAAAGAGGGGAAGGGACAGGGTGTAAGGAAAAAGGGGTTGGGAATTCGGTAACCTCACTCACTCGGTCATACAATGCAAGCATTGTTTAACATAATAGGTTGATCTCAGTTCGGTGGATATGGATCCCAGTATACTAACTCAAGTTCTTTTTTAGGCAATCAGGTGCAGTTCCAATATCGAAAAAATAATTTAAGGCTACCTAAATATTTTGATAGAGTAGCAATAAAATTTTATTTTATTACTTTAAGTTAAAATACACAAAAACAATTCGTAAATATAATAAAAGTAATGACGACTGGTGACTATGTTAACCCTTCTTAGTTTTCGGGTGTTGCGAGATTCATTTTACATAGGAATAAAATACCTACCTAACCATTTACCATTAGGCACTTTTACTAAACTACTTTTTTTTGTATTTTATGCTCGTACCTATAAAAAAAGCCATAAGAAATATTTTGTAAAAGCCTCAACTAATTTACTGTCACATTATATAGTCCATTTTTTGTGTGTAAAAGGTAAAAAAAAAGTCAAAGAATATTAATCATTAGGTGACATAGACATGTATTGCTGTCTTAAAATAATTTAACATTAAATATTAGTCTAAGCAACTTACATACGACCTCTTCATTATGTTTAAACATGTCTTATGCTTCGTGACACAACTATAATTTGCAATAATCCGAACCAATAATTGAAATTCCCTAATAGAGATTTGTTTCAGAATTCAAAACCAGCCTGTATAATTTGTAGAAATATTATTACCACATTTTAATGTCCAAAAATAAAAGCATATAGCTGAAAGGCTTTAGGTCAGCAGATGCGTTTGTACGTGTGTCATGCCGGCAATTGCTTGGTAACTTTAATAAGGCTTCGGTACAAAGTAAACGCATTTAAATGACCATAAGGTGCAGAGGCATGCGACAGCATTGTCTTACACCTTGCAGTCGGCTTTAGCCTGTTTGTTGTGACATACGGTATCGGGAATACAATATTATCTAAACAACTAAAAGTCATAAGCTTGCAAGAGCAGCAAGAGCACAGCCGGCAGAAGTAAGAGTAATATTTTGCGTATCTATATTTAAGGCAACGAGTATAGCAGATATAAAGTGATTGTATAGGTTCGTTGTTAGTGAAACAGAATCTTTAGAAGTGATTTTCCTTAACATAGATTCCACTTCAAGAAATATAAATATTTCATAAAAAACTTATCTTTACTGTATCCCACTCAGTTTCCATTGATTGTTATTTGAAACATTACATCTACGTCTACAAAGCGCGGAGCAACAGAAATACCCATCCAAATCTATGGTTAGACAAGTAATGTCTGGGGTATAGTTTGAATGGAGGTATGTCTGAAAGTGGCAGCTGAACATAAAGGAATGGAGAACGGTGTGCTTCGAGATAGGCACTCGTTGCAGGCTTGTAATTTTAGATATCGAACCTCCCCGTCACCCGCCGAATCCCCCGGCTCATCCCAACTCCGCTGCGGATTAGAATGAAAATACAACGCTTTATTATCTTTCCTTTGACCGTATGTCTTACCTTCGAGGATCCACTGTTCCGTCCGTCTGTCGGACAAAGGTGAGTGAATTGTTTTTTTTTTTTTTTTGTAATCTACCTCTTTTGTATTCAATTATCTTTGTTGTGAGAAGATTATTTACCAGAAATGTAAATTCGAACTTCCCTTCAACTCGTAAGCGGCGAAAGATTTTATTTAACTCTGTTCCCCGAAAAGTATGCGTTTTATAGGGTCACTTGAACGCCGTAGATTTTTATTAGAGACACGTTTTCACCGACAGTGGATCGTGCTACAGGCGACATTTATCTTCCGGCGAGGGGTGTCTTTGTAAAACGTTTGCAGATGAAAGATTTTCCTCCTTTATTATTTTACATGTAATTTATGACACTTCTAAGGTTCACAATTTCTTAGAATAAAGATACTTTTGACTCAAAAGAACAATTTTTGTTGGTGAATTTTTAACTTTCCAATGGTACAAAAGTCTTTTTATACCATTTTATTCTGAAAGTGGCAACTGGGATTTTATTCTATCTCGTAAGTAGAGAACATCTCTGCGATTTAATGCAAGCGGAGTGCGGAGATCAAAGAGCTTTATGCATTATATTAAAGTTTTATTCGACGCCGGTGTGCGGCCGGCGGGCCCGGCAATTTCCTTTTCAATTACGCCTACTTGAAATAAAAATACAATTTTTATTTGGGTCCTGGTAATTAAAAAGGGATTCTGTAATGAAAAGGTATACCTCCAGTTTCGGGCGCTCCTCTCAATTTCACTTCCGTTTGTTTGTTCCACCGGGGCCACGCCTTTGGGGGTAAAGCAAAGGGTTGCGGTACGCTACGTGCGGGGTGTGTCCTCAAACATTGCCTAAATCACAAACACATTTAGGGACGGCTCTAATGATACTTTATATCGACTTGGTAACCGCGTACTGTTAATTTCGAAAGGCGTATCTAGTCTTTGAAACAATGTGTGTGACAAAGAGCGAGCAGACGGATGTCGGATGTGTGGTTGATTGCCAATGTGTTGGCAACAGGATCCAGCTTCCTGTGCCGTGGAACTTAGCAAGTATATACATATATACGTGTCATCTATGTACGTCCGTATTGTCGTAAGTTATCTAACACTATTTCCTTTTAATGACTCTCGTCGAATATCGTGTTTGTGAAAACATGTCTATTCTATTTATATGTTTTGTATTACCTGTATATTGCTGTCCTTTTATATTTCATTTAAATGATACCATATAAATAGCTATTTTACGACAACTAACACATTTTCATTTCAAATTACTTTAAAAAAATATACACGAGCATGCCTACATATGTCTATTTTTATCACTTACCGGGTCTCTGTCGTAAAACTTAAAATTAACTGAGTAGAGGGTGGCAAAAGTAGCAGTTTAAGTTTAAGGACCCGGACTTCCCACCACCAGCCAGTTAAACTTATGGGTATGCGGCCCTGACTTGCTTGAGCTATTACATATACTCTCTTATTCCACCTGTACAAGCCATATCCATTTCCTTCCCTTTCTGTCCTCGATGCCGATGCTGTAACGTTCATTAATTTTTTCTCAGTTTTAATAGTTGATTTTATATTTTTGTCATCGTAGACCTCGGGTGCACTTAAAATAAACTCATGAAACATAAATGCCGCCATGATGGCATCGTACGAGCCCCAGAGAGACACAGTTCACTATGTTCTTTAATGTTAATGTAATGTTTATGTAGAGGGTCATAATACAGGTTGAACCAGCGGTTTCGCTTGACAGCGTGCACTTTATCCTCTCCCAAGGAGATTAGCCATCTGAGCGGATTACCAAACAGTACACCCATATAATACAGTATTTAACTCGTTTATCTACCTAAATACTCGCTAATACTCTTACATGACACCATATTTGATACACAGTATGGTCGAATATTGCAAAAGAAAATGAAAAATAATAATGTGTGTGAATGCAAAAGATAGGCCAGGATTGTAAGACCACAGATGTTCCGGGTGTTTTTTTTATTCACTACCATTACCCGCTTACTATGAAGTGGTTTATAATACAAGCTTATTAAAGATAAACGGATTTATGTAGTTACATATGTGTTTCGAGGATGCCCGACTAGTTAAAGACCCTTCTTCAAAGACCGAAGCATCCTGTGAGCAATTTCTAGAGTTCTGATAAAAAACTTACTTTACTTTAGGTAATCTACTAAAAAACATACCCATTTTAAAAACAAATTTTGTATGCTTACTTTTATAAACCTTTAGTTGTATTGTATAAAGTGTATCAGTATAATTAATTATAGTCACGGACCACGGTATACTATATGTATATGTATTATTAGGGTCGCTAGCGTTTCAAAGACATTATCTCTTCATACCTAGACACGCATTTCTGCATATAAACCTTAAAAGTTCCCTGTAATCAAATAATATAGGTGCGTTTATAGAACCCGTTTACCTTATTAATGACAGTCAACAAGTGTATGTATACAATTGATACATAACTCTGTGGTTTGATAATCGTGGACAAACCGTGCAGAAATGAGCGTCTAGGTATGTCTACTTACCGTAAATTAGAGAGTTTACTGCTGCTACATAACAGCTCCTGTCAACTGGAGCCATATTAAAGTTTAATTTAGAAATACAATGAAATACTCAGCGGGATCTTGAATTTTATGAAGAGATAATGTCCTCGAAACGCCAGCGACCCTCTTGAAATATTCTAAGAAATTTGTGATTCAAATACGCAAAGCCGTTTAAAACGCCTAACAAATTAAAGGCGGACTCGTTAAAGCAATAATTACTGATTACATTATGAAATAATACCTTACGTAGATGTGAGAAATAATCTTCATAGAGTTCTAACGAAGAATTCATTTGAATTCCTTATGCATATAGTATCTGTATAAAACGTGAGTTTTTGAAATTATTTGATAATTGAAAATACATATACTTAACATATATTAAACAAGATTACTATAATAAACATGTACGCTATTTGTATTATTTGCCATGGAAAAAAATTGCAAGCTGCAAAAGGTTAATGTTGGAATCACCCATGTCATAATCAAAAGTACAAGTTTTGCAGTTGTGTGTAGAGCAGGGCGTTCATGTTTTAATATTTTACGGGAAGCTTAGCGCTGAATCGCCGAAAGCGCAAACAAAGCTGCTACCTTAATAACCGCGTCGCGGCACTACTGTACGAGACTGAAAGCTCTCATAATCCGATCTCCGTACCTCACCGAAAGAGAACGCGGGTGAAGCATTTTAAAAACTCGTTTCATCTTTAGATTAGCGCCGATAGAGATAAGTCTGCTTGTCATCTTAGTCTCAGATATATTTTATCCTGAAAGTCCGTCGGGAAGAAAAATAAACAGGCGAAAGATTTAATCTGTGAGCGTTTCCCTGTCTGTTTAAATAGAAGTCACAGGAGACGGCGTCTTATCGGCGCGGCCCGTACCTATTTGCCGAGCCACAGCCGGCGCCCGCACCGCTCGCCGTAACTTCCCTTGTTTGCAAACTCGGATTGGATCTCGCGTTCTACTTTCCACAGGACACTCAGACTCTAGTTTTATGACTTTAAAATGTTAACACTTTTATTATAGTATAGTCATGACTTTTCCTTTCGACACTATTAATTGCAAGATCGCGCAAGTATTTAGGAAACCCTTCCGACATCCCAGTAATGTGAATTTCATACCCTCTTATAGTAATATTAATGATATTGTGGCTTCGAACAATTCTCCATTATCTATTAGGAATTGTTCCGAAGAACTTTTTTTTTGTTTTGTGTTTATGCTGATTAAAGTCAGTCATTTTAAATTTCAATAGATCAATTCTTAGAAGTATAGGAAAGTATTGACGGACGGAACGAGAACGGCAACAACACAGTTTGACTCCAGTTTAACAATAGGATTAAAAAGATGTATTTCCATGAGTTGAATGCCGCCATGAGATGATTTGACTTTGACCAATTGATTTTAACACTTCATTATGCGGTTAGAGAGAATAATGTGGGATCTTAGTTTTTGATGTTACCATTGGCATTTAACAAGGAACAACTTTCACTTCTAGGCTTTAATCAATTTCTTCCATAAATACTCATAGATAAAACACTTTAAAACATGGCTTTTAATGTTAATAAAAGTAAACGTAATGTCAAACCTTCAGTTCTTCGTAAATATGTATTTACAAAAGTTACGGATAACATAAACATTGTAGACATAAACACACGCATTTGTACACACATGTAGGGGAACAAGTGCACGCGCAGTCGGTACTGCGGGGCGGTTGTGCCGGGCGAGGGGGAGGTAGCGGGAGCGCCTGATGAGCCTTTGTTTAGAACATAAAATTATACGACACCAATAAATTCTTTGTTTACCCGATAAATGAACGTGTCCGTTCGTATGGGAGAGGAATCGACTCTGCGGGACTCGTGGATATGTATGTACATATAAAGATAAAAAAAACTATGTGACAGTAATAAACAATCCACACAAATAAGAAATGCGTCTACAAACATTTCGTTTTAAAACGCGATTTGTTATTTAAGATCACTATCTTAATGAGAACCGTTTGAGAATAAATCTCCTAAATAAACAAGCATTGTCAAAACACTCGACCCTACAAAAGTTTGGACGAAGAAATGTCAACTCTTTTAGAGATAATACCATTATCTGGTTTACCTGAAGACAACGTCAGCTAACAATGGCGATGTCGGCAGATGTCTCCGCAAAACAAACTTTACAACAGACCTAAGTAAGTCGACGTGGTAGATAAAAAAATGTAAGATAAATTATACCACATAGAGCTGATGTTGTGTGCGACAATAAATCGTCATCATTGACGTGAATCGCTCTACAAAACGTTAATGCCGTGTATTAATGTCTACAATGACGCATTGTCAGAGGATTCGGCAACCGCTGTATGTTCCACACAAAACTTACAAATGTCAAACTGTTTGTCTAGTTTTTTGATGCGGATGAACACTAGTGTTTTACACTACACTATCGATCTTTTTATAGTTTTCTTGTATTAAAAAGATAAAATATTTGTGTAATTATTTTAGGTAGGAGTGTAGGTATCCACCTCATTGAATCCACAACAGTAGGTAAAAATTTAGTGAAATACAAAATATTTAAAATCAGCTATGTAAAAAAAATATGAATATTCCTATACTACCAAAACTAATAAAACATGTTACCTTTTAACTGCAATGACAATCGATTTTCTTTTCATACTTTGCAACTGGCTGCAATGAATAATAACCGAAACTAGATACGATATCAACATATTACTTTATTAAAGGAATATTTAAAATTGTATTCAGAATCTTCGTCTGTAGTTCTTAGGTGATTGGCGTCCATATAATATCTAGGAACTATCAACACAGAAAAAATAATAGGATTTCATAACCTGTGGTGTGTCCCTGAAAGGCAAACCATATTGTCATATAAGATTTTAAATAGGAATATGAAGGTAAAATAATAATGCTACTTGACATACGTAATATATTTTTATTGATTACAATATACTTTAGTTTTTAAATAAAAAATATTCGCGGCAATAATATTGATGGAATGCGATTTGATTTCATACTTTTACGAGTCATTTTTATTTTTTAACTAGTAACTCACGAATTATGTTTTATCACGGTGTTTTTACCTTTTTCGACGATAATTTCTAAGGGTATTAAGTTTTAGATTACAAGATTGATTTACTTAACTGTTATGTTATTCTTACAACCAGCGGTAAAATTTTATTTAAACATTATTTATCGTTTGCAGAATCGTTATGAATTCACCGATTAACACAAATTTGTACAATCTTTACAGCGGTTTCCGGCCGTACCTGGCTAAAGATAATGTTTCAATACATTTTGGAGCGGATTACGAATAGTCCTTGAATCGCCTTTATCCTTTAAAGGAGCCGATATTGTTGCTTATGCACGGCCGCTCCGCGCACCCAACTTCTTTCGTAAGAAGGATTCCGGAATATTTGATTATGCGACATCCTTATCTGGCTTTCAAGAGCTATTAACATTCTCTTTCTTAGATGGAATCGCTTTCGAGTTTATTGTGAACCACGCTATTTGTGCATGCATTCATCCATAAACTTTAGCATAAAATAATATATTTTTTGTGCAACGTTTTCAGTTAAACACTTTCATAAAATTTATTTTGTGAAACTGTGTATTTAGTTTATTTAACAAAAAGTTATTTTGACAATATAATTAAAACCTTTTAATTATTGCTAAGATATAGTGGAGTATGATGATTATATTATATAACTATATATTTATTGTCTACTTAAGTAATTACAGTTAACTTTAAATACGAGAAAATTGTACTTATTCCACTTTGAGGTTTATATTATTTTATAATCTGGATTCTTCTTTCTTGTTAAAGAAGGTACTTTTGGATGGCTGAGTGATAAGTTTTTATGATGTTTGTATTTTTAATAGGTTTTTAAAGAAAGAAAAATAAATAAATTTGAAAAACCTGCGGGTTTCCTTGCAGTAGCGAAGATGTAGGTAACTCATTGTTGACCGGATTTAGATAGGCATAACACAGATTACATACATAAATAACATAAATGCCCTTTCCTCTTAAGGGTAGACAGAGACAAGATTTAGAATTGAAAATAGATGAGTAAATAATGTCTAAATAACCTATTAACTATGTCTCAAATACACTATATTTTTATTTTGCTAGAGGTGATTAAAGCCTATATGATTTTGTTATTATATTATTTGAACTAAAGCTTGTTTCCAGATGTCACCATGTTTGCTCCTGATAACTATTACGATGTAGCCTTCGGGCGACGAACGAAGAACATACGAATATTCGAGGTATAATAGCACAGCTGTTCGACTCTACCCCACGCCACGGCGATACTCGCTCACTCTCTATACAAGTCGCTCACATATAACACAAGAGGATTTGCCTTGTTAATTCACGTGTATTATTTACGATTCGTTTCACTTCTTTAGCGAGCGAGATGATAAGATCGAGTTACAATACACCCAATATTGTCTCATATTTCCATTGTCAAGAGGATAATCGTAAAAAACTCGTCCTCAATTCTTCATTATGAAATTGTATAAGAGCCACATTTTATGAACCATTTATGTGATTAATACAATTTTTTTTTATATTATCTAATGTTAAATCAAATTATCCCATGAAGCCAGTCAGGTTCTCTGAAGGAAATAGAAAGGCAAATACAGTAATTGTCTACAACTAACTGTTATTTGAAAGGTCGCTTAATCACTCAAGGGCAAGGAGACAGTTCAAACACAAATATTAATTAAAGCGGCTATTCCGGCTCACCTAATTTGAGTTGTTCCCAGTATCTGAATAAACAATTTAACTAGTAGACCGTCGAGAATGGGTGCAGGATCGGCAAACGACCACTACCTACTACTTACCAATAGAGCACTTACTTAAAGTTAAGTGTTAAGTATCCAGGAAAATTGAAACATACACAGGACAAGCAGAGGCGTAATATACGCCCCCATTTTCTGATTATAATTTATTCCCATTTACGTAATAGGGGCAGGTCTATTGCAGTCATCCTGGCACTTTTGAGAATTCGATGTGAACATTTGGAGTATGTTGACAGGAAAGGGAGGAAATAATGGAAATGGGGAGTGTCTACAATAGCTCAAGCAAGTCAAAGGGTGGTATCCATATCTTTAACTCGAATTGGCTGGTGTCGGGAAGTCTAAGACGAGACGAGAGAATGAAACAAGACTTTTGGATTTCCTTGACCTGGTCAGTAACTTGTGAGTAGGGTCTGTTCACCATCTTATCAAATGCAGGAATCTAATAGATTTATGGCTTTCCATTTCATTACATTTTAACAAACATGTTCCTTTAAAGTCTCATAAAGTTGTAAGCGCAAACTATTCCGAGTGGGTTCACCGTCAAACATAACATTAAGAAAAATGAGAAAAAAAAATATTTAATCGACTTAAAAACGAGGAAGTTTTTAATTAGAATTAATTTTTTTTTTGTATATGCTATGCGATATCATTGTTATTTGGGAACCTATTTCAAAAATTCTATCTTTAATAGAGAAGATAGTAATATTCCACCTTATGGGTGGAAAATTAAGGCACGAAGAATGAAATACATCAGTCATCTATCATCACGATTTTTATTTATTTAATACTTTATGCACAAAATGTACATAGGTGGATTTAATGCCAAAGGCATTTTCTGCCAGTCTACCTTATGGTAGTGTGAAATGAGTGAGGTGAGATACACAAAAAAGCATGAACATCTTTGCACATTTTCAAAAACTTAATACCGACCTCTCTGTTACTGAGATTTAAGAATTACTAGTATCGAAGGAGATACAGAAGCCTACATATTTAGCAAACTTGATCTTTATCGGTCTAATTTTAGAAATAGGTTATAACAATTTTATATGAAATTCGTGTTAAATCCTAGTGTATAAGCTCTACTGGGACAGTGCCTTCAAAACCCTCTGATTTCATTTATTCTATCATTTATTCAGAATTTCCAAAGTATCACTTTTCGTTATTTTACGTAAATCTCAATATAAGATATATAGGTGATATATATAAATGAGTTAGTAAAAAATTAGAACTGATTAAGAATTAATATTATTAAAAATATTAAAAAAAAAAACAACATAATCAGTTCTCCTGTGAAGGATACAGGAGAACTGATTATGTTTTCTAGTTAAAATATTATATATAAACATAATTATTACTGCAATATAATCTTAAGATCTTATTGTATTCATTATTTTCTTATTGAATTATATTTTTTTCTTAGATAAAAGCGGCTTCAAATTGAATATAATAATTTCATAAGAATTGTCAACCATTATTTTAAATCACACTGTTTTTGAAAAGTTATTAGGAATACTATACTAATACCAGATCGACACACCATCGCAATATAAAGTTTCTTTGTCAAACGTGAAACTATTAAAAAAGTTGATAATAGAATGCGGCATATGCCTGCATCAATAGGGTTTAATGTGGAAGTCTGTAACACTATTTATATATAAGAGAAAGAACTATTTATGATAGTACTTTTACTAACACGGCAAATACTCAAATGGTTCATTAATAAACAAAATCAATTGTTAAAAAAAATATAAAAACTGTTTAAATTTCTAACTTCCTTTCTTTTTCCTGACGTTCTATAAGATATAAATGATATATTATGACGCTGTCGGTGTATTCAAAATCGATCAATACTCTCGAAAAACAGCGCCCTCGTTCTGGCGCAGTCGGGTGAAAAATGTTTAAATCTTTTTTATGGTTACCTAACGATTGTTTTACAGGTGTTGACAATGAGTTGAGTTACTTTTATCTAAACAAATCGCGAAAATTGTACACGTGGCGTCACTCTTCAATCATCAAAGCTATTAACAGCTTAAAGGTATGTTGAAAGAGATAATTATGATGATAGTAACCATAAGTTACGAGTTTTCTTAACATCAAACAACATTCTTTTAAGGAATGTTTTGTAAACAGTTTTACTTTGATGGTTCCCTCTATTATATTATGTTTGGTTTTCCATTTAAAAGTTAACCATCAAAAGAGTTACATCTAATAAATAACCAACGATTTCAATAAGATTGGCTGACTTGGTAATAATCTGCATCAAAAAAATACCTAAGCAAGGAAGTATTACTGTTTTGTTTCCACGATATGTAGGCAACATGGAAGTGCAGTTTCTGTTCTTTTTTGTGAGTGTGTTCTTTAACATCAGTAGTTCGATAGTATAGTGCCGTAGGAGAGCCAGGCTAAGGCACGAATGGGCAGGCTCAACCGGAGTATTACCACGGCCTCACAGGAAACCGGTAGACAAATTTGCTTTGTATTGCTGAGTGAGTGAGGGTGAGGGTACCGGCGGCCCAACTCTATTTTCCTCTTTCTCCTCCCCTCATCCCCCTCTCCTCTTTCCAATCCCTCAACACCGTCAGAGGCGATTTTCACTTAGCATCAGGTGACCCGTCTGTTCATCTGTCTAATTATATAATAAAAAAAAAGTATAATCATCTATATAGTTCCTAGGTGCAACACAGTTTTTTTTTTTATATTCTGTTACTGGAAATTTACAACACCAGTGTTGTTACTTCCTCTTTATCAAGCCTGAAATAGCTTTGGTTTCTCTCTTACTGAGGGTAAAGCCTTTTGCCGTACAAGCAGGAGTTTGCTGCCCTATAGTTAGTAGTAAGTTACTAGTTTGTAGTGTGCAATGGTCAGTTGATACAGCGGCTCATCGTTTAGTCGCGCACATACGTTTGATAACACATTGCAGATGGGAGCTTTGTCTTATAATTCAAAGGCAAGAAGTCATAGACATACGTTTAAAGGATGGAAAAGCATATTTGCTTGATGAACTTAATACTTATTTACTTGATATACCTAATAAAATAGGCAAAGCAGTAAAGTTAGAACGAAAGTTGAGAGTCTACTAACTGAAGTAGATCGAAAACAAGTATTCTGTTGCAATTCCCTTTTATGTGTTCTCGAAGGAGAGCCATGCTTAGGCACGTATAGGCCGGCTCGACGGAGTATCACCATGGCCTCATAGAAAACCTGTTGTCAAACAATGCTTGTGTTGTATTTATCGAGTAAGTGCGGGTACCGAAGGCCAGAACTTTTTCACCTTCTACCCCCCTCCCCTCTGGGGTCACACTAAAAGTTTTTAGAGAATAACATAGAAAATAATATAGAAGGTTACATATTATAATTGCTAAACCTTTTCTAACTATTTTCGAGATAACTACGGTCGATTCACATATCTTCATAACGCATGAACGCATGGTCTACTCAAGTACTGTTTAACTTACTTAATTTAATGATGAACGATTAAACGGAAATTAACACTAACGTACGATTATTCTTATGATTTTTAAAGATATAGCATATTTCGACTATGTATCAAACACCTAATGGACGACTCGAATACGGTTTATCAATACTGCGCGCCGCACTATAGCTAAAATGAAGGTAGCGCTTACAGTTTATTAATACCGCTGGATTAATTTCTATAGTAGTGGGTAAATGCAATGTCAATATATTTCCACATGGAGAGAGCTTCATCGCCCATGGCTAATATTCTAGCATAATATTCTGATGCCCGGCAACGAGATGTATGGCTGAGAGGAACTCAGTCCCGAGGGTGTCCCCGTCGGAAGACGTAAAATTTAAAACATGGCAGAGGTAATTACAAGTATAGCTACCCAGGTGGGTCCCGCACGCTTGTCGTCTGGGGAATCCCACTCGGTGCCAGCCGGCGCCGACAGCCCCCGTTCGTATTCTGGGGGGGGGGCAACCAATGTCTAACGAGCCCTGTAGCCAGCTCTAAATCGGCGACCAACACAAACGCGGAGGTCGCGACAATGGAAACAGCGGAATACATGTCTGATAATAAATCAGACTGTAGCTTTAGAAGAGGCCAACTACCTAATAGAGGTGGAAAGCATCCGCATCCCAGTAACCCTAACTCCGGACGGAGCGGAAGTCGCTCTGGGATAGGTTCGGACACTTCATCGTGTGAAGAAGTACAACCAGTCGCCAAGATGCCGACGGCACGTCGCGGCAGAGGCCGACCGCCAACGACTGGTGCCTATATTGTAGTTGTGAAGGCTCGGAAAGAGGCTGCAGATCTCCGTGCCACCTATAAAGCCGCTCAACAAGAAGAAGACGAACGTCGCTTAAAAAGGCTGTTTCTAGACCTAGCATCAAAAAGACCTGAGAGAGCCGAAGCCAGGAATCGAAACGTTGATAAAGGTATCGATGGTTCAAACTCATTTGAAAACAACTCTCCACTACCAGCGATACTAAACAAAGCACTGACACGTATAGGAGAGGTCGCTAAAGTCTCCAAGGGCCTCAAAGCCGCTAGAAAAAGTGCATTAACAGAAGCTGCTTCCTCAATTAAGGAGACAATGGAGGCACTGCAGAAATGCTCACCCGCCGAGGAAATCACCAAACTGCGGCAGTATGTCATACAGCTGGAGTCCTGACTAGCCGACTCTTAAAAAGTTAATGCGTAGCTGAGAAAAGAGTTGCAAGCACTACGAGAAGACTTCAATAGTCAGCGCATTACAAGCAGCAAGATTGCAGTGCAGCAAACAGAGCCGACTACGGCCAGGCTCATGTCGGAATTGGAGGAGCGCCTCATGAAGCGGATATCCACCTTGGAGCAAATAAAAACAGAAGGGAAAGCCAGGCTAAAAAGGAGAAAAGGAATGTATCTACCACTCCAGCTGCACAGTCCCCGAAAGAGTTAGTCTGGGAGGTTGCCGGAGCTCGTAAAAAGAAAAATAAAAAGGCATCCAAGAAAGCGGCTAAGGCAGTTACGGCGAAAGCACCAAGACTCCGCGCACCCCGCTCTACAGCCGTCGTACTAACGTTGACAGCGGAAGCTACGGAGAGGGGTATAAAGTATGCCGAGTTCCTGCAAAAGGCGAAAGCTAGCGTAGACCTTAAGGCTCTCGAGATCTCCGAAGTCCGGTGCAAGTCTACTCGGACAGGAGCACGCCTTCTTGAGATTCCTGGCACCACCAGTGGTATCAAAGCGGACACACTTGCAGCCAAACTTAGAGAGGCGTTTGATGAGGCTGACGTCCGGGTATCGAGGCCTACTAAGTGCGCGGACATGCGCATCTTAGGATTGGACGACGCGGTAACAACAGCCGAAATTGTTGGGGATTGCTCCCCTAACCAAGTAAGAGTTGGAGCTATTCGCTTCGGACGCGATGGTTTGGGGGCTGCAGTTACCAGCTGTTACCTGTTGCATATTACCCGTTGCATCAGCTCAAAAGATTACAAATGGGCGAACTCTCTTGCTAGGAGGCTTTTTAAAAGCGCAGGTTCGTCTACTGAAGCCGCGAATAACGAGGTACTACCGATGCTTGTCTGTAGGACATGTTGGTGTTCAGTGCACGGCGGAGATAACGGCATGGCGATCGGTGATTTTAATGTGGCCAGCTGGTCATAAGGCCGTCTCTTGCGATGCCCCACCGCACTGTTTTAAGTGCGCTGCTGAAGGTAAGCCCACTGAACACCGCGCTGGAACTAGAGCATGCACCGCAGCGAAGCCTAAACCAAAAGGTAGGGGTGCCAACGAAGCTTCTAGATCACAGCTGAGTGTAGTAATGGACGTCCAATAATGGATCCATATCTGCGCATACTGCAGCAGCAGCAAGCAGAAGGGGATGGGTTGCGGCGGCGATTAACGATATCGCGGTCGTGGCAGTATACTTCTCGCCAAATCGTGTCCTGGCTGAGCTTGAGGACTGGCTTCCTCAGCTGGCTGTCGTCGTCGAAGGATGCCGCCCTCGACCCATATTGGTCTTGGGGGACTTCAATGCCAAGTCAAGGGCATGCGGTTACCCAGCCACTAATGCAAGAGGGTCGGCACTGGAGGAATGGGCGAGTTGTTGGAGACTCTGGAAGTAAACCCATGGGGACGCCCCTACCTTATGGTAAGGGGCAAACTACGTCCTTGGGCTCCGCCGCTGACTCAAAGTCTCCAACCTGAACTGCTTGTAGAAGTTGTTGGCTCCCTGTTTCCAGTGCGAGACGATCACATACCTCCACCGATGGCTCCACCTCATGCGTCCTACGCCGCAGATGACGACGACACCCCCGAAGTTACTTGGGTAGCACTGAGGGTGGCGGTGCAACGGCTCCAAGCCAAAAACACCGCTCCAGGCCCCCACGGTTTTCCAGGCCGTGCGTGGGTTCTGGCCCTTAAGGCTCTTGGCCCTCGACTAAAAGGGCTCGTCAACGCATGCTTCGAGTGAGGCCAGTTCCCAAAACTGTGGAAGACAGGGAAACTGGTTCTCATCCAGAAGGTGGGCCGTCAGGAAGACTCACCGTCTGCCTACCGGCCCATTGTGTTGCTCGACGAGGTCTGTAAGCTCTTTAAGCGAGTCATTGCAGACCATCTCGTCGAGCATCTTTCAAGAGTGGGCCGGATCTGGCGGACATCCAGTTTGGTTTTCGCCGAGGGCGTTTCACTGTGGACGCCGTCATGCGTGTAAGGGGCCTGGTGGAGGAAGCAGTGTCCCGGGGTGAGGTGTTGTTGGCGGTGTCGTTCGACATCGCCAACGCTTTCAACACCTTGCCTTGGAATTGTATCAGAGAGGCACTCATTTTTCACAGAGTTCCCCAATACCTCCACCGCATTGTTGGGGTTTATCTGACGGATAGAGCCGTGATCTACCCGAGTCGGGCAGGATATGGAAGGCGAGAAATGTCGTGCGGTGTTCCACAGGGTTCAGTGCTGGGTCTACTCCTGTGGAACATTGGCTACGACTGGGTGCTGCGCGGTGTGCTCTTGGGAGGGGTCACAGTGACCTGTTATGCCGATGACACCCATGATCGTAACGGCGCGAGGAAAGACACACCGTGACGCAGTCATAAAGGCCACGGCCGGGGTCGCACAAGTCGTTGGGAGAATTCAGCGGCTGGGTCTTGAGGTGGCTTTACATAAATCGGAGGCCCTCTGCTTCCATGGGCCCCGAAAGAGGACACCTTCGGGATCCAGCATAACTGTGGGAGGTGTTCGCATCGGCATCAAGCCCTCGATGAAGTATCTAGGGCTTGTCCTCGATAGACGATGGGACATCGGATTTCACTTCGGAGTCTGGCCCCTAAACTCATAGGGACTGCGGCTGCTCTGTCGCGGCTACTACCTAACTTAAGAGGGCCCGACTCCTCTTGTAGGAGACTCTACATCGGAATCGTGCGGTCAATGGCCCTTTACCAACTTGTGACGGAACACCGTGTGGTTTTATTTGGTTCGAGTCCGACATACCACTTCACTATCAGCTCCGGTGAGGTGATGACCCGTGGGGGTTTCCACACGACAAAAAAAAAGTATTTATTGTAATACATATTCTTATTTTGGCTACAAATATTGACCACTGATAAATCTACAGTAGGTGAATCGCCCGTTACTTCAATCAACCTGATTAAAATAAAAATTATAATTGAATAAACCGTAGTTGGATCTCCTTTATGGTTTCATATCAGATTACTCATAGAAAGACGTCCTTCTCGAGTGCTTCGACCACGTTTAAATTTATTATACCTGTTTTAAACAGTGGCACGAGGTGAAGCTTCGTAATAAAATGCCAATCGAAGTCTATCAAAACATTGTAGTTGGGTAAGACTGCAACGAATGACGTAATAAATCTTTAAGCAATAATTTTCTCTAGTTAAATCCATTTAGATGCACGACTGGCACTTTTTAAATTGGCGTCAATTTAAAAAAAAAAAAAAAAAAAACAAGTGCAAAAGTTCCCAATTCGTTTCTTACATGCCTATTTTAAAAACTTACGGTGTGACCCACGTACAGCTCTTGAGTTGGAGGTGTCCATTGGCGACGGTTGTCACCAGTTGTCACTTACTATCAGGTGACTTGTTTGCTCGCTTGCTCTCAAAGCCATAAAAAAAGTATTTTTATGATTCCATTCATACGATATTTTGATTGAGATTGTCAAAAAATATTATTTGAACAATTATGCAAATCATACCTATTCCCCGCATGTAAATTGCATTATAAAACTAAGTCGACTGAAATTTATAGCTGCATGCTGAACTCCCTGTCGCAGAACAAGAGTTCCGGGGGAAGCCAACAAATACTAAATCAGTTCGCACCACTCTAAGCCTCGTATAGCAATAAATACTGCGCTAAAGATTACAAAACATTAGGGAGGGTGGTAGTACGTTAATAGTTACATCATAGCTTTTAAAATAGTAAAATACTTGTGATTTATAATATAATATTTAGTTTCCTTTGGCATGAAGAAATCGTTATTATTAATCAATATACATACATATGAATATTTTTTTAGGTTGAATACCAACACGGCCAATTATATTTTTATAGACAGTTTTTTTCTCTCGAAATAATGGTTATTTGCGGAATCATTGCGTTGAATTTAATTAACCTAAATTTAATGAATAACCTATTGATTATGCGTGGGAGAGAGAATCCATAAATAACTAATATTAAACCTACATAAACTCACGCCCGTATATCCGAAGAGGTAAGCAGAGGCTTATTTAACACCCACAATTTACCGGGCCATAGATCAGTCCCCCCACGTAACAGGGGGCATGCCTATTGCCGTCATCCGAGCACTTTGGGAATTAGATTTTAAAATTAGGAATATATTGAAAGGAAAGGAGTGGATAGAAAGGGATGGAAAGGAATTATAACTTATACAAATGGATTAAGAAGTATAAGCAACAGCTCAAGCAAGTTGCATTTACTTTATAGCCATATTTTTAATCCTCTGAGGTCAGCTTTACACTATATGGCATTTTTAATAACTAATATCTATAACGATATGTTATAATTTCTAGAAAAACACTATCTTTTATTACTGTTTAACCTGTGCATGTCATCGATACGAAATGTACCATACTTATAAAATAGCCATGCGTTATTCCCAAACAGGAGCAAGCGTGTGTCTGACGAACCGTGCAAAATGATAATTAAGAGAAACCGCTCAGTCATCGTTAATACGATAGCCGGCCATGTAAATTACAACGAGCGCGCGGTGTTTATAACAATGCCGTCGCTCGATGGTTTTCATTAAAATTTAATACAATGAAAACGCAAATAAGTCTACATAAACATTTTATTTCGAAGTTGATGTTCTACAAGGTGAGCTAGACAGCTATGTTGCACAATATAACCCTTCAATGGTTGTCTTTAATATTGCGTTATATGTACGCCATGAGTCCGCTGTTTTCGTATAGACTTCGAATATAATATACCTACGCTAGTAATACGAAATTACGGAATACAAAAAAGAAGGTCGATAATCTATTTTTTATGTTTTTATGTAGTTACTAACTTCCTATTATTACTAATATATTAAAAATACAAATTTCTTTGTTTATTCATTAGTATAAGTGTGTATATTTCAGCTTTAGCTGGTTCTTTTTATATTGGATTGAGTATTTATTAATGAACAATATAGGCTATGAAACCTTAAGCTACAACCCTGAGGACCGGAGCAGTGACCGTAAATGCAGATGAACCGGTCGAGAACGGCTAGTTAATAAAAATTGACTTTTTATATGTATATAATTATGCACTGAGCTTGTCGTATCATATTCTGTGTCATAATTTAGATAGTCATTCCTGTATTTACCGAAGTATTTTTTTTGAGCGCTATAGCCATCGATATTATACAAGGTCGTCATGATTAAAAAGAACAAAGTCTTAGGTACGGGTATAACTTCACTCAAACTTATGATTTCACGTACACAACAGCTTGGATTACGGAGAATTGCAGTACGCCCTTTGAGAGGTTATGCTTTAAGTCTACACGTCGCTAAAAGATGTTTATAGAGTGTAAAATATTTGTAAGCAAGAAACTTTTCTAAAAAACCTTTTCATGTCTTTTAAAAAATGCAAAGTTGACACGGGTGAGCGGCGTTGATGACTGACATTGCGTCGCTCTGGGAATGTGGTATAGGAGGGTGCTCCATCCATTGAGTACGAGTACCGAAGTAATGTTCATGCAAAGGGTCGTAGCTCATCAGCTCATTCGCAGCTCAACCGTACACTATTCAACGTAAATTTTGCAGAATAATTTTTCACACTTTAGGTATTCACTGGCGTTTTTTGGGATGCTTTCAACATGAAGTATCTACTTGCCGCTTTTATGTACACAATTTGCTGTATAGGTTTACTTTGTAATAAATGAGTAAAGTACTTATACTTTAAAGATTATTAGATTATTATTTGGCTGAAGTTTATTTAGTTCTTACTTAGTGTCTTAATATTTTCGGTGATTTACAGTTTGCATGCATACTTGTCATACACTTTGCACGGGTATAGAAAAGGACATGGAGTGCTTTTCATAGAAGTTTTAATTGAAAGAAGTATTGTATCTGTATATGTTGATTGACGAAGTTTACATTAAAAATAAGAGTAGCCGCGTGAATAAGGTGGTTATTCTATAATGACATTATTTTCGTATGTTTTATCCACGGATTATACCATGCAAAGTGGTATGTTGACATCGAGTCTCCTAACGTTCCAATGAAGACGAACGAAAGATATTTTTTACTCCAGGAGACACCAGGAATATCCTAAAAAGAAACCGCCAGAAACAATATGTAGTAAATAATAATGATATATATTTTATTTATTTCTAGTAATCTAACATAAATACTGGTCGTATATAATTATACACCATTATAAACATCGGAAGGGCAGTAAAGAGGTTAGTTTATCAGTATTTAAACAAAGTTTTAAACTAGTTGATCATTTAATTTTAATTTTTTTTGTGACTCTTGAGTTATGGGTGTCCATGGGCGGCGGTAGTCACTTACCATCAGATGTCCCGTCTGTTCAATTGCCCCTTATCCCATAAAATAAAATAAAATATACACGAATACTAACGAAGAATTAGCACAATATTTATAGGATAAATGTCTAATTCCTTTAAAACATTTTAAAGGACTTTGTTAAGGGTATCATTGGTAGAGTAATGGTATGTCTAATAGATTTCTATTGATACCGTATTGATATACTTATCTAGTTTTTCTTTTTAGTTCTTTATTCCGTTCAGAGCATTAGGCTTGGAAAACTAAAATCTAACTGATTCGCTTTGATGTCTAATGTGATATTGACGCAATCGAAATATAAGATAGATGGTACGTATTTTTCAATATTGGCTTGGAACGCTTCCTCAAGTTATTCTTCAAAAGAGTGCAGCCCGAATATGACACTTTAAGATTGTGAGGGCGCGCCTAGTGGCTCTGGAGTGTCATTTCGCTAACACATTGTCTAGCGTCATTGTCTGCCGCCGCGGCTCTCTCGTTACAGCGACGTTCAAGTTTTTATTTACGCCCAAGTGCACTCTCCTTCTGTCACGTTGAGAGCTGAATTAAGGTTCTCATCGTTGATATGGGATCATTCAACCCGAGAATATCGAATTACCCGCACACTGGGCGCTTTGTTGCACGTGATGTTTCTTTTGTACAGTATGGTTGCGATATGTATGCACTGCCCCGTATCGTTTACTTACAAAGTCAGGTTTCTTATAATCAATGTTTTATATTATACTAATATGTAATAAGTAGACGTCGAACTTAAGGTACGGGATCGAGTAACTCTACAGGTACATATTATATCCGATGAAAATAAAATAATAATCACTAACATTAGCAAAAAAGTGTTTCATGATTCAGAACATAAATGCATTGCTGTTTGAATTGGTGTGATTAGTTAGGTAACTAAGATTTCAGACTATTTACAGGTTTATTTCTTGTTTTCAGAGTAGGTTAATAAGTTTTATTCAACATAGTTTAAGTACTGATATAGATATTAATATACACAAATCATTAAGTACAAAGCTATCTAAATACATTAGAGTTTAAACAATATAATAAAAACAAACTTCAATAACATTTCCAAAACCTAGTGAGTACTTACTATAAGTTAAGTATAATACACAAAATATTAGTAGGTATAGTTTTAAAAATATCTATCTGTGTTTCTGGCATTCAATAGTGTACGTCACAATCGTTTTATAGAAAATTAAATTTAGAATAAATCATTTTGAAGCGTTGAGCTCTTTAATAATAGGGTAAACTTTTTGTTTGTTAAAAACTCACTGACTGAGCATGGAAACTGAGTCCTGTATTTTAATACTCCGTGTGGTCCTCTACTTCGTAAATACAAACCTCTTCGTTGCAGACTCTTTGAACCTCAATTTTGCCTCTAATTCTATTTAAGTTTACAACTTTTAAGTTATTTGATCTATGCTATTTTATTTTAGTGTTCAAGCAAAACAAAACTGTAGATTATGATGAGAGGCTATATGAAAGTAAGACATAATTATGTCTTAGATTTCGAAGACCTTATTATTTCAAATAAAATCATAAAACAAAACTTCTATTTCTTTGTGAGAGAATAATGAGGTCGACTTCTAATTGACACAGTTTTTGTTTAAGTTTTTTAAGGATATTCTAGTATTGTATGTCTTCATGTTCCGTCAAGTTCTGTCTTCAGTATTGTTGTCATAAAACCATATGACAATGTTTTTTATAGCTTGGAGCTAGGAGGCACAGCTTTCCGTTATGCTTTTATGACCTAGCCGCAGTAATATATCTTAGCCTCAAGCAATAAGTTCAATCGCATGGATTAAATGCGATCTTCAACTTAGCAGTAACTAAATATCGTAACATTTAATAAGAATTATAGTACTAAAACACAAAAATATGGGTGAAGTTTATTATGTTAATGCGCTTGTTTTGACTCAGGTGCTAATCCACATACATACATACGTACATATACTCACGACTATATCCACGAAACGGTGGGCAGTGGCGTATTATACACCCACTTTTTGGAGACTCCAATTTAGTCCCACTGACGTAATAAAGGTCGAGCCTATTGGTAAATACGCATACCTACACACGCTTTTAGCCTCGCACAACCAGCCTATGGAACAATGGTCGCCTGCCGTATTTCCGGACCGATACGACCTTCAAACCTTCAAGAAAAGAGCTTACTCCTACTTGTTGTGGGTGTCCATGGGCGGCGGTAGTCAATTACCATCAGGTGACCCGTCTGCTCGTTTGTCCCCTATCGCATTAAAAAAAAACATACATTCATAAACTTCCGCCTTTGCCCCTTCGAGGTAAACAGAGACAACAGCTAGCCACTTAATTGAAAAACAATTTTGTCATATATAAAAATCTGTTATAACTTACGTACCTACTAGTCAATATTCATCATTCGTCCTATTTTTTAATTTCAATATTTTTTATTTATTTATTTTTTCAACGTGAACGCACAGAATAAATAGTGAGCTTATTACGCGACCGGCGACGGAAATTGAATCTGGAGCTACGCACTTTCCGGTTGCCGCCGCGCTTCCGATTCACTTGCTTCTCGGCCGCCCCTTGTGTTACCTTTTATTGCAAGTTTTAACTTATTTATGAATATTTATCTAAGATAACAAAACGTAAAAAAACAAAGTCACTTTCTTTGTTGGTAAGCTTTCTTGTACTTTACTTATAAACTCACGTCTTAAACGTCACTTTCCATGAGGGTGAGCTGGAAGACAAAAGCCTATTCCAAAAACCAATAAATAATTGTTGTTGAAAAAAAAAAATTAGAGACGATATTAAAAAAAAATCACTAACCTTCTCTTAATATATTACTTTGGCAGACCTGTGCATAGTGGCCAGAGGCCAGAGTTATGTAACTTCAAAGGTATACTCTCTTCTGTTACCTTCTGCCTGCTACCTTCTGTTTACTCGATGTATTACTATTTGTAATTATAGTAGCGGGAGCCACGGTGTTGTTCGTACAGATAGATACAGATCGTATAAAAAAAGATACTGCAGCCATTAAGTATTGAAAAACATTATAATAGGGTTTAACACATAATTATTTCTCAATAATTTTCATTTGATCCTGAGACAAAGGTAACCAAATAAAAAAGGTTAATTTTTTTTTATTAAGTAGATAAGTTGGCTTATGTATTTCATATAGTTGATGATTAAGGAATTTAATTGGTACTTAATTGAAGATGATACAGGCATAGGCATAGCTTTCATAAATTTCCGTTCGTAAATTGATAAAAACGCCAGATGCTATGTTGCTCGTTCGTCGAAACGTTCGCGTCGTATAGTTAGTAGATTTTTTTCCAATTGAAAATTGATTTACTATTGTGATGATGATTGTGAGGGAGATACCATAATACTTCTTATATCAATGTTTAAAAATTTCGTAAATTTGGAGAACAGAAACGATATTAAAAAAAAATCTCATCATGAAGTGAGCTATCCTGGGCAGATTTGCCCATGTTTAAAGTCTGTTTGTCGAGGAAACAATGGTCCACTAACTTCTCAAACAAATATTTTGTGGTGTGTGTCATATTTTTATGCTGTGTTGTCTCATTTTCAGAAATCTTCATGATTTTTCTAACTCTACATGTTTACTATTTAAGATTGCAGCTTTTTGTAAGGTTGTGTAAATATTTTCTTTAAGGTCTAATAATTTTAAGCTATAGAGGAGATAATTTGGAATAACATAAGTTTTTGAAATGACTGTAGGCACAACATATAATTTTTGTTGTTTAAAGATTCTAGTAACTTTGTTTTTAAGTACTGCGTATTTGCTTACTTTTTCCATTAATGGTCTCCTGTAAGTTGTGTGTGTTGGGTACTGCAATATCTATTAAGTATGTTATTTTCTTAATTTTACCTTGTAGCGTTGTATTGGGTATATTGTAATGTACTGTTTGTCGGTGAGTATAGCGCGGTCATAGTAGTGTTTGTAGGTATCATTTTCCAAGACATCTGTGGTGTGTATTTGTAATAGGGTGTTTTTTGTCTTTGCCTTTGCAAATTTTTGGTGAATAACGTGCTAGTTTGTTATATCTGTGAGTGTAGTCTGATTTGTCATTTGTTGTTGTTGGGTCTTTTATTATAAATTTCTTGTAGTTTTTGTGTTAATAATCTGGTTTTTATCATCTTCTTCATCAGCCTATCGCAGTCCACTGCATGACATAGGCCTATCCCATTGCACGCCACTTCGATCTATTTTCGGCTTCTCTGTCTTGTATAGCTATAGTATAAATCCTTCAGTTTCTGGAAACAAATTACCGGTATTGACGTGCAATTGTTCTAAATCAAGAGGATGCCACCCATGTAGTACTTTCTTCTTCTTAGATAAAAAAAACAATATACCTACCTAGTGAATTTTAAATTTTATTAACTGAATGACATTTTCCGATTTACTAAATCTTTCCCTTTTTTTAATGCGATAGCCCCCTATCGCATAAAAAAAAACGAGCTGACGGGTCACCTCATGGTAAGTGACTACCGCCGGCCATAGACACCCGCAACTCAAGAGTCACAAGTGCGTTGCCGGCCTTTTAGGTAGGAGTACGCTCTTTTCTTGAAGGTTTGAAGGTCGTATCGGTTCGGAAATACGGCAGGCAACAATTCGTTCCATAAGCTGGTTGTGCGAGGCAAAAAGCTTCTGGGGAAGCGCACAGTGGTGGAATGCCAATCGTCCAGGTGATGGGGATGGATATTTTGTCGCGTAGGACGATGGCGGAAACCAGCAGCCGGTATAAGTCCGAACAATTCCTCTGAATACTCCCCATGATACAAGCGATAGAGGATGCAGAGTGAAGCTACATCTCTACGCAACGCCAAGGTGTCAAGTCGATCAGAAATATATTGGCAGTCGATGATGCGAGTCGCTCTCCGTTGAATGCGGTCAAGAGGGAGAAGTTGGTACTGGGGTGCACCTGCATAGAGATGAGAACAGTATTCCATGTGCGGCCGAACCTGCGCCTTATAAAGTTGCAGGCGGTGGGCCGGAGTAAAATACTGTCTCGATCTGTTTAGCACACCAAGCTTCTTCGAGGCTAATATGGCCTTACTTTCTAAATGACCGCGAAACTGGACTTCGCTTGATATATCGACGCCAAGGATTCCGATACTGGCTGATGCAGTTAGGGAAGTGCTCTCAAATTGAGGTGATACGACTAATGGCATCTTTTTAGCGGTGAACGTGCAAACCTGTGTCTTCGTAGGGTTAAACTGGACTAGGTTAAATCAACCCCAATCTGAAACTTTTGATAAAGAAGTTTCGATTTCAGACACAAGTTTGGATCGGCTTTCGATGACGTTTACCCGAGAAATGTTAGCGCGGCCGGTGAAAAGGGCATCACTCGTGCTATCGTCTACATAGCAATGGATGCTGCTAATCTGCAGCATGTCATTGATATGCAGAAGAAACAGCGTGGGTGATAGCACACAGCCTTGTGGGACACCAGAATTAACAGACTTAGAGTCGGAGCATGCACCGTCAACAACGACCTTGATGCTTCTGTCTGTAAGAAAACTGGTGAGCCAATTGCACAGTTTCTCGGGAAGCCCATAGGAAGGAAGCTTCGCAAGGAGCGCTTTGTGCCAGACCCGATCAAAGGCCTTCGCCACGTCCAAACTAACGGCCAACGCTTCCCCCTTGGTCTCGATCGCCTGTGCCCACCGGTGAGTCAAAGATCACTAGCTGAACCCGACTGGTGCCCAAGAAGATCACTAGCTGAACGACCCCGACGGAAGTCGTATTGTCGATCATTGAGGAGCTGGTGGTCTTCTAAGTACCGGAGAAGCTGGCGGTTAACAATGGATTGATGATGGCTATGGGTAGTTTGACGGATTCTAGCGATCTCATTTTTTAGGGATTGGGTGCACTAGAGCTGTCTCCCATGAGTTCGGGACTACGCCAAGACAGTAGGACCAGCAATTACTCTTTTGAGGGACCTGGAGGCAAAGTTAAATTGTTTATTTAATGTGCTGGTCTTTACATCCCGTGCTGTCGCTGCATTAGCCGATGCTTGGTAACATTCCTGCTTTCGGCGGGACGCCGCTTTGCAGGTTGGACCAAACCAGGGCTGAGACTTGCCACCTGTGGGAATAAGGGAGAATGAAATGAAAGTTCCATACCCTGAAGCGCAACATCAGCGACAGAGTCGCCATTGGGCGGCATTGACATTGGGATCATCCGGCGACAAGCAGACCTGCCTCCATGGGTAGGATACAAAGAATATTCGCATTCCACCCCAGTCTGCTGACCTATAGTGCCATACGCGGCGATTGCCTGTAACTCGCAGCAGTGAGTGAAAAAGTAGCACCATACTCCTAATCAGGCAATGGTCCGAAGAGCCAAGAGGGGCCTCAACGGATACTTTATAACCGTCAGGATGTGAGGTCGGCAGAAGATCCAACGTGGCTTTCTGTATCTGGGATTCGCGTAGGCATTGCTACCAGCTGCGTCAAGCCATATGCCAAGGCGAAATCGGGAACAGATCTTCCCGCTTGACCAGTTTTGCGTGAACCAAGCCAAGTTCGGCGTGATGGGCGTTAAAGTCGCTAAGATTCACGATCTCTGCGGATGAGACCTGCTGGAGCACTGAGTCTGTAGCCATTTGGACGTGGTCGATGAGCCGGTCCGTTTCGGCATCACTGGGACCTGTAGAGGCATACGTAGATGCGGGGATGGTCCTTGCAGTCTACACGCAGCCATAAGATGGAGAGGTCCTACCTTCAAGATTGCCGAGGCGGCGAGAAGTGATATCATCTCTAACGTACACGCATACACCAGCCTTAGGAACAAAGGAGTATTCCAGTCCGTACCCAGGGTAGCAGAGGTAGAATTTGTCCGCCTGGGATGATATCTGCGTCTCGGTTAAAAAGAGCGAGGCCGGCTTTGCTGTCTCCAGGTGGTGGTGGACAGTGTCGAGGTTAAAATGTAAGCCCCTGATATTACAAAAATCCACGGTAAACGTGACAGGGGGTGCCATGGTATGCCTTCTCTTGCCCCGAGCAGATTTTGAGAGCGCAGTTGAGCCCCCCTCAGAGTACGAGGGGCAGCCTGTGCGTCCACGATCAGGTATATTCCGTACTGAGGGTGGACTTCCAGGGGGGGATTTTCCAACGTTAGCGCTGGTACCCCCTGGGGTATCCTTTTTGTTAACAGCGCTGTCATTAGGGGGGGTGGGGGATTTTGGGCCACCGGAAACCTCACTCATTTCGGGGAAATGCAACGCAAGCGTTACTTCAGAACCGGTTTTCTGTGAGGCCGTGGTATCGCACCGGTCGAGCATTCGTGCCTAAGCATGGCTCTACCACGTACAAATGTTTCCTTTGCCTAAGCTATTTTAAAATTATGCTTTTCCATCATTGCGTACATGGATAGAGATAAAATTGCCTAAACACCGTATTAGGTAGGTATTCCTTTTTTTAATCATTCTTAGTTAAGTTTATTTGTTAGATCATAGATTATATAGAATTTTCAAGACGCAGTCTTGTGGACAGGCACTTTTAACACATTTGAATCAATTTAACGGTCAATTCAACGAATTTCTGAACCTATTATTAGAAGGATACGCATATTGCAATGGACAAATATTTGTTGTGAATAAACTTATTAATAATATCTGAATTTAAGTTTGCATAGACATTCGATACCAATGTTGCGACTAGACCTCATGTCGAAGGTTTACATAATTTTGTCGTATATGCAAAACTATAGTGATGACGATTATTAGAGTTTGCGGAAAATAGAAAGGAGTTTATTTTTGTATATGTTTACAACCCTATATGTTAAACGCGGTGTTTTTCATGTCGTGGCAGCAAGTTTATACATGCTTTATGTCACTTTTACAACAAGCAAAATTATTTACTGTGTGGTTCTCGGCGTAATAGAATCTCTTGGGTGTAACTCTGATTAAATTATGATGTGCTAAAAGTGGGCGTTTGAAAAATCTCTGCATATCTTTTAGCGCGATTGTATGGAAAAGAAACAAAAAAAAACCCTAGTGCATTACATACTTAGGTACTTTACTTATATACTTGTCTGATATAATGTCACTCCCACTCACACTGCCAGTTGCATGCAAAACCTATTGCATGACAAAGAAACATCACACATACATATGTATATATACTTATATTCTTATACATACACTCGAAAATATAAACCTACTTTTTGTGCTGTCGAGTAAAGAGCTTGAGCCGTTGCGTCGTCGAGCAAGAGACAAAAAATGTCAAAGCACGAAAGAGAAGGAGAAAAATATACAAAGCAAAGTTAACTACGGGTGACAAATCAAGATTTTAAGACTTCTCTGGTTTACACGTGATATCTCTGAGAGATAAATTAATGGTAAAAATTGTGCTTTAATATATTTTAGAAAGTATTCTTTATCTTAATCCGAGGAAATAAGCAGTCAAAAAAAGGGGAAATCTATGTAAGTTTTCGGCACCTTATCATGTTTCTTGTAAATACCTGCAGAGGATAAATTCTTTTAAAACAGGGGCTGTTAATATAAGACTTAAAAGACATTTAAGACCTTACAGTAATCATATAAGTAGCTCCTTTCTAAAGGAACAATAACCAAAAAAGGATTTTACCAAGACTTCCTGCTGTCGTTCGAAAACTATTATTTTTACAAGTTTCCCATACCTATTTAGGTATGAAACCTTTATTCAAAACAGAAGTATTAATTACACATAACTTTGTTTTATTACTTTCATTTCTTCAGCGTGTTTCTTTTTCAGATTTATTAAATGCCACTCCATTAATGTCAATCCCAATGTAACTTAACTTCGCGCACGGGATATTATCACACATATATGAGATTAATTTACTAAAAATTTTCAAATTTTTGATAAATTCATCTTGTTAATATTTAAATTTTTCATTTAAAAAAGGATACATTATTTTTAATTGAAATACCTGTAATATTGAATGTTATTCATTTCACTTTTAATTATTAGTGATTATAAATATATACTTTTTAATTCGTGATGTATAATAAATAAATATGCCGGACGTCCGTCATTGTTTGGCATCTGGCGAGCCAAAACGATCGCATAAATGCGCCATGAATGCAATACAATTTGAGATGATACATCATTCAATACATATTCAATTTCATACGAACAATGTTTTCCGGGGTATATGTATTTATCTCAGTGGCAAATTATAGCTACAGCTACAGCATACATTCATGTATTGGATAATCTGTGTGTTCATCGATTATGCACTGTACCAGATTACTGTACACTCTGTGGTAGGATTTTTTTACTACTACCTAGGTGAAAAATATAATTCTTTTCATAAACAAATTCTATTGCAGAGGTTCTGGTGGAATATAAATATAGTCGCTAAATTTTCAGTCGCCTTCACATTTTTTTATGAATTTCCGATAATTTAAGCATGAAGTAAAAGCATGTAGTTAAGAAGAAGTTACAGTATGTATGAACAAAAAATAATAATAATAAAACACCTCACAACCTATATTGTAACATATTTATTTTACCTTTCTTTGTTGTTTGTAAATGAATCAAAATGACGAATAAAGGAAGATATCGTTTGTTACACAATTACCCAAAAGAAAAAAAAAAGCAGACCACCTACTGCGATTAACTACCATCATATAGACGGTTCCCTGTCGTCTACCCGCTGTGCTTGCACTGCTAAATGAATATTCGTAAGTGAAACCCCAAGAGGATACAAAAGAGGCGATACAACAAGCAACTTGTTATAAATTGTAAACATTACCTTGATAGTAACTGTGATCAAGCCAAGGTTATCCTTTAACAGATGTTCAAAGTAAGTTATAATAATTAGGACATTCAACACTTTTTAATCTTCTTTAGAATGTAGGTAATCCCTCTTAAAATAAGGGTCTATAGAATTCAAAAACCTCCAAAAGCAAAATGAAATTCTCAGGAATGCAGTTCTAAGGCTTTCCATTAGGTGAGTCAGAAAACAAATGCCTATTCCAATATCAAATTTAAAAAAGCGACAAATGCGAATTATAAAACAAAACTACAAGGATTAGTTAAAATTGAGACTACAAATATAGGTGCAATTGACTGATATATCGATATATCACTGTGTGTATTCTTTTTTTATAGATTGTTTAAAGCGTGTTCGTTAGTGAGCTTTTACATCCAAAGATGTTAACTGAATAATCCGGAAGATTCAGATAACAAAACCAAATGCAAGTTGTTTGTGTAGTTACAGAAAATTACGTGAATTTTCGTGGTAACAATGTGTGCAGGAAGATCGTTTACGTTCCGGCCATAGGATATGAAGAGTACATTATTATTTTATGATATACGTACCTGTTGAAGGTATCATTGAAATAGTTTAATCGCTTTTAAAATGAAGTAACCAAAATAAAGTGAAGTTTTTATTTCGACCATTGATATACGAATACTTTAGTATGATGTAGCGTTGATGTAAATAAAATAAAAACAGTCTAATTTTAATTTTATTCTAAAAAAAAATCGATTTTTTGAAATCATTAAAGTGAGTTCATCATAAGTATTATTTTATATAACTAGTTGGATAATCTAGTTGTCATTAGAAATGGGTTTGGCTACAGTTATAGACAGAAAATATGTACCAAAGCCGAATGTGGAAACAAACGTAAGAATTACCTAGTTTTGTCTGCGTTTTTATTTACTCCCCCGGTGGTACAATGCGTCTATAGCTTAAGGTATATAGTGGTATGTTAGCGACTTAGTGGTATGGAAAGTTTAACAATTCAACTTATCCTAAAACATAATTATCATAATTATTCTTTAAAATAATATGACATTCTGACATCGTTGTATCTGCTATAACTATCCTTATTTGGGCCATCAATCTTACCTACCAATTTATCGCTAATAAAATATTTCCGATGCCGTTTTCTGAATGTAGCTGGAAATCGTAATTTTCTCGGAAATCGAGGCAATGTGGTCTGTCCGGCCGTGCTATACTGTTTAAGAGTGAAGCTTCCGAGAGGGAGGGAAAGTGGCGATGTTTGGCGTTGTGCCAACGCTCGCCGTCTCTTGAAACCAACAAAATTTATTAATTCCACCTAATTCGTTAATTATATATAGCACACGCTACAAATATTAACATTTTTGTCATCGAAAGGATTAAGGATAACCAATTAATTGGTAAATACCTTTATGTAACTGGTAATAAATACGTGAATGTTTTATTTTATCGCTTGTTGTATGCCATAAAATGGATGATCATTATATACTGATATTCATTACTGGAGCAAAAGGGTATCAATATTTTTTTCGGCATTTTGACGGTTTACTTTAGTTTATTAATGAAATATATTCTATTTTGTGTCATACATAAAAAAATAAATAAAATTCATTAGATGCATCAATATCAGCAAGTTTAACTCAGAGTACTTTAAACGTAGTCTTTAATTATTTTTTAGAAGTGACACAGGTAATTTTAATTACCAGTAAATAATTTATACATAATATATTTTTTTAATTTATTTAATCGTTTCAGCGACATCTCTTGATAACGAGAGAGATAATGGGCCATTTTCTAATTCAAATATTGATTTTCAAATAATTAAATTAAAAAAATTGGCCCACATGTTTCTGAAGTTCGATTTCTATTGGTGATTTAATTTAAATTCAAAGCATACAACGATGTGTTGCTGAGTCAACAGAATATGTTTGTTTGTTGAGGCCGCACGAGGACTGTCAACATACGCCCGCGCGTCGAGCTCGACTGTTGTGCCATGTGCTTTGCTAACACTCACCTATTTACTACAAGCAAAATACAGCAATGGTAGAGTATACCACATTAGCAAACTACCTGTTTACACTATAATAAGAACGTAGGCAATTATAAAGACTACTATTCAAAATCTTAGTCGTTGTTAACAATTTGTTTCATTCTCAGTTTATTCAGAAACAAATTAATAATTTGAAATGGTAAATTAGGTATTTGGTTGGATACTTAAATATTTGAAAGCCATAGGCGGGTTTGGGTACTTCATTGTTCTATGTTTCGGTATGATAAGTTTCAAAATTACCTTATACTAAGTTTTAAAATTGAAATATTTACAATGGATAGTTGCATAATTATAAATTTGGCTCAAACACAAAATGTTGTTGGTGGTGACAGTTGTCTGTTTACGTGACAACGTAACAGATTTCCAATCAAAGTCGACGGTGCGAAAGAGATTCTAATAACATTCAAAACTCGTCCCGCGGGAGTCGGTGTCAGTTTAATTACGAGCCTCGCGGCTGGGATACGCCGGGCGCCGTCTACACCGGCATCACAACGGATATTTTTTTGTGTGGGACAAAGGACGATTAAAAAGTTCGTAATGAAAGTCCTGCATCGAAAGCAAAGGGTTAAGACACAACTGAATATATTCTAAATTATATACATACGATAAAAGATTTTAAACAGTTATCAATTTATAATTAATATATGATTTTACACATTAGAGATAAAATCAAACTTTCTTTCAATGACAGTTTTCGTTCAAAGTTCTACAATGGAGGCTCTTCAATCCATAGGGAACTTGTAATTAGTATTAAAATACAACCATACAGTCAACAAGAAGCATAACATACGAGCAGTCGCAAGAGAAATAAGATGAATAAATCGACCCACACCATATAAAGCGAGCTTAACTAGCTATTACGAGAAGAGTTAAACTTTTCACCTTCCCGTCTCTCCGCCTGTCAAAAAGTTTCCAATTCTATTCACTGATTAACTCCATTCTGGCATATAAAAAGAAAAGTTTGCATACACACAGTACAGTACAGTTGTAGAAGCGTACGATCTGTTTTTTTTTTTTTTTAAATTCTGTAGTCGCTGTTGTTTCACTTTAAACAAATAAGTTTCATAGCATTTGTTTGGTATTGATATGAGGCTTACTATGAGGGCCGAAACATCAAATTCCATAAAAAAATATATTCCTTTTCGAATGCTAGCTGACTATTTTCTGGGGATGTGTGATATTTTTCATTGAAACACTCGTTCGTTAAAATCACTCTATTATTTTACCGAGCTGCTAGTTACCTTTTTGCACATTGCCAACAAAAGCCCATCGAAAAGCAACATCAAAGAGATGGTTCATAGTGATATAGCGGTTCAAATTATTAAGATAAACTCTATAACTTTACACTTCTGACGGCACAGTCAAGGATGATATATACATACCTACACTCACCCCTATATTTCCAGAGGGGCAGAAGCGTCTCAAACGCAACATTTTTGATAAGCATAAGCCTATTGCAAGCTTCCGGGCCACTATATGACTGTGGATATACCCGTAACAGTTCAATTCCTTAGAAGCCTTTTATGGCACCATCGCAAAGAAAAATGTGATGGCCTTATACTATTTCACCAAAACCCACACGGCTATCAAGAACATGTTCGCGGCAAGGAGAATTACCCTTAATATAGTGGTAAAACAAACCGCTAGGAACACATCAGTACCTGTAACAAAAACAACATTTTAAATGCTATAATTGTTTAAAATTTAACGACGTACATACTTACGGTTTTTTCAGGTGATCATTTACATAATTTGAGCGGCGTAGATGTGCTTTCTGACCCAACCATACGCAGAGATGGTAATGGTATTTGGAGTGTAACAAAATGAGCGCGTAACGTTAAAATGTCGCCCACGAGGCCGCTTTGTATGCTACAGGAAGAGAAACAGATAACAGGTGAGGATGCCGGTTCGGAATTGATGCCGTTATTTGAAAAACGCTCTGATAAGTCCCCTCCGGTCCCAAATAAAGGTTGAATTTCAGCCGACGGATAAAGGTTTCAAAAATGTTCACCTTCATTTAAAGTTTGCGCGAGCGTTGATTAGAATTCGCTTTATTTATTCAAATGCTCGTAAAAAGTTTTTTTCAAACAGATTCATTCTTGAAATTCAAATACGAAGACTACCTTTATATTGAAGTGACAATAAGTTAACTTTATTGTTTATGAGAGCTATTTTGGCTCGTGGCTGTATGTACTGAATATTCACATGCCATCGACGTATTTTCGGTTAGTTAATTATCGGTTGAGCTCGGGTAACGAGCGTTGAGCACAAATATTTACCGCCATTCGAATGCAATATGAAGAGCGTCGTGAATAGCTTTCATGGCTAATGCATAGTTATAGCGTGATGTCTGCTATAGAAACTTAAATTTGTAAACAATGCACAACAGTGCAAATACATAGAGCATGGTTTGGTCGTGTGTTTATAAAATACTGTCAAAATTTTTATAAACTTTGTACTTTACTGTTGCCTTCTATAGACTGCTTTATCTATTACTCTTAGCAGACATCCATTATTTTCTTAACTGCATATATGACATTTTGTTTAACTTATTTTATTATTTTGTAACAACTTTCTTGCGATTTTGTGTACATAATTTTATTATTTATTCTAAATAAATTAAGTGTTGCAGAATTTATTCGCCAGTTAATTTTTTGCTAGTGCCAACAGATTTTAATAGACTCAAAGAATAACTAGAATAACTAGGCATAACAACTAATAGCTGTTTAATATAACTGTGTGTAAGAATATCAATATTCCTTATTTTTTCCTTAAGTTACCTATTTTTACACGAGCACCCAAAAAAGAGTAACATGCTTTCAGTGTTCGTATATATCTGTATATATGTTAGTCCCTTTATTCCACCATGACTAATACCTGAATAAATTCAGATTGCACTAGCCGTAATTTTTTTGAAAAAATATAGAGACATATGATGGTTGTATTTCGCGTAATTATTATTTTGGCAAGGTAGTTGTTATTTAATTTTAAAGATATAACTTTTAGTAAGACATTAACGTTATGTCTTACGATGAGGTTGACATATCCTTATTAGATCGAAAACCTGAAATAAAATGAGAAAAAATTATATTTCAGTTCTGCTTAATAGATTAGAGTTCAAATTTATTTAACTCAATCAAATATAGTGTTTGCTTTATCATAAAAATACATTATTCTTATATTGCGTTTTAATTAAGATGAGGACAGTCTAAACAATGATTTCTCCTTTACCTTTGTCCAACATAACAAAATACGTAGTAAGTTATTACAATGGAAGATTCCAATATTTTATCATTACTATTACTCTCTAAGTTCTCACGTTAAGGAAGCAATAGATTATATTTGATCCAAACAGAACACAGGAATTCACAACCGTGAAAATAACTTTCCTAGTGCAGATATGGCTAACAATCTAGACTATAATTCTCCAGTTACTTCTCAAGATTATATTCAAATGCAAATGTTAAAAGCCACATAATTTAAGGAAAAATGCTCGTAGAATACCTAAGTAATATATTTATTGTGAGTGCATAATGCACGAAATGCATGCGCCAACGCAATGTTTATACCTTTCCCGGTGGAGTTGCGTGGGCCGAGTCTTCTCACAAGGATCTATTTCATACTTATTGGATGCGATATTTTAGTCTATATAACTTTTATTTTATGATTGGAAATCTGTCATGGACTGTAATTTAAATTTCGAAATGAACTCTATCAAATCTATTATTACATATATTCGTAGTTACAGAAATGGAGAAATTACTTTTTATTTCTTTTCTAAATTAACAGTCAGCGACGAAGATGAATATTTAGTGTTAGTTTAGAAAATAAAATTGCGTGACAGTTAATCAAGATACCTTTTTATATTTTTATTTGTTTTGATTTTTTTATGCGATATGGAAACGAGCAGGGTCATCTGATGGTAAGTGACTACCGCCGCCCATGGACACCCGCAACTCAAGAGTCACAAGTGCGTTGCCGGCCTTTCAGGTAGGAGTACTCTTTTCTTGAAGGTATGAAGGTCGTGTCGCTCCGAAAATACGGCAGGCGACAGTTTGTTCAACAGGCTGGCTATGCGAGGCAAAAAGCTTCTAGAGAAGCGCACAGTGGTGGAGTGCCCATGATCCAGGTGATGGGGATGGATATTTTGTCGCGTAGGACGATGATGGAAACCTGCGGCCGCCGGTATAAGTCCGAACAATTCCTCTGAACACGGTGTCAAGCCCATCAGAAATATCTTGGCAATTGATGATGCAAGTCGCTGTTCGTTGAATGCGGTCAAGAGGGAAAGAGGGAAAGTCAAGAGGGAAGTTGCTACTGGGGTGCAACTGGATAGAGATCAGAACAGTATTCAGTTGCAGAAAGTAGTAATGTAACTTGCAATCATTGTTACATAAGCACCTAATTCTAAGCGTTATCTAATATGTAGCAATAAGATTTTTCAAGTTATCAATATTTATTCTTGGTATAGTGCTGATTGCATTTAATTTGTCTGTGTCAGAATGATTATACACATTCTAAGTCAAGTTTCATTTGTTTCCCAGTATGGAATACAATTTACTAAAACGAAATGAATGTAAGAACTTCTTTAAAGAAATGCTTCTTTATAAAATGCTCAATTAAATGTATAGTATAAAATTTTAAATGTACTTTAAACTTTAGCATTTACCAAAGTTTTGAAATATTGCTACTTATGTTTTAGTATAAGACTTTACAAAGAAAATATTTAAGTATAGTAAGTAAATAAATTTGTCTTTAAAAATATTGTCTTTACATTTTACCGACCACAAAAAGAAAGGGGTTTTTCATTCATTGTACGTTTTTATTTAAATCGTTTTTTTGAAGTAAAAACAGTATCCTGGCTGCCTGCAACAATTTCGAATCATTTTCTTTTGCTTTGAGATAAGAAAGTCAACTGTTTACTCATAGATTTTATAAGAGATCACCAAACGCGATAAAAAACCTTTAACGAAAATAGAATCTTGCTAAAGGCATTTATTCTCGATTTTCTTACCCTAATAGAAAAAGAGCCGTAGTAGGTGTCCGGCCGCGCAAAAAAGGTCGCACAGTAGGAAAAAATATTCCGTATTTAGCGTGTTACGGAAAATGAACCACTCGTTTTCACCATTTTAACTTTATAAACATTATTAATGAACAGTAGTATAATAACGCTAAAAGTTTTTTTAGTTTGTTTGTTTAAATGGGCTCTGAAGTTTCAAGCGCCATTTTAAAAATATGTATATGTTTATTTATTTATTTTCTTGATGTCTACCAGCACCTCTTATAGATAAGTGAGATTAATTAAATTATATAATATTTATTCTAATATATAAAAGATAAAGTATTTATCCAGGAATATTATATAATACGCGATAGAAAATCACGCTACAACACTTCTCAACAGGATTTGAGCAGTGACTTAGCATTATTGCACATCTTTGTGGTATTTAAAGATTAGGCCTTAGAAAGCCAGTACTAATTTGTTTTCAGTTCTACAGTATACATATATACTGTACGTATATATACATAATCATAACTCATAAATCGCGGTGGTTGTAATTCATTGTATTATATAAATAGTTTTTTTTTTTTTATTAAGTACATTATAAAATTTTCGATAAGAGAATTCATCTTTCTTAGATATTTATAGATATGGTTTGAATAAAAAATGTTTTACCTCCTTCACTTTACTTTACAGTTGAATGTGTCCACGCCCACGCAGTCACGATTCGTCTTCGAATCGTCTTAGTCTGTCGCTGTATGCAAACGACAAATGACACAGACGTTCACAGAACAAACTACCGGAGTTATCTGATACAACCACTTCGTGACAAGCTTCTCCGGGACTTTAACTCGCACTGTCTAAGGTTCTCGTAGTGAAGGTTTTAAAACAAGTGTTGTAATCATCTGTTATGGAAACTTTTTATTGTGTTCTGTTAACAAATAGATAATCTCTATTATACTTTGACATTTTTATGGTTTTTGCCTTTGAGGCTTTAGAGCCCTGAGAACATACTATTAATGCATACTGTTACGGTGTAGCAAATTGTAAAAAAAGTTTGCAATAAACATAGTGTAACATTAGCCCTTAAAACAATAGACATATTTACTCGTAAATATACATAGCTAGTTCTAGTTACAGGTAAACGACCCAGACTTGCTTGACCTATTATTATACTCCCCAATCCATCTGCATAAGCATTATCCCTTTGCATCTTTTCCATCCTCTCTTTGCTGTCAATATATAATATATATATACTCCAAATTTTCCCATTTAATTCCCAAAAGTGCCCGGATGACGGCAATAATCCTGCTCCCCGTTACGTAAATGGGACTAAATTATAAGCCTCTGCCTACCCCTTCGGGAATGCGACCGTAAGTGTATGTATAAATGTACAAAATTATAATGTAAAATGCTAAAGGATCATCATTAATAATGTAAAATTAATTATCTAATTGTATGTGAATATTTGTTAAATTTAGTTGAATATCTTCTATTTCGTGTTAGATTATTATAATAGTTAAATTATTCGTAGTATCGTATCGTAATCGTACACTGAAACTCCTCAATTCATCCTTATATTTCTTTATATTTTATATTCCGCTCCGTCCAATGGTTGCCTCGAAGAGATCGCAAATAGAGTGCGATAAGGCAATTGTACAAAATTTGTTGTACCATTTTTTTGTTTTTATTCTTAAACTTTAGTTTGTAAGTATATTCATACGATAAGAAAGTTTCCTATGATGTATAATTAAGAGTATATCTATCAATCTTTTCTTTTAAAAATTCAAAAAACATTAATCTAGAAACAATTTTAGAAATGTATGGACAGTGATGTTAACTATGGCAATTTGCGCGGCGTGGGTTGTCGATGAAGTGAACATTTGACGTCAATAATATTCTGACAACTGACAATATAATGGGATAGTGATGGAGTGCCCACGACGTAGTTAGCGTCACTTCAAACCAAAACAATCAGTTATATTATTCCACATCTTGCTTCAAATTAAAGCTGGTCTTATATCTACCAAATAAATGTAATATAATAATATGTATAATATATGTGTTCGTCACAACTTTCTGACTTATTATACTAAATGCTTACGTGTGTTTGTTTGTTAATTATCCATTTACTTATTAATTACTGAAAAGATCATCACAAAATTTTCATCACAGGGTGTACAGAACAAGACATAAGGTAAGCTCGAAGATAAAAGCCTACTACAATAAATGCATGATTGGCCTGTTGGTCTAGTGCTTAGTGATCCTGACTGCTAAGCTGCGGTCGTAGGGTCGATTTCCATCCAGGTCAATTATTTGTGTGATGAGCACGATTATTTCTGTGTCTGGGTGTAATCTATAATACGTATGGAAATCAATTCAATTCAATCAAATCAAAATCGTATTTTTGAATTATCAAGAGAGAAAGTCAGTCAAGAAACTATTTGCATGTTCCAATACGTAGATCCTATGGAGAAGTACAAGCAAGACAATCGAAGGAAACTATGTATTTAGGAATATATAATTATGTTTATCAGCAGGCTGGATGCCATAATACGAGAGTTATTAAAAACATTAAAACAGAAATAGGTACTTATTATGTACTAAAAAAACTGTTCCAGAGCTCTGGGCAGCTAGTAGTTCAATAGCTTAACCATATTTAAGAGCCTACGACTAATAAATGTACAATAACATGGACTATTTTGTCTCTTTACGTATCTTAAAAGTCACCACCTCATGATATAATGTCAACGGCAGTTACTAAACTTAATAAAGTAATTAAACTTAAGAAACCCTTTTTATAAATAGTTAACACTTAAAAAAAAAAAACGAAATCATAACCTTCAATGCTTCTTTCCAATTTCTTTGGTGCGTGCAATTTAAACACTTACTTGTAATTTTCCTAGTAATCAAATTAACACGTCCTGGTTAGCTTTCAATGAGACAACCTCCGGAGTATGCTCTTTCGAATGGAAATATATTTGAAATTCGACTATTGGCAGAGAAATCGAACAGTCGAACATTGGAGGAGGTTCTCCTCCTTTTTTGAAGTCTGTTAAAAAAAACGAAATTGTCGCCAACAAACAGTTAAACAGTTTGTCGATGTTTTTTTATTATTACTGGAATGTTTAGTAGTGAGCAAATAAATAAAACAATAATTAATGGGCTAATGCAGCGACAGCACGGGATGTAAAGACCAGCACATTAAAGAAGCAATTTAACTTTGCCTCCAGATGCCTCAAAAGAGTAATCGCTGGGGCGAAGTCGGCTCACATCGGCAGAATTGGCGAGAGACTAGTGAGTCTCCCCTCCGGAACTCGTGCATTCTGGTCTCTTGTCAAAGCTGTCCAGGGGAACTTTTGTAAGCCATCCCTTCCACCTCTGCGCATAGGAGATAATTCGTTGGCCCACAACGCTAAGGAAAAAGCCGATCTTCTGGGCAAACTCATTGCGTCCAACTCGACCCTGGACGACGGGGGAAACGCACCGCCGACCATACCGCAGTGCAAGAGCCGCATGCCGGAAGTTCGGTTTACACAAAGGGCAGTGCGTAAAGCGCTTCTTTCCCTCGACGTTCTTAAGTCGAGTGGGCCCGATAGAATCTCTCCTATCGTGCTGAAGACGTGTGCTCCAGAGTTAGCACCGGTTTTAACGCGCCTTTATCGGCTTTCCTACTCTCTTGGCGTAGTCCCGAACTCATGGAAGACAGCTCTAGTGCACCCAATCCCTAAAAAAGGAGATCACTCGGATCCGTCCAACTACAAACCCATGCCATCACCTCCTTGTTCTCCAAGATAATGGAATCCATTATTAACTGCCAGCTCCTCCGGTACTTAAAAGACCACCAGCTCCTCAATGATCGACAATACGGCTTCCGTCGGGGTCGTTCAGCTGGTGATCTTCTTGTTTACTTGACTCACTGGTGGGCACAGGCGATCGAGACCAAGGGGAAAGCGTTGGCCCTTAGTTTGGACTTGGCGAAGGCCTTCGATCGGGTCTGGCACAAAGCGCTCCTTGCGAAGCTTCCTTCCTATGGACTTCCCGATAAACTGTGCAAATGGCTCACCAGTTTTCTTACAGACAGAAGCATCAAGGTCGTTGTTGACGGTGCATGCTCCGACTTCAAGTCTGTTTATTCTGGTGTCCCACAAGGCTGTGTGCTATCACCCACGCTGTTTCTTCTGCATATCAATGACATGCTGCAGATTAGCAGCATCCATTGCTATGCAGACGATAGCACGAGTGATGCCCTTTACACCGGCGGTAACATTTCTCGGGTAAACGTCATCGAAAGCCGATCCAAACTTGTGTCTGAAACCGAAACTTCTTTATCAAAAATTTCAGATTGGGGTCGACTTAACCTAGTCCAGTTTAACCCCACGAAGACACAGGTTTGCGCGTTCACCGCTAAAAAGATGCCATTGCTCGTATCACCTCAATTTGAGAGCACTTCCCTAACTGCATCAGCCAGTATCGGAATCTTTGGCGTCGATATATCAAGCGAAGTCCAGTTTCGCGGTCACTTAGAGAGTAAGGCCATATTAGCCTCGAAGAAGCTTGGTGTACTAAATAGATCGAGACAGTATTTTACTCCGGCCCACCGCCTGCAACTTTATAAGGCGCAGGTTCGGCCGCACATGGAATACTGTTCTCATCTCTATGCAGGTGCACCCCAGTACCAACTTTTCCCTCTTGACCGCATTCAACGGAGAGCGACTCGCATCATCGACTGCCAATATATTTCTGATCGACTTGACACCTTGGCGTTGCGTAGAGATGTAGCTTCACTCTGCATCCTCTATCGCTTGTATCATGGGGAGTGTTCAGAGGAATTGTTCGGACTTATACCGGCTGCTGGTTTCCGCCATCGTTCTACGCGACAAAATATCCATCCCCATCACCGGGACGATTGGCACTCCACCACTGTGCGCTTCTCCAGAAGCTTTTTGCCCCGCACAACCAGCTTATGGAACAAATTGTCGCCTGCCGTATTTCCGAACCGATACGACCTTCAAACCTTCAAGAAGAGAGCGTACCTCTACCTAAAAGGCCGGCAACGCACTTGTGACTCTTGAGTTGCGGGTGTCCATGGGCGGCGGTAGTCATTTACCATCAGGTGACCCGTCTGCTCGTTAGCCCCCTATCGCATAAAAAAGAAATTGGGTAAAGGGAAGATAAAGAAAAAAAAACTAAAACGAATATTTGGTATGGCACGCGGCAATGGAATAGGTCGCGGGAAGGGAAGTAAGTGGTTCAGTAGCTTTTACTTTGCCACCCTTTGACTAACTATAATGAATGATATCTAGAGAAAGTAAAACATTTACCATATTGTCTAGACAATATAGTCATTGTATATAATAACCATTCATTATGTGTAATAGCTATGTTATCACTATGATTGTAACATATATAATAATATCGCTATATAATTATCGCCGATGGACGATGGTTGTTTCATCAATGCGGCAACTTATACTCCAAAGTGCTTTATAGCTGTAGGTTGACTTTAATGATAACTATTTTTAATTTATAAAGACCGTTTCTAGTCAATGTACAGAATGACTATAGAACATAGATGAATATTGTTAAATCAAAAGGATACATTGATACTCTTCCCTTTCAACATGAGATCTTTCACCAACAAAACAAGGAACAAGTGTTTGCTATCTAATTTAATAATAAAGTCAAGGTAGGCCGTCGGGTGATCCGCTCTTTTTTTTTAAAGCTTCTATTATAAGTTTAATAAAACCAAAACTAAAAGAAGCCTCGTTTTTAAAAGTCGCTACAACTAACAGACATATTTTCAAATTGTTTCAAATTTTACCTACTTCGATTGTTTTATAAATAAACCACATCGCTAGAGCAATTCGTATCAAATGATGTAGTCGCAACGAAAGAAATCGTAAACCTAACTTAATAGAACGTTTTAATACTTATACAGAACAGTAAAATGTACCTATAATACTGCGCTTGTGCCACTCACGTTTCCTTAAGCAAACACTTTTATTATTATGACTCCATTTATTACATTAATAATATCACTTACTTTTAAGTCTATCGAGATTCTTATCGATATTTATAGCTTTATTAGCTTTAACTTCTAGCTTGCTCTGAGGCTGCAATTTCTTTTCGTTTTGTTTTCTGAACTACGGATGCGGCAGCAGTTTAGATACTTGTGACAATTTGTTAGTAACATTTATAAAATATTTATATTATTTTCTTAATTCTGAAAATTAAGTAACTAAATTAATTTGTACTATCTCAAATTGTAATCATATGATCAATTCCTTTAATCGAAAATCAACGTAGGACTGTGACGTATGTGCAATACGTATGACTAGAACGTATTTTATTGCATCTCCTTTGGATACCAAAAGCTCTCAAGAAAACTGTAACACTGGATATTAAATAAATATAACTATTATTACAGGACTTGATAAGAACTGGATGCCCAACCCTCGAATAGAAAACAACTTTCTACACGACTTTTAACAAAATTAATTAAATTTAAGGTAATACGTTCAAGTAAGTCTATTTGACGACAATGCATAGATTTGCCGTTATAAATAAAAACTATGTGAGGTAATACCATCTTAAAATAATTGTCCACAATTCATAACTTTATAAAGTAATGTGGTGCCTCATAGTTTCCTGGACGCTATAGCTACTTGCACAGTGGATTAAATAGCCTATTGTGGTCACAGTTTAGTTTGCGTAGGCTCTTATGGTTTGTATATCAATATCCAGTCATTATATTAATATCATTTTGCGAGGACTTTCACAACCTTTATCAATTTTCTAATTTTTTTAACAATAACATTATTGTGATATTGTTACTTTTTATACAGTTCTTTTCATTCCCTGTCTAAAAAATATGATGATAGAGCATTTCAAGCTTCAATTATAATGCGGACGCATGACAATCGAACAGAAAATAGTAAAATACTAATCATGAATACTAAGATTTGTCATCAACAGCCAGTTCGAGTTATAGGTATGTGATTTTGAACTGCTCAAGCTTACACTTTGCAATTCGTCCATATAGTTACGAGGAAGAAGATTAGGGGAGGAGGAGTTCGGCCTCCCCCACTCACTCGGCAATACAATGCAAGCATTGTTTGATTACCGGTTTTCTGTGAGGCCCTGGTATTACACCGGTTGAGCCAGACCATTTGTGCCCATGCTTCACTCTCTATGTGTGTCTATTGTGGGTACATTTTAGGAACAGGTACATTTTGTCACATCAAAAAGTAGACAAATAAACTAAAAGAAATCTGATAGATAAAAAAGGAACTGTAACACGAAATATAGATAAAATAAACTTCTTAACTTAACTAAACTACTACATTCATATTATAATACATCACGGTAGCAGTTTAATTAGGTTCGTCGGTTTCTGGCAAATTTGCTACTCAATAAAATTAAATTTTCACTAGACTGTTGACATCCTCCCCGAATCAGATGTATAAATATATATATATATATATATATTATGCTCACTTAAGTTTTTAGGAGTATATAAAATTTATTATGTATTGTATTTTTAGTGGAAAAAAGTGCTTAATTAATTATTTATTTTCTTAATCGTTTTTAATTCAAATTGTGATTAACAGTATTTCAGCAAAATGTTATTTTCATAGTTTGTATTTATATTTTTTTATTATTGTATATTTTAGTTTAGTTTTGTAAATATCTATGTCTTACTGTTTTATGCAAGACAGATGCACATCTGAACCTGTTTCTACTGCAGGTGGAAACGGACAATGAGCCCCTTGTATTACGTTCGCTACGGCGGTAATAGAAAAATATATCTGTCAATACTTTCTGCATCGTAAATATCGTGTAATAGCGCGGTTCATTAGAAAAGAGAGGGGATAGTGGAAACAAAATTAAAAAAAAAAAAATGTTAGTAAGGAGATTAACATTAGTAAAAAATAACTTAACCAAGTTAGAGTTAGAGAAAGTCCGAGCTCCGTCCAAAATAAATATTCACAATATCTGGTTATTTTTCAGCCTGTAATGTTAAATTTTTTGCTCTAAAACACTAGTTAAAATCCGAGGCAATCCCGGCTGTGGGAACAGTTCAACAGCTATGTTAAAAATTCATAAATCAATTTTCCGCACACCCTTAATACACGAACTGGATAACTCTTTCATATCCGCTTCGTCATTTCCAACAGTAGTGCCAAAAACTGCAGGTGTGCATTACTGGCAAGCGTGAGCGCTTGGGGGAAGCTACCGCTATAGGCTGCGAGCTAATCAACCAATCGAAATGTTGAGTGCACTCGTTGGTTACAGTTACAACAGACACGGAATGTATCCATTAAATAGCAGAGTATTAAACTTGTTGCGAAGATGTAATTAGAATTGTACGCTTTTAAAATTTAAAAGCTTCAGGCTTTATTAATTTTGCTTGCTCTGCTGTTTTTGCTACGAATAAAAGTTGAGATTTTTTTTGAGAGATTGCTAGGTGTATTGTATAAAGTAGTTGCATTTCACAAGCATTGTCTTATGTTATTGAACTAAAGTAACTTAAATGAATTTCAATGGAATTGTTCAAAACAAACATTCTTTAAAAGGTTTCGTATCAGAGAATGAAAAATAAAAAAATGGTGACCAAATGAAGCGTCGGAGTTTCATCGTAGCATAAACAGGATTGGAAGGGCGCAATTTGATCGGTATTCAGAATCGAAGCGCTGTAAAAGCGCGCCGTATCTAATTATCTTTGGATTACAGAGTGGCAACGAGTGGGTTACCATGAGTTTGCAAATATTTCTACTCGAGAAACAATGCTGCTTATTAGCTGTCCGTAAAAGAACGGCCAGAGAAATATTTAAATTATAATACTTGAATAACCTTCGCTAATTCAAGTCTTAATCTTCTAAATGAATAAATTATTTTTTGCTAAGTCAGACTGAAAGCGCTGAGCTGTTGAAAATAATCCCTATTATTTTTCACAAAAAATATTTAATGAGACAAGAAACTAAGTAACATTTTTTAAAAATTAATGTGAATACTATATTAATTCTAATATAATATTTCAAGTTCAAGTGAAATTACTGAAAATGTTAACATAGGAGTTTCTCCCTAGGTGTAAATATGTAAAGCGTTTTTTAAAGCAGATCTACGGCACAAAATTCTTTACACGTATGACGTTGATGGTTAAAAGAAACCCCTTTTCAAAATGTAATTGACAACATATAAGATGACGACATCTTATTTACATTCTCAAGAGAACATTTTACCCGATTCTATGATCTAAACAATACTAAAACTTGAAATGGTAAAAGATACGGTATCTATATTATTCATACTTTTCGCTCCGATGTCGACTGCGACTTTTTTAATTATATCAACTTTTTATCACGTGAAAATTATGGATATTTTTATCCTGTCTGAAGTGGCATCGAGCTTATCTCATTAAGAAAATTATGTGTCAAAAGAGGAAACCACTTAATTCTGTTTTCATTTAAGACCAAACTGTGTAAATTGTTTAAATGCTGATGTAATTGGTGAATACTTTAATTGATTTGTATTAGAATTATATCATTGCCCTGGGTAACCTAAATAAATAAATAAAACATAGCTGTGGATTAGCCTAATTTCACAATAATGCTCCTCGACCTAATTACGACCTCGTAAACGGGCTTGACATACTAAATGCGTTGGTACGTTATCTTCGAGTCGTGATAACCATAACTCGTGTTTAGGAAATACGCGATGAAGGTGGTGCTAACTGAATTAGTGGCGATATTTTTAAAGCTTTCTGTAGAGCCAGCGCCCGTTTCATAGTCAATCAGGCTAATGTCGGGTGTTAGAACTGCGCTCTGTTCCGTGTTGCTTGAATCTAGCATGAATCTTCTTTACCTTGTAATCGAATCAAATATGGAGCCGAATATTTTGGAAAGTCTGTATAAAAATCTTGATTTTTACCCGTAGGGTACATTTAGCTTTGAATGGAACTAAGATAATGTAACAAAAGTGATAAGATCTCATATTTTAAGTCTATTGTAAAATTTGAGCTTAATGGTTCTTTTAAGTGGGTGTCAGCAGTCAACATTACTACATTTTATTACGAAAGAAAGCATGTAATTTACTTCATAAATGGAATATTACATATGTTATAAGTACCTGTTTAAGAGTGGGACGATCAATTTATCAACTCCTATGCTCATGAATAACTACAGAGAGATAGACATTTATTAATATCGCGTGTCTATTCATGACTTGGGGGAAATATTGAACTCCAAAATCACTCGCCTCACCCCGCACCCTCACAGTGCATCTAAAGTGACGCTTTAATTTATTCGTATTCGATTATTTTCAGTACAAAATACTTTAACTGCGAAACGTTTCAATCAATCACTCTTCACCAATTTAGTATAAGCGTCATTTGGCAAATTCGATTGCGTCTCCCATCGATGGGGCTACTGACAGAATAAAACAGTGCGACGGCTGCTATTGACGGTTGTGACAGAACTGTGCGAGGCGCACCCATCCGGTCTCGTTTTAATTAATCTCCTAAACTAAATTTAAATAGGTAGACGTAGTATTGCTGGTGTACGCAGCGACACTCGCCTGACTAAATTTAATCGCACATTATTCAAAACCATTGAACTTAGAGCGCAGAACCCTTGGTATGACGTGATCATAATTTTCTTTCACACGTTCCGTGTCATCTTCATGTTATGACAATTAGGATAAATTAGGGACTTCAGATGCGTTAGAAAAATATTTAAACAATGTTTTTAAAGTAATTATTTGAATTTAAAAGTATTTTTAGACGACTGATAGTTTATTTGTTATAGTACTCGTAATTACCGATGCTACACTTCACATTATTAGTTGCGTTTCATTGCGGCTTTGTATGTTGCAATTATTCAGTGTTAAATGTTACCGAAACTCAAGTTATTTATGAATTGAAAAACATAATTACTAAAAAAAAAAACCATGCCTTAGTACTAATTAGAAAATCCTTGATCCTCCAAAGATATTTGATGATTACAAAAATATAATGTTTTTCCCTTACGTCTTTGCCAAGATCATTAGAATCACATTTACAGACAGTTATTTATTTTTTACTATTAATATTCAATATATAGGTGAAGTACACTGTTCATAAAAGTATCGAAATTTTGACAATTGTTAATTGATAAATAATTATGAACCAAGACCAAGACCAAGACTTGGTTGGTAAAAACAATAAAAATTGATACTATTCTTGTTTTAGCTCATGTGGCAAATTTTAAAACTAAATACTTAAACTTCATTAGTGTAACCAGTATCCCATGAAACTCGTAAAAGTCTATGAGGGTTTTTTCCATCTTGCCATGTGTGAGCCAAATGTGAAACTACTTTCGTTCGTGATACTCAGTTGCCCTCATTAAATACTATCATAATTAAATTTTTAAAATTCACTGACTGATGCAGGTATGTAACAATTGTGATAGTTTTTTTACTGTAACATTTTCAGTATTAAAAAAAAATATGAAAAAGAATATTTAAAGAGAACTCCCGCATTAAGAATAATTCCTCTGTCGCTGGGGGCTTTACAAACATGCAATCACCGGACACAAAGAATACCAAAACTCGGGCCAACGATTTGTAGATTACAATTATTTTTGTCCGATGTGGGATTCAAACTCACGATCTTCGGTTCAGTATTCAGGGTCACTAACAAGTAGACCGACAGAAAAAAAAATGTAATATACGTCTTTGGGATTCGATATAACATTGATGGGTGTAACATCCTAAAACCTCGAGCATAAAAGAGGATTTGTAGAACCTGTTTACACAAAATTGTAAATTTACATGGACATTGTTTAATATTTCACAAAACTCTATATTAAAGCACTTGTAACCAATGTCGTTGCGGTAATGAGGAGACGTGAATAGCGCTTGAAGGTGGTCACAAACAAAATATCATGCCGACTGAATATAACCCTTGTAAACAGGCACACAACTTAAACTTTGTGACTTGGATTCTATAATGTGTTGTTAGGAGAAAGTATAATAATTAAGTTTTATAAGAGAATCGTTTATAAATAACAAATTACTCGGAAGCGTCACCTTCCATGGTACATGGTAACATATTACATAACACGTACATGTCGTTTAAAAATTTTTGTAATGTGAAATGCTGAGGCCAGATCTTTATGGTATGGTACAAAAATATACGTGATTAACAAATAACTGTCCCTTTTTTTTTACGTGGGGAAATCCTCATGGACTATCCTCCGCCGGGAGCATCAGTGGAGGGGCGTGCCGGACTTGAAAGGCTAAAACCACCACGGTGTTCCTTCCTCGCACCTGCTGCCGAGGGCCGCGGAACACGACATTCTTCCGCGGCCAGCAGGTGACCGTCCGGGGGGACCCCATCTCGTTTTGAAAGGTGCCTCTCCCCCCACCATCACTCCCTGAGGGAGGCGTGCGGAACACTACACGCCTGCAACCTCGGACCTGCTAAACGAATAACTGTCCCGAGTCTTAAGTTGTATTAAAAAAAGAAGAAGAAGAAACTTGATTAGATTATAAAACCTCTATTACTCTACCGTTTTTTAAATGTTTAATTACTTTTCCAATGCTTTTAACACGGTAGATTATGATATTCTGGTAGTCGGTATCGTCAGCTCCCTTAACATATCTTCCAACTGTAATTTATTGGCTTCGAAGTTACCTGTGTGGTCGCCGACAGCGTATTCGCATTGAAAATACTCATTCAACTTGGTGCAACATATCTGCTGGCGTTCGCCAAGCACCCCTAGAAAGATTATCGGAAGCTCTTGACAATATTAACAAGGACCTGACTAGAATCAGCGATTGGAGTTTGTCACATGGGCTATCGGTGAATCCAGCTAAGACCCAGATGATTATTGTCGGCAGTCCCAGGAAGATCTCAAAGATCAACTGGTCACAGTTTCCGCCTATTATTTTCGAAGGTACATTGATTACAATTAGTAAAAAAGTAAGAAATTTGGGAATATATATTGACTCAGAATTATCTTGGAGCTCACAATTGCAGGAAGTATTAGTACAGTTTGCATCAGCGGGATCATTGAGACGGTTACGAAACTTTCTTCCTACTGCCACCAAAATCGCACTTGCAAAGTCGTTACTACTCCCAATCCTTGATTACGTGGACGTCAGATATCCAGATCTCACGGAGGCCCAACTAGACAAACTCGAGCGTCTTCAAATGTTTGCATAAGATTCATATTTGGTTTGCGCAAGTATGATCACGTTTCAGAATTTCGCAAAAAAACTCGAGTGGCTACCAATACGTCTTCGCCGGAATACTCACGTCCTTTCTTTATTGTATAATATATTGTTTAACCCTTTAGCACCTTCCTATCTTAAGGGACGCTTTGAGTTCCTTCATGATTCAAATACTAGATTAAGATCGTCAGAAAACCTAGAGTTAAAAATGCCCTTGCATTCCACAACATTTGTTGATAAATATTTTACTGTGGAATGCACTGCCTCTTGACATAAGAAAAGCCCAAATCATAAAAACCTTTAGAACAATGGTTAAGAGCCACTTTTTAAATTCAGAATAATGTGAATAATGTAATTAACTAGCTGTTATATATATATAGCTAATATATATATATATATATATATATATATATGTGCGTATGTATTATTCTAACTAAATCCACTCATTTATTTATTCACGCACACACATTTATTAGAGATCAGATTGTAAGATTGTACGTTAATGTTTAACTAAGATCTTTTGTAATTCCTATAGTGTACAATAAAGAATAAAAAGAATCTTCTAATCTAATTATTAGGTTAAAATAAATACTAATATCCAACGTAATACTGTTCATTACAATCCTGCTCTTTTTACTAATTGTTTTAATTTTTTGTTATAAGAGGTATTGAAAATTACTAAACATTATTTTTATTAGTTAACCGCTCCAGAGGGCCATTATGCTTTGAACATACCTGAAATTGAAATTGAAATAATAAAAGCTATATGGAATATTCAACTAAAAACAATTTTATGTATTGCGCTTCCATTTCACAGCACTTTTTGTTAACTTTTAAATCGCAAGTAAATTGTGCTATCTATATGAATTCATTCGTTAGTGCTTTATTCATTCGTTTTGAATTGCTGCTGGCACACAAAAATCATTGTGTAGTTTAATATTCTTGTAGCATGGGTAATGCTGAAGGCGTCTGCCGATATCATTATAAGAAGGTGTATACCAACATACCAATATATGTCGGTGCGCACGTTTAAGCCCACGAAATTCACACGGCTGGCTTGTCGCCACGCGCGAATGCCTCCCACCCGATATCATTACCAACCCCTCGACTACATGGCTCCATGCTATTGATCACCGTCAATATTGTAAATATCATACACGTAGCATATGCTGAGTTTTAATTACAGATGTGCATTTTCGATTTAGGAGGTAGACAAGGCACTAATGAAGCTTGAGGGACTAGCGCCTGATATAGTTAAGAGAGTGGGCCTTTATTGCGAATTAAGTATAAGCTAGAACACTCAAGTATATAAGCAGTTATTTTGTTTTTGTAAGCTGAAACCTGAGGTTTGCTTTAGTCCTGACATATCTATATTCTATTATGATGTTTTATATGTCACTCAGTAACTTGATAATAACACCCATTATTTTACTATTTAAGAGTAAAATATTTGAATACAATTTAGTAATTAAAAAGCACTGAAGTTCCTTCATTTAAAACATTATTTTATTGTAACTATGTATATTGTATTTTGAAGAAGTTTAAATTTTATTTTTTGTAGACTCTTAGGTTATTTGGTTCATATACATAGGTTAATACGTCTCAGCTTAACCCTTTGGTTGTACAGATATGACATGTAACATATGTATGTGTGTGTCACATCTTCAAACCCCGAAGAATTCTATTGTTTTAAGTTGCCTAGCAAGTAAATGATAACCCGGGCTAATTTCGGTATACTAGATTTCAGTACCTTAATATACATAAACCTACTACGTAAATTGGTAAAATAAAAAAACGAATTTCATACTGAATTTTCAAACCTTAATAGCAAAGACACATCAAGAAGAAATAGCTTTCAAAAGCAATTAAGATTCAACTAAGTTTTACTTGAACAGATTGATCTCATTATTACAATAGTGGTTCGATTACACAATATAAAAAAATAAAAACATTGTCTGTCTATTAGAGTATAAGTTTTGAAGTAGATCGCAATTATGAAAATACTTAGGTACGGCTTTTGTTAACATAGTATTAATTAAACTTTTTTATTTTAAATATGAGCTCATTAATATATATATATATATATATATCATTGAAATTGTCATTAACATAACCTTTTTCCATTAGAAGAAGTTTCGTAAGAGATCTTAACATTTTTTACAAGTTATATTATGAATTATTGAATTATGATTTGAGGACAGGCACAGTTATATTATTGTCTGTTAATCAATAATATATATATTTATGTAAACCTACTATTGTTCCTGCTTCCCATTTCAAGGGTACAGGCGTGAGTTATGACTCATGAGTGTAGCGTGAAAGAAGAATTTTATATGCATGTCCTAATTAGGTAACTCTCCTTCTTGCTCAGTCGGGTACTAAAAATAGTACCGAATAAAGTAGTACTTAGGTAATATATTTAACTAAACAATACGTTTTTTATAAATTTAATTAGAGACGCGTGAAGAGCACCGTGGCAGTGAACAATTTAACACCGTCTTGGAATTTAGTTCAGTCCGAGTACTCTTTTCTTAACGTACTTCGAATAAGACGACTGTGAAAATATTTCAAATCATTAGAATATAAATTTTAAGGTAAATGCAGTAGAATAATCTCAGAATATAAATACTAATTGATTCAATAAAATAGTATTCCACAGTGTAGGAGTTTGGTGGTGACTTTGTTAATTTAGATCCTCGAGAAAGTGCCTTTCTCTTAAGCCTTTGCTCTCATATCCCAGCGACATTGCTCGTAAAACCTCAGCAGGCGTTCGTACTTTAGTTTAGATAAAGTAATAACATACATATGTATGTAGTCGTGTAAATATCAGAAAACATAATCTTTTATGGTTAATATTAAAACTTTAGGATATGCGTGATCATGATTCATGAATTTTTAATAATACTTAAGTATAAAATATCTGATATCAATCGCGTGTCAGGTAAGTTCATTAAGTGTTACCATACCAAATTATTATATGATTTGTTTTTATATATTAACTGATGGCAGTTTACATTCTCGGTTAGAGGGCTCGTACTGCCTGCAGCTTCATTCTGCGAGGAGGTAATGTTGGCTAAAGAAGCGGAGGAAAGGGTACGGGAGAGGACGAGTACTCTGGCAGAAGACGCACCAGACGCCGGAGAGCGCCAAAGTAAAAGTCCTAAACCTAAAGTCTCCGGCCTCCATGAGCGCTGGCCCGGGGGTCACGGGGGAGCTGTCTGTTCCGCGATGTGTACCGCGCGTGCCTCTCTAAACTGAAGTGGGGGCACAAGGTGTGGCCACCTGTTGACGTGGCCTAGGTCTGCAGGGGTTCCCGGAGGCTTCCTTGTTAAGGTATTCCCGGGTCCCTTGCAAAAGACCCATTTGTGATGGAAAACCGTGTGATTTTAGAGGGTCCGAGTCAGACATACTACCTCTCCGTTAGCTCCGGTAAGGTGATGACCCGTGGGGGTTTCAACACGAAAAAAAAAAAACACTCTCACTGATGTAGGCATGAGCGTATGTCGAGGTATAAGTATATAATTATGTATGAATGTCTATTTACAGAGTTAACACATGGGTACAATAATAGCGCAGTATATTATTAGTGTGTGTTCCGATATCCCAGCTTGTGTGATTTAGATAATTCAAATTACCACCGATATATGCAAATTGCAATGTGGTCTGTTTTTAAGTTTTCTTTGACAAATAATGAACATTTATTATAATTTTTACAATTCATGCATTTAACTCTTATGAACACACTTAGACTATATGTATAATAGAATACATATGTATGTATTTTTGTAAAAAAATACCTACTTACGTTTTTACTACTTTTAGCCAATTAATAAATTATTACCTAAACTGTGTATAATAATATTTTGTTACATAGCTATCGTACACCTATTTGTCCTGAACGTGTTATTATATATAGGTACTAAATTGATAGACTAAGACATACGCTTCAAATTGTTCATAGTCAGGATCAAACCAGATTGGTGACGATACTGAGTAACAAACATGAAATAGCCAAACGGGTCACCATAAAGTACCTGTGACATAAACGAATAAACAAGTAGAGAGTTTAGCTTCGGACGTTGGCAATTGGCAAATTGGTTCAATAGCTGCTCAAACTGGGTCGGAAGCAATTTAAAGTTTTTACCGAATAAATACGCCGAGTCAAAAATTCACCCATGCTTACAACTCAATAGAACTGTACAAATTAAAGTAAACTAGGCCGAGAGTATTATAAGAAAATAGAAATTAGGGTTTGTTTTCAAGAATTTACAATAAAGCTTAATACGTTGTCTTCGTTGTCAATGGTTGTTGGCTAGAACGGGGGAACTTTATCTAATTATGCTGGGAACCAATTTTGTTTATACAATTAGTTTAGTGCGATCCTTTTATCGTTCACGTACAAACACTCTTCGAAAGGTTTCTCTTAGTTTTATGACATTAACTTCCGACCCAAATTGGAAATGGGACCCACGTGATTGGTTGTGTCTTCGGCAAATACTTCGAGACGATTGTAAATAATGCAGTTTTCTGGGGAGATAAATATACTGATTGTTTACATTCCTGCCGCCAAGATGAGGCGGCCTGTCGTAATTAATTTATGTTGAAGTTCTATAAATTAGTTATAGCTAACAAATCTATTTGAGAAATCCATAGATGATTATAGTTGTTTTACCTACTTTGATTTCCTTGTTAAATGAATTATAATATCGTCTATTTAATACGCCATGGCTTAACATTTATAATTTATTTATTTTTTTAAATAAATGCAGTCTTAGTTACTACAGTAGGTCAATTTTGTATGAAATGTCAAAATAACAGCCCTATTAAGAATTATCGGTCTGATTGTTCCGGGTAATAAATTTATCCACCCGGAATAATGTTTTTACGGTACTTGCACTGGCTGGCAGATAACGGATCCAGCACAAAACTTTTACACATATTTTGATTATATAATTAGTGGTTTACCAACTGAACTTTACCTAACATAAATATTATTAATCTTTTTTGGCTTTTGCGGGTGGTGTCCCATCTAAACATGCGTAGTTCTGTATTTATCAAAATAAAGCTGTGACACTGTCGAAGCACACTCCAAGTAAACAAATTGGATGAGTTGACTCGGTTTATCTAGAGTTGTTCACTTGTAATGCTTATAATCGTTGATTTATTTTCCTTATGAAGTTTTAGAACCCGTCTTATATATATATATATATATATATATATATATATATATATATATATATATATATATATATATATATATATATATATATATGTAAATAAATAAAATTAAGAGGTACGACATGTATTTCACTTAGTAGTCTTTAACCACAGCATAACCGATAAATATAACCAGTTTGTTTTAAGTTCAATTCCTAGCTCCCCTGTTGTAGTGTATGGCATTGAAGTTTTTCGAAGGTCTGCACCGTAGGAATGACGATGGTTTGTTAGGGTTGCCAAGAGTATGAAGTAGAAGAAACAGTGTCAGGGCTGACTACAGATGGCAGAGAGGTGATATTAATAATGTTTTAAGCTGGTAAAAATTGGTAATGTATGTGTAGCATTGCACAGTTTGTGTGTATTTCTCTTTCATTTAAAGAAAAATAATATTACTGCTCAATTTACTACCGACCTTGACATTTTATGACTGAATCGAGGATTTTGGGTTAAATTTGTTAATGACAATAGTCTGAACTGTTGAGTTTATTGAGCTAATGCTGGCAATATACGCGTATTTGCTGCTATGTGATACATAAACCTAAAAAGGAATAAACACCTATACCTATACATAATATTAATAATGCGTAACTGTATCTGTTATCTCTTTACGGCTGAATTGATTCGAATTAAATAGTCAAATTCAATTGGTATGAGGATGCTTCGACTGAAGAAGACCCTAGGGCAGAATATATGCTTCTTTTTATCGACATATCAAGTAGGCAATCAATGATAACTACTAAAAATACGTATAGATCGGACTTATACTAGAATTGCCACGAATAGTAGGTAATGGCCATACATATGTTTAGTGGTGCGATGGCGTAAATCTGTTGTGTTATGAATTAACCTATTTTATTTTATAATTATTTTATAAAAATTAATGTTTTGTGTTTTAAAACTGCCGCACTTCAAGTAACATTAGACTTTTAAAAAAATCTGTATAGTAAGCGACCAATTTTATTATACACTTTTAGCAAAAGTAATAAAATGAAAGAGAGCGTTGTTAAAACGCCCTTTGAAGTCAACGAATTTCAAACGGGTACCTAACTAAATTGTTCTTTTAGCCTTTCGACCTGAGCTCTTTTTACTTCGAAAGTGAGTCAAAGCGTGACAAAGAGACTACAAGTTGAATTTTTAAACAACACATTGCCTTGTAAATTTAAAGCAGATTTAGATTTCTAAAATGTTTGGCGTTAGATGAAACTACAATACGAGGACCTCTGTTAGCTTTTGTTTTGACTCCAAAAGTTGAAATAAATGAAGTTTTTTAAATTGCATTCTTCTTTGCAATTTGTGTAATTTGTGTACACGATGTAAATATACCTAAGTTTTTATTACTGTTGTAGGTGTTACTGACCTGGATTTCATACATTTTATATATATATTAATAGTATGATTAACCCTGGAGACACATTTTTATTTCTTATCAAATTGTAATAATAAATTCAAATAAGGTTCTTTATGTCGCGTTAGCAGCAAAATATTAGAAAGAAATTATGTTAGACGATTTGTCTAAAAACTGATTACACTGAAATCTGTCAAGAAGGAAAGATATCATGCGAGTGGCGAGAAGAAAAGCTCACTCTTTAGTTTACGGAGTTCAGTGTTTCTCATGCCTCGATAGCGGGTTTGTTGACTTTCATAACTCTGTTAGTGGTTTAACAGTGAATAATTTGAACGAACTGCGAATAAATATATAGGAAAATATTTTTGTTAGTTGGTTTAGAATTTTGAGTAAATTAAGTAACCGCCTGCCGTTGTTTAAGTTTTGTTGATTGTACATATTTCGAACTGGATTACAAAATGTGTTTGTTTCATTATTAAAACTATCAATACTACTAGCTCTCCTTTTTATTCATACCTGGTGGAACATTCTTATATTGATTGGTCAAATTTATACCTACTATTGATTTAAGTATACTATCACTTACCGTCTAGTGAGCTAACTAGGGGTGTGCTTCTAAACTATGAACCTTCGATAGTGAGTCCTATACCTTAGACTTTAGAATAGCATCACTTTTATAATTTTTTTGTATATATTGTTTCCGTACTGTAGATATTGTAGTGACAATACCTACTGTGAATCTATAAAAGTAATAACTAGGATTTGACTGAATATATACAAAGTACTTGAAAAGCATTTACTCAAAGATGGAATAAAACATATATCCAATTATTTAACTCGTTATTTCTCATCTAAGAACTTCGGTTGTTATGTGCAACACGTAGGGTTATTGTATAAAAACGTGATTGTGTAAAAGGGGTTATTAAACTGACATATGTTTATAATTTAAATTCCCGTTGTTTACTTTCAAATAATTTAGAGGAAACCTAATCATAAAAGCATAAAGATGATGTATATACCTCATTACCCTATCTCATAATTGCCTTGTTTTGATGTCTATCCTTTGAGAGGCCGTCGCTTATTTCTGATTCCTATAAAGATATTAATAACCGTCATAGTCGTTGGCTGTCTTGGTTGCCGCAGTCGGTCGAGTACCCCTCCCTTTTAGGTTGTGTTTTTCGCTAATACCCTTTCGGAGATGATAAGATGATGGCTTTACAAGCAAGGAGTAATTACGCCCGTCCAATTACCGCCCGTCGGCGCCTGTGACGAACCCGTTCGAGGGAGATCTTGTTCTACGTTTTTGTATTCAAAAGTCTTTTATACGGTTCTTTTATTACATTTGAATTAAGAATGCTTTTCATGCATTTTAAAATATCTCTCCCAAGGTGTTTTTCAAACTAGGATTGTAATTTTACAAAGACATATGTAATGTATTATGACAAAAATGTAATAACAATTGTCTGGCACTTTGCACGAGTAGTATACAAAGTGCATTATCTAGCTGAAGACAATTTTTAATTTTCAATCGTATGTGTGAAACCATTAGCTCATCGTTGTAATATTGGATTTGTTATTGACATGACAAATACATATATATTTGTTCTATCTTCGTAGTTTTCAAGGTGTCCCGATTAAAAAATATGAATGACACAAAGAAGAAGGATCAAACTCCCCCCACGTCCTACAGCAAGGAGAAGTATTTCAAAAAAAAAAATAATATAAAATGGGTATAAAAAGAAGGCTTCTTAAAAATAATACTTCCAAACTCCAACCTAACCTAACATAAAAAAAATGGTATAAAAATTCGTTCAGGAGCTGTAACATCTACAATGAATATATTATTACAATACTAGCAAACCCAGACCGCTTCACTAGGCGTAAATAATATTAGTGCAGATCAATAAAATAAAATAAATTATAATTTGTAGAAATAACTAAAATGTGTCCACTTGGTATATACACACACGAACATAATGTAATAATATGTATATTGCAACGAAATGGTTATAAAAATCGCGCGGGCCGTCTGTCTTGCGATTTTAGTTATTTCAAGTTATCTTCTCAATTTTCCGCCCAAATTAAATGTAAAAGTAAGTAAAGGGCAAATTTCATTTTAAAAAAAAAATCCGTTCTGATGAATTTATTTATTTTATATGAATGTATTTTACGTATGTTATAAATTCACCTAAAAATTTCTTTACATTTTCATTCCTTTTAACAAAATAAAAAAAAATCTTAGTTAAATATAATAATTATGTAGTCGAAAAAACATTACCCAGATTATTATTTTTTCAAATTGCTTCATAAATGCTGAAATTTTACAGTGAAATAAGGTAGGTATCATAATAAAAATGATATATACTAGAGTCTAGCTTCCTACCAGAGAAATAATTTTTAGAATCTGATAAGGCGATCCAGCGATTACCCCCTACAAACAAACAAACAATTTTACCTCTTAATATTTTTTTTTTTATAAAGAAAACTCCCGCACTAGGATTAATTCCTGTGTCGTGGGGGACTTTACAAACATTCAAAAAACGGACACAAAGAACACCCAGACTTAGAACAACAATTTGATGATTACACAAAGTGTTGTCCCGTGCGGAGATCGACTCCACAACACTAGGCGCGGCAGCATGGCAGCGAGGTGAGTACTTCAACCGCTACTCCATCCGTGCAGTACATTATCTGTTTCTTTTTGTTGCAATTTGCAAGTCGAAGTTATATACATTAAAAGTAAACTATAATTAGGGCCATCAAGTTGCCGGTGTCGGTTGAAACTGTATAAGTGAGAAGCAGGCGCGCGCGGACACAGCCGCCCTTCATTGACGCACCGTTCCCTGTAATTTCAGCGAACGCTGTACAAGGGAAGCGCGCTTGCCAACTAATTTGTCATCCGAATATCAAATTACGCATGAAATGGCGCGTAACAGTAGACTTGCCGCTCCGATATAGGGGTTTTAAAATAAATTTTAATTCACAGCCTGGTTGCAATAACGTGGATAATTACAGCCAATGTTCGTTGAAAGCAAATTGGCAAGTAAATTTCATGGAATTGAATCATTGAACGCAAAAGTGCTTGTAAAACTAAATCCTATATATTTGTCACTACCCAGTTGAATATATATACATAAATTAGTTACATTAATGAATTAAATTCGTTACTACATACATATGGTTTAAAATAAATGAAGAAATGAGCGAGACTGACAAGATATTGTGAATTTTAAATAACCTAAATAATTTTATATTTGAATAGAACATTGTGTTTTTCTTTTTCACTCCTTTTTATCACTGAGCCATGTTAAATACGAGGACAACGAATCAGGAGCTAACCTTTCCGGTGTATTTTAGCTACTACTCCCGCAATGAACAACACTAAACTGAATAAGTAACTCTTCTCGTGAAGAGAAAAGAGGCATTAAGGTATTCGTCGAAGAAGTTTTAGTAAATATGTTTAACAGTTGACATCCTTTGGCTGTACACCTTATAAATAGATTACTTTTTATGGAGGGAACAATTTCAAAGATTAACTATTCCTTGAAGTAAACTGAGCACAATATATTTAGATAATAAAAATGAACAAATTAATATCTGTGGTATAATAAATATGCCTAACACTGACTTTACTCAGTAACCAGCCTGTTAAAAAAGTTATTACTTATATCAGCTTATGTAAAGAAAGATAACTAGAAAGATATAGAAATTACTTATATTCTAATAACGATATGCCTCCATATATTGACGGTTGATGTGAATCCATTATACTTCATCTGGGGGCAAGGAGGGGTGCTCTGTCGGTACAGATTTTATGATGCGCTAAGTGCTACCCCATTTTGGACAGTGTACACGTGGCCGCAGGGTGTTGCCATGGGACTGATACCCCATCTTGGGGGGATGATCATAGCAACGATTTTTATAGCCTCATTTTCATTAGTATGAACTACGAGGTTATTTATGTGTATAATCTGTTTTTTTCTTAATGTTTATATTATGTTTCTTAACATAATTTTAATTTTAAGTAGTTGTACATAAAAAAAAACAAACATTACAAAGTTCACAAAAATATTTTTCAAGTTTCTTTAAAACTATCTAAGTCATAAAAAAAAATAAGTATTTTTTATACATATTTAGAGCAAGAATGTTAAAAACTCATACATCTTTCAACCGATAAAAATCTATAAAATAAGTGATGTATAATGCTTGCTTTTCTGTATAAAATAAGGGAGTATTTCTCGTCGCTAGGGCAACGTCACTTAAGGCTATGGGTTTTTCCAACAATGAAACGGCATAAGACGTAACGACATCTAATTAATAACGTGTATCATATCTCTATTGCTCGGCTTATGTGAGGAGGGGGATTAGCGAAAGAGGATTCAATGAGCACGCATGATTTGTTCCGGAGATACCTCGTTACCAACTCACTTCTGATATTATTTTCGTATCATTATTTCCATTTTATGAGTATTGAGACTGTTAGGGAATTTTAATTATGGATTATATCATGTTTGTATAAATGAAGGAATGATAATTCTTAAGGAATCTAAACAAATTAAAATGTAATAATTTAATATCTGTTTTTCTTTTGTTCGCAAGGACAAAAGGACAGTAAAACGTACATCGCGTCGCAGTAATAATATCTCAATCATGGCGTGATACGACAGGTTCGGTCCCAGGTCGTGTAAAATTAGAAAATACCCCTTGGACGGTGACGACGGGGAGTTAGAAGAGAAGGATGTTTCACCCGTCACGGAGGCGGAGATAGGGGAGGCTGTTTTACGGATTCGCTCCAAGAACACCGCCCCCAGGCCGGACGGGATCCCTGCCCAAGTCCTGGCCCTGGCCTTAACCACATGGCGGACCGCCTCAGGGAGGTGTTCGAGGTGCCTGTCGTCCGGACGCTTTCCTGATTGCTGGAAAAGCGGGAAGCTGGTGCTTTTAAAGAAGCCGGGACGGCCTGCCGACTCGGTTGCGGCCTACAGACCCATCGTGCTGCTGGATGAGGCGGGTAAACTGTTTGAGAGGTTACTCTCTGCCCGCATCGTCCGGCACCTGGACGAGGTCTGCCCTGATTGCCTGGTGTGCTGTTGGCGGTGTCATTGGACATCGCCAATGCATTCAATATTTATTATTCAGTTGCATCAGGGAAGCACTCCGCTATCACGGGGTGCCACAGTACCTGAGGCGACTAGTGGCAGACTATTTAGGGGAGCATACCGTCATATACGAGGACCGAGAGGGACATCTGAGTCGTCGGCCCATGTCGTGCGGTGATCCACAGGGATCTGTCCTTAGACCGCTCCTGTGGAATATGGGGTACTACTGGGTCCTTCGAGGTGACTTCCCCCCCGGGCTGGGCGTAATCTGTTACGCTGATGACACTTTGGTCACGGCTCGGGGGGCGAACTTTCAGGAGGCGGTGCGTTTGGCCACTAGAGGAGCCTCACTGGTGGTGAGGCTCATCGAGGCGCTGGGCCCTGGACAAGACGGAGGCCCTTCTATTCCATCAGCCCCGTCGTGGTCCGCCCCCTGGCGCCTCAATCATGGTCAACTCGGTTCTCTTACCGGTTCGGGTCCACATAAAATATCTGGGCCTGATCCTTGACGGGAGGTGGCTCTTCGACAAGCACTTTCCAAAGCTGGTCGGCGCTACGTCCGCCCTTGGGTGACTTTTGCCCAACTTGGGAGGACCCAGCGTCGCAACAAGACGGCTGTACACGGGGGTTGTCCGGTCAATGGCACTATACGGTGCACCGGTATGGGCGGCGGCTCTGACCGCCCAGAATAGGGCACGCCTCTGGCGTCCTCAGAGAGTTATGACGGTTAGAGCCATACGCGGTTACCGCACCGTATCCAAGGAAGCGGCATGCGCGTTGGCCGGAACACCCCCGTGGGATTTGGAGGCGGAAGTGCTCGCCGAGGTCTATCGGCGAACGGCTGATTTCCGGGCGGTTGGTGGCAGTCGGTCCCCGACCGAAGAGGTACGCGAGTGGCGTGAGCCACAATGGTTCGTTGGTCATCCCGGCTGGAGGCTCCACGTGCTGGCTTTGCCGCCGTGGAGGCGCTCCAGCCGGTCATTGTCAAATGGGCAGGGCGGCAGCACGGGAATCTTTCCTTCTGACTGACGCAGGTTCTTTCCGGGCACGGCTGCTTCGGGAAGTACCTGCACTCGGTTGCTAGGAGGGAAATGAGCCCCGTCTGTCACCACTGCGACTGCAGTGAGGACTCGGCTCAGAATACGCTTGCGGACTGCCCCGCTTGGGTTTCGCAGCGTCGGGTCCGCGCTGCAGTCATCGGAGAGGATCTGTCGCTACTGGCTGTTATACGCTCCATGGCCAGTAGCGACAGGAATTTTACCGCGGTTGCAACCTTCTGCGAAGACGTCATCTCGCAGAAGGAAGCGGCGGAGCGGGCCCGGGAGGATGACCTTCACTCGGACCCAATTCGCCGCCGGCGAACCGGGCGGAGGAGGCGCGCCTACCAGCGCCTCATGCCGCCCTGAGTGTGGCCGCGGGTGGTCGGTACGGGTTTTCCCCTCCGCCCGCTTTAGGCCAGCCGCGAGGAGGCGACGTCCGCGTATGTCTGGACGCCGCCTTATAGATAGGTTACCCGTAGGTTGTGCCCGCATAGTGCTAGGAGGCAGGCGCTAGGAGGGGTTTCATAAATCTGTTCCCGGATTCTTCCTATTTCAAGCGCAGCATGGCACACCGTGTGGATTTAGTCAGTTCGATTTCGACACACCGTTCCACCGAAAACCCCGGTGGAATGACAGACGTATGAAAAAAAAAAAAGAGTAAACCTGTTTCAGGTGATAGCTTGATTTAGAATTTTTAATCAGGCCATTATTTATTAATGTAAAATAAAAATAACATATTAATATAGAAGATTAAAATACTACATAGTATACACGTATAAAACAAAATCCAAATTTCAATATCATTTAAAACCATTCATCCATCATTTAAAATATTCTGGTACAACAATCATTCTTTTTTATTATTTGAACTGTATGTATTTAGTATCTTATTAATGTTTGTAATACAAGAAAGGTCTTAACAATAAATCTAAAAATGCGGGACTAACCTGAAGTATGCTACATACTATATCCTTCCTTCTCTTATGTGTTGGTATGGGGTAATAAGGATGTTCGGTGTATTGCTTCAAAATAGCGTGCAATAAAAATAATTGTCCGACTGTTAATACATGACATGCCTCGTAAAGCTGGTGTGTAGGAAATAATTTAATGTCGCTCCCTAAAGAATGGCACTTTGAGTGCATTATAAAGGCAATAATATTTAATTTTCTGCAACACGCCATGTAGTTATGCAATAAGTAAGTATAGATTGGCACTACGACAAATACACTTGCCTTATTAATGCGTAGTCGACTACATTGCGAAGAAATATGCATATACATACATACATACATATATATATATATATATTTTAAAGCTCAGTTCGTAATTTGAAATTTCATAATATTTACGGCTTGACTGTGCGTTTGATACGTTTCGGTTTATAACTTTGAATTTATTATGTAAAATAGTTTTAACTTATGTTTAACAGTGAACAATGTTGTTACAAAGGTTTTACCGCAAACCTTACAGTTCTAACCCTTATTGTTTTCGTAGTCTGCAGTATTTTATACGTGTGGAATTACTTAGGCAACGACACGTTTAATAGTTTTTTATTTATTTTTTTCTATATGCAGTTACGCAGGCTTATGTGTAATAGACACGGCTTTAAGAGCCCCGAAATATTAAAGTAGCCATTGTCGGTTTTTAAATAAAACCGAACAAAATTGACGCTTCTTTGCCAACACAGATCACCATGTACTCCTTATCTTTTACATTCATATATACAGATATACGCTAACACCTACCTCCCCGTAGGGGTAGGCAGGGGTGTGGTAAACACTCAAATTTTGCCAATTAGAAAAAAGAATTTGGTCACACTAACGTAACCGTTTGTTATTATTATATTACTGCTGTCACACGAGCACTGTATGACTGTATATATACTGTCTGATAGATAACAGTCTGACCCCTTATTCGTCGTTTACAACATCCACGGGAAGAGATAAGGTGGTCCAAATCTCCTCCACCGCGACCCACACGCCTAAGATTTTACATTCGTACAATTTTTATTAACCGACTTCGTGCTCCTGCTAACTACATAATCTATTGCCTCTGTATATTGTCATGTTATCCGAAAGAAAATGACGCTTGAGATAGTATAGTGGTTTGGTAATATAAACTCTTGTTCATTTTACGTTCGATCATATGTGTATTGGAAGTGGTGTGACAAGCATGTATTATTTATACAAAGGTCGATAATTAGTGACACAGCGTACCATCAGTCGCCATCGACGCTTGACATGTTTCATGTTAATTGGATATCCAGGACAATGGCGGGACAACCGATACGGAGTCGGAATGGGGTGGCCTGTCCTGCAATCATTAGGACATATTGTTCCTATTATAATCATTCCGCTATTTTAACTGGACATAAAACGCACGTATGTATATGTTATAAAATATTTTGCTAAAGAGTTAATAAAGATTTATTTTTCGTATATGTTATTAAAACTGAATTTTTATAGGTTTGACCTATTTGCAAGAAAAGAAGCAGGAACATATTATATTATATTGTATTAGTTTTGTTTCAAAGTGTGCAAAAAATCTAAGATATTTTTTTAACTAATGATGGGATTTTCAAAATTTCATTGGTAACGATGCAAGTGGGATTGCAGTTTAAAGCTAATAATGTTAATTAAAGAAGCGTCTTTCAAGATGTAATGTAGTAACACGGTAACAACGGACTGTTGTTGTCTATTAGACAGTAAATAAACAGTCATTCAGTGCCCGTGGGATTGGTGGGTGGGGTTAGTGCGCGTTTGAGACGCTGCTTTGGAGATATGAGCGTGAGTGTATATGTATATGTGTATACATTATGTATGTTATCAAACAAGTGGTTAAACAATATTAGTTTTCTTTTAAAAGACAACTCCCGCCTTAGGATTAATTTCAGGCCCGACACCTCCTCTCCTCTTTCCTCTCCCCTCATCCATCTCTCCTCTTTCCCATCTCCTCATCACCCCTCTCTTCTTTCAACTCCCCGCATCACCCATCCCTCGTAACCCTCAAAGGCGGGCAGCGCAGTTACAACTCTTGAGTTGCAGGTATCCATGGACAGAGGTTGTCTTGTACTATCAGGTGACCCGTCTGTTCGTCTGTCACCCTATAGTATATAAAAACTCACAATTTAACCTCAACTTTGTTTAAAACAAATCCTTTTTTTTTAACTGTTACGACAATGTTTGTTACCAAATTAAACGATTATATACAAACGGGCAGTACCTTATCGGTTTTAAACCAAACCCATTTGGTTTGGTTTTTTAACCGTGAGATTGTTTAATATTATAAGCGTCATAAATAGGCTAAATACCACATATATAATTTACGGTGAGGTTTATTCATTTTAAAATTTCATAAGAGCAAAAATATCATAGTTAAGAAATTAGAAGTAGCGCAATTTATAAAGATTTATCATTACAAATCAGTGGCAAAATAAAATGAATATCCACCTGCATACTTTCTTTAAACTACCTCAGCTGACTTAAAGTTTTAAGTGCACACTGTAATGAATTTGTTGCCCGTTAAAAGATTCAATTTGATAACTCTACACAGTGCTTACGCATATTCACCCTCTATCAGCGGAGGCCTGCGACAAAAGCAATTAAAACTTTAACAACATCAACTCCCGCGCTCTTCTCGATTCCACCCAGTAAATATAGAGGTATATTTATACTTTCTCGTCCACTATGCCGCCCTACGATAATGAATCGATAATCGAGTTGGTAAGTAAAGTAATAAATACGTTTTAGTAACTTTGATGCGAAAAAATTGAACAAACTCATATTTATAAAGATTTGCAAAACAATTCGAGTTGTTATTTACAAAGTTTCCAAACAAATTTGTTTTTAGCTTTTATGACAGATAATTTGTCAGGGGTAGCTTTGCGCAAGTCAAAGATAATTTATCTGTCTCAACCGCTTTATTTATTACAACGCGTTCGCATCTTCGTTGAGCCCTTAAAGTTGGTGGTTAATGGAGCTTCTTTGAGACTGGTACGTCACTCAGTAGGCGAGGGTCGCTGTCCAAAGTGTGAGGTAAGGGAGGGGAAGGACGTCTGCATGTGGTCAGCCGTCAGTCAAGCACCCGACTTCACTTATTTTTTGCTTTCCTTGAGTAAGTGACGGGTTGATGCGAAACGAATGAACAGTTCCAATGTGTTTTGTAGATATACTCTACTTGTTAACCTTACCAGGAAAACGAATAAAGACCTAAACAAAATAGCATTTACGCTGACATTGTGTCTGTTCATTAGTAAGATACTTTTTTTGTATAATTTATTAAACATTTTACTATAATATACGTATATTATAGAAGACTTTTTAGTGCTTTATAAAACAAGTACCTATCGTATTATTCCTGTCGAACGTCGAACTGATCTTTTCTAGATCATAATGAAACGACGACTGCTGCAAATTCTCGTGACGTGTGAGATCTTATTCCAAAAGTTTTGCTTTATTAGTTCTTTCACATTGAGTTGTTCAAGAAAAGAGTAAAAATAACTAGATTGATCAGACAATGATCAATATACCTACGTTGTAGAGATTAGGGAAAACTTACTTAACTTACTAGGATAACTGTCGGAGAGGTATTGGAATTTATATTTTTTACATTCTCGATAAACTTACAATTTCATTGTTAACCTATCACTAAATGCTAATCCTAAAAGGTGATAATTGCTGAATGTTATGTCGCAGATTCTAATGAAACCTAAACTGAGTGAAAGTACTATTAAAGTGTTAAGTGTTTATTCATTACGTTATAATCAAAAGGCTCTTTTTTTTTGGAAAAGAAAACCTTTGTGTACGTGTAATTAACTCATTGACGGTATCCGTATATCGTGAACGATCAACTAAATCCGCAAGGCTTCTTTAAGGTTTCAATTAAATAAATCATGATGCGGGTCAACCATTTTTAGTAAAACGCCTTCTTCCTTCTCTTTCCTAATGAAAACTTAGTTTTGCCCAATAATGTCCATGATTGATTCTACCTTTATATTTAACACCTTATCAATCTAAAATTGGAATACAATAAAGTATTCGGTATTATGTATTGAAAGACTAGGCTAATGCTTATTTTTAATAATTTCAACTCTTTCAATGTGCAATTGTATAGTCACTATATAAAAAAAAAAATTGCAAAATTATTTGCTAAGTGACTACAATTTTCTTGCAAGAGAGTGGTAATAAAAGTTCCTGTGGATGATAGATTTACTTTTAATTATTACATACTACGTGTTACAGTTTCGTCAGTAACAGATAAATTGGTTAAATGATTTTATATACTTCTAAAATGTGGTTATAAAATTGTAAGTAAAAATACATAATATAACAAGTATTAAAATCTAAATCTTATAGACTGGTTTTTAACTTATATATAAATTTCAGAAACTTAAATACTAGATTCAAGCTTAAGGATTTAAATATGACTACTCCAAATATCAACTTTATATGAAAGTTTATAATGATTAAAACTTTGGCGCAGAATATTTTATTAAATTTTCGTAATGTGTTATGACCTAAAGAGGATTTTACCCTCGTTACACTCAAAGAGAGAGAAGGACTATTAGAGGTTACTTTACACTAGGTATGATTAAATAATTAGAGATATGTTCATGATTCACGTCCACCTTATTTTAAGGTGAGATGTTTAATAAAAGGTCGTACTTGCAAGTTTATTTTTCACTTTTGGATATGAGATTACCTTAAAAAAGGTTAAAGTTAAAAGCCTTGCAGACTTTTGTTTTTAAAATTGAAACGTTTTCGCAATAATTAAATACAGATATTGAGATATTGATATATGATATTATAAGAACTTATGTGATTTTAAAGCTAGGGTAGAAACCTACAGTTTAATGTCATAAACATCACACGTATAACCTACTTTCTTCTGCTGGCTGCCATATATCATCAATATGTAAATACGCCCATAACGGTTTAGTGCTTATATAGTAAACAATCTGCAGATTAAGCTACTACAGTCGTGAATGTGGCAACTTCATTCATATGTCACGGGCAGGCGCCATTGCTTAAAGTTCGCGTGACAGGTGGCATTAATTATCGTTCGGCGTTCATTTTAGGCATTCAATTTTCCTATGTTTTTTTTTTAATGATATAGTGGTACTAATTAACAGACGGGTAACCTGATGGAAGAGACGTAACTGCGCTGCCCACCTTTCAAGGGGATGAGTGGGCAGGAAAGCCGAAAAAGAGAGGGGATGTGAGGAGGGGAAAGAGGAGGTGGGTTGAGGGTAGGTGAAAGGGGAGAGGGGGTTGGGCTTCCGGTACCCTCGATCACCTGGCAAGACAAATCAAGCAGTGTTAGTATACCAGTATTACTCCAGTATTACTCCAGTAGAGCCGGCCCATTTGCGCCTAAGCGTGGCACTTCCACGGTAGATTTAATTTGCTTTTTCATAAAATACGCAAATAGGGTGTATAAAATCTCCTTACAGTTTAAGAAACATTTCGTTCATGATGAATTCAATACCCAATCGTATTATTAACAAAAAATGACAAACCTCACTTCAATAACCCTTACTCATTGTACATGAAACAATGTAGGAACCTTATTAATAAATTAATTAAATTAACAACAAGCAGTGGAAATCCATTTGATCGAGTCTGTTTTGGAGAGGGAACAATTATGATTGATGATAGGATATGATTCGTTTCCACTTAACACATTGTAAAAGGGGTTATTTTATTACCCTGGCTCCTGTTCCTGGGAGGTCAATGACTAATGAACATGCTGACACAGCTGTTTTAAAGTAGTTATTTTATTAGAAGTATCATATCACTAATGAAAATAATATTCTTTGTTTGGTCAAAAACACATTAAATTGTATGTACACCAATGCATTAAAGTTAATGGCGTTTTCGACATTTCTTCTTGTGGCTAAGTGTGGTTATTTAGTTTTATGGTACGTAAGGTTTTCGATTTTAGATTATTTATGTGTTTTGGATAGTCCTAGTCATATTGAGTCCACATGACTACAATTTAGATTCAACACCCTTCTAGATTTTTTAATAATTACGCTATTTGAATGTTCCAACTAAATTAATTGTTATTATAACATATTTTTTATTCTAAATGTTATTTTCTATATCCTAAATAAATATTATAATAAGGGATTATATATAATACAAACGTATGTGAACTTTTTTGGTTGCTGAAAGAGATCCTTACAATATTTAAGTTTTTTTTAATTATTAATTTCATAAAGTAGATACATACATATGGCCACAGCAATATATAATATTTATAGGACAACTGTCAGTACTAGTTATTGTTATCTTGTTAGAATTATTAGTTTGTTGGTTATATGATTCAACATGCATATATTCTACCTTTGAATTACAAGGAGGTGAGGTCGCCAAGGGGTTGGTCGTCGGTTGTTAAATACCCAACTCTTTTACTCTTACTACATTTACTAGACAATAACGAGACTTTCGCAGGTCACAAGCATGTGCTTCATGGTACCTAATACAATTTGGTACATATCATGGTATTTAGCTGACAACTAACAAGACAATTTTACAACAATTGTGCTTGTTTAATGTGATAAAGTTGCACTTAAGAGTCAACAATGACGCCCCCTTCTAATAGCAGAACCGTACCCCTTGCCCCAATTGACTCAAGTCGTCACTACTGAAATGTCTCATACTCTATCCATTAAAATAACCTCTTCTCTTCTGCTGACTAATTTCTATTATGTATGTAACGCAATGTATAGCTACACACCCTTCATTTATGGGGTGAAAACCGCAAATTGAAGCTAGGAAAGTGTACGTACGGAGTTTAAAGATTGCATTAGAAGTTGAAAACATCAAAAGCGTACTACGGCGAAATTCTTCACGAATGTGGAGGAACATTTTAATGGGCATGCATTCTACGATAAAATTTAAAGCCAAGGTGTACTGAATGTCGCTTATACCTTGAACCTTAAATATGTATTTTATGATTCGATTGGATTCTATTGAAATACAACGACTGAAGTCAGAATTTTAACTAACGTATCGTAAATCGTAAATCATAGATATTTATAACATTGTATCGTATTTCTACCAAAAAATGCAACAAATACAGCAAAAAAACAGCAATCTAATTTTTAGTTGGATTGTTGTCTTAAATATATCAATTATTTATTTCATAAATAGATCTCAGATCTATAATAAGATTTATAGTACGGGAGGCAACGTTAATTTCAGATGGTAATTAATGTTATGTATAGTAACAAAATGCTATGTATAGCCAGAAATAGAAACTGGTGTTAGCTGGAGTCGTGTTAGACATGGCTGTAAAGCAGTAACGATTACTTAAACGTTTAGATGACGGTCATAACTACATTATTTTTTTGTAAACTGTTGCATAACATAAATAGTAAATTCAAAACAATGTAGTAAGTAGTCGTTTAGAAAAGTCACAAAAATGAAAAAGTTGTCAACAAATACTGTCTTTAAGCATAGTTTATGTATTATTTAGGGTTCAATTTAAAAGCTAACGCGTTCGGAAATGGTTCGGTTGTATCGTGAATAAGCAAAATTGTGCGCTAACAGTATCGTTCCTCTATAATGTATTAATGATTGGGCTGTTGCTTGTTCCACTGGCGATATGTAAGCCGTAGCATCAATTACTGTTTACAGCATCGTCATTTTTATGTGTACACAGTTATAGTTACAGCCAAACAATTGTAGAGGAATGCATAATTATATTTTACGGTTTAATCATAACTTAATATGTTAAACTTTAAGCTATATTGCAGAAAGTGAACAAATTATTTATTTTATTTCATAGTTTGTAGCTCAACTACATAAATGGTTTAATAATTTATATAAAGTATAAGCCCAATAACTTTTGTAAAAGATTTAATTTACGAGTAATAGCCCGCAAAATGTGGATGGATTTTTGTGCTTCTCTATACTCATTTATCTTAAACTCACGTCAGCTTTCAAAAGACAAACCAATACAGTTCTTAGCTATGTTTCAAGATTACGATTAGAATCGTTCGAGGTGTTTTTAAGTCGGGGTATTTTAACTTTATATTTATTAAGTCTTTACTTGAAAGTGAATTAAACAGATAATGTTAATTATAATACGTGCAGCTCAGTAATAGTTACAGTCAGTGGAATCTATTTATACATTAAAGAGTTTGCAAAACAAAAGCTGCATATAACGGGTATTTCCCAGAAAATGCTAATTTAAAAAGATAAAATTGTATTTGAGCATTTCATTTAACGAAATAGATTCACTAAAGCATTTTCCGTGTATCGTTGGTTGTGGGAGACATGGTCCTACACTCGACCGCATACGGTGAATGTCTCGGTTGACCAGAGAATCCACGAATACTAAAGAATATAGAAATTTTACTATCGTAAAATTTCAACGAAACCTTCAATTTCTTTTATTTGTATTACGGTGTTCAGTGCCAATGGCTCGTTGAATTTAGCATGAACGTGTGAAATGTCAGTATAGTTGTAGAACAGCTGAGTGTTCGGTATATAATTTGTTATTAACGTTTAAAACCTTTGGAAGTATGTGTTGAGAGTTATATCTAACAGTAAACTGTTTAATTTAATTAATTTTTATTTCGTACAACATTTTTAATTAATAATTAAAGGGTACCTTAGGACATTTTTTTCATTATTTTTTTTGTTGTTACTTTAGCAAGACAGTATAGTAATATTGATTTGTTTGTCGATCATTTTATGTGTGTGACTTTTGTCAACAATAACTCATGAGTTGTTGTTGTTGACTCAAATATGTATATGTCTGCTTGGAAGTAGAAGAGGAGAAGAAATGTAATATGTTCTATAAAATACTTTTTCAACTAACTTAGTAATAACAATGTGAGAAAACTCCAAAATGGAATTCAAATAAAGAATGTAACATACTGTATACTCTGATATTTTTTTATGAGAACTGGCTTGAGCCTAAACTGATTTAATATCTTCTACTAAAATAAAGAAGAAAAAATATAAAACAAAACATTTGACTACAAATGATAATGAATTTTATTAACATGTGTAATTCCAGTGATAATTTAAACTAGTAGACGCATACATGTAATCAATAAAATACAAGCAATTGATTTGATAGCCAAGAAGGGAGTGGAAATAGAGATCCACCAAGAATCTCTCTTTCTATTGTTTTATTTGTCATTTCAGGAAAAAATAACGTTATGTTTAGGTTCATTTAAGTTTGGAAAATGCGTATCCGTATCGACACAAAAGTATTATATATAGATTAAATGAAAAATTAAATGCTATTTATAGAGACTGAGAGAAGACCTATTCAATAAAGACACGCCTATCGTATTGCATTATTTTAATTTTAATGGTTAACACATACTAACTAACTATAAGCAAATTACAAATGTAACTATAAGCTGGAACAGATAACTATTAAATTTGAACCTTTTTTAAATAAAAAATAGCTTATTACTCTACATCTGTTTATTCCCTGGAAAACGCTAACAGCAGGAGCACGTGCGACTGAGGGGACGCCACAATTTTAACTGTATGGCCCACCATGGAGAATTGACGGAACGGGCGGAAAGCAGCCTCTCCTATAGGCTGACACGGGTGCTCAAAGGATAGGTGACCGGTGACCGGTGTGTAGATGTGTCGCATAGGCCGGAAGCCAACGTCTGCGTTACTTCACTGCGGAGAATTTAGGGAGGACATTGCACTTCATACTCTAATGGAGTCCTTAGTGTGGCCGCAAAAGCGTTAAGACCTCATGATAGGTATTGGTGAGGGAAGCTTCTCGCTAGAGACCATGGTTCTGTCCAAAGTGAGAGAGTGTTGGATTTTGCCACCTCGTTTTCTGAGTGATTTGGGCTAAAGAAGCGGCGGAACTGGAAATGGAGAGGACAAGTCCCGTGAGGTGACGACACGTGGCGGATCAAACACAAAAAAAGGAGCATGTACGACCAAGTTAAAACATGTTTAATAGAGATAGCCTTAGAAGAATATTGGATATGAGCCGTAATGAGTACTACATACATTAATAAGTAAATAAATAAGTATAAATCTTGGGAATAATTCCAATAATACTTAGTTTTATAAAAGCAGTAAAGAAAGCGGTTGTCCTTGACACTCGAGAAAAGGTTACATAAAGTGTCCCATACCAGATGTAATAATTTCACCTCTCCCGTAAACACGCTGTAGGTTTAGCGCCTAAGCTATTTTGCCGTACTCATATCCAAAGTTTTGGCTTTCCTAAACTTTCTCATCTTATGACATAATGTTTAGGTCAGTCGAAAGCTTTGCAGTCCATAGATGTGTATATAGTTTTCACTCACTTTTACTACGACTGAATTTTAATTAAATAGTATACTTTTTTGGTACTTTATTAAGAAGATCACTTTTTACGAAAACTGACAATCACGTGAGTTTAAATAAAACAAGGATTTTCATCAACACTAAACCTGAAAAGTGACAGGCAATATACATATATCATATGAAAACTGATTGGTGTTTTGTGGAATATCTTCATAGTACATCTATATAGACTAAGTATATGATTTAGCTCATATGCAGGAAAGCAGATGAAGGCATCATAACCTCTCGGGAGGAACTTAACGAACGAATGTTCGGGGAGTCAGAGCACGTATATCGGAGGTAATGTATTCGGATAGCGCCGGAAGCTATGTGGTGTAGTATAGCGACGGTAAGCGTCCGGCTATCCATAATATGTACGTACAACCTAGTAATGAAGAGCGCAACTACTTACCGCACTACGTCTACCCTTGTCTAGTCGTATAGTTTTTCCTTGTATCTCTCTCTCGTATGTGGGTCTTCTTGAATTCGCACTGTAGTTACATTCAAAGGTATGCTGAACGATAATTATATAAAGATGTGATGTCGCCAGGGTGGATCAAGCTTCGCTTCCTCTTGAGAACTCATAATGTATGCACTTTCAAATTTAGTGCTGTTTATTCTGCATTTGGATTTAATATAATCTAGTTTAGCTGATTGCTTAAGTAATAAAATAATTTTGCCATTTAGAACTGACAGACAATTAAACTTTCAAATCTGAAATTTTGAGTTCGAGTAGAAATAAGTATATGAATATGGGTGGAAAACTTTATTTTTTTTTTACACAGCAGGTAGCTCGCTTACTGGTTGTAATACTTCCATCCAGGTTCCTCTCCTTCTGTTCTCTCTTCCAAGATTATAAACATGCATATAGATACAGATACCCACAGATCTTATACTTTGTGCATTTATTGTTTATTGCGCAGTGTAATTAATAACTTAAATGCTCTAGTCAGTATTAAGTATATAATAAATAAGATAAAGTTACTATTTTTTGCTTCTAAATACAGAAAAATATATAAATTTAATCTTTTTTTCTCTTTAGGACTTCAAATAATACACAAGTTATACCGGTCACGACAATTCGTAATGTGGTGAGTTGGATATAAAAGACAGTACAGTTTACTTGTACAATAAGATAAAAAAAAATTTCATCCACCTTTTATCATCTTTCTTCTCGTTAGGATTGTGATCTTAATTGTTACGTACTTGACTAGGTACTTTATTTATGTTTTATTAATGATATAGGGGGACAGACAAACAGACGGGTTATCTGAGGGTAAATAAACACCGCATGGCCACCTGCCATTCAAGAGTCGTAAGGGCGCTTCCCGCCTTTGAGGGATGTGGGGAGGGGGAGTCGGGCCTTTGGTGCTCTCACTGACTCGGCAATACAGTGGTAGCATTATTTGTCTACCGGTTTTCTGTGTGGCCGTGGCATTCCTGTCAAAGTATACTTTACATATATGAGTGTTTTAAAATATTAACCCAACTCAAAGTAACCTGAATGCAATTATGTAGTTAATAATTGATATAACTTTAAGCACCTCCTGCGACTAAGTTGACCACTAATTTTCCTAGGTCGGTGCTAAGTAAAAGTCAGTTAACAAAACTACGATTAAAAATGTAAATTAGAGTACATTTTCGATTCTAAAGTTTAAAGTATTTTCCCGAGGATAAGTTTAAATTAATGTGGACCGTCACAAGCACTTTTATTGGCATAGACCGGCGACCGGGCGGTTCCATCAATTTTTTATTAGCTTCGAGATTCTCTTTTCAAAGAATGTAAGGGCTACAGATTATATTTAATTACAGACCACACTACGAGTCCTTATTGAATTTAACACGTCAAATTGTCTCGTTGCGACGTCTACTCTTCTATTCAATAGGAGGTAGGAATGCAGAGTATTTTTGGACCTTTTGATGATAGCTAAGATTAATTTTATAGGGCGGTTCAAAGGACAATTTTAGAATAAAAGTGCATTAATAAAAGGTTTTCAACGTAGGACACTCTATACCGAAAAATGCTTTTATTAAATTTGCGGGCTTTTATGTGCATATTCGGCGACTTTATTACGTAAAAGCTTTTGTTAAAGTATTGAACTGTTTAAACCTTGTAAGCGTAATTGAATTAGCTCCGGCACTGGTGTTTCTTACTGGTTTTTTTTTCACTATTTGACTCAAAGAATAGACTCAAGGTAAAAAGACAGATGTTTTTTTTTTATAATTTTGACACCGCGCACATGATCATGTATGCACAATTTAAACTACAATACATAATGGCTGTCAGTAATTTGATAGTAAGAATAAATGGATCACATATTACAAGCATTGTTGTTAATCTCTCTAGCTATGCTAAACAGTTGTATTAGGTTTACGTCGATAGTGTACAGAGGTGACCCCTCGACCACATGATCGCAAATATGATAATTTCGTGGACCCAAATAGTCGCCGTTTGAAGGAAAATACGATTATAAATGTCAGTACCTAATATAGTTATTTAACTAATAATAGATATTAAAATGTCACCAGACGTCTTTATGAATAATAAAAGTTATGAAGAGGTTTTGTTTTCATGGAGTACTCTAATTGTGTTGAGACCTTTTTTTTTTATTGTAAAGTTTCTAAAAAATGAAAAAGAAAAAAATTACTTATTTCGAATTAAAAGTGTAATAAGTTTTAGACGGAATCGATTAAATAAGAAACAACAAGCTCATATCAGATTTGTTACACGGGGAAACGCCGCCAGCCTCATGGGTATGTTTGGTCGAGGGGACGCATTATTATAATATAATTTTTAATTTAAGTGTTTATGTTAAATTAAAATATCTTTATTTATTACGTGACATGTAATCAATACTGAATTAGGTCAATCTTCGATGGAATAATACATAACATACGAATAATGAAAAATCCGTCTAAATGCAGCCTTTTAAGAAATACTTACTTCGGTAGTACACTATTATAAATAAGAAAGTAGCACACGATAGATAGGTACGAAAATAAACGCGCTACACATTACGCACCTATGTGCGTAATGTGTAGCGCGTTTATTTTCGTACCTATCATCCGAATGTCTTACTTAATTGCTTTATATCCGTCAGTCAGTCCGGTCAGCATTTCTTATTGTTTTCCTTGCATCCATTGTATTGATTCTAATTATTATTGTTTATCGATCATAAATAATAGTTATAGGGTATGTACCTGTGATGGCTCGAGCTTGAGTGTCCCGTGGTAGAGCTTGATATGGGTGACCTAGCGGGGTAGTTGCCGCCAGCACCGCCTTCTGACAACACGAACTCTGCAACAATAATTTATTTCTAATCAATGACGTAAGTTAATTAAATAAGATATATATTAATGAAAAAAAATATAAGATATATATTAATAAAATATTGTGATTGCTACTGACTTGCTGTAATAACTTTAATTTTTTTTTTTTTTTTTTTTTATACTATAGGGGAACAGGCGAACAGACGGGTCACCTGATGGTAAGTGACAATCGCCGTCCATGGACACCCGCACCTCAAGAGTCACAAGTGCGCTGCCCGCCTTTGAGGGTGATGAGGGATGGGGGATGCAGGGAGCGTAAAGAAGAGAGGGGGGATGAGGGGAGAGGAAAGAGGAGAGGGGAATTGGGCCTCCGGAAACCTCACTCATTTCGGGGAAATGCAACGCAAGCGTTACTTCACAACCGGTTTTCTGTGAGGCCGTGGTATCGCACCGGTCGAGCCGGCCCATTCGTGCCTAAGCATGGCTCTACCACTGAAAATTACAATGAAAGCGAATACAATTCAAGATATTTTTTTTTACTTTTTAAAGAAATTTCATCCTTAATACATACACATATGTATATAAGCACACATCTATATCCCTAAAGGTGTATGCAACGGCGTCTCAAATACCAACTATTTGTCAACCATACTTTTGTTCCACTCACGTGAAAGGGGCAAGCATATTGCTGCTATATTAATCCTAAACAGATTTCTGATATTTTATTTTATGCTTTTATTATTTTACGAATTTTACAGTAAATACAATAATAACAACCCTCACATAAAATGTATAGCCTCAGTTTAGTTTTTCTTCCCTTGTTTATAATATTTATGTAAATTTATTTAATTTAATTTATTTTGGTATCAGAAATGCAGTACTGATATTGATTCGTAGCATTGCTTATTGATGATGTAAGTAGTCATCGTAGCGAGGTGAAACTGCAGAAATTTCATTCAATTAGAGGAGTGAAGTGCTTCATTCGACGATATGATCTATTGGTACGTGGCGTGTTATTATGTTCATAGATTAGTACGACCGGGCATCGCAGATATAGCCTGCTATGTGCCATTATACCAAATTCCTTACAGTAATCAGCGATAATAGTCACTAGTTAGGGTAGATTAACATAAAGTAAAAGCAGTATAGCAGTTGCTCAGAAATACAATCTCTCGTCTAGTGCAATGCTAGCAATTACTCATATTTCGGTTACTTGTGATTTGTAACATGATATGATTGTCTGACACTTCACTGTATTTCTATGGTTCTTTTCTGTATTTAAACGGTGAAAAATAAACTCTCATAGGATCACTCTATATTGTTGTTTGTCGGTCGGTCTGCTTTTTTATAATCTAAAATAAGGGACTTGACAATCTTTTTTTTTCGATACACGGGAGAAAGATATCGAGATGAAACTGTCATAAAATATATAGCTTGCGGTTCCTTGAAACTGTAAAAAAATCTATCTTTTTAGTCAACTAAATCAAGAGATACGACTATTTAAGCTCATTTTTTTACGATTATAAACAGTTTGCAGATAATGTCAAACCAATAGGGTACGTCGCATTGATCTAGAATCATAAAATTTGACCAACCCGACATTTGTACAATAGTACAAATAAAAGAAAAACTGGAAGTTGTTTATTTATTATTACATATAGGTATATTATATATCAACATACGTTTGCCCCCTATCGTATAAAAAAAAACATGTTAAAAAGAACTTTACGATTACAAACTTAAATTTTGCTGTTTAAAACCACGTTGATGTATGGGAGACAACTGCTTTTCTCTATATACTAAGTTAGTTTTCGAAAAAACAAAAGGCAAGGGTCTTTGGGGATCAAATCCCTTGATAGACGAACTATTTATTTAGATACACAAAAGTTTGTTTGCTTATAGGAAAATCGCAGTTTTTTTCTACTTTATACTTCGTATCTCATTTATAGTTTATAATGGACTATAGCAAACTCATAAGAGTTTTAAAATTGCATAACTTATGATAGTTTTGATGTAAAGGCAAGGGGGCACCCTTAGGCTTTTTAATATAGAGAGTACGCAGAACAACAGGTACAATCAAGTTTGTTCAATATACTCTGTAAAATATTGGAGCAGTGGCACATGTAAGGCCCCGGGCATTTTACAAAATCGCTTCAAATGATTTTTTACAGAACTATAAAAGAGTTTTTCTTTGGATAAATCAGGATTTAACAGTGATGTATAAATGGAAGCTCATTCTGGATTGTATATTTCCTTTAAATTTCATTGTATAATATAACATGTCCACACGATTTATTTTGTAAAATCTAATACGCGACAAGTAATACAGCCCTAACTTCTTAAAAAAACTTTCTTAAAACAATATTTATAAAGCATCATCGTAAAACTAGACAACTACTATATACTGTCAATACTAGAGTTCCATTACCTCTTTCAACATTTTTTGTGAGTAGTCAACTTATACTGGCCACTAGATCACACAAGTTTTTGTAGAACAAAGGGCGAGTGTGGGAGCCTCAGCACGGAGAGTCCGCGCGTTCAACTATCAATCCTTCTGTCACGATATCGACAGCACATTTGTTTGCTCTCACCATTTTTGTCTCAGTGTTGCCCGCTCCTCGACGCTATATTTGCTCTAGTAGATATGGGCGTGTGGCCGGCGCCGCCGATCAATCTGCCGACTGCGAACTCTGAGAATGATGGATAGTAGATCGAAGACCGTATTCGCTCGCCGCTTCTAAGCCTCGACAAGATACCATACATTTTATTGGAAACCGTTTTTTTTAACGGTTCTGATTATACGCCATGTTGTCGCAGTGGTTTAATGAATTATTTACTTTATCCTTAGTACCTGACTGATGTTTATGTAAGCAGCCGATTTGTTGTGATATTTGAGAGTGAGTTGTGAAGAGAAACCCTATTTTATATTTATTTCTAAAGAAGTTTTACGCACTTTACAAAAAAAATTGAGACAGGACTTTAGAATTTCACGTCGGAACTGTTCATTTAAGTGTTTATTTATTTTACACACAAACTTCAAGTTTCAAGATACGAGTAGTTAAGTTACTTTAAAGCTAATTTACTTACTTTTCTATTATTTTTTAAGGTATGACGATGTCTTTTTAAATCTCTAACAACAATTGTAGCAATTAACTTGACTATGTATATAACCACTCAAGTCGCTTAAAACACAAACAAAGAGTATACAGAGTATATACTTAAGTAGGTGGATCTAGATCATGTTTTTGTAAACTGATCAGCTGAAACCAAGGGTAAAAATGTTGTTATATAGGATGTCCAATGTATAAGTTTTCTTTCCTAATTACATTTCTTGCAGGCAATTACTCTATTAATATCAGTGATATAAAAATTGATAGCTTATAGGTAATTGCTATAAAATTCCATAAACGATTATACCAATAAGCACTATTTTATAACCAAGCATGATCAACAGACATTGAAATAGATTTAAAAAAAAACATCTTTATGCGACAGTAAGAAAATAAATTACAACTATTTCAGAATACAATAATTCATAATTGATGATAAATGTCTTACGGGAGAGAGGATGACGTGATTTTAATTCGCCTGGGCCCCCCTAGGCCCTGTACGCCGCGCGTAGGAATGCTGTAAATTCTTCCTTGTTGCGTTCTGTTTATGCTAAATGTATTACGTAGGTGTTCCGTTTGTATAATATGTAAATACATATCTCGAGCGGAAGATATGAAAACAAATCTGGCGGATCCCTGTTATTCATTATATAAGATGCGATGTTTCATTATTAATTTATGCCGTACCCTTAGACTTACGACCCTCTTTGAAGCAGGAGTACTGCTTTAATGGGATTTAACGTCCTCAGATATTTTATATAAAAAAAGATATCATGTTAGTTCGAACATATGAATAAAATACACATATGACTGGTGGTTCTAATGTAAGATACAAGGCCTTTAGTCAAATATGTCTTATTAGATTGTCATGTTTTAGAGCCTATTCTTTTATAAATACTGTCACATTAAAAATGAGTTCTACTATTGGGCAGCATAATGTTTCCTAAAGTGTTAAAAAATCATATAAGGGGACCATTTTAGTATCATCTTCATTTTTCATACAAATTAAAGGTAATAAAACAACAATAATGTAATTTACAGTCGACTAATGAATTAAAAAACTGTTAAAATAACCTGTCTTTGACACTGTTTAAACTAAATTATAACAACATAATAGCATTTCTTACCGTTTCTTAAAGCAAATTTCCTAATCGAGGGAAAATGAAAATTGATCGCTTCTAACTAAGATAAGTTTGGAAAGTTATGATGGAATGAAAGTGCTTCCGGGCGACAACGGCACGGCGAGCAGCAAAAATGTTCTTTCCACACTGATTTAGTTCCACACTAAGTAATTATTGTTCAAACAAGAAACCTAACGAGTCAACTCATTAATCACGAACCATTAATGTCTTCGTGTTATTTCCTAATGGACATTATCCACTAATAAAACTAGCTGTGTTAAGTTTGGTTGACATGCTAGCTTATTCGTATGCGGATCGTAGTAATTGGCTTTAGTTATTAAGCACAAGATGAATTGTTTTACTCTTATCAGTACACCTTTAAGTACTAATAGCCTTGCTTGAATAACCAAATTGATTAAGAGAATCAATAAAATTTGAAATATGGAACTTGTTATTAAATAAGGTATTCAGCTCGACTGACCTGTTGGTCTAGTGGTTAGTAAGAATGACTGCTGAACCGGAAGTCGTGGGTTCGATTCCCGCACGGGACAAAAAAGTGTGTGATTCACAATTCATTGCTCCGGTGTGGATGTTATTTATATCCATTGTATGAATGTTTGTAAAGTCCTACGCTTCACAAAAAATATTCCTAATGCGGGAGTTTCCTTTAAAAAACAAAGAAACAAACAAAATGTAACTACATAGATCTTAGATAGATAGAGTCTTACATAAAACCATTATCCGAATAATTTATTTTCTATGTTACATAATCTCGTTCATGAAGAAATAATACTATATTCAGAACGCTTCATGATCATGACATAACTTATTTATATGTTACAAATTTATTATATTAAAAAGAGTGCGTACTGAATAGGTATTGTATGATATAAACGACGATAGCAGAACTTACAAAAATGGCTCTCAGTAAAGTGTCTTGTGCCGCGAACCTTTATGAATACCATATGAGGAGACCGCTATTTTTACATAAAAAAATCGGCACGGAATCAAAACAGACATGTCCGTTGCGGCCTACCTTAATTTTCCTACTCGGTTCGCGCCCTGAATACCAAACCTACGGATGGACATCAGTTTTACCGCGACCACTACGAGATTTCCATACAAATGATATAAAATTCTGCATTCGACTGAAACTGTAACTTTCTATATAAATATCATCTTTGATGATGTTAAAATATTAAATTTAATTTGTAAGAAACGTTCGTGGAAACGCTTTACCGTAGCGTTGTTGAGAAGCCGACAATGCCAGTGTAATTTTGCTTATTTCGGTTTAAATTACTTGATCTCGTTTACGGCCTTTGAAGATTGTACCGAGTTTTCGTAAAGTTTGTGTCTAATTTATTGTTTACCGTCACTTTCTTGTGTTTATTTAACTAAAGTTTATTGTTAATTCTTATACATTACACTAATTAAAAACCTTAAATGTGTTCTAATATATCTTAGTTTATTTTCAAAGAAGTTAAAGCCGTCTTATAAAGTTAGGATGTTGAGATGATAAACTTTTACAGTTTAATAGGTATCTATTTCTTGCCAACTCGGCACAACTTAATCACTTGGTTTGCTTATACATACATATATTAAGTCTCATTTAGGTTAGGTTCGTATAGAATTTGATTTCTGGCGCTCAACAAAGTTCCTCTACAATAAACCTTAAAACTTACCAACATTGTTTGGGTTTCAAGCCAAGGAACTTGTTGAGGAAAACTATTATTACGTACATATATGATACATATGTATGGTGTACAGTTAATGTAAAGTTTTTCATTGTTCCTATCATTTAGTATTTTGAAAAGTATTTAATCTTAACTTAAATGAAGGTGATTCCCTCATAACTTTCCAACACAGTCGTTAATAACGTAACTTGCGGTTAATAGCATCGAGGGAGGAGACGAACCATCGTGAGCGGCGGAGACAAGAGGCGAGGGGCGGAAGGGCGCGGTAAATTTCGACACAACTCAATAGGAAAATCTGCCTTTGTGAAACTTCCATTGTAGCTATTATGTTATAACTTCACATTATGATTCCTTCCAACAATTCTATTTACGAATAATGAACTAAATACTAAGTACACAAGTTACTGGACAAATACTGGCAACGTGTAGAACTTAACTATTTTCTGGCTGCGGTTTATTGTATGCATACAGCTGAGCCTCAATAGTAGTACGTAGGTAAATAATAAATATTTAATGTGACAGTAACGTTAGTATCGATAAAGCCATGGTAGCTAATAAATGAAACACTCACGGATTTATAGATACATATAATGTATACTTTTGCGAGAGCAGGCTTTCAGCGCAAGTCCCCGCGAACATATCGAATCTTTATGACGTCATTAAACATATTTTTACGAGGACGACGCCGTGTTCTATATTATTACGGCGAGGGAGAGACGCGTCACATTGGCATTTCATTGGTCAGTTATTCGCGGATGTGAACCTTCCTCGGAATTGACAACATTTGTGTAATAAAGTGTAATATTGCATCACCGGCACAGCTAAACGAAAATGATATGAACGGTATATAAAACTAATTTTATGAATCGTTTCATGAAATATATTATATTGAGAACATTTCGAACATTTCATCGATGTTCCTGCGATATGAATTTTATTTTTATAAATTAATTCGATATTTCGTTAATATTGAAATAGTGTTAACTACTCAAGATATTTAATGTAATCTCTCATCATTGTCTTACATGTTTTCGGAATCATAAAACATTTCATAAGAATTACAAGAAATAAAAAAATATTAATTTTAAGTTCTTTTTTTGCCATTTACGCGTTTGAATTAAAAATACATATTAAAACACACGTATTCCTATAGTTCCCCGCATTTCCATTTGTTTGTGATGGTGATGGTCAGTAATATATAGCTTCCCTTAACACACAAATTAAGGAAACCATAATAGTTTTACCTACTAAACTGTAAGCAATCTTAAATATGTATGCTCGTACAAAGAAACTTTTCACCTTAATAATAATTAATAATCACGATACAATAATTCGATGAAGAGGCTAAATTATAAAAACAAATTAAAATGATGAAATTTATTTTGTTATTAGGGCTAAACAAAACACGATAGGAAGCTGACAAAATGCATCTTCAATTCACCAAATTACGAAGTAATTGAACCAAATTTCAGAGTGAAGCTCATGTAATGAAAGAAGATAAATTAAGGGAGGAGCGGGCGAGGGGCTTATTCAATTCGTTCGCAAGTTCAACCTGACACTGACTTAAGTAGATAGTTAAGATTTAGCCAAGAAAGCACCTGCCGGCACCCACTAATGTGTACTCAGAAAGTAGTCTGGCTTCAAGAATTGGCCGCTTAAGTACCTACAGAAACTTACTGTCCATTAGAACTTGTGAGAACACATTATAGTTTTACTTTTCTTTCTTTTTACTTACTGGCTAAAATTTGTAACAAAGCACCCATGTACACCTTACAAAAAATTAGTATTATTAATACAAAAGCCCGTTACTTATGCAATACTTTCAGACAGTTTTTTAAGAAGTTAAAAGTCTCTGTTAATAATAAATATTTAGACGTAGTTTACTGTACTTGTGGTACTCAATATTACAATAGCCGGTAGGTACTGGTGTCAACAACTGAAACGTTTCAGCTAAATAACTCCACGGAGACGCTAAGAGACCGAACACTTTACTCGATTGGATTTGAGGTGGACTCTTCGCGTGACCTCACTTCTGTGTTCTATATAATGTACGTGTGATGATTTTTTAAAGTTCCACTTATGATATACTGTGTTTACTCAACAGGTGTTTGCATCTCTTTTCAAAATATATATAGGAATCTTTTTGTAACTATCATAATATAAGCAACAAAACACCGATACTCTAACAATATCTTCACAAATCGTTCAATTTCCTTTTACGTTTTCAGCGTATATTTTATTCAAAACGGAACAGTGGCATATAACATACTTTATGGGCGTTCTATCTATGAAACTGTTCATTGTTGACATAAAGACGAACAAAATGGATGTGACAAAAATATGTTCGTTTTAAGTTTATTTACAGAATATCTTTCCATTTTTTCCTAAGGATAAGAAACTGATCCCATGCATATCTGATTCGATCTTCATTCGTAAGTTTACGTAAAAACTATATTGTAAAGGAATTTACATAATCAGAATCAGCAAGGCGCTGTCGAAATAGGAAACCAACTACGTTTAAAACACCATGACATTTCATTTTGATAGGCGACTGTCAACTGAAAAAGAGTGTAAACCCTTCGCACTATTTTTACCGTCAAGTTTATTAATATTGTGTACAAAGCCCAGACACAACCTATAAAGCTTTTTGGCTCTAGTGGATCAACTGAAAGGAGACTGAGAGGAAAATCGAAATAGAATTTTTTTCTTCGACGTCTAAAGATATTAATTTCGTAATATAAAGAACAGTATCGCGAGAAAGCAATACCCTAACGCAATAAAACGTATGAAGCGAGTATTATTCGCATGATTACATTTCCTAATAAGTCGGATCCCACAACGTGTTCAATGTGGCGAAAACTAATACCGCCCAACTCGGCGCGCCCGTCACTCCCGCGTCCGCCTGGCCAAGCATTTAAAGAGCTCCACTCTATTATATTTTGTTTAGTTCCTTACAAAACACATCGACCCCGACATATCAAATTTCGAATGAGAAAAAACCCCTATTTGACGTGGAACTAAATTTTCCTTCCGTGAATCAGCAAAATTGTAACAAATGGGTCATATCGATTATGTCGCTGCGTAGTATGTACCCGTATTAAGCTTGCGTTTCATTGCACTTTGTAATTACACCGTTGGTTTCCGTGGAACTGGCTATAAATAACAATTCACCTACTAACACACCCACAATACAATTACTTTGGTCAAGGTACTTGTTTAACAGTTGCACATAAATACATCAGTATTGAATATACAAAATATAACATATTGTCAATTTTTTACAGATGTTTATATTTAGCATATATTTAACCCTTTTATTAAAAATTACAATTTAAAACAGGCTTAACGACTAACACAGCAGCATCTTACTATTACTGGTAATTAAGTCTTCATAGGAAAGTAACTCACGTACTTCCATACTTGCAGCCAGTGTTTCCTCAAACCGTTTAACACCCTATAGATTGTCAACAATGACACGGATAAAAGCAGACGGGTCACCTGTTAATAAGTGACATCCGCCACCTATGAACACCTGCAACTCAAACGTCAGAAGAGTGCTGTGGGGGAGAGGAAAGAGGAGAGGAGGAGTTGGGCCTCCGGAACCTTACTCATTTCGGGGAAATGCAACGGAAGCGTTGCTTCACAACCGGTTATCTGTGTAACATTTTTTTTCTTCATTATTTATTTAGTAAAAAAATTGGACATACATGTGCTGTATATGTATTTTTATCGTAAGTGCATCCATATAGGATATAATAATCACAATGCATAAATTCAATACATTTAAAAACTTAAAATTTCTGTCAACTATGTTTTATTTACTTTAACAACCTATTCTCTTCATCCTTAAAAATTCTCTATTACTTTGGTCTTACCCGAGCTTGGTTTCAAACTGTACTTACCACTTGACAGACAGTTTCAGAAGACTCATTTAATACTCGGATAATATATTATATTTACTGTCATTGATAACCACGATCACATGTTATTAGTTAATACGTTGGTTTATACTTCGATTGGCGTTGATGCATGCTTATATCAAAGTTAGGAATATAGAGTAGTTTGTTTGTAGTTTGCTCGCAGTAATGTAGATATTGAAAATCAATTCACGCAGCTCACTGAAAAGTGTTTTTCTGAAAGCTACTCTATGTCCCTTTTACTGCCCCTGACAATGTGTGTGCAAAATTCCATTATAATTGGTTAAGAAAAAGTAAGACAACTTTAATAATACAAATGTATTATTAATGTTAGGATAAGGATTATTGAACTTTGGTGTTTTTTCAATTAACCATTATATGTACATGTACAGTGCACGTGTCATTCGTCACAGATTTCGAAGCATGAAATGACATGGCATTACTTTAGTGGTTTGCGGGCAGGCGTGGCTACGACGGGGTGCGGTTACTTACGGTCACCGGTGCGGTTGTAAAGCCATATTGGTTATTAGTTATTACCTATATAAACACATAATAAACTAGCATATTTCACAAACAACTTAATAAAAAGTTCATTTCAATCGTAAAATGTATCACACAGTTAGCAATATTAATCTGTAAAATATCATTCTATGATTAATATAATTTTAATAAAGAATTTGAATATGCAGAACCAGATTGAAGTTTGATTAAATTTATGCGACGTATTTCCTAACTGGAAATAACTTGCAATTATATACTATAATATGTTAACCTGGAATTTAGGAATTTAAAATATAAATACTTATAATACATTCAAACATAACATGTTAACAAAATCCATGTGTCGAAAAAAAAAAACATTTTATGTTCATTTATAGAAAATCTCTACATATTTTCCTAAGGATATGAAACTGATTACAGAATAACAAGATAACATTTATAATACATCAGAAACATAACATTATTATTATGTGTGTTTTTGATTTTACGTGTTTAGTTTATTTTAAAAGATTTTTCAGTACTTAAATAGTATCTACTGTGACATTAACAAAAGTTTCAAATCAAAATAATTTACTTGTAATACTAAGCCGCAGAAGAACACTTTAAATGTCTTGATGTTCCCCAATGTGAATACAAACGTTCATTTCCGTCCACGCAAACCTTACATTAAGCGAGTTTGTCAAACGTAGTCAATAAGTACAGGGACAGGTGCCTTTACACATAAACAGTTTTACTGGAATTCATATGTCATTTTATAGAAAGCGTAATTTTCATAATGATTTGGGGTTTGTACCGGGCGCATTATGTCTATGGGTGCGGTAACTATTTGTCGAAATATCGGAAGTGAAGGTGACAAGGTATCTAAAAATATTTTTTTTTTATTCTGTTGTCTGTGTATGTAGCTTAATCTATATTCTTTTCTATTATTTTAAATAATATTATTATATATATATATAAAAATTTGAATGAGTATATACAGTCGTGGTCAACTAATTAGGGACACTCTCTAGTTAATCCAAATTGTGAATTTATTTTTTATTTTCCAACGAGTCTAAACAATATTCCACATCTTTTACATGTAAGTATAATTAGTCATTTATGTGCCTAATTATACAAACAATAACAACTTCTTAAACATTAAACCTCTTTACAGTATAGCTGATAGATGATCACAGTGCTATTTGTTCAAAGAATGCTGGCTGGCCATTTAATTAGGGACACTGAGATATTGCGTTCTAGTTTCAAAATCTGAATCTCAATTATTATTTTCTTTCTTCTCCTATTCTTTGTGGTAGTTTTGGCGGCAATCTAGATTTGTAATTTCAAGTTTTGAGAGTTATTTTGAAGAACAATGGGCAAAAATAAAAGTTGCGATGCAACACTACGAAAAATTATCATGAAGTTTGTCGAGCGTGGTTGGTCATACCGAAGGATAACAGGATATTTAAATTGTTCAAAAACTATGGTATGCAATGCAGTGCAACATTTCAGGCGCAATAACACAACTTTAAATGTGCCCAGAAAAAAAAGATCGAGAAAAACAACTCCGCAAGAAGATAGAATGATAACCAGGTTAGCTAAGAAAGATCCGTTTCTAGGCTCTATTTTAATTAAACATGAAGTGTTTGGGGCAGACGAAAGAGTCAGTGTATCAGCGAGGACAGTTCGACGACGTCTGGTAGAAGCAGGGTTGTTCGGAAGAGTGGCTCGCAAAGTACCGTTGTTAAAGAAAGAGCATAGAAATGCACGTTTGGCGTTTGCACGTAAATATGGACATTGGACCTACGACCAATGGCAACATGTATTATTCTCTGACGAGACCAAGGTTAATTTGATTTCTTCAGATGGAAGGCAATACGTACGGCGTCCTGTAAAAGCGGAAATGAATCCAAGATTCACAAAAAAGCAGGTGAAACATGGCGGAGGAAACATTAAAATGTGGGGATCATTTTCTGGACGTGGAGTGGGACCTGTGAGGAAAGTTCAGGGTAACTTAGACCAACATCAATACAAGGCAATATTAGAAGAAACTATGCTTCCCTATGCTGAGGAACATCTTCCTATTATATGGACTTTTCAGCATGATAACGACCCAAAACATACAGCCCGTTCAGTCAAGTCGTTTCTTAACAGACAGTCGGTATCAGTGCTAGATTGGCCAGCAAATAGCCCCGACCTCAACCCAATCGAGCACCTTTGGCACGAAATTAAGAAAAAAGTTGCCATTTATCGTACCACAACTTTAGATGAACTTAATGAAGCTTTTTGTGAGGCATGGGCAAACATTCCTGTTAAAATATGTCAGAAACTGATAATGTCTATGCCACATCGGTGTCAAGCGGTAATTACTAACAAAGGTTTTGCTACTGGGTACTGATTTTACCCGTAATAAAATGAAGTTGTTAAAGAAATTAAAATACTGCAGATTATTAGTTCTGTTTAACTCTATTTTTCATTTTACTTTACTGTTCTTAATTAAATGTCCAGCTACAGAATTGTACCTTAAATTGAATACATGGTTAACCTTTGATATTAAACACTTTTTTATATTTATTTAATCTTTTATTTACAGCCATTTATAGTATAATAATCGGATCAAATTATGCAAATAATAGTTACTGAGAAATCAACAGGGTTTTATATTTATATGTACATAGCCGGTTATTGCTGTCCACTATCTTGAATGTCCTTAATTAGTTGACCACGACTGTATATATATATATATATATATATATATATATTTATACAAGTATCTGTGTTGTTTATTATACAATACAATGATAAGTTAAATATCAAGTAAAAAAGTTAAATGCTATGCGATTTTCAGAGTAACCACAAAATCATTAACATTGTGCGAGTACACCCTAAAGTATCTAACCGTGTTGGCGTAGTGTCTCCAACTTTTGAACTAATTTTACTATTTCATTTCAAAGGTTGATAAGCGGAATATTCAAATTCATACATAACGCAAAGTACCCTCCAAATTTTATTTTCACCTGTATCTTAAACAAATTTTTCCCTGAATTCAGGAGAAAACCTAAATACCGGTAACTCAGCACTTAGATTTAACACTCAAGTAACACATGTCCCGAGCACGCTTTGGCCACTTCCTATACGCGTCTGTTGTTCTAAGAACTTCACAAAGATGAATATTCTGCGTAGTTAAGTCTAATTTTATCTCTTGTAGCAACTTGTTAGCAAAGTATTATTAATCACTACTTTGAATTCGTTCTTTTCAAGAGGTTAATTTATTGCACTAAAATAATTTAAAGTATTTTAACCGACTTCAAAAAAAGAGGTTATGCACGTTTTTATAAAGGTCTTTTCAACGATTTGTCCTTCAATTTTCGACTGATTATATATTTTTTTTAAATACCCTCCTGTGGTGGGTCCCATTACTTCTTAAAACTACGTTACGTTACGTATGAATCTTAAAATTTCACGTTTTAGCACTTATCATATTTTATCTTTATTTATAGGCACATTGAAGTCAATTGTCTACTTTTTTTACAAGTCGGTTTTTGATATACCATAAAACATTAACCAGTACTTTTGTAACTGTTATTTTTATTTTACTACGAACTACTTAGGCTTACAGATATATGTCCATGCGCAAAATCAACATAAAAGCAATTTTCTTTAATTTTTTTATAACCACCTAAACCAGAGTGGCTCTTACGAGCACAATTCAAGCTAATAACAGTTTTTGTGACACTAAACACGAAAAAAGCTCTCTCCGTTTAACGGAGCGTAAATGTGTACTCCATGTTACCGCCACCCTTAAGCAGACATTATTAGGGGGGTGGCACACGGCGGACGTAAAATTTTGTAGCGATTTTGTGCGTCTAAGACTGTTAAGCTATAGAGTATAGGTCACGTTGATAACATAACTTGTGTCGAGGGCCTAATATCTGGGGAAGAGCTGCGGACAATTTTTTAGCAGCAACCTTTTGTATATATCACACAACACCAAAGTACATGTAGGTAGAAGTGAGTTCTTACAATTCAGAACAAATTTCGAATAGTCTAAACATACTCAACGAGGAGTCTGCACGTCTGCACACCTGAGTTCGAAAACAAGAGTATTTTTTTTTATTTATTATTTTATATTTTTATAATATAAAGCAAGCATTTCCAGGAAAATTCCACTGTCATTGTATAAACTTTCAGTGGTGCTACAGTTTAACATATTTATATTAAGTACTAGACGTGTGTAAATGTTAATAGCCTTTTTTCATTAATTATTTTGAATTTATAATACAAATATTATATATTTACGTATTTATATATATAAATATATTGATCAATTTAACTATTCTCCTTACTTTTTTTAAGTTTTATATGTAGATGTATGTAAGTGTATAGGAATGTGTTAACGTTATATACTAATATATGTATACATCATATGTAAAACATTTGTATAGATAATATAGATAATAAGATATAGATAAGGTCAAGGTGATTTTTAGATTTGAGTGTGATCTATCCAACTTTGAAGGCATTGTTCTTATTAACATGGACATATTTTTCATGTAATCATTACAGGTCTATAAGCCATTAATTGTTCTTAAAAAAAAAAAAATACCACATTCATGTCCACGTTCGTGTCTCCACATATCTCTTAAAAGCGTAATAAAAAATTACAATGAAAATAAACCATTCTTGAACAATATATGTACATATTATAAACCCTTAATTCCGGCTTTGAGTTGAATATATTTAATATACACAGCTCGGGCACATATTCAAGTTTATTTTTAGACCAACATTCATTTAAATGAATGAACGGGCCTTTCTCATTAAAGCTTTTATTTGAGTTAAATATAGTCTGACTGGTGTTCGAGACCGTTGTTAAAACATCTAATGCTTAAACTATGAATGCTTAACCCTACCCTCAAATGCAACCTTGCAATGCAATAATTTATTTGGACGAAAGAAATAGAAGTTCGGTCGAAAGTTCTAATATTTAAAAGCAAATGTATTTTTTTTTATATTCCACTATCAACTTTTAACTTTAAATCTAAATTCATTTATTTTAATTATTTTTTGAATTGTTAGCACTTGGAGTCAGTCAGCCTAAGTTGATTTTAAGACAACAGAAAGAAAACCCCAGGACAATCTTTTCAACATGTTTTTTCCCACTTTTCTGGTTACATTCTATATAAAATATGTAAACTTTGCAAATGAAATGTTAGTTAATATAACGATATTAATTAATAATTATCGTCGTTTAATTTTGTCGTGGTTTAATTTTGTTTCATGGAACGCGAAAATTTAAAAGTAAGTTTATCATCAGATGCGTTATTATCCCTACATTTTGCCGCTTATAATTTAGTCCAATATACATCATCGGGGGCAAAAGTGTTATCGTCATGCGGTCACTTTTGGGAATTTGATTAGAAAGTTAGGATTATATTGATAGGAAAGGGAGGATAGAATGCGAATTAAAGGTATATTGCTAGAGCTAGAGTATAAGCAATAGCTCAAGCAAGTCAGGGTCGGTTACCTATAACTCGAACTGGCTGCCAGGAAGTCAGAGCCTTCCAGCTAATTACTAATTTATTCACAAACTTATACATGAATATCATTACTACAAAGAGCTTGGTGACTGAAAAACTACAAAGGTACTCAATTTAGTTTCAAAACGGAGTTAAACTTCCTTATTGTTTTACTTTGACTGGTTAGTTAATGGTGGTGCACAACTTTCTTTTAAATCATAATTAGCAATATTTTGTAAGGTGGCACAAAAGGATGTCGCCGCGGGTCGCCAAGCTTTCGGACAGAAACAGCGGCGAACTGCGACCAACGCACTACAAAGGGCTTACTTACGGTTTAAATGTCGCCGCCCTGAAAATTTGTTTCATTAAGGGGATCGGCCTAAAATTTCTTTTCCTTTTACACCGTACCGAAATTCCGGCAACTGGATTTAACGTCAAATATTTCATAGCTCTCCGTTTGCCAAAGATATATTTTTGTGTAGAAATAACAAAGGGTGAAATTGTAAGGTATCGGATGAGAGTATCGGGTTTTATTTTTAAAAGACTTCTGTTTATTCGGTTTTATTTTATTAAAGGTGTTTACCAGATAGTTTTTCTGTGTAAACACGAAATGTTAATCTACACTAGTAGTAAGTTTTTCCATTTAAAGAAAAAGTTCAGAGATCGGATATTTGAGATGGTTAAAATAAAAAGGCTCATTTTAGCACTATACTTAATTTGTTACAATTAAAAACAAAAATAATTTTACATTTGATTTTAAAATCTGTAATTCTTATATGAACATTCATTGCGTTTTCGCCAATCTGTGTTAAATATTTTTATGATATTAAAATAGAGTGCGGTGTTTATATATAAAGGCTTTGGTTTATTATCATACCTAGTAATTTTTGTTACTCTCCAGACGCTTGTTATTAGTTTAATGTTTTTGTACAGGGCTGTTGATAGATAAAATGAAACCTCCTCTGTTTGTGACTTATCATCCACGTATTATTTGTACGGAAAAGGCGATCAAAGCAGTGAAGGAAAGAATTTAAAGAAATCAAGTCCTAAAGCAACAGATTTTATTGGGAAACGAATATAGCACCTACAATCACTTTTTTTTTTATATTAGCCTACCATAGTGACTCCACTTTGCCTGGTGGAAAGCAATAGGTGGAGTCAAAGAGTGGTGGTCACCATCCTCATTGCATGTCTAGTCAATGCAGCATGGTGACCCACACTATGGCGACCTGGTGAGATGCTTTTTCACGCCCCGCTAAAAAGACCCGGGGTTAAAGTGGGAAGGAAACACGCTGATAGAGAATTCCAGGCTTTTACCTATCGGCACAGGATAGAAGAGCTAAACCGTTTAGTTCGGGTACGTACATATATTTTCGAAAATATCACCAATGTCCTGCATGCACAACAATGTATATTGCCAAGAGCTAACATGTCATTGATATGCAGAAGGAACAGCGTAGGCGATAGGACGGAGCCCTGAGGTACACCAGCGCTAATCTCCTGGAAGTCAGAGTCCGCGCCGTCACAGAGAACCCTAATGCGGCGATTATGGAGGAAGATCACCCGTGGATCGGTTCGGCCTAAAACCATATTGATCATTTAACAAGGAGTGCTCCTCTAGGTGGCGGATTAATTGGGTGCTGATGATCCGCTCGGACACCTTACAGAGTATGGAAGTGATATATAGGTATATACATATATATAGGTCGGTAATTGGCTGGATCGGAGCGGTCGCCTTTTTTAGGAATGGGTTGAACATTCGCTTCTCTCCAGGCCTCCGGCACAATTCCTGAGGAATAGGACAGGCGATACAAGCGCGTCAGTACGGGAGATAACTCAGGTGCCCAGTTCTTAAGAACCACCGACGGAATACCATCGGGTCCACTGGCTTTCCGGACATCGAGTGACCGAAGCTCCGCACGGACATCCCTCTGCGCAATGCGAATATCCCTCATTGCGGAGTCGCAGGTCGCAATGGTGGGCGTGTGCGCGCCACGGTCGTCGATTCGGGAGTTAGCCGCAAAGAGGTCAGCTAGTAGTTTCGCTTTCACTTGCGGCTCGTGGGCCAGTGATCCGTCAGGGTAGTTTAACGGCGGCAGCGAAGGCTGGCAGTAGTTAGACTGCACGGCTTTGGCCAATCGCCAAAACTTACGGCTATCTGTAGGGTATGCGACGAGTTCTTGCAGGTCCAGCAAAGAGGGCGCTTGACTCGTTATGTCTGGTATCCTGGTGGGCTGGAGTACCAGTTGGGTAAGTTCATGCGTGAGAGCAAATTCGTGGGCAGTTCGACCAGCAGAGTCAGTTTTGGAAGATCCCGTTAAAATCTCCCAAAACACCAGTTCGGGGGTCGGAAACTGCTCCTGCGCCTTATCCGCTACTTGACTCAGGTGGTCAAAGAGTCGAGTTGTCTCGGAGTCTCCGGAATGGGAGCGATAGAGGCACACGTAAATCCGGCTAAAATCCACGTGGAGCCAAAGGATAGAGAAGGATGTGCCTTCTAGGCAGTGCAGACGGCGACAACAAACATCCGCCCTGACGAAAAGGCACACTCCAGCCCTTGCGAGGAAGCACTCCTCGAGCACGTAGCCGGGATAGTGGAGATATGCCGTGTCGGCAGGGCGGCGTATTTGTGTCTCCGTAAGAAAAAGCATGGCCGGCCGAGCCGTCTCGAGGTGTTGGTGTACGGCGCTGAGGTTTGCATGGAGTCCACGTATGTTAGTGAACTCCACCTCAAAAAGCGGGTTGGTGGGAGAGGAGGATGCCGCTGTAAGACCATTTTTCTTTTTTTTTGTGCTGCCATGATAGAAGAGGAAGGGGCGTAAAAGGCATGACAGTCATAGTGGCAATGTAAACTAAGACTAAAAATGCTGTGTCGTCATTTATCGGTGAAGCATGACGGTGACCGAACCGTCGGACGGAAGGGCCCCCGTACTCTCCCGGAAGTGGTCGCCGGGTCCCACCATCCGGTCACCAACCGGCACGACGAGCCACTCCGTGGATTATGCGCCACCTGACGGGGCAGCCTCCCAGGGTGGTTAGCCGTGGTTGGGCCCCTCTCTATGCCGCGGGCGGCCAGCGGCACCACCGTTTGCCGTTCTTACCACTACTTTACTTTGCGTATTTTAAAAGATGACTTAGCACTTACATCCTAGAAGAGACGCACTAGTTATTAATTAACTGATAATTAATAGTAAAGAAAAATAAAATCAGATCACAGAAAAAAAAACTAACTTTTTTTTTTTTTACTATTGAGCAATATTTTTCAAACGCAATGACCGAGTTTATGCGCAAAGCTCTATAGAAGCTTTCTAATTAGTTAGCAGAGTACAACGTAGGGATTATCCGACTTCAGTGAAGGTTTTGTGGGGTGTTAGCTATCAATAAGTGACTGAGCCATATATTTTTGAAAAAAGGTGTTAAAAATATAATATATGAGCCTGGCAATAATTTTGTTCCTTTTTGAAGTAGTCTTCGTTCCTTTGTAAGCACTGTCGCATGGTGGATGAAACCGTTGTCAAGCAGTGAGCCTACTCTTATTTACGGATCTCTTCTTCCAAATTCACAAGGTGTCAGTACGGAACTGTAAGGAGGATGAGTCGCTCCTCTCCACACACACACACTCCACACCTTCGACACCTTCGAAAGCCAAATATTTGATAGTCCGTCTGGTGGAGTGAGCTGGAACATTGTCGTGGTGGAGGAGGATCCTGCTTTTTGGCCTCTGCTGTTTAAAAATTTCCAAGACAACTGGTAAACAATAACTGACGTACCAATCTGCAGTATGAGTCCTTTTATCTTCTAGTATAATTGTTGCAAAATGACGGGTTTGCCAAATAATGAGAAAATATTGTTTTTCCTTTGACTTCTGCCCTTCCTTACTTTTGCCTTCGTATGAAACACCAATCGAAGTCTATCATACGATGTTGTTGAGTAAGACCGCAACGAAAGTCGTAATATATCATTGAGCGAAATTTTCTCTAGTCAAATCCATTTCGATGTATATGACAGATACTTTTCAAACGACTTCAAATAATCGGACTTTAAAAGAGTAGAATTTGTCTTTCATAAAATTTAAGACTATTATGGTTTTCTCATGGATGCCATTGTCATAACTGGACCAAACTTTCATCTAATCACATCAGCACATCCTTTCCAATAGAAAAAGAATCATCGAAATCAGTTGGCGTGATATTGAGTTTTTTGTCGCGCACATGCTTAATGCCAATTTAAGACTTATGTGGTTTTCTCATGGATGTTTTTTTTTTATTTGAAAGCTGATGCTTCCTGGTGGTCCCATTTCAATTTGGTCCAGTTCAGACAATGGCATTCATGAGATAATCATATAAGTCTTAAATTTTATGATAGACGCATTGAAGTCTTTTGTCTACTTTTTTAAAGTTAATTATTAAATTGACAATTTGTAGAAACCAATGACATATAAATTCATTACATATCTACAGATTCCCAAAGATTTCCTAATTCAAAATTTGAAGAAATTTTTTATCGTTTGCTTTTCTAACTGGCCTAGTCTAAAAACTTAAGGTGTGACGCAAGTATGTACGTTTGATATATAATTCGAAGATGGGCAACGAATATAAGCGTCTGCTTTTTGGTGCTTACTTCAAATATGATATGCTTATTATAAATAAGAACTAATTGAATTCATGTCACTAAAGATAAAGCAGCAAAAGCGTAAAATGATCACCAATCTCCATAAGCTTGGAGGTACTGGATTAGGGTACACATTACCCTATCAGAATCAGGTCTGGGACGGTACCGCGACAAGTTCCACGAGCGCCTCTCTTATCAGGAAGGAGGCTAAGCACTAGAACCCGAACTCCACGGAGTAGTCGCCTGCTTATCAGGCAATCAAAGCCTTCAGGGATTCTCGGAAGCTTCCTTTCTAGGGTATACCCCAGGTATGCACTAGGAAGAAAAAAAGCCAAGCTAAAAACTACTTCACAACACCGTGTGGTTTTAGTCGGTTCGGGTATATAGGATACCACTTCACCGTTGGCTCCGGTGAGGTGATGACCCGTAGGAGTTTCCACATGTTAAACAAAATTAAATAGTTTAAATTAATAGTTTCTTTTTTTTTTTAATGTTCAAATTGTACAACGGTTTATCCGAAGACATACTAACTTCGGAAAAACCGTTATAGTATGGTATTTAATTACTTAATTTGAAGTAATTGTTAACATTTTAGTCGTTAAATGTGCATTGCTATCCAAACCAGCCAGCGCATGCGATAAAAATTACCAAGTCGGTTCATATAAGTATCTACCTTCAAGCAAGATAATACTACGTCTGTGGTCGTAAAATTGTTAATAGTGATATTAACAAAGGCAGTTTTCTCCAATAAAGGCTACCTGTGCGTAAGGATAAAAGGATAGAGGATAACGACCATCAAAAGCACACGAAGTGTTGCTCTTGATATAAAAGCGTTAAATAAAAAGCTGTCCTACGAACAAAGCGGTACGTGAGGCAAATTATTTATGTATTGCCGCGGTCGGTCTAATTACGTGAGTCTTTTGTTCTTGTAGCCCCACACTTTACCTTCACACAACCTTCCATATACCACTTCACTGAAGGTTGCTTAGATAACAATAATGTAATGAATCTGATGTCCTTTAAGAATCCGCAAAGTTTATTTTAGTTTAGAAGCTTGCTTTATTAAAGTCTACTTAGTGGATTAAATCCTTATTTACCTTTCATTTTTAAAGTTAAGTTTTATTAGTTGCGTTTGCCCTCTACATTATTAAAAAAAAAAAAAACACAATCTTCAATTTAAAGTAACTCCAACCTTTAGAACACTCTTGGATAATGGAACCGTGGCGTTGCTTTGATTAACGGAGTAAAAGCCAGCCAAAGGTATCTTGTATTATCTTCGCTATTAGGACACGGTAGTTTTTAAGCCAAGTCGAAATTCAAAGTTTAAATTTGGTTTGTAGTATAACAATGTCATATACACTATAGGTCACGTTTTAAAGCGCAACACAAGTATTTAAATTTTAATTAATATTTTGTTCAAACTCAAGCCTTATAATAATATCTTATATGACAAGATGTAAATTAGGACAGTTACAACTTAATTTATTTATTATAAATATTTTGTTTATATTTTATTTTAATTGTAATGCAACCGTAACAAAATATGTTACATAAATATTTATGACGCGTTAACATCTTACAGTCCCCTACGGCGGGCCACGACGCTTTTGCAATCAGATACAGGGGCAAAGATTGCAGTGTGAAGAAGTGGCATATGATATTCACACGTAATAAATATTAGAGAAGATGCAGTGATTGCGAGAACAGGTGCCGTTTCCGGACATAAACTGGCCCCGCTTTTTATTCCGACGACCATTTTGAAAATTTGCCGAGTTCGCACGTTTTTTAGTGTGCACTCGGGGGCAAAGTTGTATTACCGGACTCGATTCTTCCCCGTTACGATATCTTATTTTGAGGATTTTATATAATGTTATTTGTTAATAAATTGAGAAAGCTGATTTGGTTTCGTTATTTCAATTATTGTTCTTATTTTTGTCACTAACGTTGCATTGCATTGCTTGTTTCATTCATTAACGACTAACAAAACGCAACATAATTAAAAGTAATAGCTAATCTACATGCTTAAATGATGATAAATAATAAAAATGCTACATATATCCATATATCCAACTACTTAAGAATACATTGCAATTTTTAGGATAGCCACTGTAAAGTGTAAATGTAAGCACATAAAAGCCTTCAAATCACTTTTGTTTGAAGACGTTAATCTGTTTGGCAAATAGTGGTAATTCATAAACATGAAAAGTGTAGAAATACACCAGTTGCTTGTCAATGTACATTATAGAAGCATACTAAAAACTAATATTTCTGAACACACATATGCTCTATGCATCCCATTTAGGTTAAAAAGTTTTATCAAAATGCTGCTGTTGTGTATTTGTTTACATGCTATAGTTCGACGTTTACAGCAAGCGTTGAGCGATGAGCGACGGACAAGCGAGGCGTGGGCGATTGTCACGCGAGTGATGCGAGAGAAAAGCTATACGGGGAGGGAGTGAACGCGGCCGGAGGGCCCGCGTCTCCCGCAACCCCCGTTATCGATTGCCCCAGTTGAGAGCGGAGCGGAAGTAATGATAGAGCGGGATGCAACCACTGCCCGATCCGATGGCCAACTCCACCTAGCAACTGTAGTGCACTAGACAAATATTTGTTGAAGGTAATATTTAATCTTCCAATCAGTTCTTTTGAAGCAATTACTGACAACCGCGTAATCTTTGATTGGATTTTTTTTAAATCTTATGATCTTAGGAGCTAAATGAAATGTGCATTATCATTAATTCGATAAAAAATTAAATTAAAACGCGACAAGTGTCTCTTGTTCAGATAAATTAGGTTGAAGTTTGAACCATCAAAGTAATAAAGTTCATAAAGTCGAGCGTGGCAGTGACATCCTGCTTTATATATATCTGAACGGATCCCGTAATAGCTTCCTCAATCTCAGCGTCAAAGTTCTCATAAGGCGCTCCTTAACTAAGGCGTTAAGGAAGATAGTTAGTAAGAGGCCTTCGGCAGGGTCTTAAAACTTTGCTGAAACTTGCGTAACTCGATCTCCACCATCAATGCACGATAACTCACGATAAGTTATTAGCATAATAATAATAATTGCTTGATCGACAACAGCCACAACAGGTAATACGTAGGTATTACCTGTTGTTAATTACTAATCTTACAATAGGTGTTTTTTTGACGTGTTCCGTTCTGTTTTCTCTATAATAGATAAACAACATACGTCAGCTACTAAAGCACTAGTAATTGGATTGTATTATATTTTGTGACCTGAGCAAGTAATTCAATGTATAAAAGCCATTGTTGGATGAATTGCGTCTAACAACGAAATGGCGATTCAATGTCCATCGTAAAAAGAAGTTCATAAGCCATGACGTTTCAGACCTCACGTCCATAATCAGTTATATCGATTTTACGATAAAACTCGTCCAACAAGAATGTCTTCTTCGTGGCGCGGTAAATTGCGAAGGAATCTGAGCCGGCGTTCACATCCAATGATAATAAAGTGTAAAAAGAGTCGTCGTTTTAACGTCCACTTTATGGGCACTTCCGCAGGTTCGCATAAAGGTTCAGGATACTTCTAGGTATATGGTGGCTGTTAAACTTCTCAGCCAATCACTTGCAGTCTTTGTCCTTATCGGAGAATGTGGAAAGTGAATCATCAACAAGAAGGCACGGTAAACAACTTACGTAAAAATTGTCAGCTATGATAGTTAATTTTAAGCTTAGATTCATGACCGACTAACAATATTAACATTCTGATCAATGATTTTTAAATAGAAAATAGCAATTCATGAATAATTACTATATTGTATTTCATTTTTTAAAAGACAACTCCCCAACCAGGTTTTATTCCTGTATAGCAGGGGACTTTACAAACATTCAAATTATGGACACAAAGACAGAAGAAACATCCAGACTCAGAACAACAATTTAAGGTTTACACAAAGTGATGTCCCGCATGGGGATCAAACCCACAGAACTCGGCGCGGTAGCCTATTGGCGTGGTGACCACTTAAACCACTGCGCCATACTTAAAAATAGTATATAATTAATTTCAATGTAACTATGATAAACGTAATGAGCTGGATTATTAATCACTTAGTTCTCCACCTTAGATGTGGAATATTTTCTTTAAATTTGAATGAGACCCGAACCGATTGTTTAATATATGTCGGAGTTCTACAGTAACGGTAACAGACATCAGAAAACCTACATCCGAATTAAGAACTTCTTTTTTTAGTATCTATTAGAATAGGTGTTTACCTTCTAACTCATCTAATGGAAAGTGAGGACGAAGACGAAGATGGTACACGCCTATCCAAGAGAAACCTATTCACTCTGCTCTCGGTTCTGTTCAAAATTTGAAGTTTTGCAACTTTACTTTAAATTCAGTAGCTGTAATACAGTTCCAAAATATGTTATTACTCAAGTCACATAATTTAACATTTTAATAGATTTATGTTTTAAGTAACTACATATCTTGTTGTATATATCGACTGCATTTACTACAGTGTTTCAAGCTGCGCTCTATTAGTTTTCAACAATAGTGAATTATTTTATATTTTTGAAATCAATTACTTGATATATATACCTATGAACAATTAATTTTAATGTGACACTATTTTTTTTTTAATTACAGCAAAATATTAAATTTAGTTTAACTTAATATATTATATGTTTAATATATCGATCCGCATCCTTCAAAGAATTAAAGGAGAAAATCAGTTACTATTAATATGTTTATTTATAGACTTTCAATTTACTTGATTCGTTACAGGCTTGTTCCACAAACACAGTAAAAAGTAATAGAATCAATAAAATATTTTATTGTATAATTAGAACAGTTTCACGTAAAACAGATTCAGTGTCGTAAAACCAGAACTCCTATTTAAAGTAGATCGGTCTATAAAATAAACTTGAGAATCCAATTAAGAAATGAGCAAGGAATGGATTTATTCCAGTCTCAGTTTATTAACGTACATGACAATAAAACGGGATACTCCGACTTTGTGTACTTGATTCGTGTTCATGAGCAATTAAAATACTCTATTAAATTGCAATGACTTACGCTTCTATTTACAACAACATTTTAGTGTATATAAAACTTTTAATATTTCTGTATCAGAAACTGTTATTAAATGAAAAGATTACAATATGTACAAAACCACTGAGCACATACCACACTGCCAAGTGTATGATAAAGTTGTTATACCGGAGTTAATAGAATTGAAACCGTACTCATAAAATGGGGAGGCGAGGGTAAACAAAATACAAAATGCCTTTCTTGAGAAAAGCAATTCCTTGTTTTAAGTATTTGAATGTATTCGGCGACTAATTGGTCTTCCAAGAATCACGAGTCGGAAGACTGGTTTGATTCTAAGAAAAAAAATGATGTGATGGAATTACTCCATAACAAAAGTTAGTAGTGATTCATATAGTATCAGGTAGCGGTGAGCCATATACAGATCACTAATCCTTCTTGTTTTAAAGTCTTGCTTATTTTAATAATATGTTATCACAAAAGTAAAATTACCTTCGACTCCTGTGTGCCCCAATCCAGTTTCATTAGAAAGGTAATAATGCGAAAATGAAAATGGTTTTGACGACTAGAACACTGCATTAGGCAAATTTCTTTTTTAGCATAGCCCGAAATGCTGGGGATCCGCTAGTTATCATTATTCTTTATTATCGTTTTGGAGTATTACGTATATAAATTATCTGATTTCTGATCTACGACGATGACTAAAAATAAGATAAATTAGGTTATGATCCGCTAATAATGGTTAGAGATACAGGTTAGTCCAGTTTAACCCCACGAAGACACAGGTTTGCGCGTTCACGCTAAAAAGATGCCATTGGTCGTATCACCTCAATTTGAGAGCACTTCTCTAACTGCATCAACCAGTATCGGAATCTTTGTAAGGCCATATTAGTCTCGAAGAAGCTTGGTGTGCTAAACAGATCGAGACAGTATTTTACTCCGGCCCACCGCCTGCAACTTTATAAGGCGCAGGTTCGGCAGCACATGAAATACTGTTCTTATCTCTATGCAGGTGCACCCCAGTACCAAATTCTCCCTCTTGACCGCATTCAACGGAGAGCGACTCGCATCATCGACTGTCAAGATATTTCTGATCGACTTGACACCTTGGCGTTACGTAGAGATGTAGCTTCACTCTGCATCCTCTATCGCTTGTATCATGGGGAGTGTTCAGAGGAATTGTTCGGACTTATACCGGTTGCTGGTTTCCGCCATCGTCCTATGCAACAAAATATCCATCCCCATCACCTGGACGATTGGCACTCCACTACTGTGCGCTTCCGCCGTATTTTCGAACTGATACGACCTTCAAACCTTCAAGAAAAGAGCGTACCTAAAAGGCCGGCAACGCACATGTGACTTTTGAGTTGCGGGTGTCCATGGGCGGCGGTAGTCACTTACCATCAGGTGACCCGTCTGCTCGTTTGCCCCCTATCACATAAAAAAAAGGTTATGGGTTAGGTGCAAATATGAAACATTTCTGTCAGAACTCTTCGTTTTAAAGTTGTAAGACTCATATTTCCTGTGGCTATTAAATGTTTACTAGTGATTTCTGATAGCTTTTGATAGTGTAGAGCAGAGTTTGCATTGCGTGATGTAGATACCATTTATTTTCAGGTTAATGATAAACACCTAATGCTGCTATGATGTTACTCACGAGCACTGAAAACAAAACCACATCGTTTTTATCATACACTCGTATATTCCTACATACGATAGAAGAATAAGAGTCCATATAGTAAAAAAAAACATAATTTAACTCTACACATCTCGCACACGGCCGTATGATCCCAAAGGTATCAGAGCTTGAATTAGAGTAACCAGACTTCTGATAAACATACTTATATATTTCTAAATACATACATATTATAGATCAAATATTTCACAAATATTTGTACTGGCTGGGAATCGAACTCGGCATAGCAGTCAAGATCGTTAACAATAAGACTAACAGGCCAGTCTATTTTAAGTAAACGTTCCGTTTATTAGAATAATATTTACAGAAAAAACCTCCAAGGCGGTGTGTAAAGCTTATTGACGATGGGGAAAACTTGTCACATACTGAACTGAATATGAGTTTACATTCTTAAAATCTAGAAAGTGTTTTACCAGAACACCTGGTAACTTTTAAAGTCAATTTTCTCTTCATACATAAAACGTTACAGCAGCCAGCTTACGGCATTTTTTTCAGAATTTTAGTAATTTATTAGCCATTGCAGATAGATTTTCTTTTTTGAAATCTAATGAGTAAACCCTTGCTAATGCCTATAAGACCACCTTATTGTAACCAAATCAGGGTCAGTTCATGGGATACTAATATAACAAAAAATATTTTATAAATTGCTAGTTTTTAAGATTTGAAATAGTGCGTAAAGGATTTGAAAAAGTGCATTTAAGGCTGTTATCTACTATTATAAAAGTCAAATATATAATATGAATAAAACACATGAAACTAATTGTTGGTGTCATACTAGTGTGACTGCTTTTGTTTAGGGAGCGTATGTACGATACTGGCTATAATACAAGACCCACTTTTGATGTCCAATGACAATCCGATTCTAAATCCTTTCCTTTGAGTGACCATTCAACAGGTTAGATAATAATATTATTATTAATTTGACATATCTCACACACGGCCGCTTGATCTCACTAAACTACGCAAAGCTTGTACTATGGTAACCAGAAAACTGATAAATATTCTTATATATTTCTAAATACATACATACTATACATAAATTACACCCAGACACAGAACAAATGGTCATACTCATCACACAAATATTTGTCTTGGGTGGGAATCGAACCCACTTAGCAGTCACGGTCACTAAACACTACACCAACAGGCCAGTCTAATAATCATCTTTGCACCGATGTTGTTGTGATGTTATGTTGCTTTCGGTAGGTTCATACGATACACTCTTTCTGAGCCTTATTTTTTTTAGTCATTAAACGTATAGGAATTTAAGGTCACAGCATAGTGTTCTTTCTTAAGATGTGTGTGATAAAATTGCTTTCATTATGGCGGTCAATTCATCGCTATGCGTATACTGCTGTCTGACTACCGGCAGGCAAAGGAGCTTATTGTTGAAATCAAATTTTGGACGAGCACTATAGAATTAGTGATACACTGTGATTCTCTTATGGGACTTCGTAGATATAGGTCGATGATATCGTGAGTATTAAATAAGGGGGATCTCTTAGGATATCTTGACAACTTTTTTGTCAACATATTGAGTGTTGTAGTCTCAACTCATACATATGTATATGGGACGATTATTATTTGTATAATCTATACTTGATATTATTCAGTGAAAGTTTTTAAGGATAGAAGGACTGACACGCGAAAGCGGGGATTCTGATGAAGTTCGGCACACATAAAGCTTATAACTGGGATATAGGATTAGGATTAGGATTTTCTTTACCTTTATAAACCATTCCTACGTGGGCGAAGGTGCAGGGAAAATCAAGTATATTAATATTTGTTTTAAGTTTGAGTGTTGTTTATGTCCATAAGGTACTTGTGTTTTTCTGAGGTCTTCTATTAACGCATTCCTCCCCACTGTCCTATTTTTAAGACACCATATTCAACATTTTTTTTACATGTTAAATTCGTATTTCGCACTGTTTTTCTGATAAAATATTTTTTTTTCTTCTGCAAAAAGTGTATCCGTAATTTTAACGTAATTTTTTCAAAATATAATTTTTGCTGCCTCAAAAAGAAGCATCATATTCTGATTTTATATACAATAATGTAGAAAACTAGCCAACCTCAATTTATATAAAACTGATTCTTAGACCTTTACCAAATATATAAAAAATGAAAACATAAACAAAACATAATTTAAAAACTTGTGGTAATCTTTCAAAATAAGCCGTACTATAAATATGACACTGGGAACATGTCTCTACAATTTGTCGCGAAAGCATGTTCGGACCTGCAACGCTAAGCACTAGTTCAAACGTGTCAATTGTTTGTTTCTTGCGGGTGTTTGGGTTGTTGCTATAACTTTTCGCTTTATACAGGCAAGGAAGCTCAAATTTCCGATGGTACTGGTGATGACTTGGGTTCAAGGGTGGTGAAAAAGTTGCTTGCAGTATGTACAGATCCCAGCGCACATGTAGTTTACTTTGATAACTTATTTAGCAGCATGCAATTGTTAATCGATTAGAAATCTCAAGGGTTCAGAGCTACAGGGACAGCCAGAGACAATAGGACTAAGAAATGTCCTATCATGACTAAACAAGAAATGAAAAAAAAATAAAGACCGAGGATATTCCGATATTAGTTAATAGAACTATACGTTTGAAACTGTTTATGGTCAAATTTATAAATACAGCTAATATAATAGATTTTTTTAACTAAAGCTTTAGTGAAAATCAGGAAAAATATAAATTGCATTATACTTTAACTCAGTAAATAAATTTATATTACATTCACGAATTAATATATTATTATATGATAATTATCTAATAATAACTTCAGATATCTTACACACAGCCGTCCGAAGCAATGTTCATTATTAAGAAATTATTCTAACTTTTTGCAGGCAATTATTCTTTGCTCAACTCAAAAAGGAAGTCCCTGTGTACCCCACACAGGGACTTCCTTTTTAAGATACACATGAGGCCACGACAATAAGAACCGATGTCCGTCCGTCATCGGTTCTTATGGTCGTGGTACACTGTGTGGTTTAGTCGGTTCGAGTCCGATATACCACTTTACCCATTAGCCCCGGTAAGGTGATGTCCCGTGGTGGTACCCACACAAAAACAAAAAAAAGCAGTTAGTGACTTGAGTGAGCTTGTTTACTACAACAACTGTTTAAGACAAATGACAATAATTATACTTTAACAGCACTTTTTCAAGTAACTGTTAAAAAATCTGAAATTCGTAATGCCTTGCTTGCTCTTGCTTTGCTTGAATTTGATGTCATTGGTGCTGATTCCGTTGCGCACCTCAATATACTAATATTTAACTAAAATTCTCTAAATTTGATTAAAAATAATCGAAACGCTATTCTCTTGTAACGTCGAACTTAAGTAAGTTTTCACTAAAACAGCAATAAATAACTGACTTAAAATGAAATTACTAAAGGTTAAATAATACAGTAGTACTGATTCCGCTTCGAACCTCATGAAATTAAAATTACTCTCACATTCTGTTATTTTGGGTAAGAGTTTTCAATTATGATATTATATAAATTGATATCACTAAAATATATACATATATGTATTTATATGACATCTACTATTAGTCTTTTTAGTCGACTTTGTTTTTTATAGTATAGGGAGCGTACGAGCAGACAGGTCACCTTATGGTAAGTGACTGAAGCAGCCCCTGGATACCTGCAGTGACAAGTGCGCTGTCCGTCTTTGAGTACTCTCGAAGAGGAAAGGTAAAGGGAGTAGGGGATAGAAGGGAATTGAAAGGGGGTAAGGCCTGTGACATATGTATATCTAATTGCTAACATTTAGACCGTACAATACAAATGAGCATATGTGGACTAAGATGGGTAACTTGCCTAATTTTGTAACTATCAATTTAAAATAAGCTGATGGGCTTATTGGTCTAGTGGTAGCGGCTCTGACTGCTAAAGTGGATGGAACTTGGCATGGGTTTGATTCATACACGGGAAAAAAACTGTGTTCCACAAATAGTTGTCCCGAGTCTGTATGTTGTCTTTTTAAGTTAAAAATAAAATAAATTAGAAATCTTACATTTTCAGAACACGAAATATGATACTTAGTCGAATTTAGATAGTTTTGTAACATCACAATAGGTACCACTTTAAGTTTCTAATTCAGATAATTTAAAACAGCAAAACCATATAGACATAGTTAACTGATGCATATTATTCAGGAACTAGCACACATAATACTAAAATAAAAAACAACAATTATCATGAGTCCTAAAACGTAATACAAAGAAAGCTTACTTATAAGTAAGTTCAAGGGTAGTTATATAATTTTAAAACATAACACTGCGTGACAAATAAAAAAAATGAGTACCCGCTTTGAAATGTCATGTTTTCTTATTTATATCTACAAACATCACATGATCACGCCTCACTTTTCAAATTATATTAAAAATTAAAAGGCTTTTGGCCTTTTTTTACTTTTCATTTTAAAGAAATCTAATAAAATTCTGGTTGATTTTATTAGATTTCTTACATTAATCAAGTTTAATTTTACCATTTATCACTCAAAAAAAGTCATCTTATAAAATGTTAACATAAAATATCGTGAAACTTATTTTTTTTCTTTTGTGCTTTTAATGATCCTCTCGTTTTAAACGCCAACAGTAATCAACTACCATAGTTGTGTCCCAACGGCTTTGAAATTTTTCCTCAAAAGAATTCAGGATCTTCGCTGATTTCGTCATTATATTCTATAACATTTGGCAAATTTGGCTTTTCTGAAATCTCAATTTCATTTTTGGAGGGAGGTAAAGAAGTAGGATTTGGTTTCGACATTAAAGGAATTTTAGGATACTTGATATTGTGTTTGATTTTCTTTGTAAAACCACGTATGTCAGTCATGCTAAAGAAGCAATCTAATGATTGATTACTAGGTTCACGCCATACAGCTGGTACGGCAAATGACATTGACGTCTTGTTCCTATTTAACCAATATATGAGAGTAGCATAGTACGAAACACAAGAAAACGTTGGTATCCATGGTGGATCTTGATTAATAGCACGTCCAAGATAGAGTAAATATGCACTTCTCACTTATTCGGAAACATTTTTTGTTTGTGATTTCACAATATACTGTCCGAAGTACATCCTATACAATAAAAAAAAAAAATCAAAATCGGTTGACGTGATATTGAGTTATTCGTGTATTTGTCGCGCACATGCTTAATTCAAATTTAAGACTTATATGGTTTTCTCACGGATGCCATTGTCAGAACTGGACCAAATTAAAATGGGACGACTCGGGAAGCAATAGCTTTCAAATAAAGAACATCAAAATCGGTTCAAGAACATCAAACAACAACAAAAAAACATCAGAATCGGTTTACCCACTCGAAATTGATTTGAGTGATTGAACAAGGTAACAAACATAAAAAAAAAAAACAAAAAAACTTAACTTATTTTGGCGCGTTGGACATTTTTCGGATGGGTACCAAGGTTATTGGGTAATGAATTGCATTTTATTTATGAATTGTATTTTTTTAATTATTAGAAACTTTAAAATACATTTAATATTCTTTTATAAATCATCGTTAACAATTTCGTCAACTCTTGTATCATCATCATCATTATTATTAAAATGATTACAATCTAAAATAAAAACTATAGATTCATGGGAGCTAAAATAGGAAATAAACAATTTTGATTCGAAGTTATTTAAATATCTCGTGAATACCGCATCAATTGTACTTTTATATCTCGTTGTGCTAATATTGCGTTGATTGGACTCGTAACGGTGTCGCGAGTCCATAGATTTTATCTCATCTAAAAATATGCGTACCGCGCTAAAAGAAGTTTTCAGTTCCAAAAAAAAAGTAGTCGAATTAAGAACCTCCTCCTTTTGGAAGTCGGTTTAAAGTGCATTACATCGAAAACGGTAACTGTTTCTTTTATGCCTAAAGTGAGGGTAGTAGATATAATAATTGACATGTACCTCGAAATATAGACGTGATGGATACCGCATACTCGTATGTTTGGAACATTTAATCTATGACCTGTTAATTCCAGCTAACAGTTAAGACAATACCAAAATCGTACAACGCAGTGTAATTATCTTACCGGAAAACAAGTAGACAAACAATGCTTGCATTATACTGCCGAGTGATTAAGAATACCGCCCAACAGATAAGGATAAGAAGAGAAACAGGAGAGGGGCTCTCCTGTTTCTCTTCTTCCCATCACCCTCAAAGATAGACAGCGCGCTTACGACTCTTGAGTTGCAGGTTTCCATTGACGGCAGTTTTCACTTACCATCAGGTGACCATCTGTTCCTCTGTCCGCCCTAAATCATTTTTTTTTAACCGTAAATAAGGATATCCAATGATACCATCCTTAACTTTAACTATGCACCTCAAGAGGGCTCTGATTACCCGGCATCTGCCAGACCCTGATTTGCTTGAGCTTATGCTTACACTTGGTTTTTTTTTTTGAAAATGAAGTGTGTCGAAACGAAAGCATACTTATCCAAATAAAGCAAGGTTTTTCTTTGTGGGTATGTAAATGAAGGTGTTAAGCGGTAATAAACAAAAAAAAAATACATTGAGAACCTCCGCCCAGAGATTAGTTTTAATTTAGATGAGATTTCATCATCATCATCATCATCAACCTTTGGGTAGGTATATAATTACAATGTATTTACAATTTGTTTGTACCTATGCCACATATTCAGAAAAGGGTAAATTAAATCGAACGAATTCTAACAATAAAATACTGAGTGCATTTGCGGCCCTCGCCAGTTTTATATACTGAAAAGGATCCCGTTTTCTCCACTTTCACTTAAAGTTCGAATGGTTATAAAACTGTAGTGGCTTTAAAAGTATAGGGTATCCTTTAGCCTAGTGTATCGAACACCGTATTTTATACACTTCAGTACACTGAAGAAAATAGGTTGAACTGTGTATCTTCTTTGTCAGAAATTGACCACTCAGTTTAAATCCCGGGGCGAACTTAATAACGTCATGTTATTGTTATCCTTTGTAGCTTTTATCATTATAAAAATACATATGACGTAGCTCTTTCTTAACTTTTATTGAAGTAACTTCTCGTACCACGATCGATTTGATATACTTCAAAACATAAATGAAGTTCTAATGTTATCGACTGCCAAGACAAATGGGATTACTCTCATATATCTGAAATTAATAAATGATTATAATCTAAAAATCTAAAATAGCGCAAGTTGGTTAAGAGTACGTTTCTAGGCTTATTGTATATTATTACCTTATAGGTGCTTACAACCCACGTCCGTACTTCAATCCTATAAACATGCTAATTCTTGATATTTTTAAATTCTATGGTAAAGTGTCCATATAAGTTTCGCATTATAGTGAAAATAAACTTAGTGACATCAAACATACTTTCATGTTTTTTATTTGTAATTATCAAACAATGATAGTATAACAAAGCTGTGATTATTAAGTGACATAAGAACAGTTACATGTATTTTCTTGCAAATCATACATATGTATGTACTTACATTGTTTATTATATTTTAATTTATGCGAAGTTGTTAAGCTTAGGAACAAATATGTTCGTTATCAAACTTAGGTAACGTTAAACACGAAACTTACAAAGCTGACTTTAGTTAAATTACTAGTTCGCGGACTCATTACATTTATCACTTTGACAAAAAATTATTGGTTTGCTTGTTACTAAGATGTATGCAAACCTTATAATAAGCATTATGTTGCGAAGTAGACCCATTTTTCATTTACACGTTTTATCTCTTTGTACATAAATGAACGTTTTAAGATGTTCTATTTTCAAGATCCTAAGTAGATTCTCGGGAGTCACGGGGGGCTTTACAAACATTCAATCAACGGACACAAAGAACACCCAGACTAGGGACAACTATTTGTGGATCACACTAATTTTTATACTGAGTCTATTTATATCTTTAAAAGCTCTGTGTCGCATTAAAAAATGAATGAATAACAATAAAATGGCAAACAATCGTGTGTATGCCTGGCTTGTTCGACACTTTACTAGTTAATAGTGAAGGTTAAGAGTTAATAGTGAAAGTTAAAAGTGTTTTTTTTTTTTTTGATTAGATATGAAACAGATAACTTTTTGGGCTAAAACCAAATATCTGAATGTAGAAATGTTGCCTACCCTGAATGTAGAAAGTAAAAATGGTAAAACAGCAAAGAACTGATACAGCAAAGACCACGCGTGATAGTCTCACTTAAGGCAAAGTACTACTAAACTCTACAGCATAGAGGCAAGCTACTTGAGGTTGGTTAATTCGAAAGAGCGCCTCAGACGCCATTACGTTAGATTTTTTTTTATCATAGACAAACATTTGACATTTTATGAAGTTCATGTATGGTATTTCAAACAAAACAATTGTACCCTTTTATATTAAGTATAATATATATATATATAATATATATAATATATATAAGTATAATAAATGGTTTAGATTCATGATTTACTTGACAGGATATTCTGTTTGACAATATTTGCAATTTCAAAAACTACAAACATTGTTGCACCCTCAAATAATTAGTCTATGGCCAGCTCACTATAGTAGAGTGACATTTAACTTTCTTAAAACAGTTACTAATTTATAGCAAATGGTGTTATCAACATATATATTATATAACTATAAAACAATTATTCGGTACATAATAAACCTTAAAAAATCTAATTGGCAAAATGTGGATGTAGAAAAACGGGTAGGTGTTTTACCTAATGGTTATATGGGCAAGGGCTAATATTATTTAAAAAAAAGAAATGAATTAATAAAAAATTGTATTCACATACCATAAAATGCCTGTTGTATAATCATTACTAATGTTGTTGTTAATAAAATATGGCCAGTTATATTTGTCATGTAATTTAAAAAAAAAAACCTATTTTAAATTTATATATTATACTATTTTTACTTTCTAAAGTCATAACATTTATTAGCGACTATCTAGCCAGATGCTTGCTCACAATCGGTATCCGGCCGGATATCAATTTTTATCTCTACCAATCATTTGTGAAAATTGTAAGTTATTTTTAACACGCTTTTATTAGCTTCACTTATAACTAACTAACCTTGTAAACAAATTTTAAATCTATTGCTAACTGTTGTATCAAAATAAAACTTTATATCTTTTAATCTTTTATAAAAGACAACTCCCGCGCTAGGATTAATTCCTGTGTCACGGGGGACTTTACAAAGATTCAAACAACGGACACAAAGAACATCCAGACTCAGAACAACAAATTGATGATTACATAAATTGTTGTCCCGTGCAGGGATCGAACCCACAACACTAGGTGTGGCAGCGTGCAGTCGTGTATGTATTGTGTAGTTTAAATGACAAAACAAAAATTTGGTGTAGAGTGGATATTAATTATATGTGGATATTTAAATTGTTCAATGATTACTAGTTAACACCTTGATTAAGGGCTCATTAGTTTTGTTTTAACGAATACATTGCACTTAAGGTTAAAAGTGTATTTTTTTTTCTACTGTAATTATTGACACAATGCCTACATAAAGAAAGTTTAGTAAAGTGGCTGCTCTACGGATAGGTACTTGGAATGCATTATTCTATTAAATTGTATTGTACTATTGTATTGTATCCCCTTTGCCAACTTGTAACATAATATATTTATATCCTGAACTGTATAAAAAACCCGAATGAGTTTATTCGTGCATTTAAGTTCTAACAGTGTGTATATAAACAAAAGACACAACAATGCAGACTCCGGTAGAGGAACATATTGTCTACATAGATAATAGGTTCTTTATAAATAAATGATGCGAATAATATAACAGGGGTGCTTTTCGATAGATTTTCAGTTGTTTCAGAGACGCATGGTCCTCAGCGCGCGTCGGGTTGGGTTGGCATGCGAGGCACGCGCCCCTTTCTTTGTTTCGCCGCTTATAACGAGATATTGTGATTCCCCACCATTACGACACCGCATACACAGATGATGCGAATATCAAACACCGCATTAGATACACGTTTTCTTATTAAGAAGAGGTGTACGCTGAATAATAATAACATTGTTGACATTATTTATAGTTATTGGTTTAGGTATTCACACGTTTACTGTTGAATAGATAAGGTAATCAATTGTATTTTTTATATATATAATTTAAAGACGAACCGACGGATCTTCTGATTGTAAGTGACAACCGCTATCCATGGACACCTGAAACTCAAGAGTCGACAACTGAGACTGAGGAGATGGGAAAGAGGAGGGAAGGGGGTGAGGGGATAGAAAACAAGATAGGGGGAGTTTGGCTTCCGGAAACCTCACTAAATCCAAGGAAATGCAATGCAAGCGTTGCTTCACTACCGGTTTTCTGTGTGACTGTGGTATCGCACAAGTCGAGCTGTCCGTTTCGTGCCTAAACATGGCTCTACAACTGTTATAATTGATTTCTGCTTGTCTATATGTGTAGTCAAATTTGCAATTTGATTTTTTTAATCTTACTATAAACCGCAGTTGCTACTTCAACTAACGCAATCTTTGGTGGTGTGGAGGCAGTTCCAGAGTTCTAGTAGAATAAATAAAAAGATTTTACATAATATTTATCAACAGTATATCTCTATAATTTCAATTCCTTCCGAAGGTCCATTCCATTCTTATTCATACATTCAAATATTATGAGTATATCTGATAAAAAGCTTACTAGAACCCGATGAGAGACTAGATGAGAGTAGGCAAAAGGAAAATTAATCAAACTTAGTCGTAGTAATCAAAATTCGTCTCGTCTGTGTGTGTGTTTGTTCCAGCTAATCTCCAAAAAGGATGGAATGATTTTCAAGGGAATTTCAATGGTAGATTCCTAAAGTTATTTCAAGTGGAAGAGTGATTAGTATACAAAGTTTATTTTTATTTTTTTATATTGTATAGTAGTTTAAAAAAATTAAAAGCAAAGAAAAACAAATATAAAATATGCACCTAACTTAAAAAAAACTTTAAACTATTATTCCACTTTCAAATAACCATTAAACAATAGAATAATACATTTTAAATTTAAATAAAGAATACATAGTAAGCGATTCCTATACAAGTTGAGAACGATGTCTTGAGTTGCGCTGTGATATTTAATATTCATAATGGGCACCTGTAATCTCTTACAATCGGCCACAATGCGGTTTACCTAGCTATGAGCGGTACAATGGCTTGAAGCACTGCATGTGCTCTTGCGGTAAGACACTGCCTTTATAACTTCATATGAATCATAGTTATTGCTCGTGTGCGTGTATAGTAACTAGTGGCTGTGTGATTAACTGATTAGGATTTCAACACGTGATTTTATATTCCGCATATTTACGCAGTACGTCTTTTGAGTTGAAATGAATGTCTTCTACGTTTATTTCTACGTTCTATAAAACATTACTTTATAACTTCATGAAATTGGCATCAGACTCTTTAAAGTAATGCATTATTATTACAAAGCAAATATTATTAATCCATAAACAAGCCTAATGTTTGACTTAGAAATAAGACCAAGTCGGATTGTGTTACACGTTTTTACAAATCAAGATTGAATAGCATGGAAAATCCTATAAAATATTTAATATAAATTAACTGTATGTCTACGGCCCAGGTGTCCGTGCCTCAACATAAATAAATATTAATTATGAAAAGGCTTACACGGCGCCCCGTGGCATCCGATGTCGCATGCAAGATTGTGTGAGAACGCTCAACATAACACAACCGAGATAAGCAAGGGTGAAATCCTATCTTATTTGTGCCCTCGAATTAAAATTAAATTTTATAACGCGTCAGCAGAACTCGACGTTACCAAGCATCGCTTATTGTGTAAAACCGTAATTTAATTTTATGTGAAATCGTACATATTAACTTCATTCAGTATCAGTACAAGCAAACATAAATGAGACTATTTAATTAAATAATATTAATAGACGTTGTGTGCTTTGGGAGTTTCAAGATTGTAAAATTGTTAAACATTAAATAATATTAAATATTCAAATTATAAATATGAATGTATAAATTTATTTGTGGTGTGGTGTGTACTCATTTGTTTAAGGCTTTTTTTATACTATGACACTTCTATGTATGTCCTTTGTTGAAGACTCAAAATAAAAACAATACAGAATATAAAATGAACACTTACTATGTATATTATGTTATATACGTATTGAAAGTGTTTTTGTACTCTGTAAGAGCACCAAAACAATGCATGACTTTAGTTATTAAATAAAGAAATACTTTTTACTTTTTAGACGTGATTTGTGAAAATACAATCTTACACTGCCTATTAAATACTCAAAGAAACGACTGAGCGAAATGAACATTCGCATAATCAGATTTGTATAATACAAGTACTAAGAAAGTAATATTTTCAATATAATATTACAGGAAGCCACAAAATATCTCACAAAAAGATTCCTTCCTGTTTCAGTTAGCAAAAATCTGATGATTAATAATAAACACGAGACATACACATAATAGTCTCATATAATATAACATCTACTAAACGGAGATCCAATAAATATGGATAACCTTTGAATGAAGGATATGGATAGGATAATAACATGTAAAGACCGAGAGAAGAGGAAAATAAGCCAATCACGTTGTATCACAACCGAGACATACATCGGATAATTTTCTTTTGCCGAATATTTCATAAATCAGGCATCAATATGAGAAAATATGATTTTATCGGAAACGTTGAACATCGCAGACTGTTCACGTTTCGCTGAGCGTCTTACTAAGCCTTTTCTAAGTTAGCATTATAAGAATCACAGACAAGCAGTGAGTCGTCGTTACATACGTATAACGTTTATACTAAATTCATACAGAAATAACATAATATTTGCTTTCATTTGAGTAATGTCTAATATCCGTTAAACGGGGCGCATACATTTAAATAATTAGCTCCTGTATCATATGTTGGCAAACGCTTCCGTAACGCTTTATTGTAGTCTCGAATCGTTTTCAAAACACCGTGACGTTTAACATCAATGTAAGAAATATTTTTGTAAGTAAACATTTGGTGTGTTTAACCCACTTGTATAGATTTTTTCTTTGCTGGTGCAGGTAAACACTAAAAGGCTGTTTCCGGCAGGAACGGTACACGGAAATGTACTACAGCCAGTGACAAAAACGTGAAGGCTCTCGCCAAACTTGTTTAGAAAAGTACCAGAAGTTGCACTAGGGTTGAATTGCATATTGACGCAGTGTGGAGAATGATGGACGGACGCCTTGCGGGCTTGGAGGCAAGGCTGCCTCCGGCGCCCATCGTCCGGCCACCACTCGCCTCGGATAAGCCAAAGGCCTCAGTTTCAACCCTAACATCGCTCCCCGTTTCGGGTGGTCGGGTCTCTTATGCTGAAGCGGCGTCGATGACAGCCCTTGCGGTTGCGCCTAGAACCAAGCGAAAAGCTAAGACCGCAACGGGGGCAACGATGGAGTTCCCTCCACTTCACTCTCCGGCACCGAAAGGTACGAGCATATCTGACGCTCCCTCTGGTGCTGGTCCCTCCGCATCAGCCCCCACCACTGCTGTCTCTTCCAACAATGGCTGGCAGAAAGTGGAGGGAAGTAAAAAGAGGTCAAGGAAGCGGAACAAGAAGACGGTCAAGAGTGCGGATTCTCCACCACAGGCATCGTTGGTGGCAGCAACGGCTTCCAAGAAAGTACGGAAACTGCACGCACCTAAAACAGCGGCAGTAGTAGTAACCGTGTCACCGGAGGCGGAGAAAGGTGGGCTATCCTACGCTGCCGTTTTTAAGAAGGCCCGGGATAGCCTAGGCACCAAATTTGGGGCCTCCGGTGTGAGGTTGCGCCTAGTCCAGACGGGGGCTCGAGTTCTCGAGTTCCCCGGTTCTGAAGGTGCCAAGATGGCGGACGTCGTTGCACAGAAGTTGCGGGGAGTATTTGCAGCGTCGGATGGCGTCAAGGTCGCCAGGCCCACCAAGTGCACTGAGTTGCGTATTTCGGGCTTGGACGACTCTGCGACAGAGGAGGATGTCCGTGATGCCATCCGTGAAAAGACAGGATGCCACACGGACACCGTTAGGGTTGGCACCATCCGCCCCGGTAAAGGTGGTCTTGGCGCGGTGTGGGCCAGTTGTCCCGTAGAGTCAGCGAAAATTTTGGGCGACGCCGGCAAGGTCCTCATCGGTTTCGTAAACGCCAGAGTCACAGTCCTGGCTGCGAGACCGATGAGGTGTTTCAAATGCCTGGGATCGGGACATACCCGCGTCAAGTGTAGTAGTTGCTTTGACTGCAGCGGACTCTGCTTCCGCTGTGGTCGACCGGGGCACAAAGCGGCGGAATGTTCCGCCGCCTCTCACTGCCCAGCGTGTGCGGCGGGTAATTTACCCGCCAATCACCAGATGGGACAGGGGGGCTGCAAGCCTCCCCGCACTTCTCCGCAAACATCGGTGGCTAGCCATTCGGCCCAGGCTGCCTCCGATGCCAATCGAGCGTCATCGCCGTCGCCTATGGAGGAGGCTGTAGAGACGATCCAATAATGGACCACGTCTCCAGCCTCCTTGTCCAGACAAATCTGAACCACTGTGCCGGTGCGCAGGACCTCTTCCTGCAAACCATGGCAGAGTGGTCTATTGGTGTGGCCGTAGCCGCGGAGCCCTATTACGTTCCTCCCCGTCCAAACTGGCTGGGTGACCGGGACGGCTCCGTGGCAGTCGTCGGCTCCACGGCGGCTCATTCCCCACCCTTGTCGTTAAGAGACAAGGGTGCTGGATATGTTGCCGCTGATTGGGGGGGGATCACCATTTTTGGTATCTACTTCTCCCCCAACCGGAGTCTGAGTGATTTCGAGGTTTTCCTCAATAATCTGGAGACCTCGATACGGCGACTAGCGTCTGGGCACGTTCTAGTGCTGGGGGACTTTAACGCTAAGTCCGTTGCGTGGGGTTCCCCCAGGACAGACGCACGGGGCGACGCTGTAGAGGAGTGGGCAACATCGGTGGGCCTCTGTCTCCTAAACAGAGGCACCACCAATACGTGCGTGCGACAGCAGGGGGGGTCGATAGTGGACCTTTCGTTCGCTACCCCTGCTCTTGCCGCACGAGTAAGGAACTGGTGTGTCCTGGAAGAGGTTGAGACGCTCTCGGACCACCTCTATATCCGATTTGAGCTCTCCCGGACTCAGGACCCCAGAAGGGGTCACATGGCGCGGCGTCTTTCCCGCTTTCCACGGTGGGCCATCTCTAAGCTAGACCGGGACCTACTGGAGGAGGCAGCTATCGTTTACTCTTGGCTGTCTCCGCAGCCTTCGACCGAGGAGGTTGACGTAGGGGCAGGCCACTTTCGCGATGCGGTTACGCAAATTTGTGATGCCGCCATGCCCCGCGTTTTGGGTCGTCGGCCTCCAAGGAAGGAGGTCTACTGGTGGTCCCAGGAGTTGGCGGACCTCCGCACGGCCTGCATTCGTGCCCGGAGGTCCTACACCCGCAGTCGTCAGCGTCACCGCGAAGAGCGGGAGGAAGACCGGCTTCATGAAGAGTACCGAGAGGCACGGAGAACTCTTAAGCTGGCCATTAGCCGCGCCAAAGAAGTGAAGAGAAAGGAGATGCTGGAGGGTCTCGATCGTGACCCCTGGGGTCGCCCTTATCGTGCGGTGCAACAAAAGCTCCGCGCGTTGGGCCCCCCCCTTACCGAGACTCTCCAGACCAGCTTCCTGCAGGAAGTGGTTGAGGGCCTTTTCCCGCAACGGGTGGAGTACTCACCCCCGTCAATGGCCGCCTTGGCCGGAGACGACGGGGAGTTCGAGGAGGAGGATGTTCCACCCGTCACGGAGGCGGAGATAGGGGCGGCTGTTCTACGGATCCGTTCCAAAAATACCGCCCCGGGGCCGGACGGGATCCCTGCCCGAGTCTTGGCCCTGGTCCTTGACCACATGGTAGACCGCCTCAGGGAGGTGTTCGACGCTAGCTTGGTGTCCGGACGCTTTCCTGATTGCTGGAAAAGCGGGAAGCTGGTGCTTTTAAGGAAGCCGGGACGGCCTGCCGATTCGGTCTCGGCCTACAGACCCATTGTGCTGCTGGACGAGGCGGGTAAACTGTTTGAGAGGGTACTCTCTGCCCGCATCGTCCGGCACCTGGACGAGGTCGGCCCCGATTTGTCGGACGCCCAATTCGGTTTCCGAGCGGGTCATTCGACGGTCGGGGCTGTGTTGCGTCTGCGGGCCGTGACTGAAGAAGCGGTGAGCTGTGGCGGCGTGTTGTTGGCGGTGTCGTTGGACATCGCCAACGCATTCAATAGCCTGCCATTCAGTTGCATCAGGGAAGCACTCCGTTATCACGGGGTGCCACAGTACCTGAGGCGACTAGTGGCAGACTATTTAGAGGAGCGTACCGTCATGTACGAGGACCGAGAGGGTCATCTGAGTCGTCGGCCCATGTCGTGCGGTGTTCCGCAGGGATCTGTCCTTGGACCGCTCCTGTGGAACATGGGGTACGACTGGGCCCTTCGTGGTGACTTCCCCCCCGGGCTGGGCGTAATCTGTTACGCTGATGACACTTTGGTCACGGCTCGGGGGGCGAACTTTCAGGAGGCGGTGCGTTTGGCCACCAGAGGAGCCTCACTGGTGGTCAGGCGCATCGAGGCGCTGGGCCTGCGGGTGGCCCTGGACAAGACGGAGGCCCTTCTATTCCATGGGCCCCGTCGTGGTCCGCCCCCTGGCGCCTCAATCATGGTCAACTCGGTTCTCGTACCGGTTCGGGCCCACATAAAATATCTGGGCCTGATCCTTGACGGGAGGTGGCTCTTCGACGAGCACTTTCGGCAGCTTGCTTCAAAGCTGGTCGGCGCTGCGTCTGCCCTTGGGCGACTTTTACCCAACTTGGGAGGACCCAGCGTCGCAACAAGACGGCTGTACACGGGGGTTGTCCGGTCAATGGCACTATACGGTGCACCGGTGTGGGCGGAGGCTCTGACCGCCCAGAATAGGGCACGCCTCTGGCGTCCTCAGAGAGTTATGGCGGTTAGAGCCATACGCGGTTACCGCACCGTATCCACGGAGGCGGCATGCGCGTTGGCCGGAACACCCCCGTGGGATTTGGAGGCGGAAGTGCTCGCCGAGGTCTATCGGCGAACGGCTGATTTCCGGGCGGTTGGTGGCAGTCGGCCCCCGCCCGAAGAGGTACGCGAGTGGCGTGAGGCCGCACGCCGAGCCACAATGGTTCATTGGTCGTCCCGGCTGGGGGCTCCACGTGCTGGCTTTGCCGCCGTGGAGGCGCTCCAGCCGGTCATTGTCGAATGGGCAGGGCGGCAGCATGGGACTCTTTCATTCCGACTGACGCAGGTTCTTTCCGGGCACGGCTGCTTCGGGAAGTACCTGCACTCGGTCGCTAGGAGGGAAATGAGCCCCGTCTGTCACCACTGCGACTGTAGTGAGGACTCGGCTCAGCACACGCTTGCGGTTTGTCCCTCTTGGGCGTCGCAGCGTCGGGCCCTCACTGCAGTCATCGGAGAGGATCTGTCGCTACTGGCTGTTATACGCTCCATGGCCAGTAGCGACAGTAATTTTACCGCGGTTGCAACCTTCTGCGAGGACGTTATCTCGCGGAAGGAGGCGGCGGAGCGGGCCCGGGAGGACGATCTCCATTCGGACCTAATCCGCCGCCGGCGAACCGGGCGGCGGAGGCGCGCCTACCAGCGCCTCATGCCGCCCTGAGTGTGGCCGCGGGTGGTCGGGACGGGTTTTCCCCTCCACCCGCTTTAGTGGCCAGCCGCGAGGGGGTGACGTCCGCGTGTGTCTGGACGCCGCCTTATTGATAGGTTACCCGTAGGTGGTGCCCGCATAGTGCGGGCAGGCGCTAGGAAGGGTCCGGATGTCTTAATAAAGCTGTTCCCGGATTCCTCCTATTTCAGCGCAGTATGGCACACCGTGTGGTTTTAGTCGGTTCGATTCCGACACACTGTTCCACCGAAAACCCCGGTGGGATGACGGCCCGAGGGGGTTTCCACACGAAAAAAAAAAAAAAAAAAAAAAAAAGGGTTGAATTGCATATAATTAGATTTTCTTCGCAACAGTGCTTTCCAATTTTGTACTAGAAGAAAACTGTATCAGACAGTAATAAATACCAAGATGATATACGTTTGTACAATAGAAATACGAAATTCACCACAATTGTTCATGGTTCAGATGTTCACCTAATTGTTCTTATGTTTAATGTTACTGGTGATATTTTTTTAGCAGTAAGATTAAATTATGTAAAGCTCTACATGTTGGGTTTATTAAAAAGAAATTCATATGATTTTTTTTGTTAATTAAGTGTCTGTGTCGTGAAACAGAAGAATATTTAAAGCAATAGGAAAACATCTGACACTAATCTGCTTTGATACGCCCGCGGTTATGTATGGTTATGTATGCTGTCAGTCCTTCGTTCACAATCAGCAGAGTTTAATATTTCAAGTTAATTTTAAGTGTATGGTTAAGGCCTTTTCAGACTGATTTCGATTGTGTTATCAAGTAAGATGTTGTTCAAAACGTGAGTTGTATCAGGAACGCTCTTCTTTTTTTAATTTGTTTAATGAAGTGTTCTCAAATGTCAAAGGAATAGGAATCGAAAGTTAGTGACATGCACAGCCATAGACTAAATAGAAAATCCAACACTTTACAAATTTCAATGAGAGTTGCGACCAAACAATTAAATATTTTTAACAAAATTTACAGATTTTAGTTGCACGCCTTTTAATTATACTTATATTTGACACATGTCTAAAAGTATTATAACAGTAATTTATTTTTCCCTTTACTTTAAAGGTGTAGGAAGCACAAGAGCTATTTAAAATTACCTCAAAAGAACTGCACAACAAAGCTACAGTTATAGCTCCGAAATGTTTCCTCTATTATGTTTCTGTTCGGTAGTTATTACTGCCAGGGGTAGTTACCGAGAGTAGATAAAGGCAAAGATCACGCGATTCAGTCCTCTAATTACAACCAGCGGCGAAGCTTTCCGAGTCCCTTGAGAGCCTCGTAGAATGGTCAATAAAAATAATAGAGCCATTAAACAAATTTCTCCTGACAAGAAGTGAGCTATGAGATGTTTATAAATCGTAACAAGGCAAACGTTTCTTTCGAGATCGTCGTGATCGAGAAAGCAAGTGCTCAAGTGAACTTCAATTAATTTGTCGCTATATTTGTTTTATTTTTATTAAGAACACTATTAAGTTAATAAACAGCTTAAGTATTCAATTAAAATAACAACCTGAATAATATACATATATTTAAGTTAAGCTGGTTCGAGAAGGTATTCTCTATGTGTTTTCAGCATTTTTCTGTCCGTTGTTATTTTTTGTTATTTCAAGATAAATTGGCATTTTTTTTTTTGGTGATGACCAGTAGTGAAACCCCTACGGGTCATCACCTTAACGGGGCTAATGGGTAAGGTGGTATGTCGGACTCGAACCGACTAAAACCACACAGAGTTCCGTCAACGGGTCTTATGGCCGGGGCCTCAGGTGTACCCTAGGAAGGAAGTCCCTGTGTACCCCGGCAGACCTAGTCGCTTTTTGAGCAAGGCGACTGAAATATAATTTGAGGGGGTTCTGTCCCCCCCCCCTCATATTTAGTCAAGCGCGCGTGGAACACGTCGTGCCGCCGTCACGGGCCTGCTTCTGCTAGGGCGATAGATAGCCCAGTCTGTCGCCCTCAGGCCAGCGCTCATGGAGGCCGTAGGTCATTTTGCACTCTCCGGCGCCTTGTGCGTCTTCTGCGGGACGGAAGAGTACTAACTCTCTCCCGTTCCCTTTCCGCCGCTTCTTTTGCAAGCATCACTGCCTCGCAGTACGAAGCGGCGGAATCCCATGTACTCTCGCTCTTGACCATAGCAATAACCATGGTCTCTAGCGAGAGGCTACCCACACCAATACCTGCCACGAGGTCAGCACGCTGCTGCACCCACGCATAGCACTCCACTAATGTGTGGAGTGCGGTATCCTCGTGACAGCTCCCGCAGTGGTGGCACACTGGCGTTGGCTCCCGGCCTATGCGATACATAATATTTGTATAGGCTCTCTGATTTTTATAAGTTTAAACTTTAATCTGCCAATTATATTAACTGGAGTAGCAAATGATCGACTGTCTAATGGTTACTGATCCTGACTTTTGGGCTAAATTTGGGTACTGGGTAAAATATTGTGGTAACTTACAGTTATCCCAGGTCTAAGTATTCTTTGTGTCCGTTACGTATATATGTACATTTGTATATGTTTGTCAAGAATAATTAAATTAAAATTAATCTTTTTCTTAGTGTTTTTTTTTTATTCAATGTCTAAATTACTAATTAATTTTATTAATGGCTAAAATTAGGTAAACTCGACCACCAAAAAGAAAAAATAATTAATATTATTACTGACTGAACTTCGGCATTAGCCAACTCGAGTTTCTAGGAACACGATCCTGGTCTGCTTAAGCTATTGCTTATAGTTCCTAGTCGATCTGTATAACCAGTTACTTTTTCCTAGCATTGCCTTGCCATCTTACCTATCTTTCCCTTATAATATACTAGCATCTGATTACCAAATGCCTTGTTGAAGGCAGTAGGCTTCTCCCTTGTTTCTTAAGTTGGAAAGTGGGAGTTTTCTAAGGTGTTGTATAGGCATGTATATATACGTGTGACATGAAACTAATTAAACTTCCATGTAATCTAGTAAATTATATTTTAATTCATATTAAATATTTATTATGTTTTCTAGGAGTTTATAATATTTAGTTAATACAAAATTTAGTTTGTGTAATTTTAGGTAATAGGCCCAATCCAGGTCCCAATCTATTTAGATTGCCTATTAAAATTGGTGGATCTGATTATTTTGTCATTTAACTATAAATCGTTTATATTTAGAATCTCATAAATTTAGCTAGACGTTTTATATATTAAAAGGTACCAAACACCGTCGCTGAACATATCCACTTGGCTCCATAAGTGTCCATTAGCGTTGCGAGACTGATATATTGTAACCCTATATATTTGGCAGTCGCAAAAGGGCTTACAAGAGAAAATAGAACTGATAACGATGGCTCCTTAGCGGTTATATCTATTGTATATTGTATGTATCATACATACTTTGTACTCCACTCTTTCCCTAATTTGACAATTTCTGCAGCGTGATGGTGGAGCATTTATCTGCAAAAAAGTCGTATGATACACACGTGTATCATACGACGTTTCTCAACACACTTGTGAAGAAAATAATACTAAAAAAATATTTTATTTAGTAGAAAAAAGTTTATATAGAGAAACAATTAGTAAATGTGCAGTAAGTATAACATTATAATTAACTGTTGATGGTATAGCGGTCTCATCAGATAGAATATTTACTGAAATACTGTAATGTTCTATTGTTATTTGAGATGGTTCATTATTCGTGTAGGTGAAATCCAATTATTGGATGTACTTGGTGTTTCACTAAGTACGCGCCTCAGAATCAAGTCTAGTTCTTTTTATGATTTTTGCACAAATATCCTTCTTGTTTAGTATGGAATCTTCTACGTATGATTCTGCTACATTGCTAGATCGCCACCCACCATGACGCTTCAAAGTCATTATATCAACTCCAGAATTAGCTAGCAATGTAGATGAAGTTCTTCTGAAACTATGTCCAGTTTAGCTCGCAGCATCTACTAAACTTGGCAATTTCTTTAGGCATAGAACCAAATTTGTCTATACTGATAGGTACATTTACCATTCTGGAAATTTAGAAAGAAACGGTCATTTTGCTTTTGGTGAACGTAAACTCTCATTCTTAACAATTCTTAAAGTGGACCGTGTATAGTGAACGACCTCAGTGTTTTATTTTTCGTGATAGGTATCTTCACTGAAAGCATCTGACCATGGTTGTCTACGCCTTTTACAGTTATATTTGTTGTATCCTACAAGCACCAGTTACACCAAATATTAAAGCAATCTGGAAAAAAGAAACAATAATTAAGTTCAACACACAACACAGGCTGAAGTCGCGTAGATATTTAAAATTATTTTGACTAACCTTAGTAGCCAATTATTGGTATTTTATAAATTTTTCAATATCGTCAGACGATAAAACCTTTGATTTCTTGCTTCTAAATCCATCAGATAGTCTCTTTAGATAAGCTGACAAATTAGAGTATGTTTTCATCATCATCAGGCATCAAGCCAAGTATTTTATAACATTGAGTATATACACCACGAGTTAGATTTGTACTTAGAAGTAATTCCTTAAAGTACGCCATGAATACATTTTCTGAAAAAGACTGCGTATTCTTTTTGGTTTCTTCATATTTTTTCTTAGAGTTTTGAGGTAGTAAACTTTCTATAACGATAAGGGCTTTACATATTATATCGGGCAGTGTACAACAGAATCATTTTCTTCATAATTAGTACTTGTAGACATTTTAATTAATAAATAACTGTAATTTCAACAGTGAAAACGAGTCTGGAAAAATTATTAATTACAAATTACAATGGCGATCGGACATAGACTAAAAGAATGAGGTTTCTTTGTTTTGGCTTTTCGCGGATAGCGTTTTAGCCACGTACAAAATGGGGAATGTCAAGTTTTCTTTATTACAGAAAAAACAAGTTATATTTCAGTGAAAGTTTTATTTATTAAACACGTACAAGTTTAAATTATCTATTTAAATACGAAGTTGCATGAAATGTGCAAGCAATAGGTACATCAATTTATTTGTAGTACTGAACACGATCTGTTTTGTATCGAAACTTTTTTAAAAACAAAGCAATTCAACAAATAAAATAAAATAAAAAAAATATAACTCACTTGGGAATAATAGCAATGAAAAAGTTACAGTTTGATTATAGGTGTCATTATGTGTCTAATCGCGGTGAAATTAAAGAGTTACTTTCTGAGCAAGTGTGTTGAAAAATATATTATACATATAATGAGAAATGTTTAAGGCCGAAAAAACCTAATACGTTACTTTTGAATATTATATTTCTAGAAAAAAAAAAAGTCACGTTCAGTCTAGCCTATAAAAAAAACCCTACCTACATCATGCCTTCACTGTTACAAGTAGCTACTATCTCGCACGCTACACGTATCTAATTGAGATTTATTGTGCTTCGGATTAATTTCAATGATGTAATTAAATAGTGTAATTTATCGTAAGTTATCACGGGAAAGCCATGCTTAGGCACCAATGGGCCGTCTCGACCGGTGCAATACCACGGCCTCACAAAAAAAAACCGGTGGTGAAGCAAAGCTTGGGTTGCATTTCCCTGAAATTTGTGAGTTTTCCGGAGGCTCACTCCCCGGTTTCCATTTTCCTCTCCCCTCATTCTCCATCTCCTACTTCTTATCTCCTCATCCCACTTCTCTTTTTTCCCCTCCCCACAACCCCTACCCCTCATCACTCTCAAAGGTGGGTAGCTCACTTACGACTCTTTAAATGATGGTGTCCAATGACAAAAGAATCTGTTTCGTCATTCTTCATTTATGTATACATTTTTTTATTTATTTTTTTATGCGATAGGGGGCAAACGAGCATACGGGTCACCTGATGGTAAATGACTACCACCGCCCATGGACACCCGCAACTCATGAGTCACAAGTGCGTTGCCGGCCTTTTCGTTTATACATACGAGTATAAACATAACAGGTGGGCTGAAAAGTTCGTAGACTGACACATATATGATTTTTAGTTAGCCCTAACTTTCAAAAGACGCGTGTATAAATTTGACAGCTGTTGCACTATTAGTATCTAAGTTATAGCATTTTTTGTGAAAGAACTTTTGTTACTTTGAAAAGATGGAAAAAAGGAATTTCGTATAGCATTGCTTTTTGGCGAAAAAAAAAATACTGTTGATATCAAGGCTTCGCTTGATAAACATTATTCGGACTCTGCACTAGGAAAATCAACCGTAGAGCACGAAGGACGATGCACGCAGTGGACGCCCCAAAGAGGCTGTTACCGATGAAAACATCAAAAAAGTCAACAAAACAAAACAAAATATTTTTTAATAAAGTGAAGTTGATTGAGATAGCTGACACCCTAAAGTTATCAAAGGAACGTGTTGGTCATATTGTGCCTGAATATTTGGATATGTGAAAGCTCTGTTCAAATGGGTGCAGCGCGAGCTCACAATCGACCAAACACAACAACGAATCGATGATTCTAAGGAATGTTTGGAGCTGTTCAATCGTATAATAAATCCGAATTTTTGCGTCGATATTTGACGATAAAACAATAAACAGCGACCGCGAAAGACGAAATCGCGAAAAAGCGGCCTAATTTGAAGAAGAAGAAAGTGCTGTTTCATCAAGACATTGCACCGCGTCACAAAACAATGAAATCTCTTGAGCCTCTGCAGTTGCGAAGAGATGTCGCCTCTATGGCAGTCCTCTATCGCCTACATCACGGGGAGTGTTCTGATGAGCTCTTCCAAGTGGTTCCACCTTCTCCCTTCCTCTACAGGACTACTTGTGCTGGCCTGAGGAGTCACCGTTTGAGCGTCGAAAATATACGTACCCGAACTAAACGGTTTGGCTCTTCTTTCCTGTGCCGATCGGTAAAAGCCTGGAATTCTCTACCAGCGCACGTGTTTCCTTCCCACTTTGATCCCGGGTCTTTTAAGCGGGGTGTGAAAAAGCATCTCACCAGGCTGCCATAGTGTGGGTCACCATGCTGCATTGACTAGACATGCAATGAGGATGGTGACCACCACTCTTTGACTCCACCTATTGCTTTCCATCAGGTAAAGTGGAGTCACTATGGTAGGCTAATATAAAAAAAAAAATCGATGGCGAAATTGCAAGAATTGGGCTTCGAATTACTTCCGCATCCACCGTACTCTCCAGTTCTGGCCCCCAACTACTTTTTTTCTGTTCTTAGACCTCAAGAGGATGCTCGCTGGACGGAAAATTCCATCAAAAAAAAAAAATACAATTTTTTCTATGCCAGCTGAGCCTAAAAAAAAAATGAAGAACTTTTCAGCTTATCTGTTATATTTATTAATTTGGCATGAGAACTATTATATCATGATTCAAGATCTTATTATGTAATTATACTCGTAGTAGTTGCTATGTAGTCTGTCTTCATTAGATGGTGTTGAATATGCGGTACGTGAAGGTTGCTTCAATATCATAAAAATTAATAGAAATTCTTAGTAACATTCAGTAAGATGCATTCAACTCGTATGATAAAGGATTGAAGGAAACAACAGCACCATTTAAGTATCAAAACCATGTAGGTTCAATACTCATGTAAATAATAACGGAACATAACTAAAAGTCATTAAAAGCATAAAAGTAAGCAATAGTTTTTGGCATACTCTGGCCACTCGTAGACAAACGAGTGATAGTAAGCACTATTCAGAAAAGCCTCTGGTTTCATCGTTTCAACCGAGCTTTAAGCTCACAGATATCATATTTCCACCGGCAGAAATTGTCGAGTAATTTTACATTTATGTTATTTTGGAGCGAATAAAAGTTGGACATAGTCTGTTGAATACGTTTAAAACTTTGAAAGAATACTTGGTGAAAGCTCTTTTACCTGTTTACAAGATAACGCTATGAATGTTTCAAAAAAAAGTAGGTGAATTGTAAACTTCAAACAGAAAGCAACTTTAAAGTGGCGTATTTTGTACGACTTTTGAAAATGGTCTGGTTTGTACTTTTTAAAATTGAAATTCTTTTGATAACAAATGTTTAATACACTATTATGCATAATAACACTATTTAAGATTGATCTAAAATTATGCATGCTCGATAACTTAACATACTTCTCTTTACTTTATAAAACTAAAAAAGCCAGATACTCGTGATTAGCTAGAAAAGAATAATTTTTACTGTACATAAAAACAAATGATCGATATGTACAATGGGTTGCTGAGAGGAAAATATATAAAAAAAAACAAGACAAACAAAAGATGTCTTTTACAAATGTCCACACATTTGTAAAAGACATCTTTTTAGAATTTGTATGTCTAAGTAACAATTTTAATGTTTCCTATATGTTATTTATGCTGTTGGTATTTCGAATAAAAACAAAATATAGCTTCTAAAAACACTGAGTCAACTAACAAATTTTGTTATCATATTTTTTCTTTTTAATTTTTCTAGATATTTTCTAACGAAATTAAGCATTAACCTTATAATTACATTTGTGCCACTAATCAGTGTACAAATATTTTCAGCCATAATTACTGAGTAGCAAAATAAAGAATTGTATACTTCATGCGACTTTCATTATATGTAACTAAGATGATCGTTCCTAAATTATTATGATTTAAAACAATTAATAATTATATAATTATCTATTATTTTTCGAAAGTACATGTGTATTTAAAACTTATTTAATTTACATGTGTGTAATATAAATTAAATAAAATTAATTTTTAACACAAATAATTATCATCGGTGACACTTGTGTAACTACATTATCTCATATATATTAGAAAATAAATATGAATTTTAGTAGTAGTGTGTCAAAATTAATAAAACACAGACTTCTCACAACCAACCTGTGAAATAAATTGTCACCTACCGTATTTCTGGTCCGATACGAACTTCAAACCTTCAAAAAAAGCGTACTCCTACCTAAAAGGCAGGTAACGCACTTTTGACTCTTGAGTTGTCCTAGGGTGGCGGTAGTCACTTACCATCAGGTGAACCGTTTGCTTGTTTGGTATCGCATAAAAAATGATCAGGTGAGAGATTTTAAGATTCACAGGCACAATTAACCGCCCACCTATATTTTTCGTCACCCTGTTTGTTTATGTTAACTGTGGCTTATCTACTGTTTTGTTTATAGTTAAGTGGGTACTTTAGTAATAAACTAAACACTTAAAAACCCTTATTTCGAACCTTAAACTTGTATCGCCGAAGCGTTTTTAGAATTTAGTCTCTGTTTGACATTGTTGCAGTAACGTTACATTGATTACATTTCTTGTTCTTGTCTGCTATCGTGTACGAACATTGTTTAATTTGAGTTTATAGTGTACGATTATTGTTTGTGACTGAAAAAAATGCCACTGGATGCAACTGGTGCTCTAGGGCAGTGACTTCAGCTGACGCTGGTTATAGCCAACGTCGCATCGCTCGTACGCTTGGTGTACCTCGAACTACAGTGCGGGATGCTATCAGACGCTTTCGGGAGACTGGTTCATACACGAGAAGGCCAGGTCAAGGCCGACATCGGTGCACCTCGGCTCTGGATGACCGCTTTGTTGTCAGTAACGTGCTAAGAAATCGCTTTTGCACCGCTACTGAAGCACGCACACGTCTGTTTGAGGTGAGAAATGTCACTGTAAGTGAACGTACGATAAGAAGAAGACTGGTTGAAAGGAATCTGAGAGCTTTTCGTCCAGCTTGCGGTCCACAGCTGCTTGCACAGCATCGTAGAGCAAGACTTGCCTTTGCACGAAAATATGCTGACTGGACTACGGAACAATGGAAGAACGTACTGTTCTCAGATGAGAGCAGAATAGCCTTAAGGGGTCCAGATGGACGTCAGCGTGTTTATAGGCGCCAAAATGAACGGTTTGCTCCATGTGCAATAATCGAAACCGTGGGTTATCAGGGAGGATCCATAATGGTTTGGGGAGGTATCTCTTACGAGGCTCGTACCGATCTAGTGGTGTTTGATAGAGGCAGTGTGACTGCTCAAAGATACGTGGAGGAAGTCTTACAAGACCACGTCATACCTTTCGCACCATTTATTGGTGAAAACTTTAAATTAATGCACGACAATGCTCGATGTAATACCGCAAGATCCGTCACTCAATACCTCGATGAGGTCGGGATTCAAGTTTTGCCATGGCCGTCACGCAGTCCCGATCGGAACCCAATTGAGCACATTTGGGACAACCTAAATAGACGTATTCGAGCAAGAATATCAGCCCCTGCGACCTTACAAGAGCTCAAGACGGCTGCGATAGAGGAGTGGCATAATATCCCTCAGTCGGATATTCAAGACCTCGTAGATGGATTGCCAAACCGACTACAAGAAGTCATCAGGGCCCGAGGTAGTAATACTCATTATTAAAATTTAAATAAAACGAAAGCGGACGATTTTTTTCAAAATTAAAGTCATCACATTTTCATGCAAATTTTTTGCAAAATCGATTTTTGGCATTTTTTTTTTATTAAACGGTTTTGTTTAAAGACTTTTGTGATTTTATTTATCCTTAATGGCTGCTTTTAACATAACTTCCATCAAATGTGGTCAAAATTTTCCGGCTACTGAAAATTGAAAGAAATACAAGGTGGGCGGTTATTTGTGCCTGTGAGTGTATATATAAAGAATTATGTAACTGATTATTTTTATATATTCATGTGCTTTTCATCTAGCTGTAGAATAATAATTAGAAATGAGATATGTTTCGTGAGAGATGTTATGTTTAACAAATTTTATTTCCTTATTTTAATAATTTACATGACTATTTATTTACTCGCAAATGTCAATGTAACTGTAGTTACACACTTATACTCACTTGCACATACCACTCGCATAGATATACACACTTTCACATACCACTACATAAAAGATAATCGGCACTTTTTCCTAAATCATTCCAACAACAAGCTGAAATAAGCCGGACCAAGACAAAATAAGTAATTTTTTTATTGTTCTCATCCTGCATTTCATAAAGCTGAGCAACAAATTTTCAAATGTCCACTTACTATAAGTTACTACTAATATAATTCATTAAATATATTTAAAAATATATATTTAAATACACCTTTAAAGGTACGAGGTAACAATGTATAAGTGAGAATGTACGCGACAATTTAATGTTCCTGAAAGAGAAGTTGAATCTGTTCCCGAAACAGTTTTAATAAATTCTTAAGTAGTAGTAATAAATAAGTAATATTTTCCTTATTTTTCTTAGTAAATAATAATTATAATAGTTACTCTTTGTTATGTAACAAAAATGCAACTTTCGGTGGACAAGAGTGTATTATATATTGTTGTCGGTAAAAGATCATTAAAAATATGTAACTGAGTATAGCGGCTGACCTTTGGCAGAAACGGTAAGATAGAAATAAGATGATTGGTATGCATGGCTTGGGAAAAAAACTGAAAAGTCTATATCGGAACATGGCATTTAAACTATTGAGAGGCTCCTGCAAATTGGATGCCATAGTGTTTTGATTGTAGATGGATGTGCAGTGATTTTTCGGGGAGACTGTTGACACTAATGGTCTAAATCTCTTAACTTTGTCCTGTAATGTCCTCTGGGACATTTAATTTTAACTTTACTAAAAAGGATTTATTAAATTCTGAAAGCAGAGTAATTTTTATCACAACAACAGTCACAACTACACACTTGTTATTAACTTCTTTTTATATATAAAAATAAAATGCTTTTCGTTAGTCTCACTAAAACTCAATAACGCCATGACCGAATTGAATTTCTATGTATCTTCTGCTTTGATCGGCTTTAATACAGGGCTAGCGTATATTAAAAAAAAATAAGAATAAAACTAAAAAGGCAAAAGCAGCAGCTCGCAGGCACAAGCTAGTATAATACAAAAACAAGCGTAACCACTCAGATATGGTTTTGTGTTATAGTGAAAAGACCGCGCATACTCGTAGTACAATATATTTATGTTAAGATCCATTGTAATTATAGATATGTATTTGTTTGTATATAGTGTTCAATAAAGAATATTTTAATCTAATCTAATGTGTAGAAATCGCTGTTTTTTCTTATCAACGTACTATACTGTAATTGTACGAGTATTATACTGAAAGTATTATGCCTCAGCTTCAGTGGTTGTTAGACAGTAACATTTACGCTTTAATTTCAAGACTGTTGATGTTCCTGTGCGCCATAACAGTTATCTCTAGGTGGTATTACGTTGAACACAAAACATTTAAGTTGCAGTTTGTGGTCCGCGATAAGCTCTACAGCCAACCATGACCTCACATCCGGACTCCTTTGTCTAATTTATACAAGATATGATACCATTATACGTGAATATGACTATGAAAACCTGTTAGACTACTTCGCATCCTCATCTATAGAGCACCTGTATAAGGTAGATACAAATGTAAAGATTAGTTAAATTGAATTATGTCGTGGTGTAAATAGGCCCGTTGTTGAAAGTCATAGAGTAAGTTGTCATAAGCATTATTATCTGTTATAAAATTACTTTTTCTATAATATAGGGGGACAAACGAGCAGACGGGTTCCCTGATGGTAAGTGACTTGCGACGCTCATGAACACTTGCAACTCTAGAGTCACATGAGTGCTGTCCGCCTTTAAGCGTAGGCGAAAGAGGGGAAGGGAAAGGGAGAAGGGGAAAGATGGGAAGGGGAAACGAAGGAGGGAAAAAGAGGAAGGGAAAGGGGGTGTGCCTGCGGCAACCTCACTCACTCGGTCACACAATGCAAGTATTGTTTAACAGCCGGTTTTCTATGAGGCCGTGGAAATCCATCCGTAACTCCTGTCAAGCCAGCCCATACGTGCCGAAGCATGACTCTTCCACGTAATGGACTATATATATATATATATATAAATATTGATATTTATCTGTTACCTAAACGGCCCACCTCTCTGTTGGTCGTCAAAATACAAAGGTCATAATACTTGAACCTCGCTACCCTTAGTTTCTTAGAATAACAAAGCGCTAAGAGCATACTAAATCATGAACTTTGTACAATACAAAGTCCTAATGAAGCATAAACTGATGTTATTATGGTTTACATATGTGGAACGTGTATTCTTATCTTAAAATATTGAGCAAGTGACATGGCAATGCACTCTACACCGCAGTGTGTACGTTTTATAAACCTTATTTGCGTTAGGTCTTGCAATATCTTAAAAAATACTTTATTTGTATTTATATTTACGAGGTCTCCTATACTAGAAATGGACGTAGTTTATTAAAAACAGTACGACATTAGAGGAGTCACTTTCTTTGTTCCTCAGAATACAAAAGTGATGTTTAATATTGACAAATTAATAATAACAAGGTGATACTATAATTTATGAACTGACTACATACATGGCGCAGTGGCAACTGTAACTATGTGAAGTATTTGTTTTACTATCAACTTATAATAATGTTTTGGTCCATACTCAATATTATAAAGTTAGAATTTTTTTATTTAACAAAAGTACCTAATCTAAAACTGGACAACTGTTATCTTTAGCTATAACGCACAAGACGGTAAATAATGGTTCGTAATTTACAAATGAGGTAAAGAGCATTTTTCCATACTATATAAGTTCATAATAAAAATGTAATAGTTTCAGTGAGAGAAGCAAAGCATGTAATTCAATCTTTATGATCGTACAAACACAAATAGAAAAATCACAAACATAATACACATTAATATAACTTATGTAGTCTTTGTCTTAAAAAATAAAAATACCTGACACATAATGTTTACCTCTGAGATTTATATGCAACTGAGCGTAATGGTATTTACTTTGCCTATGCCATCAACCAAGCTCTTTTATTAATGCTCTATATAAATTTGATACTTACACATATTGGTTTGGAAACATAATCTATATTTTGTTTATTTAGAGCGTTGAAGAGAACACTAAATACACACTCGTACATGTAGTTTTCTAAGTAAACATTTGTACAAATCAAACATAACGTGTACCCTACAAGAGAGCTCATATTGAAGTAGTGAGTAAAAACAAAAAATACATAGAAATCTTCTATCAGTTATGTATTTTTATATACATATTTACAAATATGTAAAAGAGGTTAAAGTTTACTAATAACTTCCATGTCGTATACTGTAAACCTATTTCAATGGAGGTATGTAGAAAAAAAATAAAAATTAACCATCGACTCAGGTCTCTAAGGTGGATTTGACACATAAAAGTTCATGTTGGTAATCTTAATCAGGCATGTAATAAAATATATAAACTTAAGCACATCGATATTGCTGTTTAAACTCCGTCAAAGAAGGGAAGCAAGAACGCAACTAGACTTTTACTACCATGAAGCTTTGCAAAGTAGATTAAATTTTGTGTTATTATATTGTAAATTTACCACCATTAGGACCACCTAGAGGATCCAGCCGTGTTTTGGGAGGTGTTCGCAACGGTATAGAGTCCTCCATGAAATATCTGGGACTTGTATGCTACAGCCGGTGGGACTTCGGACCTCATTTCCGAAGTCGCGCCCAGAAGCCGCGCTTTTGCGGCTGCTATCCAACATGTGGGGGCCCGACGCCTCCTGTCTGAGACTGTTTGTAGGAATCGTCCATAGACCTATGTGGGGCCCCAATCTGTCTGGCGGTCTGGCGGAGACCCTAACAATCCGTAATGTCGCAACTTAACGACGCCTACAAGGGGTATGGCTGTCAGGGTCCTAACATCTCGCATACGGCATGATCTCCTTTGAAGCGGGGAGTCTCCTAATCGGAACTTCGCCATGGGACCTGAAAGCGAAATCTCTCGCGATACTCTATAAGTGGCGTAGGGAGGTGCGAGAGGAGAGCCCGGAGCCTGCTCTTCGTGAAATCGAGGAGCGGCGGTCCCAGATCCACCAGGTACTCATGGCGCAATGCAAGGAGCGACTTTAGCGACTGAGAGCAGGGCACATCATAATTGTAGCGATAAGAACCGTTATGGAGGATTGGCTGGAGAGGAGACATGGCTTCCTCTCCTACCGAATGACCCAGGTGCTTACCGGACATGGCTGCTTCGAGAAGTACCTGTGTCGTATAGGCCGGGAGGCAACGCCTGGATGCCACCACTGTGGGGGCTGACTCGAGGATACCGCATTCCACACGTTGGTGGAATGCTCTGCGTGGGCACAGCTACGTGCTGACCTCGTGGTGGCGTTGTGGGTAGCCTCTTGCTTGAGACCATGATTATATCTATGGTCCAAAGCGAGGGTGCGTGAGATTCCGCCGCCTCGTATTGCGAGGCAGAGCTGGTTGCCAAAGAAGCGGCGGATAGGGAGCGGGAGAGAGCTAGTACTCTCCCGTCCCGAAGGGGAGGCACCAGGCGCCGGAGAGAGCAAAACGATCTCCGGCCTAGCAGAAGCAGGCCTGAGATGGCGGCGCGACGTGTTCCGCGCGCGCCTCTCTAAATCAGAGATAGGATCATACCACAGTGGGGTCGCCTTGTTAAGAAGCGGCCAAGTCTGCCGGGGTCCCCGTTTTTCTTTCCAGGGTATACCTGAGGTCCCGGCTACAAGACGCGATGACAGAACTTTGTGTGGTTTTAGTCGGTTCGAGTCCGACATACCACCTTACCGTTCCTGGTAAGATAACGACCCGTGGGACACATAAAAAAAATTATACTATCGCTAAATTGTGGAATTCTAAATTTGAAATATTACTGCCATTTTTTTTACTTTAATGGACGTAAGTCGGTAAGCGTGCTAAAAGTCTCATGTCTCATGTGACGTAAAGTCTCAAACAACAAAATAACAAACAAGTCTATCACCTAAGCGTCACATGATAACCCACTTCCACACGCTACCGTAACATGTTGAATACTTTTACATTTTAACTAGGTAACTCAAAACAATGTCAAGCCAAAAAGTATTGCTATTAAGAAATCAGGTATTTTTTATTTTAAATACAAAGGTTTTGTACTATTACTTCTTGCTTTTGATTACCGTATCCGAGCAATAAAATTCAGTAAATTTCTAAATTATTAGTCGAGTTTTAGTTTGAGATAAGTTAAACATAGTCTAAATTTTAACATTTAGTTTTTTGCCTAAGTACTTTCGAGCTGTATGTACACAGTATACTGTGTTGGGATGGTTTGATTAGTATGACCTCTCTTTGGCTCTGCCACTGAGGTAGAAGAAAAATTCACTCTAAATGTTGTCGCATTCTTATGAAACAATTTTCTACTAAAATAGAAATAGTAAATGAACAGATTTTATTATTCATAAAAATACGCCCATGTACAATTTAGGAGTTCAGTTCTTAGAGTATGCAAAGTTGCCTATTTTACGAAAAATAATGCCTCGTGCAATTGTAAAACAGACAAGAGCCACTACACACAATGGACATATAACGAAGACTGTATAGCAATTCTCTCAGTTAGAAGGACCGTCCACTTTAACAAGACTTTAAGTGACTCGATAACGAAGGCTAACTGGGTGTTTCCCTGGGCGAGGAAAGCTGAAATTACGACTTATATTTTTATTGACCGAGCGAGTGAAGCGAGCGAAGCGTCTTTTTCATAAGTGTAGCCCATTTGGCTTTAGCCTGTCTGTATATCTGTTTTTATGTAGGTACTACTGTTCAATTCATACCTTCCGCTTTTTTGCTTCTTCGTGCTTGTATGCTTCTTGACGTCGTATAAATGGAAATATGTATATTATCTCACCTCATTACCGTCCAATGAAAATATAAGGCTTTTGTACAAATAGGAGTACATTTGGTTCTGTAAGAATTACATAGGTATTATCATTCTTAACAATCTTCTTTGTTCTTGTGTTGTGTTGACCTAGCAACTGTAAATAACGTTGATGCTTGACTGTGTATAAAAAATATATATTATTGGCAATATTATTATGTTATTTAATTATTAAATGTATGAGACTTTTCAAACAAAACCTGCCATTAATAACGCGGATTAGTGTTGCAACGCTGAAATAAACTAATATGAAAATAAAGCTATATCATCAGTTTTCAAAAACATGAACATGGTCTGTGAAATATTTATCATAATTTATGAAATCTCCTGTTCACACACGTCGGTTTAGTAGGTAAAAGTAGCAGAACTAAAGTGGACGTCGTGTCGCTACGAATACACCAGCGACCATTAGTTTACATATAAATGGGTGTCGTTTTACATAATCCATCGTACACGATGGCTGTAATTTGTTGCCAGCCTTCTGTATAAACATATTGATCGAATTCATCATACATAGCCGTGTCGTGTACGATAATTAAAATAAAATCTCTATCGATGTGATATGTCAGTATCGAGTAACGTCACCGAAGCGTTGATTGATCAACCGCTGTGAATATATCATTTTTATTTGTTTATTTTATTTATAAACTTCATGCACACGTGTACATAGGCGGACTTAATGCCTAGGGCATTCTCTACCAGTCAACCTTGGGGTGGTGAAGAAAAGCGATAAGGTAGGTGCAGACATCTGGAATTTACTTGTTTTTGAAAACAACTGTAGTTACATACATTTACTATAGTTACAAATACATAACAAATATACACATACATAATATATATATATATATATGGAAGAAGATATATACTAACATATCATTTTGACATCGTATAAAGCGGTGAGGTATGATTTCATCGTAAATTACATTTTACATCTTATCCTAACTGTGCTTACTGGACACTAACAATAATATAAGTCTAAATTATATAAGAAAATATCTATATCAAAGTAGTCTGTATGAGGTCGCCGTTGTGATAAGACCCATGATTGATACGCCTTGTTGTTTAGAATATCACTATATTTTATCTCTTATAATATTTCATAATTATCATCATCTGATCAATATAAGAGATCATCATCATCCTCTTAGCCTTTTCCTAACTAAGTTGGGTACGGCTTTTAGTCTGACTACGAAACGGCCAATCTTCGATATTTTATGTGAAGTGACTGCCATCAGACCTCTACAACCTCTACTCCCTGCATCCCCCATCCCTCATCACCCTCAAAGGCGGGCAGCGCACTTGCGACTCTTGAGTTGCAAGTGTCCATGGACGGCGGTTTCACTTACCATCAGGTGACCCGTCTGTTCGTCTGTCCCCCTATAGTATAAAAAAAAAACAACCCAAGTACTTGGTGATATCGAAATTCTATAGTTGAACCGGTCGGACTTTTTTAGAGGGCTCCAACTACCCGTGACGAATCCTACAAATGTTCGCATTGCAACCGGGACCGGGAGGGTTTCAATGTGTTAAAATCGGTCACCCATCCTAAGTCTGATCTATATTATTTGTTAACCTTGCACTTAACCACTTACAATAAACAGATATATAAATAAAAATCAAATAAATGAGTCAATTTTGCTCTTTTGCCTTAAAATTTTGATATTGATGAATGCATCAATTAGAGATACAAAAAATTATACCTAATAAGGTATACATTTTTGTAATAAGTTTAAGTAATGTAATCTTTTAAATATATGAAAATAATATATTTAGCAATCATACCCGGAAACACTTCTATTTGCTAAATGATTTAGAGTAAAATTGCCAGTAGTATCCTCAAATGTAAATGTGGTTATAAGGCAAAAATTAAACAATAAAAGCCATATTGTTTTATATATTATTGATGTTCTTCATTATTTCCTTGCTTTATTTAGGTCTGCGCGAATCTTTTTCATACTGTACAGACAGCCTTTCGCAGTCCACCGCAAATCTGCTTGCTGGAACCTTTTTAGACAAACACATTATCTGTCACTTATACCCGATCTTGAAAGTATCATAATCTTTCTGTTTTTGTTATATTCGATAAGAGTAGTTAAGCTTCTTCCAGTTCAAGCTAGCTATTGATTTTACTTCATTTCAATACTGTAACAAAGTTCGCAGCAATTCGTATTTCAAAAGCTTCGAGGTACGCTACTATATATCTTTACAAGCATTGGCAATTTGTTCCGAGTGATGAATAGCTTGATATAATACAGTGGTAAGGTACGTGTTGAAACGTGAATACCTATGTAAGTACCTGTGTGCAAAATCCAGGAACAAACGGCTAACGAACGCGAGCAAGAGGCGATACGATTTGTCTGCCGCTGCGAAATTGTGGATCTGTTAAATAAGCATAGGATGCGGTAGTTGAGTTTAAGAGAGTATAAAAAAATAATGTGGGTGGGACTAAGGTTAACAAAAAAAGTTTTTGATATACGCGATATAGGTGTGAGAGAGTGAGACGTAATCGTTTAATGTACATTCTCTTAATCACTCGCTACCCTCTGTTTGGTTTCACCGTTTAATAAAAGAAACTGTAACATATTCTTACTCGTAAGTTACAGGAAAAAAACGTATTAAAGTAAATTCGTACTATTTAATCGGATTTCTATTCTAAACCACGTATTAGATTTTTAGTTGAAACCTTAAGTGTTACTGTTAGATACTTATCATATGCAGTAACGTTTACTTAATATAGATTTAACATGTTATATTCCATCGTCAACAGCAGTAGTCATACATTGTGCGATAAACTCTTTCCTTTATTACGAATGCGCTGCATTCGTTAGTAGCTCCGCGTCGCGAGTCGGTATTTGCGCCGCCTGCAAGTGGCGATATTTCAGCGCGCCCAGTCCCTGTTTGTGAAAACTTTATTCACGTCAACAGCGCACTGTCTGTCAACTACAACAGAAACTCACCAGTATTACATACAGAAAACTCGCACAGAAATCTGAGGCACAGCAAACAATAATCTATAAGCCTTTATTCAATAGTTTGTTCGTTACTTTACAAAATTCATTAAGCTGCTGATTTATAACACTACAATCAAGATATTAATGATACCGAGTCTTGAAATGAAGATATGAAATATTTTCATTACGCTATGTTGTTTATTTCCAAATCTTTAATATAAATCTCTTCTAAAGCCAGTTTTGCAATAAATTTCGCTGGTTACTCAAGTAAGAGTATTAGACAAGTAACATTAATTATTCAGCCATAGTACTTAAAGTATACAGGTAAAATATTGTTTTACTTGGTCTAATAAAAATCTGGTTTAGCTTTAACACAGTCTCTATATATAAATCTTTTCTGAGTAAAATAGGCGAAGTTTCACATTTAACTTTGCGTAGAGTATCAAAATTTCAGAAGTAATCCCCTTCCTGGACTGAGGTTTAGCGACGAGACGGAGGTTATGATTCAGTGCAGAAGCATTGATTCTGTATGTAAAATTCATAGTTATACATATAACGATGATGACAGTAGTATGTTGTCAGGCTTTTCGGTGCGCAACGCGAGGCGGGAACGTGTGCGCCTGACTGACTCCGATCGCACGCGTCACTATTTTACATATAAATGGACGTCGCTCCATAATCCGTCTAACACAATGGCTTTAATTTGTTCCCTGAATGTGTATGTAGACAAATGAAACCTGAAATTGGTGCGAAGGACGCGTCAATGCAACGCATTAAAGGGATATGGTAACTCGGAGCTCTAAATAAGGAAGCTTATTGTCAGGACATTTGTGTCGATTTCTATAATAACTATTATGATGTTCTTACAGTGGTAATACCTATGATCTATGATTCAAATCACAGTACTAAACAGCCGTCTCTCTTACTTTAGTATCTAAAAAACTCCGATAAAGGTTGGAGGGAATGGACAAGTCAGGCGATCGAAATTGGAACCAAAAGATACTGTTTTATCACCTCAAAACATTTGCAATTAGCTGCTTGATTTTATTTTTTATGGGAAGCCATGCGACACGTATTATTTGGACTGGCTAACAGAGAAGTTAAATTAATACGAGTATTTCGAATGCAAATTGTGTGCTGAAGCAGTAGCTCCGCACCTGTGCTGACAGTTTGTGTAATAGCTCGGAACCACCGAATTAATTTACAAAACTCTGACCTGTCTCGAACAAAATAGTTTTTGATGCCAGTACCCGTTTCGCTCGCTCTACTATGGCGTAACCTCGAATAAGTGGGTTAGTTTCTGAATAAATATTACGTGGAATTTGTGTTTCCTAAGGGGATTGTTTTAATGAAACATAGGAGGTATTTGTTTCTTTGTTAGGTTGAAATAGTTTGCATAATGCTAACGTCATTGGAATAATTTAATTTATCACGGTTTTACCATTAGTGACATACTTTTATTTCTATTTAAATATTTCGGTAATAAATATTCTGATTTAATTAGAAGCTGACTTTAGCTTTAGAAGCTGGGTTTATGGTGACTCATATAAATATGAATACCAATGTTTATTAATAGGTAAATATTAACAAAACAACGTTTGACGAAACAATTAATGAAGATTAATTTTAAACGAACTAAGCAGTCAAAACAGGCAAAACTATATTATTTTTCTTTTAAATGTTACTTTTTTTTTCACAGTACAACGACTTCTTTGTTAGGAACACATATGACAGGGTCACATGTCACGTATTTCTTTTATTATATAGGGGGACACAACAAAAGACGGGGCACCTGATGGTAAGTGACAACCGCCGCCTATGGACACCTCCAACTCAAGAGTCGTAAGTGCGTTGCCCGCCTTTGTGATGTGATATAATAAATATGAATGTGAAGAAGGTGAGGGGAGGGGTAAGAGGATAATGGGGATTAGGGGAGGGAAAAGAAGAAAGGGGGAATTGTGCCTCCGGCAACCTAACTCATACGGCAACAAAATGCAAGCATTGTTTGTTTACAGGTTTTCTGTGAGGCCGTGGTAATACTCCAGTCGAGCCGATCTATTCATTCTTAAGCATGGCTCTCCCACGGTAATATGAATAAAACTAAAGATAACCTTGTCTAAGTCTACATTGTCTATTATTCTTATCTTAATATGTTATAATGCTAAATTTTCGTAAATATTTATATACATAAAGTTCAAATAACTCCATAAAAATAAATTGGAAAAATATGCACTCGTTGAACCCAAAATCAGATATATATAGCTAGGAGGATTCGCATGTGCTCTGAAGTTGTATTTATCATTCCATTATACGTAGACAGGTGGATTGGGATAAACATCAACATGTACATTAGAACGATCTCCAGCGGTGCCGCAAACAACTTTGAAACTGGCCCAGCTACACAGATGGGGATGACATCTCTTTGAAGATAAAGACGAGAGATAATTTTGCAATTTTCGTGTCGAGAGGTTAGCGATATGTACCTGCCTGTCATGTTTCTCAAATTAACTTTTGATGGAAAGAAAGCAGAACAACTTAGCGTTTGTGGTGACGAAATTTTGTAGGCATTTTCGGTGACGGCTTTTAGAGAACGAGAATTTTAAGGCAAGTAGGTACTATTTCCAATTTCGAACTTTGATTGGTATCGAATTATATAAATGTATATTTTCTGAGTCGTGTCGAGGTTGCACGTGTTTCTATTATATTTTGGACTAGGACTGCGTTTCCACTTATACATATGTATATACTTAGTTCACGTTTCGGTAATAAATTTTTTCATCAAAGATACGCAAGGCCCGATGAGGCACGAATGGGCCGGCTCGAACGGAGCTCACAGAAAACCGGTTGGGAAGCAACGATAATGTCGCATTTCTCTGAAATTAGTGAGGTTTCCGGAGGGCGAACTCCCGTCTCCTCTTTCCTGTATCCTCATCCCCCTTCACCTTTTTCCCATCCCCTCATGTTGTCACCTTGTCTTCTATCCAATCCCCACATCCTCCCATCCCTCATCACAATCTGAGGCGGGCAGCGCACTTACTTGAGTTGCAGGTGTCCATAGATGCGATTGTCACTTACCATCAGGTGAATAGCCTGCTCATCTGTCATTGTACCTTTAATGTTTGTATATTACTTTAAGTTATATTTTAATGGTGTAGAATAAAGTTAATTCTATTTACAGAAACGAATTATATTCTCGTTATTCTACTAATGTAAACAGAATGGATGCTTACATTTTTTTAAATAAACTACTGAGGCCACTTTAAATTAAGATCAACCGTAAAAGTCCTGGAAAAGAGACTTCGACTTCCTGTTTTTTATCGCAAGTTGAAGGTATCTCGATATTCGAATATAATATTTTGGTATATTTCAAGTGTATACTGATAGTGAGAGCCAGTCACTACATTAAACTTCAACTACAAAGTCAACGTAACATCATACGTGAAAACAGTCGGGTATTAAGTAAGCATTCCTGAAAAATAACTGTTGAAAAATAAGTAAATAAATTGTTTATATGTCAGCCATGCCACAGAGATGGAGGATGATATAATATTTCTATCCGTAATCTCGCCCACCCCTGTTCAAGGGAGCTGTGGTCACGCACCCACGCCATTCATTCACTATTCAATGAGCTAAGCCGGTAGCAACATTCATCCCACTTCTCATATTATTTTGTGACCTTATACTTAATGGTTCTAACATCTGTTACATTTTAAAATAATACAACTTATTATCTAAGTTCTTAAAATCAACGACCTATTTTAGGTTTTAAACATTGCAACCTGCTTTCATATGATAAAAACCACGTGATTAAAAGCAATAATATTGAGAAGAAAATATTTACCTAATTTAACTTTTTTACGTAATTTTAATTATTATTATTTAAATTTTACCAAATTCTCTTCTTGTTCGAAACAAGACTTAAAATTAAAATTGAATGTTAATCAAGTATAACTAGCTACATTATGGAAGTATAGTGCTGTTGGTATATAAAACAATAACACTGAGATAGATATGAGATTTATAACATTTGTGTAAAAATGTTTTAATATTTTGTAGGTTATAAGAAGGTAAATAAATAGTTACTTGGCATTTCATGTTAAATGAACAAAAATTTTGTTAATCAAAATAACTATGTGTATTATGTATTATGCAACTTCCACATGTCATAATCACAAAGATGTTTATCAAAATGAAAACGTCAAAGTGACAACCCTAAAGCATACATTTGTCACTATGATTATGTCAAATACAAAAATAATCCCGTCATCTATTTGGCGTGTTGCGCACCCCTACTGATCTTGACGTGCAAATTTGGGGAGAGTGAACTATGGAACAAACGGCAGAAAGATTATAGACTCCGTTGTATAGGTGATCAGACGTCAAACTCGTGATGTTTTGAAAAAAGTTGTTTGAGGGAGAGGGAGGGCAGCGTCGGTTGCCATGGTTAATAATAACCGTGCTATATAATACACAAAACATGTTGATGTCGTGGGCAATTTTCTCCAAGTCGATGTCGGTCGTCGCTTTAGCAACAGGTTGCCTGTTTCATACCGAAGCTTTTTATATGATTTCTAATGCTTACTACGTCTTGGAATGGTTCAAAAGAAGTCAAAAGCATTCACTTTCAAAAGGTGAAATCGCTTTGAGGCAAAGTCTTATAAAATGTCAGTGACAAATTAGTATATTTTTTGTTCATATGTTCAAAGTGTAGGTAAAAAGGAAAAAGAATTATATTTTTGTAAGAGAAACTATTTTCCTTAAACATATATATATGCAGTGATAGACGCACTTGGAATCATTTATTTTTATAAATCATGTGTAATAACCATGACTTTTACTAGTTTGCACGGAAAATATAGTAATTATCATTATTGCAACAAAACATATCGGAAATTCCTGGGTTAAAGTGGGCACAGACATATGTAAGTAAACATTTCACGCAGTAGATCTTAGGCTTAAACTATTTAAAAGGGATCCTGAATCTTCTATAAGATAATTTATGCGAAAGCAGTGATTTTTACTGCAGAATAACAGTTTTAGAAATAAAAACACATAACGTTTATCTATTTACAAATGATGCAAAGTCATATCATGACCGATATCGTTTTCAACGTTTCAAGTTAAAAATAGAAAACTGAAATTTTAAATTGAAATTCTAAAGAAATATTAATAAACTTTTGTTCAATTCCATTGATATATTTCGGTTTCCTAGATCAAACACTGTAGGGTTTAATCATTTGTTGCATAATATTTGATATGAGCCGAGTAGCTTATTCAGAGTTTGAAGGTGTCTGTCTATTCGTATCTTATTGTCGTTATAGAAACTGTCCCTTGTCCGTGTACCTTAGACTTCGTTTTCGATACTCAACTGACGGTCAACTTGGTGTGACACTAATTGGATAAAATTGTAGAAAACATTTTATTTAGTTGGAATAGGTATCTCGTATGAGAATATACCTATATTTATATTTTTAAAATATATATCCAATAAAACTATCTAATATAAAAACTGATTTTAAAACTGGAGGATCTCAATAGTCATAGCATATGCTTAGTTTGATGCCATGCTGCACAGACAAGTATGGGTTGGCTCGACCAAGGATATCCCATGGCTCTTGTGTTTCACCGAGTAAGTTAGGTTACCAGAAGTCCCTTAAAGGTCGAAAACGCACTTGCGACTCTTGACTCATAGATGTCCATGGGCCGGCGGTATTCACTTACCATAACGTTTGCTTATTTCACCACTAAAAATATGTTGTCGAGAGTGTCTTAGCTGAATATAACGTAGTTTTGTAGGTTAGGTAGTATTTAACGTATAGGAAAATGACATGACTTAACGCAACTGATACTACACATGGCAGCCGTCAAAATTAATTATGAATCAACCTGAACTTGTTGATACTTTGCGGCAGCGCCAGCATCTGTGTTAACATAGCACCAACACAGCAAATGTAAATTAATTAAATTAAATATAAATATTTATTAGATATTATAACTTATACAATTGTATATACACTTAGTCTGGTCATAAATACGTTTACAATAAAAAAAAACCATTTGAGTTGGGAATCTGGCATTTTTATATGAATATCATTCTGTTTGTGTGTGATAAAGATAATGTGTGTGTTTGTGTGTGAAAATGATAAGGACGTCTACCTTATATTTGTATGAAAAAGCGATCAAAGTAGTGAAGGAGAAATGCTGTTCGACAGCAATGGATTTTATCCCTAAAAAGTGTGCTAATGTGAAATGCTTAAACCATGTCTCGCAGGACTTGTAGCTTATAGCAAATGCACTGGTCATTATTTAACTGATAATTTAAAAATGAATGATTGGTAAAATCCAAACAATTTCTTATGTGGTCACAGAAAAAAAAACTGTCGCGAAATTTTTTACTGGTGAGCAGCTTGTTGGACTGTATGAAAGCCGATGGAGATCGTTTTGAATGAACTTCATATATTTTTAATGTTATATTAATGTATAAAGTCACACACATTACAGTAATAAATGTTTTATGCAATAAAAAAAGCAGTTTCCTTGTAACAATAGTTATGGCAAGACTAGGGATATGTCAATACGAGTTTGACTTTAGGTGCTACTTTCAGGTTTTAGAAGCACATCTGTTTGAATATAAAATGTGCTTCCAAAATCTAATAATTTCAAAAACTTTAATATTGCAACTATTTGTAAACTCATGATTTGGTATGAAGGTACGTATGTACGTATATATGTAATATATTATATTATAGTCTATGAGCAAAATGCTGAGCTCTAGAACATTTTGTATATCATTCATAGTAATCATAAGACAGAATATTGTTTTCATACCAAACTAAACTAAAAATTTCATTAGTATTTCTTTGCAGTGCTTGAATAATAACCTTGAACAAATAATCACTTTAAATTAAATGTTAGAACACAATCTTCTCTCTTTAGAAACAGTACTGCGGCAGTGCACGATCGCTTACGATACAACCGCAGGGCTATTTAATAACGTCACTCATGCATAACCGAGCAAAAGTAATTAAAGCGACGTCACCGTCACCACAACATATAAGTCTTTTCAGAAAAGAGGGCGCTGAGCGCAATTCCAAGTTACATTTTAATCAAACAGTGACCACGCCCGAGTCTGTCATGTCACTTCTTTATGAGTTGTAAAGGGGATCCTTCCGCAGTTCACTTTGTACGCTCGTATGGTAATGGCGTGGATATGCTGTGACGCGCCCTGACATGTGTCGGCAACGGAAAATGAAGTCCGAGCGGGAGGGCGCATGTTTGCACGCACAAGCGCCAATAACGCGCCAGTGACAACAAACAATTTTATGCGTAGCAATTTGCTTTGCGTCACAATTAATTGCTCCATTCTGTTAAATTCATCTTGAACGTTAAATAAATATAAATATAGGAGCGTGTGCTTTTGAAGCTTTTGATAAAATTAAACATGAATTGTTAATATTTATTTATTTATTTATTTATTTTTTTTTATATTAGCCTACCATAGTTACTCCACTTTGCCTGATGGAAAGCAATATATTATTGAGATTAACGAATGAATTTTTATATAAAATCATTATCAATATAACCATAAAATGTTTTAATATATTTAATACTCTAGCCATAGATCGTTCCTTTACTAGAGTAATATATAATAATAGCCATAGATGGTTCCTTTTATGCGATGTACAAATAACTAAGTACTTGACAAAGTGAGGGGGTGTTTTATCAAAGCCTATTCTATTAATAGTTTTTGGAAAAATACCCTCTGCTCCCCTTCGGATAGTTCACCTTTGCGATCAATAATCGAACTGGCAACAGGTACAATATCGTGCTCGCAAAGCTTTTAAACTTTGATGATAAAGAATTGAAGATTAATTTATATTGAGTAACCAGTTATTTTAGGCAACTAATAATATATATTTCTTATACTGAAATAGAAATATTCATTAAAATATGTTTTGGATTTTTATTTTGCAATTCGTATTAATTAACAATGTTGTGGATGTGGATTTTAATATTATATGCTAACATAGAAAATAGTTACATATGGTGGATTGTATAGACTCAAACATACATACGATCCACTTATAATCACCATAGGTACTTTGATAAGTTGTGATAAGAACAGTAAGAATGTATTTAAAGATTTATTGCTTAAGTAAGGTAATAGCGCGGATCATTGCTTTTTCACTTGGTTACTCAAATGTAGATGGATGAGATCTTCGTAGACGCTGCCGGAGACAATTATCAGCCATCGCTCAGTGTCCTTACTAATTGAAAATTCTCATCAGCTCCATTTAAATCTCCATCGATAAGAGACGACACACAACTGTTCAAAATTAAGCGTGACTATGATTTAATTATCTTGTACCTCAATCACCAAATGTTGGCTTAGGTATCCGTAAGATGATTGTTTCTGAAAACAACATTGTCAGAAATCTCAAACTTAATTAAAGATATATTGGAAGATCTTAACCCGGATACTAAAGGATTTCTTGACGCTTAAAACTGTAATGTTTTATGTAATGTATCGATTAAAGCAAACGAAACTATCACATTTCATTGACCTATAAACCATAAATAAATGTACTGTTATTCACAATTTATTTTTATAATTAAATATAACTAAACAAAAAGATTGGTATATAGATAGAAAACTCGTAGTAAAATAAATTCGTTGTACCAATTAAGGATCCCTTATTCTTAAATACCCTTTCAAGTGGATTCGCGGAAGGATGAGGGAGAGCGGAAGAAATTCTCGATAACAGGGAGTAAAGAGTGGAAAATTATAAAACGGAGCCCAGACACCGTCTTGAGTGGATAATATTATGAATATGATCGTTTGCCTCTGAAATAATACCCACGCTTTAGCAACATCATTGAACAATTCATTGCTTCAATGACAACTTCTGCTTACATTAGTATGTTATTTCAGAATAGTCTTACATAAGGGTTACGTGACGTCATAGAAATATATTCTGTTTGCAGGAACATAACAAACATAGAGAATTTAGTTTTGAATTTGCATAGAGAACAATTGCTACTACTTGTGTACACAAACCGTAAACGATATTTAAATAAAGATTTACGAAATACACTCAAATGTTTAATGTGGTGGGGTAACAAATGTTAATAGTGTTATTGACGTATTATTATAATAATATTATTCAATTTGAGACTATTTAACTATAAATTAATATAGGTTTTTTTTAAGAACAATGGTACAAGAGTCACATAAATAGAGGTAAGTTAGTGCATACCAACCTATATCCAAACGCAGTAACCATCGGATAAATTGGGAATTTTTAGCCCGTCTAGCTATAGCAAAAACAATACCATCAAACTTGCAACTAATAAGGAATAAAATATAAAACTTCGGAGGAATGAGCATTTTATACCGCAACGTGATGATTTATTGCAAGAACATCTAACTTACTGTTTATCTTGAATGTTGAAGCGAATTATATTAAATGTGGTCCAAGCCAGTTCTGTAAAGTCGAGGAATAACTTGCGTTTAAATTTTTATTCATTTCATAGCGAAATCAACATTTGTAGAAAGCGTAGATGTGGGCGACAGGACGACCCGTATTAAAATACATATTTTAAGCAGGCTATGAATATGCAAAGACACGGCTCTCGACGGCGGTGGTTAACGATTTGCACGTTTTTGGACCACCCGCTAATTGCAAATGTGAATGAACACTTATGGCAAATGTAATTGCTTTCCCTGGTACTAGATTCGATAGAAACACATTGTTTGCAGTTTGATTTTGCTTTCTACACCCCTATAACTGAAAACTAATTTACTTTCATCGGATGGCCGGCGCGTGCTAATTTCGTTTTGCCTGCGATTAAAAAGTAACTGCGGGTTTCATTTATTTTAATGCTCTGTGGCAAAAAAATTAAAATGAATATTAAATTTTATTTTTCAATTATACTTAACTGTGATCAGGATCACAGGATCTTTTTAATTAATCTAAAAATACTGTTTATGGAAAAGTTAGATGTATAGGTGGTCATAGGACACGAATGAGTGTTGTATACTGTAATAGATCTGAAAAGCAATATTTATTGTATGAAATAGAACTTCTAGGTAGATCTCGGGAGAGGTCCCAACCCAGCATTACTACTAACCCATATCAAAATATTAAAATGGTATAGGTTTACATGATTATATTTTTTATGAGTTATGATATTAGTACGGGTTGCCTAATAGTAAGCGTTTATCATTACTTGTAAATATTCAAATCAGTACAGAACCATGTCTTTTAAGAACTCTAACACCTTTAGTTCCCGTTATATCCTTCACCTTAATGCTAATAGCCACAGAAAGGATGATTGTTCTTACCTACAGAAAGTTGACGAGTATCGTCAATGAGTGAGCTCTCGGACACACGGACACATAAATATAAACTCTCTCAATACTAAATAAAATCCAATCTAGTTATAGCTTTAAACCCACCTTGTACCCTGCCGACATGAACCCACTACTACAATAATAATTTAGCTTAGCTAGAAGACAAGACAACGAGTAATATATGACCCATGGCCTTAGTATTTTTAATAAAAAAGTTTTGGCTCGGCAATCCGTATGAGCATGTCAGCATAGGAAGAAGTTTTATCATAAAAATACTTAGGTATTGGTTTCAAGTTAGTTACCAATATTTATAAATAAATAGACATGTCTTTTATGTAACTCTAAAGCTAATATGTTTTGCCTTTTATATAAACTTAAAGTATATCAAAAAACTGATCACATCAAGTGAGTAGAAATAATATCCTCGTGTAGGTTTATCTTCTATGTCATATCATCTTTATTTAGAGATAGTGTAGCCCTAATCAACGGACGACCTGTGATCATTACAAGTTTGTCTATGTCCTACGCTCCGTTGTTTTTCGAACTTTAGGCCTGTATTGAATCTTATTCATAGTTTTTCCATGTATAGCAAATCTTTACTATACATAAAAAACTTTAACACAGTGTTTAAGTTTTGTAAGGTGTGTAAAGTATATAAAGCTTTTTTATCGTTTGTACTTCTGAGGGGCCCTGCTGGTATCAAGCACAAAAGGATCCTTTAATAAGGGGCGAATCAAGTAACTTACAAAGTCGATCATATTTGAAGTTGATATTATAATTACCTGATTAGGATGTCGCCGTATCGTAAAGTAGGTACTGTTAACCGGTAAAGTGCAGTTATTGCTAAAATTTCTCAAATAAAACAAACAATACCTGTTGGGAGTTCATATTCAAATGGTCTCCGTGAAACACCAAAATTTCGTATAGTATTTTACTACCAGTATTTGGTTCAATAGCTGCGTATGAAAGAGGATTGAACCATCAAAAATGAACAAGATGCAAAAGTTAATCCAAAAAGGTACAGTTTTTGCTATAAAGCTTATGTCAGTCACCTAAAATACACAATAGTTTTTGCGAATTTTATACACATGTTCTTCATTAGGTGTTCAAATAAATTGCTTCTAGTGCCTTTATTCCGAGCAGTAAAGTTTAAGAATCGCCTTTTTTGTTTTAGATAAATTGAAATTAAGAACGGAAGGGTTGTAAGTTGCTTAATAAGATCAAGTACAAAGTGCGATACGCTGTACGATTAGTATCTTGTAGTTAGGAGCACTTTCTACGTCGGCCTTTTCAAGTGTGATTAAGGTTGGATTGAGGCGAGCAACGGACGTATCTATTCAATTAATGCCCTACTCCACGCCCAGGTTAGCTAGATCCTCTAGAACCAAATTGGTCTTATTTGTACGTATTTATAACGTGCTCCTCAGCCGCAGGCCTCCATGACTGTGCGATAACAAATTGAAATATGTATGTATTGCCTCTCCAACGTATAGCTAGGGTACAATAATGCCAAGGGTATGTAAATATTTTTTACACAGATGTCAGTTTTCAATCAAGGCAAACGTGAAACATGAATAGAAACATGCAGTTTTACATTAAAATGTCTACTGTCTTATTTAGTAGAAGTAACTTTATTCGTGTTTCTGTAGATGCGTATAAGACATGACAATGTTAATGTTAATGAAAAACCCAAATATTTCATATTTTCGTTTATTTTAATTCTATTAATGTTTCCTCATTAAGTAACTTACTATTCAATCAATTAATTAGCCTACTGCAGACCACTGCTGGACTTAGGCCTCCTCTACTGGAAAATACATTTTTTACTACATTATTTAACAAAATATATGACGGCAATATATTGTTTCTTTATGTGATTAATGCACAGCTCCATGACCGGTTTAGCGGTATTCATCACTCTTTCAACCAATGATAGTAATTTCCAAGCGGAAATGCAACGAAATGGCAAAATGGCCTGCTAAGCGGCGTCCATTTGCTGAGAGTGCTCCTCATATTAAAATTTTATATCTATTAGGTTATATTTAATATTGTTATGTGAAAGCTATTTCAGATAAATATATTTCTGGTATTTCATAAAATGTCAAATATTTTTTATGCTACAATTTGAAATATCTGTATCTATTTTACTCATAAATACTTGTGAATTTCAAGACAGAGCACTTATCTGCAAGTTTTTTTTACAATATAGTATGAGTTACAAGTACAATGAGATAGAAAAAAATCACCGTTATCAATCGTCGTTAAAAACAAAATCATCAATTATGACGTCATAAATATGGCGACCAATCGTGGCGCGTTCATAGTCATGTGATTTTGTTTTAACTTTATCAATTTTATATGGATTGTAATGTAAAATGTAATGTATTTAAAAAAAATATTTAGTTTTTTGCTTTGAATATCGATATAACTAATTATGAAGATTAAAAAACATACAAAAATACATTTTTTTATTTTTCAAAGACACAATTAACATTTTGTAAGAGATAAAAGAAAGACCTTCATTACCCGACTGCGCAAGTTATAACGCCTTAGATTTTTAACAGCATAATGGATTTCGGCATATTATTTGTCATTTGAATTGCGTTAATAGTGGAAATGATATAACCATATAATGGTACGAGATTTAAAGATACCGCCAGCAGTTTATAATACAGTTGGGTTTTATATTTTATAGTAATTTTACATATATTATAAAAGTACAAAATATATTATTTTTCTATAGAACAACAAGTTAAAATTTAATATACATTACACTATAAGTAATTAACATTATTAGTAGTTTCGAATATCCTTTTACTAATTAGCTTACCAATGAATATAATAAAAATCTTATTTCGTATGTTAATAACACTTTCTTTTTTATAGATAACTTCCGCGTTAGGAATGATTTCTGATCACACAACTTTTTGTCCCGTGAGAGATTCAAACCCACGACCTCTGGCTCAGCAGTCAGGATGAAAGCCACTAGACCAACTAATGAGTTATAAATTTAACTGATTTTGGATTTCTATTAAAATGCCTTAAATTTCAGACCAGATCTTGGCTGCAGTGAACCTGTTCTTTTATTTATTAAACGTTTGTTTGTAGAGCTCCTTATGAATAGCAGATATGCTTATCTTATTTTTGTATCCTTGCTGACTATAGTTTCTAGACGGCAGACGGTCCGTGTAATGTGTATTGTAGCCGTGTTTGATGATAATGATTGTCTCAAAGAATGGCCACTTTTGGGTTCAATGAAAAACCATTAGATTGCAAAACCTCCCTGTAACATACCCACATAGATTATCTTCCACCATCTTGTCCTGTAGACGGCGTAGATAGCACTGTAGAGTAAGCTGGATAAACAGAAATGTATAAGGTTTTAAGCGCTACGTGTAATTAATTGTGATTGTAAGTAGTTGAAGGAACCTAATGATTATCGTTAACCATCGGATAGTCTCTGCACGTGTTTGCTGGTGAACATTGCTGGTGAACATTGAAATTAAAAAAAAAAACTGATGATATATGTCACTACATCGATTAAATTAAAGTACATGTACAAGTACGTTATAAGTGATTATTGTTTATTATTAACGTTGCTACAACCACAGATACACAATACCTACTACCTACACTTGCATCAAAATAGCTCACCCATAAAGAGACACAAATTTTAGGGGTCCTTTTTTCGTTTAACTAATAACTTCCATCACTAGGAACAAAATACCCTAGTGATTCAAGCTATTGGTAGTACGTACAAGGAGAGCCATTTTGATGAATGTGTAGTTAATTGCAAAACAAATAAGATAATATAAAAAAAAAGTCATTTAAAAATAACTGGCAGCAGATGCAACTACTTGTTTGATAGTTTAATTCCTCAGTTACCAAGACAATAAAAGGCATAATTTATTTAGAAATTTTGGAATTAGCTTTTGTTTAGTTTTAGATGGCAACTTATTAATTTACATAACATCTTAATGATTGTTTAATAAAGGTATTTCAAAGAGCATCTAAACCAGAGCTATATTAGTAGTAACTTGCGCTGTGTACTGTGTGTGCTTATAGATCAAAGGATTACAGAGCAGAGTAAAGCGCCAATAATGGCTGTCTTCGTGCATCAATGCAGACGGATTTGGACCGTGTTTGTTGCAAAATTGTCATACCTAATATACCATACAATAGTATTACGATATGATAAATTTAAATACAAACAGAGTGCATACCTGCGCTTCTTCTTCTTAGTATAGCATGTTTTTGTGACATCTTGATAACTAAACAAAATATTACGTCAATAGTTATTTAACAAGGTTATTATAAATTTGTTAAAGAGATTTAAAATACTACACTACAAACTTTGTATTAGAAGTGTATTACTTTTTTAGTTGTTTAAGTTTTATAATTACTATATTAAGATATGCTTTAGGAATATGTACATATGTATGTGATACATAATACATAGATATATACTGTAGTAGGTATAAACATAATGTTTATTTAGTTTAGCATATTATAAGTATATTCAATATATCGAATATATATATAAATATTATAAGAGTTAAGAAATAGTACTCAATTATAGTTTTTTTTCTTTTTATACTGTATAGGACAGACGAACGGACGGGTTACCTGATACTAAGTAAAAACAGCCGTCCATGGACACCTGCCACTCAAGAGTTGTGAGTGCGTTACCCTTTGAGGGTGATGAGGGATGGGGGATGCGGGGAAGGGGAAGAAGAGAGGAGGGATGAGGAGATGTTAAAGAGGAGAGAGGAAAGAAGAGAGGAGGAGTTGGTTCTCCGGAAACCTTACCTTACCTTCTTGGAAATGCAACGCAAGCGCTTCCTCACAACTAGTTTTCTTAGAGGTCGTGGTTTCGCACTGGTGGAGCCGGCCCATACGTGCCTAAGCATGGCTCGAACCACTGTTGAATGGTTTTCGTTATATTTGATGTACACATACAACTACCAGTGTCTCTCCGCATTATTTTGATCCATCCTAAGGTTGCTTGGAAGAGGTTGTATTAAGCAATAAAGCATTTGTAATCTGTAGTTTACGCAATATTGATAATCCTAATATATAAAAAGAAAAGTCCTAACACATCAAAGCCCAGCCCATACCCTTGGACTTCGATAGTTGGAATTTTCCACAGAAATTTCTTTTACGCTGTAGACAAGAAGAAGAACAACAAACGAAGAAGACAAGAAGAAAAGGAGATAAAAGTTTATTTGGAAGTCCATCCTTTTTAAAATAATATACATAATAATTCGTATATGGCCTTTCGGTTAAAAATGAAGACAGACGTGTTTAAAAAAATTCTGAAATTCTAACCTTAGTGGTATAAAATATGCTAAATAGGGGAGGACGCTGACCCTCTGTATGAAAATCCGACATTTTTTAAGTTAAATGTATAAAAAGTGGTATTGGGACTTTCAGCCCGAAGTTTAGATCAAAAAATAGGGGATCAAAATTCTAAATTGTTAATTTCTCTCTACCTCGATTTAGTGTAAGAAGATAGGTACATTGGTATACTTTGTTTGTTACGCATCGCAATGACTACTCAATTACTGGACAATTATTGAAAATTAAAGGTCCTGTGGAACGTCGTAACGTAATTTTAATAATTGAAGATGGAGCTTGTCTATTCCGAGCCATCTATTGTATGTTACACAAGCAATGGAAAGAGATGTGCGCTAACAAATTGTTAGCCTTGGGAGTGTAGCCGTGGCTGAATGGGAAGAGTTTGTCATTGCGACTCACGATAGTAACGGGGACAATTACTGCAGTGTTGTACTCTTTTACTTATGATGGTTTATGTAAGCCGGAAGCGGCAGCTCAACTTCTTCCGTGGGTTTTTGATGTTTACCGCAACGGTGAGATATATAAGTTTTGGTACTGCGGTTAACTCCGTGGGACAACTACGCTTTTCACGTGTTCTGTCACGTAGTCATTTGGATATAAACGCACGTAGTTTAGTGAAAGCAACAATCTCTGAGTTAGCGCCCCCGTCTTCATTTCTACCTGTCTTTGCCAAGAAGATAACTACGAGAAGAAGTGAAGTACCTGATCTCACCCTCATCTCACTACCCTCGTCAGAACCAGATCGCAACTCATCTACAGAGATAGGTATAGATAGACCAATTTTTATGTATGACCGTTTCTCCTAATTTATTCAAAAAACGCCGTGCCAGATGCACCGACGCTGTAAGGAAGAAACAGCTTTAAACCACCTATAAAAAGCTGCCCTTCAACTTGCTGCTGTGTCCAAATACCAAATTAAAAAATGCAGAGGGGCACCGAAAAGCAGTAGTCAAATAATTTATCCTGATATAAACAGAAAATCAGTGGCTTGGCACTAGAAACCTCAGGGCGCCACAATCCACACTGCGAAATCTCCATCCCTCTAAGTTGTGCAATGGGACCCGGTTGCGCGTGGATTCCTTACATAAAAACGTGGTAGAACTTGCCATGGTAATTACTGGCTGTGCTCGAGGTAAATCAGTGTATATACCACGGATACCACTTATATTAGGTTGGCAACTAATAAACCCGCCACTTTTTTCGATCAGTTTCTAAAACGTTATACAACTATCTCGAATTTCTTGGAGTAGTATACAAATAAAGCAAGAGTTGTATGTCAGATCAGTTGACAACTGGATCTCGAATAGTAAAACTACAGTAAATTATGGATATTTCTCTTAGAGAATTTCGGCTGCTTTTACTTTACGAATTTCGCTTAAGTCGAAAAGCGACTGAAGCAGTGAGCAATATATGTGCAACGATGGACGAAGGCGTGCTCTCCTACGATACCACCAAACATTGGTTCAGAAGATTTAAGGATGGCAATTATGACCTATCTGATGAACCTCAGACGATGCTTATATAGTTGAGAAATAATTTGATTTTGTATACTTAAAAAATTAAATAAATTTGTGTACAAAGATGGCGGGTTTAATAGTTGCCAACCTTATACCATCCGAGGTTCCCATAGAAGTTTAAAGGCTTCAGTTCCCCTTAAGATCGGTTTTGCAATGAATTTTAAGTTTTAGTCACCGAAAACAGCAGCAATTGATCTTAGAGGGGTGTGCTTCTCGCAGTGTCAATTTTACGTAGCCTACTCGAAAGTGAGTTCAGCTAGCATCCTGGTCATTTGCACCTGAGGACAGAACCTGTAATATAGTGTATAAAGAGATACTATAATGTATAATGATTTTGAAATAGGAGTCTTTAACTCTTATAACTTTTGTCTGTTTGTTCTTACTACACAGGTTTTTATGGAAGTTTTAGCGTCCTTGATTCAATTAAAAATATTGTGTATTACACACACATAAAATATAGCGTTATTACACGAACTTTATAATAGCTAAAGTCTAATCGTTCAAAATCGTGGGCAAAAGCTTATAGACATGTAGAATAGAATAGAATAGAATATACTTTATTGTACACCTTAAAACAAAAATTTACAGTATTTATGCAAAATAGAAATTTACAATGGGCTATTTATCGCTAAATGCAATTTCTGCCAGGCAACCTTAGAATGGACAGAAAAAGACAAGATGCAAAAGAACATAGGGGTAGTTTAGGTGTAGAAAGAAGAGAGAAAAAAAGCGTTTTATTTAAGAAGGATCAAATTTATAACTAGGTACTTATATATATATGTATATATATATATAAACATACCTACATACAATTATATATAAACAAGGATATACATCCACATATACTATATACCATGGGTTTATTAGATCGATAAATCATGCAGTTAGACAAAAAGTATAAATGAGATATATACAAAAAATATACTAGCAAGCCAAGTAATAGTCTTTAACCATATTCTTAAAAGTAAATTATTCCACAGGCGCACAGCCTGTACACTAAAAGATAGGTCATAGTACCTGGTTGAATGTGGAGGTACTGCCAGTTCCAATGATGCCGAGAATCTTAATGTTTTGGTATGTGTGTCACTGAGAAACGTAAAACGTTCCTTAAGATAAGTAGGAGTAAACGGATACGGACGGAAAAAGAATATTATAAAGCATAGTGAGAATATGAGTATCCCGTCGAAGACAAATTGGGAGCCACTTGAGCAAAGTGCGAAATTTTGATACGTGATCATATTTGCGTAAACCAAATATAAATCTAATACAAAAATTTTGAAGGCGTTCAAGCTTATCGAGTTGCTCTTCAGTGATATCGAGATAGCTGACATCGTCATAGTTGAGTATAGGAAGAAGAAGGGATTGTGCTAGGGTAATTTTAGTGACCGTTGGCAAGAAATTACGTAGGCGTCTTAGAGATCCTGCTGACGCGAATAATTTTCTACTAACTTCACGCAATTGAGGAGCCCAGGATTAAGGTATTGTCAATTAAAATGCCTAGGTTTTTTTTTTATGCAATAGGGGGCAAACGAGCAGACGGGTCACCTGATGGTAAATGACTACCGCCGCCCATGGACACCCGCAACTCAAGAGTCACAAGTGCGTTGCCGGCCTTTTAGGTAGGAGTACGCTCTTTTCTTGAAGCTTTGAAGGTCGTATCGGTTCGGAAATACGGCAGGTGACAGTTTGTTCCATAAGCTGGTTAAAAATGGGTGTTGTTCAGAATGGTAACTTTTTCATCCACAGATTCCGCTTCGATAAGTAAGCTCCAATCTACATTACACGCATCCTCACAAAGGACAGGCCAGAAACACTGGCCGTGTTTAGCAACTAAGTCGTTGGAGGAAACGAGATTAAAGTCAAGAAGTGATGGCGTAGAATTGGAAAAATTATGGGTTGCATTCAATGAGGAGGGACAGATTACAAGACTCGACTGTGCTAAGGAAAGTGGAAGAACGGGAGTCGTTTTTTAACATACACGTGCTAAAATCCCCCATCACTATACAATGACTGTAAACGGGGGAGAAACGTTCTAAAATAGTTTCAAAAGAGGGGAAAAAGTTGATGCGGGAAGAAGGGGAATAGTCAACGCCGAGTAAAAGTTTAGTATGAAAAAGATCAACTTCCAAAAACAGATGTTCACCAGCATGGTGGAGGTTGCGGTGATAAATCAATAATTTGAAAGGGGATATTTTTCGTAAATATATGGCAACACCACCACCTGCACCATTAGCACGATCATTTCTGATTAGGTGGAAGTCGGGAAGTGAGTAGGAGTTCGAAGGGAGACATGGTTTTAGCCATGATTCAGAAATGAGAATAGCATGGATATCTTTACAGTTAAAGTTGGTCAGCATCTCAGAGAAATGGGCCGGAATACTCTGTGCTTTTATATGGACCACAATAAAATTTCTAGTAACATCGGAAAACTGGGCTTGTATAGTTTCAGATAGTGAAGGTATACTAAGAAAGCTATCATTGTGACTATTCGCTGATATAAAACTTTCATCATCGCTGCCATTTGACATAGCTATTGTAATAAAGAAAATGAATATATATATATATATATATATATATATAAATAGAATTTCGCAAATATATATATTATATATACTTATATTATTAATAGAAACAACAAATAATACGATCCGTCTTTCTATTCCGTATCCGTCTTTCATCTACTTTTTATGTCTACAAATTGTCCACCCACCAGTTTTGTTATAAAAAAAAAAAAATTTAATTAGTTTGATCACATAAATGCACATAAATATTAATGACACGAAAAAAAAAAGAATAACAAAAAGAAACAAAGTATAACATTAGATTTCATTTCCTACCAGGTACATGCGTAAGATATAATTATACTAAATAGAAATCGTAACGAGAATATCTAGCGTAGCAATCTATCAAAAACGTACCATACAAGTTTGTTATATGTAAGTGAAATTGTATGTCAATCAGTACGTTTTGAAAATAGGAAATTGAAAAATAAAAGTTGTTATTGCTTGTCAGTGTAAGGTATTCGGAAAAGTAGAAAGTTAAGTGACATGGGTAGAAGTAGAAGTTATAAAATTATAATACCTGGATGTTATCGTGATACCTAAAAACACGAATGCTATTTATTATTGCTAGCGGCACGTCTTGATTTAGGCACCACTTTTTCCACTGTAACGGGCCTCTTTGTGCTAATCTGCAGTTTTTTGAGTTCACCGAGGTAAGTCAACCGATGCCGTGTTCCGTTAGGGCTAAGAACCGACCGACGAAGAGACCTGACCTTCCCGTGTCCAACAATTCGAGACTCCAAACCGCTCACGCGCCGCCATGAATACCTCGTGCCTAGTTCTTGTGATGAATTCAGAGAGTGTAATCCCGGAACCTTTTACTTTTGTTTTTGTAAAGCAGACTTTGTCCCGGACAGTTACATCTTGAAATTTAATTAAGATGGATCGTGGCTTACTGGCATAAGTGGGTCGTCCCATCCTGTGGCACCGCCTGATGTCTTCCACAGATACCGTGTGTAATTTACGATCTTTGAAAGTGTTGATCACCACCTGCGCTGTCACTTCTGCCTGCTCTTCTTGGACACCATGTAACTGCGACATTTTGTCAACATCATGAGCCAATAGGTCTATTTGTTGACGAAATGCAGATATTGTGGTTACAACAAAGGATTTAAAATTAGTAAAATCCAATGCAAGGCTCGCAACTTAAGCTAACTTTTCTGTAGCTCTGACTCAAAATTAGCCATTCGTTCTTCAATACCGTCCATGATTGTGGAAAATGAATCCTTAATACTGTCCATGGTAAATATACTGTGCAAAGTTATTGATGTAAATAAAAATTCAACTAAGTAATCTTGAGAGGAGATAACACTTGACAGGTTGGTGCTTTATGTTAGCATTTACTTTATATAACGGCAGTTTTTAAAAAATTCGTTAATTACTTATTATTTCATAAATAAACAAGATCACAAATTGCTATAGTAGTAGCAACTACCCACTTTTTGGTGGTTGACCTTACAACCTTACAACCATGTACAACATTAAATATTTAATTTTATAAAAGTAGACAACCGACTTCTATGTGACTATCATAAAATTCAAGACTCAGAACTGGGACCACACGGGAAGCACCAATATTCAAATAAAGAAAAAAACATCAAAATCGGTTCATCCAGTCGAAAGTTCTGGGGTACACTGAACTGATACACATAAAAAAAAACATGATTTAGGTGGACAGACGAACAGGCGTGTCACGTGATGATAAGTGACAACCGCCTCCACTTGACACCTGCAACTCGGTGAAAGAGTCGTAAGTGCTGTCCGCCTTTGAGGGTGACGAGGGGAGGGGAAAAAGGAGAGTAGGGACGAGGGACGGGAAAGAAGAAAGGGGGATTATTGGAGGGATAAGGAAAGGGGAGTTGTGCTTCCGGTACATACGGCAAAACAGTACAAGCATTGTCTAACAGCCGTTTTTTGTGTGGCCGTGGTATCACTCCGGTCAAGCCAGCCCATTCGTGTCTAAATCTAAAGTACTTACCATTCTAAACGAAGTATATGCGGACGAGGTCGCGGGCAACAGTTGGTAAATAACAATTCATTACTGTCGTAAGGCATTATTGTATATACTTATATATATTCCTTGTACTGATATACTAACATATCTTATGACTTTTTTTTTAATTCAATGTTTATCAGCAAACACGTACAGAGACTATCCGACGGTTAACGATAATAGGTTCCTTCAACTATTTACAAACGCAACTAATTATATAATAAAACTAGCATTCCTTAAACCGAAATGAGTAAGGTCTCCGGAGGCCCAAAATCCCCCATCCCCCCTAATGATAGCGCTGTTAACGAAAAGGATACCCCAGGGGGGTACCAGCGCTAGCGTTGGAGAATCCCCCCCTGGACGTCCACCCTCAATACGGATTATGCCTGAGCGTGGACGCCCAGGCTGCCCCTCGTACTCTGGGGGGGGGCTCAACTGCGCTCTCAAAATCTGCTCGGGGCAGGAGAAGGCATACCATGGCACACTCTTCCTAAGGCTGGTGTATGCGTGTACGTTAGAGATGATATCACTTCTCGCCGCCTCGGCAATCTTGAAGGTAGGGACCTCTCCATCTTATGGCTACGTGTAGACTGCGACGACCATCCCCGCATCTAGCTATGCCTCTACAGGTCCCATAGCGGTGATGCCGAAACGGACCGACTCATCGACCACGTCCAAATGGCTACAGACTCAGTGCTCCAGCAGGTCCCATCCGCAGAGATCGTGATTCTTGGCGACTTTAACGCCCATCACGATCTGTTCACGATTTCGCCTTGGCATATAGCTTGACGCAGCTGGTAGCAACGCCTACGCGAATCCCAGATGCAGAAAGCCACGTGCCTTCACTGTTGGATCTTCTGCTGACCTCACATCCTGACGGCTACAAAGTATCCGTTTAGGCCCCTCTTGGCTCTTTGGACCATTGCCTGATTAGGAGTATGGTGCCACTCGTTCACTCGCTGCGGCCGCGAGTTACAGGCAGTCGCCGCGTATGGCACTATAGGTCAGCAGACTGGGATGGAATGAGAACATTCTTTGAATCCTACCCATGGAGGCAGGTTTGCTTCTCGCCGGATGATCCCAATGTCGTTGCTGACTCTGTCGCGGATGTTGTGCTTCAGGGTATGGAACTTTTCATTCCATTCTCCCTGATTCCCACAGGTGGCAAGTCCCAGCCTTGGTTTGGTCGAACCTGCAAAGCGACGTCCCGCCGAAAGCAGGAATGTTACCAAGCATGGGCTAATGCAGCGACAGCACGGGATGTAAAGACCAGCACATTATAGAAGCAATTTTACTTTGCCTCCAGGTCTCTCAAAAGAGTAATTGCTGGGGCGAAGTCGGCTCACATCGGCAGAATTGGCGAGAGACTAGTGAGTCTCCCCTCCGGAACTCGTGCATTCGGGTCTCTTGCCAAAGCTGTCCAGGGGTACTTTTGTAAGCCATCGCTTCCACCTCTGCGCATAGGAGATAATCCGTTGGCCCACGACGCTAAAGAAAAAGCCGATCTTCTGGGCAAACTCTTTGCGTCCAACTCGACCCTGGACGACGGGGGAAACGCACCGCCGACCATACAGTGTGCAGTGCGAGACCCGCATGCCGAAAGTCCGGTTTACACAAAGGGCAGTGCGTAAAGCGCTTCTTTCCCTCGACGTTCATAAGTCGAGTGGGCCCGATAGAATCTCTCCTATCGTGCTGAAGACGTGTGCTCCAGAGTTAGCACTGGTTTTAACGCGCCTTTATCGGCTTTCCTACTCTCTTGGCGTAGTCCCGAACTCATGGAAGACAGCTCTAGTGCACCCAATCCCTAAAAAAGGAGATCGCTCGGATCCGTCCAACTACAGACCCATAGCCATCACCTCCTTGTTCTCCAAAATAATGGAATCCATTGTTAACTGCCAGCTCCTCCGGTACTTAGAAGACCACCAGCTCCTCAATGATCGACAATACGGTTTCCGTCAGGGTCGTTCAGCTGGTGATCTTCTCGAATACTTGACTCACCGGTGGGCACAGGCGATCGAGACCAAGGGGGAAGCGTTGGCCGTTAGTTTGGACGTGGCGAAGGCCTGCGATCGGGTCTGGCACAAAGCGCTCCTTGCGAAGCTTCCTTCCTATGGGCTTCCCGAGAAAGAGAATGGGTTAGCTCCAGTTTTCTTACAGACAGAAGCATCAAGGTCGTTGTTGACGGTGCATGCTCCGACTCGAAGTCTGTTAATTCTGGTGTCCCACAAGGCTGTGTGCTATCACCCACGCTGTTTCTTCTGCATATCAACGACATGCTGCAGATTAGCAGCATCCATTGCAATGCGGACGATAGCACGAGTGATGCCCTTTACACCGGCCGCGCTAATATTTCTCGGGTTAACGTCATCGAAAGCCGATCCAAACTTGTGTCTGAAATCGAAACTTCTTTATCAAAAGTTTCAGCTTGTGGTCGAGTTAACCTAGTCCAGTTTAACCCCACGAAGACACAGGTTTGCGCGTTCACCGCTAAAAAGATGCCATTGGTCGTATCACCTCAATTTGAGAGCACTTCCCTAACTGCATCAGCCAGTATCGGAATCCTTGGCGTCGATATATCAAGCGAAGTCCAGTTTCGCGGTCAAGGCCATATGAGCCTCGAAGAAGCTTGGTGTGCTAAACAGATCGAGACAGTATTTTACTCCGGCCCACCGCCTGCAACTTTATAAGGCGCAGGTTCGGCCGCACATGGAATACTGTTCACATCTCTATGCAGGTGCACCCCAGTACCAACTTCTGCCTCTTGACCGCATTCAACGGAGAGCGACTCGCATCATCGACTGCCAAGACGTTTCTGATCGACTTGACACCTTGGCGTTGCGTAGAGATGTAGCTTCACTCTACATCCTCTATCGCTTGTATCATGGGGAGTGTTCAGAGCAATTGTTCGGACTTATACCGGCTGCTGGTTTCCGCCATCGTCCTACGCGACAAAATATCCATCCCCATCACCTGGACGATTGGCACTCCACCACTGTGCGCTTCTCCAGAAGCTTTTTGCCTTGCACAACCAGCTTATGGAACAAATTGTCGCCTGCCGTATTTCCGAACCGATACGACCTTCAAACCTTCAAGAAGAGAGCGTACCTCTACCTAAAAGGCCGGCAACGCACTTGTGACTCTTGAGTTGCGGGTGTCCATTTGCGGCGGTAGTCACTTACCATCAGGTGACCCGTCTGCTCGTTTGTCCCCTATCGCATAAAAAAAAAAAAAACCCTATTCTATTTCTTTTATGGAGTTCCAGCTTACTGACCAGAAAAATATAATACATATGTAATTTAGTATGTATGGTATAAAATAAATATATCATAAATTAAGGCCTGCCTCCTCAAAAGGGGTTGGCACACATATGTATATCTAGCGCTGACATTTTACCAACTATAATTTGGTTCCAAGATGCCTCGTATGTTGCCTACATCAGATCAGCTCTACGACGTCTGAAGGACAAGATGGTGCAAAATAATATATGTGGGCATAGATTATTTTCACCACCTTGTAGTCTTGCAGGGAGGTAATGCAATGTAATGGTTTTTAATTGACTTAAAAATGGGCACATTCTTTCAGACGATCATTAACACGGCTACAATACACATTGCATGGACCATCTGCCGTCTAGAAACTATAGTCAGAAAGGATGCTAAAATATGATTAGGACATCTAGTATTCATAAGGAGCTCTACAAACAAACATATTTAAGGCATTTTAACAGAAATTCAAAATCAGTTCAATTAATGCCTGACTGCTGATCCAGAGGTAGGGGGTTTAATCTCTCACGGGACAAAAGGTGTAACCTACAAATATGTAGTTATTTATATGTATGCTAAATCCCCTCCAACTCAGAAATCATTCCTAAAGCGGGAGTTGTCTACTTGCAGATAAGCGATCAGTCTTGAAATTAACAAGTAGTTATTTATGAGTAAAATAGTTTAGAGAGAGAAATTGTAGCATAAAAATGATCTAACTTCATATAAAATACCAGAAAAATATTTCTCTGAAGCAGCTTTTAGAAAACACTATAAAATATTGTAAGAGATACAAAATTTGAACACGAGGAGCAATCTCAGCAAATGGACGCCGCTTAGCAAGCCATTTTGCCATTTCGATGCGTTTCCGCTTGGAAATTACTATCATTTCTTAAAAGAGGGTCGAATACCGCTAAACCGGCCATGGAGCTGTTCATTAATCACACAAAGAAACAATATGTTGCCGTCATATATTTTTCTTAAATAAAGTAGTATAAATTGTATTTGTCGACTAAAATACACACACATGTAAACTGAATTAATACAGGGGCATAGCAGATATCTAAATATGTATATGTAATAAGATAAAGGTGTTTAGTGCCTTTTTCTATCATAGCAGACAACCGAATTATCCCATTTTAGTCATAAGTACACGTTCAACGCAGGTTCACCAGCGTTTATGCTCACTGCTACGCTTTTAAGGGTAATATTTTATAGCTACTTCAATAAATAAACTATCCAATATATGAACCATCTAATTCCAAAGGATAGTAGATGAAATTCGCACATTTAAACAAAACAATCAACCAAAAAGCTTTTAATGTAGAGGAAACAAACAATTTTTGTACCTACATAGTTTCTACATTCTTAAGCTCACGCCTTTCTCCTATCAGGGTAGGCTGGGCCAATAACCAGCCACTTGCTTCTTTCTATTCATAAACACATTACGATTTTCCTCTGCTGTCATTAAATGTTATTTAATTTCATACAAGCCTGTCGGTTTACCTCTAACCAGTCCTTTCTTCAGAACTTCACTCATTTGGTCGGTGTATGTATTCCGTGTTGACCCCTGCCGGGATTCCCAGATTTTTTTTTATAAATTATATCTTACTTCCTTGCGTTCGGTTCATTTGTACCCTAGGTACTTGAAAGCTAAAAGTAATATGGATTCTTGCGATACTCGACTGTAACAGGGAGGGTTGTAAATAGGAAGTGCTATCAGCCAATTGTCTCGTGAAACCGAGAAGGAACGCACGATATGCAAAAAATACTAATAATTCTTGAAGACTGTCAAGAAAACTAAAACTGTTTCTCATGCATCATTAAATTAAAACAGAAATGTCAATGAATTTGCTTTACAACTTTCTTTAGAAACTTTTATGGAATTTAATAACATTTATGGAATAGCAGTAGTATGAACTACTTAAATTCAAATTGTAGATCTATATGTTTTATTCAGATGATTTTATATAAACGGCCCCGGTTCTATAACATTGTGCCGAGCGGCAAATCTTGCTGAAACTGTCTATAAATCTGACCATAAAAGTAAATCCCTGCAATCAAATCGTGAACAACAAAAAAGTAAGGTTGTTTGTTGCTATCTCTGGAAACATATATGAAAATAGCTACGACACTATTTCGTTGCCGGATAAAAAGGTCTTCAGACCATGAATATAAATATGTCGTCCGCTTGATGTAGTTTAAGTACTGTAGGGCTGGAAACTACCACAACATTTAGCATACATTATTTTAGATTTCTTTCAACCGATACCCTATTAACTTTTATTACGGACCTCCATTATTGACTCTTTTTTTATTAAAAAAGAAAGTAATGTTTTTTCAACTATCAAAAATATTGTTAAAACTTCAGCATTTGTTTATCATAATGTACTTACTTCTTAACTCCGTTTTTATAGAAAATCAAAATTTCCATACTGTTTAAGCGGGTGGTCATAGTCAATTGAAATTTAAATAGTATTTGAAATGTTTTAAACGCGCAACCCTACGAGCCTACAGAGGCAAATAGTAGCCGTATAGAGGTTATAAAAATGCAAGAAGCCGGAAATGAATACGCCCGTGCACAAAACGTTCATATGTGATTGTGTGAGTTGTTCCGGCATATCTGTGTGCGGTAACGTACTTACAGAAGTGGGGACAGCTACTCCAATCAAAAATTGAGAAAGTCCACCTACCACTTCACTCAAATTGCATTGTTTTAACCGTCACTTTTGAAAGTACTTTCGTCTGCATCTGATGAAATTGACCAAATCTAGGACATTTCTTACACAGTGTATCTTGATTGTAAAAAAGGAACTGCTTAGTAATTTTTGTGTTTAAATGCGAATGGAAATTCTTCTAATTATTTAATCCAAATTTTTACTAAACAAAGCATGCTGTGTGTCAGCACTTGACATTAAACTACTAGAAGACACAACACATTTATAAAATGTATACATATAACTATCGTCCTCTACAATTGGCCAGTTGAATAGACAAATAGTAACTGCTGCACCATAAGTACAGTGAAATGCAATTTCGTTACATTCATAACTACTGTTGCTTCTAAACATCAGAAAAGAACCTTCAAACACATGTTTTCAAGACTTGTTGATTGTTATCTTTAACCTAAACATATACTATGTAAATCATTATTTTAAAAAAGTCATTATAATAGCAAAAAGTTACATAGTTTTATTTGTGATTTGTAAAGTAAGTTGTACGACGGCAGTGCTTACTAACGCCAAAAGAGGTGTTTGTTAGATTTATTACCTACAATTTCGATTTGTTTACTCAGTTGTTCAGTTCCAATTACTTGGCACTGTTTCTGTACTTAATTAAAGGGACGCTTGATTACTCGCCCGCTGAGGGGCTTTGTATAATTGCTATTGTTTAGCAAATGAAGACAAATGAAACTTTAATTTAATGACAGTGTCTCATTCAGACGCACGCTATAAGAAGACTGGCACTCGCTCTCAACAACCTCATTTTAAGTTTAAGTTAGTATCGGGATGACGTATTGAAAACTATTGTTTTGCCATTATTCGAAACTTTAGTTGACAAGAACGTTTCAAGCAATATTTTATTAATTTTAAATATTACAAAAACATTCAAGAAGAAATGTATTTTTATATTGTGTTTTTAAAATAAGCTATTTTAATTTATGTTATTTTTAAGTTGTATTTTATTAATAGATATAAAACAAAATTAAAAATTACACCAGGTGGTTGTGTATATTATTGTTATTATCTTAAGATAATATTTATTTCTTGGGACTAAACTAGAATACATAGTAATATTAAATAAAATAAATATAATATGCAGTACTCTTTAATAACAGATTTAAGTTCTTACTAGTAATAAATGGAAGTATGTTCACTTTTAATTTACATATTTGTATGTAACACACGTACTCGTAACCAAGGTTTGATATCGATGTCTAAGATAAGGTTTTCTATTATATTCTTAATACACGCACATGTACGTACGTATATGTAGATTACTGTGAACACTTAGGAACAAGAGTAAGCCACTTTACTTATTATTATACTATTATCTGGATATTTTAAGGCTGAGACCAAAAACCTATTTTACTATATAATTTGTACAACACGAGATTTTAAGTTAGAGATACCAAATTTTATTGATAACAAAAATAGAAAAGATGAATGTCGCATATATGTAGATACTTTAAGTGTCTATAAGTTAATAGTATAGCCAGCTAGCTAAAAAAACTTTTTTTTTTTCAATTCGTTTGTTGTAGTTTTCTAGGTCCTTTGCAGCAATCTATTAATAGATCGTAGTGATGTAGTCTCAAAGAAATGTCTTATGAGTTTTGCCACACAATGTCTTCTTCACAAAATTCTTAAAATATTATTCAGCGTCTGCTTTAATCACTATAAAAGAAGATTCTAGGAAGCAAACAAGTTAAAAAAAGAAACAAGAAACTTAGCACTCCCATGTGAGTACTGACCGTCTGCTTGAAAACAAAAGTACTTACTGAAAATGCAATTAGATAGTTTATAGAACTTCTTGTTCAATTATGTTGCATTTCTATTAATCACTAGACGTAAAAAGTAAAATACCGTTGCAAAAATTAGACTTGTTTAATAAGTCATGACCGTTAAATTATAATTCGATTCAGAAAATGTTAATTTAATCCAGAGATAGGTCCGAATTTAAATAATCGGTCTATTAACAAGCAAGAATCTAACGAAATTTTAAGTATCCTTTTATACATCTCTGAAAGCATTTCAACTGTAATACAATACACGATTTATTTTCTAATGTTTTAAATGACAGAAGGGCTCAATGTTTTAAATGAAAATAGTTTTGTAAAGAGAACGTTCATCGCTAAGTTCCAACGGACTGATTACTGTGTGCGTCTATTATCTTATGAAAATGCTTTCTTGTAGGCTTATCTTTAGCTCTGAAATGGAGCAATAGGAGAATTTATCTATCACCTAGATAATAGCGCTTATATTTTTGACTTCTACCCTATATTATTGATTGAATAAAATGATGATTTTGAGATACAGTCATGAAAAGTGTTTAAGCAGATAGTGCTTCATTAACAGTTAGCGAAAAGTGAGCTTTTTAGATATTCTCTGTCTACCTGATGGAGGGTATAGGCTTGATTGTATGTGTGTATAAATAAAAAAGAAATACACGTCAAGAAGTTTGTAAACAATTATCGTCTGTAACCTCTTGTTATACGTAAGTGTACTATACTCCTATATGTACTTAGTCTGGGCATAAATACTGTTACAATAAAAAAAATACATATTGTTACATTTGAATTTGGAATCTGTCATTCTAATATAAATATTCAATGTGTTTTTAAGATATTAAAATGGAGTAGGGTAATAAAGAGAACAAAAAGTAGGTATGGAGGCAAGATGCAATTTTTGAAACTCTCCATCCGCTTGGTATTAGTCAAATGTTTGTGTACCGGGCAATAGCCCTTTACCTATCAATAGATAGGTACAATGAAACCTCCTCTGTTTGTGACAGAAAATATCTTGCCGTCCTCGTAGTATTTGTACGAAAATGCGATCGAAGCAGTGAAGGAAAGAATTCGAAGATATACTGTCGAGACAGCAAAAAAAAATTATCGGTATATGAAAATAGCACCTAGAGCAATGTCGCGTATTTTAAAAGATGACTTAGGACTTGTAGTCTATAAGAGACGCACTGCTCATTATTTAACTAATAATTAAAAAAATGAGTAGGCTGGTATAACTAAAAAACGGTACGTAAAGGGAGATTACAGAAAAATGTTATTTGAGAAAATATTTACTATTGAGCAATATTTTAACAAGCAGAATGACCGATTTTATGTTCAAAGCTCTATAAAAGCTTTCCAATTAGTCAGTAAAGTACAACGTAGGCATTATCTGACCTTAGGGATAGTTTCAGTCTATCTGTCTATCTATCTATATCTATATTTTCAGTGATAGTTTGGTGGGATGTTAGCTATCAAGGAGCGACTGAGCCATACTTTTTTTGAAAAGTATGGCTCAGTCGCTCAAATCAAAATATCGGCACAAGTATATCAAGATACGATTCTTGAGATTGTGGTTAAGCCTCTTATCAAAACAATGTTCCATAATCAAGAAGTGCCCTTTCAGGAAGACTCAGCACCGGGTCATAAAGCTTGATCCACCCAAGTGTGGACCCACCCAACAAACGTTTCTGACTTCATCAGAACTGAAGACTGGTCGTTATCTAGTCCTAAAACCTCCCTCCCTAAAACAATCCATAAGATTGGTAGTGACGAATTTTCGCACGTGAGTGTTTCTATTGATAACCGGCCTCAGCGTGTAAAGCCAATGGAGATCATTTTGAATGAGCATCATATATTTTTAATGCTATTATATTAATGTATAAATTAACACACATTTACAGTAATAAATGTTTTATATATTTTTATAGAGAATAAAAAATCTAGTAACAATATTCAGTGCAAAACTAGGTGAAAATAACCTGGTAAAGTATAAATGATATGTATGCATAAAAATAGAACGTATTTTAATGCCTATTTCCATATTTGAAATTGGGATTCAGAGAGAAGTAGTATAATGGGACATAGGAACGCAATACACAATACCGTGGCAATACTAGGGTTACTGTATTTTTAATAGGCACACTTAATACTTACAACTGCTATATAATATGAATCAGGAAATTTTAAAAATTCAAAACCTACGCACATAGCTACCTCTGACATAACAACTGATTATAAACATACTCATCATTAGGTACCTGCATATAAAGTAGAAGGCGACATAATAAATTTAGTATTTTAGCAATTGAGGTTTACAATTAATATATTAATTTATATATATATAATTATTAAAACAAAATGTTACAGGAACCAAACGCTTGCATCTAGTTTAATTTATGTGAGTTTCTTCTTTATTCGTTTATATTTATCTCAAGGTTTGATTCCCAATGGGCGTGTTGGCAGTAATTCGATTCGCTATGCGCCGGTGAGTGAGTGGCATACTTTTAATTGGCCGTAACTGCGTTTGGCTGCAAGCGTTATTGAATTACCCGCAGAACACCGGTTGGGGTTGTGGAGTTACAAAATTATGTTTCTACTTTCACGATACTAATATCTATATTGAAATACTTTGATATTTATGTTCTAAATTTCATTTGCCAAAAGAATTTTATTGTTCAAATGATAAAGTTTTAAAAAATGCGCTTTAAAAGTTTTTGTGTTACATGTTTTGGTTAATATAATTTAGTTCAACTGAATACTGTATAAATATATAGTGCAATTGAAAAAATATGAATAAAATGGGTTCAATATAAACGTTTTCCATGGAATTAATAAAATAGGGGAAAGTTGTATTTTAATACAAGAAAGTTATAAATATTCCGATGTTATTATAATAGGTAGGTAGGTATACAGCAAATTTAGGACCCATTATTGGTTAACAGTTAACTCCGTAGAGGTATTGGTATTTGGCATTTCCAATAAAAATAAGCCCATGTTTAAATAATAACTGGTTATATTTGTAACTCTATAATCTCTGCAATTTGCTAGGCAATATACATACAAATACCTAGACAATATAAATCCACTGCAGTAATTAACTAACGAATATCAAAAATATATTTGCGTGGATACATACTTATAGGGAGGAGATCTAAAGTTAGTTAAACTAGTCTAGTACGCAACGTTCTTTCAATTTTAGTAACTTTTTATCTTCGACTATTAAATTGCATCGCATACGAACGTTGAAACAACTCGAGACATGGAGCGGCACAATCCGCTTAGTGTAAGCGGAAGAGAGAGCGGGTTCACGTTTATCGGACATCGGTCATTGTGTTAGCTGACTCGCTCAGGCGAGCTCGGTATAATTACATTAGCGAATACGGTTCTACTAGCTACTGATACTACCAGTTTTTACTCATACCTGAAACTGCGACCTGTGCACGAGGTCCTTGAAATTCAAAAAATGCGAAGCGCTCTGTCGTACTCATACTACACACTAGCATGCACTTTTCAAACGTTTTTACACCCTTGCCTAAAATTTTTGTTTGCCTGAAAACCCCCACAGGTTCACACGTTACCGGAACTAACGATGAAGATGTGTGTTGGATTCGAACTGACTAAAACCACACGGTGTTCCGTCATAAGGGGGTCTATTGCAAGTTACTTAGGTATACTCTAGAAGAAATGCTTCTAGGGCTTAATGACAACGATATTCTTATTATTCTCATATCGATTGTAGCTTAGTATCTAACTTTGTATGTTACACAGAACAACAACAAATCACTAAACTGATTATTAGAGAGTTATAAATATCTAACATATAAATACGATTGTAGTATCTGGTCATAAACGGGAGTAAATAGACTAATGATCTGTCATTGAGCACCATTTGAACAAGGTTTTGCTGTATTAAATTACCTAAAATCTTCATACCATCCAATATGTTTTTTTAACTACTAATTATTACATGATCAAATGACAAAAGCTTACAAAATATATTACATATTTATTAAAAAGCTAGTAAAAATAATTTGTGTGTAATAATAATAGGGCCACCCCATACAAGTGGTGTCGTAAAAAGTGACTAAGGGATCAGACTATTATCTATCAGACAGTACGTATACAGTTGTATATAGTCATATAATGGCCAGTTGACGGCTTGCCCCCCCCACCCCTATTACGTTAGTGGGGCCCAATTGTAATTGGCAAAATACGGGTGTTCAATACACCTCTGCCTACCCCTTAGGGGATACAGGCTTGAGCGCTTGTATATAATAATAATAATAAACAAATCTACATAAATTGACTATGTACTGGTAAACTGAACAAAAATCAAACTAAGCTATTTTATGTTACACTACGGCGACGGTGACGTTTGCATATTCAGTGAGGTGACGTAATGGCGCCCTTGCATCTGTAGATTTAGGTGCTCAGTGTTTTGACGACGTTGATTGTTTGTAGTTTAATCTGGTTTAAATGAAAAGGTATCTAATTACGTCTCAGGATAGGTGCATTATTCATCAAATAAAAATTATTTAATAGTCTAACACAGGTTTTTTTTTTGGCCTATTTCAGTTCGATAGCCAAGCCTATTAGAAGAACGGAACTAGAAATGCATAACCCAAATTCCGATGTTAGCTATGCAACCCTTTACATGTGGTGTGATTGCAAGTCATTACAAAGTTTTTGAATCAAAGACCAATCTGCAAGTCACTTGAAAGAAAAATAAGAAATAAAACGAATACATTGAGAACATTCCTGTGTCGCGATTGCCTTTACAGACTTTTTATATAAACAGACAAAAAAAAAACACCCAGACTTGGGATAACTATTTGTTAACTACACATATTCAATTCAAGGATTCAAACCGACAATACTCAGCACTTCGTATTGGCAATGAGACCAGTTAAACCATTGTGTGTGTCATAATAAGTCGTAATTTAAAGTTTAATTCGTAACGTAACGTAATTCGCAAGACTCTTGGTCCTAACCGTTAAGGAGTTTTACCTTCCACCATCAATCCAGTCTCATGAGACACATATAACTTAAGAGCTTTAGAAAGTACCCTTACGTACCCTACCGTTTCCCTCTGGGATCCCATCATCAAATCCTGACAATGGGACAAGGGTATATTCTTACGAAATATTTTGATATTCAAATTTAAATTCGATTTGAATTTATTACAATTTTAATTTCTAATTGGCGGACAAATCGTTGAACATACATATACAATGTACATATATGTACATACATACACATACACAAACATATTTTAAGGCGCTTAGACCAAGAGTAGGTAGATCAGGATATTAGAACTAATTTTATAAGTACATGATCCAATGCAAGCATTCATAAATTCGAGTGTTTAATATATGTATTACTATAAAAATTTAAAGTACTTGATCGAACAATAAGAGAAGTGCTTAATAAATGTAAATAAAACACGTCTAAGAACCACCGCTTAAAAACCTGCTTTCAAGTAAAAAAGCCGCATCTAAATTGTTTTACACGATTAGGAGCTATGATGCCTCAGACAGGCACACACTTAGCTATCTTATACCTATAATACCTTTCTTTCTTGTCAGGGGTTAAAAATAATATTTTTGAAACTTTATTAAGTATCATTACTGAAATTTTCTAATGGGATTTTAAGTAAAAATTAAACAACCATATATGTACTTAGGTATGTATAGTTAAGAAACAAAACCTAATGTCGCTGATCTTAGTTTTATTTCTCAACAGTATATAATATAATTTTCATTTCTAAATAGTATTGAAGATAGGAATATGTTTTGATGACTGTATTATATACAGTCCAAGCACCAAGTCAAAAACTTAATTCGTTTTACAGTCCATACGATCGATCTTTTTCTGTTATTTGCTTATTACATACATAATATGTTTAGAGTTTTGATATAAAACTAGAAAAACTAACAAATCCCACGTTTGAAGTCGAAATTGAATCGTAAACGTTTTGAAATTTCATATTTATATAAAACTTAGTGTGTGTTCATTCATATTCAAAAATGCTAAGTATATATAAAGAGTGAGTATAATATTATAAAAAGTTTAAAATCTTGTTATAATATATATAATATAATAATTATTCTATATTAATAAAGTTCGCAAGTACCACTTATTCTTTTTTTCTATTCTGACCGTAACCAACAGCTCTCAACTCATAAAAAAATATATACATATATAATATAAAAAAGGGCCGCACTATCTGATATCAGATACAATTAAAATTGCCTCACCGACAGCCAACGAGCTCCAACAAAATTAATTAAAAAAAGTAAAATGGAGCTACTAAATAAATGCATAAAGAGGCCAAAAGAGGCATATAATAAAAGTGAAATTACTGGGGCGCAGACAGGGAGCGTTTTCCGGGTTTCCGACATCAACACATAATTCAGCACAAGATTAAATGCCTTTTGGACTCCCTGCCGGAAGGCCAGTACTCCATTAGACAAGCGTGGGCTTGTAAAGTTGGCCCTTTATAAATACCACTATTAATAAAAATAGACAATGTACATAGACAAGCTCCGGCTATAACTTTTACTATTCGTATAATTGTCATTCTATTTTTATAGTAGGTATTTATACACCACCATTTTTGTGCTTGAGAGTATAAAAGTCAGCTGTTGTAGACAGTTTCGCCATTTTGTGAATTGCATTCTAGTTCTGTTTACGTGCAAATACGGGGTGTGCAATGAGTGTGGAAGCATATTTAACTGTTTTAAGTTATGTTTTAAAGTAAGCAGTCACGATAAATGTTTGTATATTGATTTATAATGTTTTCAATATACATGATACGTTATGGAAACAAAGAATGACATGAAGTTTGGAGTGAGAATCAAAAACGTCAAAGGCAAACGGTTAACAAATAAACGTGGCCGTTGGTTGTGGCTATTCACAATGTGCATCACATCGCTATGGTGAGCTATTCAACTTGATAGGAGGCGCATTGTCGCTCCCCGGCCAGGACCGCATACAAAATCAATAACATTTGCTATGCAAGGCTAAGCCGGACACAAGTCATGCCCGGTTACTAGCCTTATATTAGATACAGGTTTATATTTCTTAATAATGATCACTTTACAAATAACTAAACGATGTATAAAATATAAGCATGCTGCGGTATACATTTTTGGCTTGGTTTCTAAAGATTTTTTTTACTTACAATTTACACAACCCAAATCCGATAAATAAAAAACCTATAAAATAGGAGGCTAATCCAAAATAACGTTAATCTGAAAGCTAATTTAAATTTAACTTTGGTTAATGATTAGCCGAGTACCGATGGGATAACATAATTGAACCAATTATCACCACCGTGTTATAATCCGCTTATTATTAGTAGCAGTGACATTATATCTCCTACGGTAGCTTAATGTTAATATAGCCTAATTATCAAGTATAATTATATTGATTAATTAATGTGGAAGTGCTACAATTTTTACTAATGGGATCTTTCAATGCCAGAAACTTGAAGCTATCCTTAATAACTTTTGTTAGATTTTCTGCTGGTATGGGATTCTGTTGTCATCGTAGACCATGGACGTACGCCAGCTAGCATCAATAGTACTTTTAATATTCTCTTATTAACTCCATCAAATAAAAATGTATGGAAAGTTTTTTTTATAGTATAGGTGCAAACAAGCATTTTTTTTATACTATAGGGGGGCAGACGAACAGACGGGTCACCTGATGGTAAGTGACACCGCCGTCCTTGGACACTTGCAACTCAAGAGTCGCAAGTGCGCTGCCCGCCTTTGAGGGTGATGAGGGATGGGGGATGCAGGGAGCGGAAAGAAGAGAGGAGGGATGAGGAGACGGAAAAAACGAGAAAGGGGAGAGAAAAGGGGGAGGGGGAATTGGGCCTCCGGAAACCTCACTCAATTCGGGGAAATGCAACGCAAGCGTTACTTCACAACCGGTTTTCTGTGAGGCCGTGGTATCACACCGGTCGAGCCGGCCCATTCGTGCCTAAGCATGGCTCTACTACTGATAAAAAGCATGAAGGTTAGTGACTACCACAGCCCACGAACACTAGTAACTCAAGAGCGTTACCTGACTTTGGGCGTAAACCACACCACAGGTTACCCGCAGTTACAGTTAGGTTGCCCTAAGTTGATTAAAAGTGCTATTTTATATATTGATTACATCTCTTTTTTGACTTTCCAAATCGTGGGTATTTTTAGTTTAAGCGTATAAAATGCGCCACAACCGTACTTAATAGGTACGATCACTTATTACTTGCTTTTGTATTACTTTTATTTATTCACAAAAAAATAAAAAAATAAAAGAGAAGTTTGATATTTATATTTGGTTGAACTTTTGCAAAAATTTTACTATAACTATTATTTTACGAGCTTGTGCAAAGAATAGGGTTATTTTTTGTAGGTATATTATGTTGGTATGATGTTTTTTATACATTTTGAGATAACGTCAGAATAAAAGTTAAAAAGTACAGTCGGATTTCATTCTTTATTTATAACTAGTTTTTATTGCCAACATGAAAAAGAAGTAAAAGTATCCACCTAATTGCCTATTTCATACTTATATTATATCAAAAGTCAAAACATAGATCACAAAAGTAAATTAACATTTCTGATTACCATTACAATTTCTCAAAAAACCTTAATGTTTCATATTTGGCAATCGTAAAGGCTGTTTAATGTAAATATTTCTTAAATAAGAGCTTAAATCTTACGACCCCAAAAGGAAATTTACATGAAACAAAAAAGCAATTACAAGTTCCGTCACATGGGTAATGACGGAATTTCTCTTGGGGCGGTTTGATCCGGCTAGGTTTTGATATTATACATTTTATTTCCTTACTGTTTCGTATCTACCCGTTTTTAACTCTGTTTTATATGTTTCTGATACATTTCTTTGGAGTCCCGAATATATTTATATACGATGTAAAATAGAACTAGTACATATACATGTATTCAGCTTTATACCACGTAGCACTACACGAAACAGCTCTGTTAATCAATTAATACGCGACACTAATGAGTGAGCTGGGGGGGATCCAGCTGAATGTACAAATTGATTTCGTAATATAATATAGATGGGAAATCTAGAGTTAAAGAGTTATTAAAAATCTAGCTAGCTTTTGCCTTCAAATTTAGAAACAGGTATATATATTTTTATTTAAGCAGAGACTCGGTAAAACGGAGGCTACATTTTAAGTTAAACCTCTAGCAATACATCTGTGAAAACTGCATTAGTTTTTGCATGATGATGATGATGATGATGATGCATGATGATGCATGAGATGCATGATGCAAACAGACAGACCGACAAAAAAATCTAAAAACTGTTGTTTTGGCTTTTGATGCCCTAATAAAGTTTTATAGTTTTTATCCCCCATATTAGTTTTTCTTGCATTGTTCCAATTTTATTAAACAAGTATGTATAGATAGATTTTAGTAGATCGAAAGCTAATAGTAAAATTTAATATAATGTATTTTTCTCTTACCTGCATAATATTTTTACATTTTGTTACATGTCTTATAGTGGGAGAGCTAACTATAATAAAATAAAAATAGAGACTATTTACAAATATGCATAACAATTTAATATAATTTTAGAAATCTATAAATTATAGTAGCTACAGGACTCATTCTATGAGATTCTGATTCTTACTTGAGAATAACGACTGTTAATTTTTTTTATAATGTAGGGGATCGACGAACAGACACCTGAAACTCAAGAGTCGAAAGTGCGCTGCCCACCTTTGAGAGTGATGAGGGATGAAGGAAAGTGAGGAGAAGAAACGGGAAAGGGGAATGTTATGTTTTAATAATGTTTGCAAGATAGGTACGTATTTGTAATGATATCGCAGAATTAAATTGAATTTTCTGAGGGTTATAAGTAACACAAACTTTGAAGATGACCAAATCTGTCACACTAAAACTATATTCATGTTGATGTTAAGGTACAGATACAGTACAGGAGTGTGAGAGAAAAATATGTTGCACAGTAACATTTTTTTTTGTTATTAGAAAAAAACACTAGTTGATTTCTATTTTTGGAAATTTACTCATTTTCAGCACCGTTTTTATATATGTTTGAATCTTTACGGACCCCACCATACTTAGATATTTGTACGGCCAAGTTATTGACATTATTATTGATAGTTCATATGACAGTCCGACGTAGGTATAATAAGACGTGTAATGGACATTACTGAAGTTTCCTCATACAAGATTGCGACACACCGCATGTGATAGAGTTTGAACACAATCCAGCCAAAATCAATTTCGGCAATACGTTGAAAATTAATGTACACGTAGTTATTAGCAACCCTATACCTTCGTTCAGTAATATGGCTAAGATATGGTACCATGGTATGGGGAAAGAGCGTAAATCTAAATGAGCTATTTATTATACATAAAAAATGCATTCGAAAACTAGCCTAAATAGACAATACACAAAGCTACAAACCATATTTTACTAAACATATTATCATTATAATCAATATACATATATACTAGAGATTGCCATGCTGCTTATAAAGATATGAACATGTTTGTCATAAACGGAGATGCACACAAAATAAAAACCGCAACAAAAACAGATTACACCAAACATCTTTAAGAATTAAAGCGGTAAGTAAAAATCTATTTATGACAATAAACATTTTCAATGAATTACCAAATGTTGAAAAAGGAAAGGAAATAAGTATTATTTAACAAAAAATAAAGAGGTATTAGTAGGTATATTTAATAAAATAATGCTATTACTCAATTAAAGAATACCTAAAAACTTAGGAAATATAATAAAAATATTAACTAATATAGAAATATTACTAAGACAATCCTCTGCTACTTAAAGACTGACATTAACATAATAACTTAGATTCTGTACCTAGATAATAAGCCTGTGTTCTTATATGTACGTTAATTGCTTAGCACTTGATATTACTTTGCTTAAAAAAGGCGCTCAGTAAAAATTACTTTTATAAAATGTACAGTTAGTTTTCAATAAACGATTTGCTATGATTTGATTATGGTTTACGTTCACCTTTATACACATGTTCGCGGCGTTTAGTTAATATTAGTGGCAACGGGATTCATAAAACGATCTAATAGCGTATCTCAAATCTTTTATTTCGCTATAGTGTGTAAAATAAGCTCAGCTTAAACTGCAACTAAACAGTTACGGTCTTAAACGTCGGTAAAATTAGGAAATCAGAACTAAAGTGGAATAACGTTAGTTCTCCTATTTATAACATATATTTATGTTGTTGTGTTGTTTGTCTTTATCAAAATAATGATCTATAGTAACGCTAATGTCCTATTTCTTCAGTGCCTCTAACGTTAAGGATGGATAAGTTTAAAATTTCTTTAATGAACTTCAAACATATTTTTAAAGTGTATCAAGTCTAAAATATTAATTTAACCCTGTACATAGAAGAAATGAAATTTCTATGAAGTTTTATTATGAAATTAACAAAATTATGAAATTTCATTTTTTTTAAATTAATATTTTAATTTAAGCATATATTTATTTATTTACTTTATAATACAATACTATTTAGCAACAATTACAATATATAATTATATATCTTTTTCGCTTAGTTTTTATATTAAATTAAACTCAAATAGTTTAATTTAATATAAAAAATTAAAATTAAATTATAAAAATGCGTCCCCTCGACCAAACGTACCCACGAGGCTGGCGGCGTTTCCCCGTTGTACGCATATAGTGATGTTTTGGTTCAGGTATTGAGCAGAGTGTGGGTTCCGTCCCCTACTCCGCAGACGGCGCCACGAACCTTTTGGCTTCAGATCCCCACGGACCTGTCCTCCAGGGCTGATTATTTTCTGTGTTTGCCCAAAGCCGCTGACTCGGCCGCCGAACCGGCAGCCCTCTGAGTAGCAGAGAGGTGACAGGACGCACAGGTACAGTCGCAAGTAGCGTCCCATATCATAGACCTCTCCGCCATAGGAAGAGGGTGAGTCCGTCAGGCCGTTTCCCGTCGGGACGCGACAGGCCAGGGGGCTCCAAGACGCAGGGGATATCCGCGGAAACGAGAGCCCTTCTTAATAAGTCGTTAATGGAGTAGTGCGGTGGACCTCGTCCAGGTGGGGTTCGCAAACAGCGCAGCCAAGTTTGAGTCCGGCTGCCACCCTAAGAGAGTCGTCGTCCAACAGCATGCCCAAGTTAGGAGATGGTAGGGCATGAGTGTGGCTGCGGGTAGTTGGGACGGGTTTTCCCCTCCATCCGCTATATGGCCAGCCGCGAGGGGGTGACGTCCGAGTGTGTCTGGACGCCGCCTTATTGATAGGTTACCCGTAAGTAGTGCCCGCATAGTGCGAGCAGGCGCTAGGAGGGGTCCGGATGTCTCGGCTCAGAGGAATTTCTATTTAGTTTTTTTTTGCTTCATGTACACAGTAGTTTAAATAAAACTTTTAGACAAAACAACTTCCTTTTGTCGATTAAAAATTTAAAGAAAATTTCACTTTATCTGTGTATCTGTATTATAATAAATCTGGAAACCTCATAATAAATCTGTAATTTTGTTTGCACGCGTATCACGTAACTAAGGTATTTTATAGCAACTCTTTGTGCACCAGTATTATATGTAATTCGGAGTAACATTTAAGCTATTTTTATCTTAATTCTAATAAGTTTACTTTCTAACCATAAAAACAAAAAATAATTTTCCAAGAAAAATGTATCACAAACTAACTAACATTTGTGTAATTTACTTTGTACACTAACGCACCTATTTAGTTCACTATCAACAAAATTGTTAATAAAAAAGAAACATTCAGTACAGTAGAGTTGGGGTATGAAAGAAGTTTATTTTCTCAAAATAATACAATTCTTCACTTACATGAGCCATATTTTTACAGAAACGTCCAAACTATTTGCTCTGATTTGAACAGAGTAACACAAAAACACTAAGCACATTTCACAGATCAATAAATAATATATTGTGGGTAATGTGAAATAATGTTAGTTTGATACTTTTGCTCAAATACAATGTTTCACAAATTATACGTAATAGAAGTCTTATGTACGTTCTTCACCTAACAAAGAAAACTTTGAGCCTTTTATGCTATTAAGCCTTTAGGCTAAGGGCCATTCAATTAATAATACGGCTTCCGTCAGGGTCGTTCAGCTGGTGATCTTCTCGTATACTTGACTCACCGGTGGGCACAGGCGATCGAGACCAAGGGGGAAGCGTTGGCCGTTAGTTTGGACGTGGCGAAGGCCTTCGATCGGGTCTGGCACAAAGCGCTCCTTGCGAAGCTTCCTTCCTATGGGCTTCCCGAGAAACTGTGCAATTGGCTCACCAGTTTTCTTACAGACAGAAGCATCAAGGTCGTTGTTGACGGTGCATGCTCCGACTCGAAGTCTGTTAATTCTGGTGTCCCACAAGGCTGTGTGCTATCACCCACGCTGTTTCTTCTGCATATCAACGACATGCTGCAGATTAGCAGCATCCATTGCTATGCAGACGATAGCACGAGTGATGCCCTTTACACCGGCCGCGCTAACATTTCTCGGGTAAACGTCATCGAAAGCCGATCCAAACTTGTGTCTGAAATCGAAACTTCTTTACCAAAAGTTTCAGATTGGGGTCGACTTGACCTAGTCCAATTTAACCCCACGAAGACACAGGTTTGCGCGTTCACAGCTAAAAAGATGCCATTGGTCGTATCACCTCAATTTGAGAGCACTTCCCTAACTGCATCAGCCAGTATCGGAATCCTTGGCGTCGATATATCAAGCGAAGTCCAGTTTCGCGGTCACTTAGAGAGTAAGGCCATATTAGCCTCGAAGAAGCTTGGTGTGCTAAACAGATCGAGACAGTATTTTACTCCGGCCCACCGCCTGCAACTTTATAAGGCGCAGGTTCGGCCGCACATGGAATACTGTTCTCATCTCTATGCAGGTGCACCCCAGTACCAACTTCTGCCTCTTGACCGCATTCAACGGAGAGCGACTCGCATCATCGACTGCCAAGATATTTCTGATCGACTTGACACCTTGGCGTTGCGTAGAGATGTAGCTTCACTTTGCATCCTCTATCGCTTGTATCATGGGGAGTGTTCAGAGGAATTGTTCGGACTTATACCGGCTGCTGGTTTCCGCCATCGTCCTACGCGACAAAATATCCATCCCCATCACCTGGACGATTGGCACTCCACCACTGTGCGCTTCTCCAGAAGCTTTTTGCCTCGCACAACCAGCATTATTTCCGAACCGATACGACCTTCAAACCTTCAAGAAGAGAGCGTACCTCTACCTAAAAGGCCGGCAACGCACTTGTGACTTTTGAGTTGCGGGTGTCCATGGGCGGCGGTAGTCACTTACCATCAGGTGACCCGTCTGCTCGTTTGCCCCCTATCGCATAAAAAAAAATAAAAAAAAAACATTAGTACAGTAAATATCAATGTGATGATGTTATAAAACCAAATTAATATTAAGGAAGATACTTGATTGTATTTTTTTTGTGTAACATCAATGTAAAATTTTCCTTTAATTTGTTTCTTATTGATTTCAAAAATATTTTTTCAAAGTAAGGAAAAATGCAATTATGAATCATATATTTACCACTCGACTCAAAAAAGGGGTATTATAAGTTTGACGTGTCTGTTTGTATGATTGTGTGTTTGTGTCTGAAAGTGAAAGTGATAAGGACCCACCTAATGTAGAGAAAATTATTGCACCAGTATGCAAAAATAAGTAATAAAAATTTCAAAGTTTTCTGATGTTGTCTGTATTTTCTATGCGTGGTACGTAGATGTATTGGTGGTTGATTTTGTTGATAACTTTAGTAAAATAGAAAACTACGTTTAAAAAACCGACTTCAAAAACTAAAAAGTATAAAATAACTTGATAAAGATTTAATTTAATACACGTCTTATGCAAACCTAATACCTTTAATATTAATAAAATACTATTATTTTTGTATGTGATACCTATTGATAGGCTTGAATTCAGTGCCAAGCCCTAAACAAAATAAAACTTAATATCATAAACAGCTTACTTACTGTAATGAAATTCCTTAACCTACCTAAATAAACCTAAAGAACAACATGTGTACATGCGTATATATAATTGCATTCATATCAATCCTATAGCAAATTCTGAGTGTGCGTTAAGGGGTGTTAGATTACTGTTATATTTTAATATGAATAAACCTAATGAAGAAGGTAGCTGGGATAGACGGGATGCGAGGCTTATGTTCGGCAGTGGATCGTGATAGACTGAATGGTGTTGATGAAGGTATTTGTACTTCATCATCATTATTCGTTTATGTAAGGCTAGATTACAGTATTATACTAGTCAAACGATTTTACTTGACAGAGTACTCCCGCAAAATACATGAGGCCCAATACCCAATCCGAAATATATGAAAAATTACAAATTGAAGCCTGTCAACTTTGAAAGTCTTTAAAAAATAGCTAATTCACAGAAAACCTTAAGTATGTCTTATTTCGCGTGTAAGCAATTCAAATAATATTTTTGTTGATACGCTCTGGGTGTTTAGTAAGAACAATATAAACAGTCTGATTTAAACTATTGTTTTATAAACTTATTCGCCATAAACGCAAACGAAGTAGCGCGCACAGCTAATTAGCTATAAAAATAGTACAGGCTGAATGCAATAATGCAATTTGTATCACGTGTTTTCTCGACGCCTGTTGATTAATATAAGTTATTGAAATTCTAGACACATCTTTTAATATTTTAGAGTTTAGATATAATTGGATGCACAGCGGCTGCATCTGAATGCCGCCTAGAGTTTTGGCAGAACGCCATGTATTTGCATAATTTAAGTTCTACTCCTAAATACGTTGCATTCAGATGTCACGGTTGTTTCTGTAAACTGTTTAAATGAGTTAGCTTAAGTTCAACTTGGTCTAACAAAAAAAAAACTATTTATACTATATATACTATAACTACTACTACTACTACTACAACTAAGTCGCATTTCTTTATTAAATAGTATATAATAAAGAAATGCGACTTAGTCTACTATAAATGTTTTGTATAATAAAAATAATAAGAAAACAACCTTGATCCGCCCTAATAATTTTTTTTTTTTCAGTTTTTTATAACATGCACTTAGAGAACAAACTGTTCAAACAAATCGTAAAAGACCATTAGTTTGAACACAAAACAGTGCATTTGTGTTAGTTGTAAATAAATTAATGTGATTAGTATTTATTATCTGGTAATCCGGTTAATTGAAAATTATCGTAAAATTATTGATTCATAAATAATGTAGTTGATACCATTTCACAATACGGTAAATGCACATATTTGGATCGCTGAATTATTCAGCCAGGTCTGTGAAAATTAACCGATCAAATAACGCATCGCATTATTTGTAAAAGCTTATTATTATGCACGAGTAAATAATTAACTGCATGAATACGGTTCCTTAATTCCCCAGTGCCGTGAATATGAGTATATAGTCGCCGCTGATTCAAAATTTCATAACAACGTATGCAGATTATTTTATGAGACATCATAAAAGAACGATTGTTAAAGGGACACACACATCTCAGAATTTATGCTATGAAATCTATTATGTATGAAAATTTTAATTAAAGCCGAATTTGGCATGAATTTTCCACGTGCAGAGTTAGAGCTTTAATGGAAATTTGTTGGTTCACCGACACGATTACTGAGCAATTGATATTTTAATTGCTTATGCAAATACACACGCACTACACATTTGTTTAACCTTAATTTGCATAAACTTAACTCACGCAGAATCTTCAAAAACTTTCTAAACTTAATTCCTTTTTAATATTTATCCTACGAAAATAAAAGTGCCCGTATTCCTTTCATTGTAATTTTATTTCACGAACATGACTTCTTATAACGCAGGAGTAACAGACAAACTGAATTGATTTCAATATTCCCTCTACACTTTTCCTTTAGATATTTTTCGTTCTTGTTCTACATTTTACATAAACTAATTTCCTTGGCAATATTGGTCTTGCGACAGTTCTATAGGCACGGGCGTCTCCCTCAAAAAGAAACTCGTCGAGTCGGGCCTTCGACGACCAAATCAAATCACTCGACCTTATTGATCACCCTGAGAAAACTTACAACTAAATTTATTTGCGTATCTGGAGGCGCAGTTGACAGCGAACATTTATATAATTTTATACAGTTGAAGATATGTATGTTTACGATACGATAATAATCCAATAGTACTGCTGATTTAACGCAATTGCTGAGGTTGCATCCCTTCTGGTGGCCCACAGGGCTAGTCACCCTTCACAGAAGGGGAAACGTTAATACGAGGATATGAGAATTTACTGTTTAATCCAGCTGCAGGCCAATTTGTTAATATTTTCATTCAATCCACTTAAAAGCCAGCTTGTATGTAAATTTTATACGTAAACACCATATCGTGTATGCTCGTATGAGCCTAAGTATTGAATGCTTTAGAGAGATTGAAAAGCCGAACTGGGAAGTTATTGCAACGCCTAATGCAGAATATATATGAATGATAATAAATACGAATTTAATTGAGAACTAACTATTCCTCGTGTAACTTAAAATTATAGGCAACTAGCAGACATGTTTGATATAGCGTTTTGATATAGTCAGTGTGGCTTAGCGCACCCTTTATCAATTACACCTAAAGAAGAAAAATGACCGCCTGTAAGCCTACACAAGGCTAATTAAAGCAAGTAGGTAAATTTCGGGAAAAACCGGGTGTCCCCTTAACGCCGCATCCTCCCACGGTCAATGTTCATCAAGCTCGGAACAGGTGGTTTAACTTTTGCGTAATTTCATTAAGAGAGGCATATATTTTGATCAACTCGAAAAAATTCACTCTTATAAGCTTCTGAGCTCGGGACTGTCTTACATTTGTGATTAATTTTAATTATTCTAATTCAATTTTAATGAATTTACATATTTAAATATTCTCTTACCACATTTCTTACTTTAAAAAAAAACTTTTTATCAACGGGTCGCGGTGACTTTGCAAACGAAATAGAAAATTTAAAAACATTAATAAATCATTCACGCTAGATTAAATAGTAGTTGACCTCTCCCTTCGAGAAGTAAACACCATTACGAGTAGTTTAGGGGTGTTCACGAGAAAAAAATCGCACTAGCTAGTAGTTAAGTATTGCTAGGCGTTTCAGTAATTATTTACTTCAGTCTTTTATTACTTTATCGGTTTTGAAATAAATTAAAGAGTAAGACTTTAATTTCAGAATCTTGGAATTTTAAAATGTTTATTCTTTCTTTAAGTAATGAATACTTTGCTTCATAAAGTAAATACATTTTTTTTGTAGCCGTTTGTCTCTATCAAAGTCAACAATATTTAATTCCAAAGTTTTTTGCTACTTAATTAGTGTCAATTATTTTGAATATTATTATAATATATATATATAATATATATATATATATAATATATAGTTCACGAGACCTGGGGCACCGGAATGATCTAAATGGAACTACATATATAACTTGATAGCCGCCTCCACCACTTAAAAGACAATACTAGTAGTGAATTATTGTTTTTCTACAGGGGCTACATTTGAAGAGATTGGTAGCATTAACAAGAAACCACTGGTTTTGTATTTTCATAGGTTCTGATAAACGCCTACACGATAGCATGTACATATGTTTGTGTGTGCGTGCTTGTTTATAGATCTTGTTGAACTGATGGAACTTTGTCTTAGTTCCTTATAGTTCCAAAATGTGGGAATGTTAAATATGAAGTAAGTAAGAATAGTTCAAAATAAAATGCAATTAGAATATTCAGCACTTGAGAACTCATAATAGACTCTGTGACATTCATGTCATCGTCTACAACATGAAGATAATAAATTAAACAAGCTTGGAACGAACTAAAACTTTCTCGCATTGGATTTCATACTCAAACGAAATAAACGTTAGATAGTCAAATTTATATTAAATCAGTGTATAAGCAATTTGAGGTTTCTGATTATACTAAATTGTTTAAGTTATGAAGCAGTTAATGCAACTTTGTTATGACTTTGAAACCTGAGAAGGCGCCAGAAGAAACTATGGCTACACATGAACGTATCTGTACTGTCACCTACTTTGCATCATAATCGACTTTCCACAAAGTAAAACAAAATCTCGCCGTCACATTAATATTCAGTGATAGGGCCCAACGCATCGTCACAGGATTGACGTTTAACATGCAAATTGCAATCTGAAAATCTAGCAAAATTGTGTGCCATTAAATATTTTCAACATTATTAATTCAGGACACAGTTGTTTAAATCGGGAGCTAGAATATAATTTAAATGTTAAACGAATTTGTGCCACTGACGCTAAATTAGACTGGGGTGCTAGCCGCCGAGAATTTAATCAGACAGGTGAATCTGCGAAATAAATACATATTAATTTTAGGTTTTGAGTTCGTTTTCTATGTTGTAAATCACATTGGCTGACTCAATAGATACATGCAACCGATTTGTTAAACCCCGAACTTTGAAACTATTTATGTACTTATAACTCGAGATTTTATAACTTAGTCACTTCATGTACAAGATGTCGTTTTGTAAAAAAAAAACACTGCATACCAACTTTCCTGATAAAACCTAGACTTGGACCTAGACCGCCGCCGATGGACACCAGCAACTCAAGAGTACGCCCTTTTCTTGAAGGTTTGAAGGTCGTATCAGTCCGGAAATAGCAAGCGACAATTTGTTCCACAGGCTGGTTGTGCGACACAAATATTAATAGATTAGCGATAGGATATTAGAAAAAAATAATTATATACCTAATACCCAATTGTTACGGATATAGTGGGTCATTTTAAAAGTGTGCAACGATTAAAGTGAGAGAGGGGAGACAAGACGCCTCAGCTGAACGTGGCCAAGTGATGGATACGTAAAATAAATCAGGTCGCAGCATTCGTCGGGGATGGCCAGATGTGCTCCCCGCTAATGTATTACCTCTGCTCAGGTCATTCAGAACTTTCTACTTATTGCGAGCCGCCCGTAGCCAGTGATATAGGTACAAATTGAACACGAACATATACCGTACCCAAGTCATTTCGTTATGTACTGTTATCTCTAGTATTATGAAAATGAAAAATATGATAGATATCTACAAGAAAGTGATGTAAGCCTTTATAGAAGTCTGATAAGAGAAGGATTGCCATCAGAAAGTATAGAAACGTTTACATTTTCGTAGTTTTTTCCTGTACAGTGGTTGTCGGCCAAACCAAACTTATATAAGGATTATTAAGGCAATGGCAACATATATAGACATTTGTAACTTTACCCTGCCAATATTTACAGAAGTAGAGCAGAATTGCATAATTTCTGACATATAGTTAATTAATATTCATAATTGTTATTATTATTAATTGTTAAATTTATGTAATCCTTTAATATAATTAGTTATAAGCTTGCAATATTACCTTGGGAATATTCCTGTTATAACATTGTAAATATATCGAAATAAATAAATAAAAAATGACAGTTTATTAGTACATACCTTATGAAATTTGCCTTTTTTATTTAAAGCAATTTATTTTTGATTAGGTATTTCGATAAATAAAAAAAATAAGCGTCATTATTAGAAAAACAGAGCCAAACCAAGAGGTTTAGAATTTTTGTCTTTCTTTCTGTATGTTTGTACATATCTGTCTCATTCTCATTTATCTCATTTCGTCTCTGCACAAAAACCATATAGATACCTGATTTTAAATTCCACGCGTATGAAGCAGCAAGCAAAAGCTAGTTACGAGAATCGATACAAGTGTATCTAGGTATAGTATCACTTTAGAGACCACATTCTAAGGCTAAATGTGCGTGTTTAATACACCTTTGTCTATTCCTTCAGGGATGCAGCAGTCAGCTTATGTATGTATGTGCATACATATGTGTGTATGTACGCATAGTACCGATAACAACGTACTAAATAATCGCAAAAAATATTTTAGTATTAATATATACAGAATTAAATTATGCTCTACAATTTGGGGATATGTTTTATTAACGCCATTAATCTACATATCTCCCTTTTGTACAAGGAAATACCCCTTTAAGCGTACCCGAACTTAATTTCGTGAACCGAAACAGAGATGTTCTCGTTCAGTGAATAATAAGACACCTCCCTAGTGATGAAATAACACGTTAGATAATACTAATAGTGCGAGTATAGTCGCTCACAATATCAATACAATATTAAGATAAATTCACATCGACTATTTCTAAGATCTTGATATAACAACAATAGGGTTGTTGTATTGTGTTCCAAAGGATTCGATATTGTACACTGTTATATAATATTGGTGATTTATGTATCGATATTGTACACAATATTTACATTATATAGGTTTGTACACTCTGTGTCTGTATCAAATTGCTCTTATCTTAATTTATAATTGTGTATTTCCTTGCAAGATGACTGGTGGGAATTTGAGTTTTTTTCGTGTTGAAACCCGTTCGTGAGTATATATATACTACCAGGGTTTGCAGTGTGACATATTTGAACAGACAAAAACTACAATTATTATTGAACTTACAGAGTTTTAGTATTTGTTTAATATAAGTATGATAAGAGTCTTATTTTAGTTTACTGTTTCCTTTGATACCAATCATTGATCCAACATGTATCTCGCTTTTGTGCAGATTCCTCCAGATCTTTGTCCTTTATCTGATGTTATAATGTTAAACTTCCTATGAACTTAAACCTACATTATTTGTTAATACTAAATTGAAATATTTACCAAAAACCTGTCAAAAGTTGTAGTGGTGACGGGGATATTTATGAGGCGAAACCACAAATAACAAACCCGCCGTGTATTTTCATTTTCTGACAATAAACAGGAATACCAGCTCCCGGCAACATACAAATATAAACGGGAAATGATTCATTCCAAATTTCGACATATGCACGAATTGAAAGGTCGGCTGCGAGTGACGTATTTTTAATTACCTTCTACCGCGTCGTCGGATCGCCACCGTATTGAATTTCTATAGTGGACAATAAATAAGTTGTTAGTTACCTCGATCTCACGTCCCTTTTAACTATCCGCCTCGCATCGATAGCGGAATCGTAATTAAAATTGAAAGTGTAAATTACTAAATGGAAATGTCTATCAATAGTTAATAAATTACGAATCATATTAATCACTCCAGCCGAATTGAAATCTTTGATAACAAATATCAACTATAAAGTTGTATTCGAGTTGATTTGAAGAAGAATTAGGTAAAAAGTTAGGTATTTTAATTAGTCCAATCTTGATCAAATTTCCGTGCTGGGTGATTGAACTTCCGACACAGGCTATCTTTCGTATTTGCGGAGCGTTGCGGGAGGTGCACATCGGCCGCCCGCTCGCTTCGGTTCACTGGCTTGTTACGTCACAAAGTCGGTTTTTTATTATTTGTTTCTATAAACAGCCGCTCATGAAGTCTAGTTTTACCTTTTTTATTGTGGCGTTCATGATTAAACGCAATATTAATAGAATTTTCTTTGTCTCTTTTTTCCGTTGCTTGGATAAGTTACTTATATATTATATATTAATAGACTTCAAGTAATTTTCTGACAGTGGTAGAGCCATGCTTAGGCACGAATAGGCTAGCTTGACCGGTGCGATACCACGGCCACACGGAAAACCGGTTGTAAAGCAACGGTTTTCCGTGTGGCCGTGCATGCGTTGCGTTGCATTTTCTCGAAATTAGTGAGGTTTCCGGAGGACCAATTTCTCCCCTCCTCTCCCCTAATCCCCCTCTCCTCACCTCTCTTCTCTTCTTCCCCTCCCCGCATCCACCATCCCTCATCACTCTAGAAGGCGGGCAGCGCACTTACGATTCTTGAGTTGCAGGTGCCCATTGACGGAGGTTGTCACTTACCATCAGGTGACTCGTCTGTTCATCCCCTATTGTATAAAGAAATCTAAATTATTAAATACGTAACCCCCCTTCCTACGCAGCAGAACTTTGTTTAGTTATAAAGTTTACATTTAGACTCAATACATAAAGATCCTTAAAATACATACGCCATCGGGTTAGACAGAGACAATAGCCCATCACTTGTTTGTGTCCTTACATACATATATCACCAATTCTATTTAGTTCCTTTGGACCTTTAAATCATAATATCCTTAATCAATAATGTTTTACATTTATAAAGGATACCGTGTGTATCACTTAGAGCTCAGTTGGCGTAGTTAAGATAGAGTACTATCGTGGTACCTGCTAAGGCACTTATGGGCCGTGAAGCAACGCTTGCGTTGCATTTCACCAAAATTAGTAATGGTCTATGAAGGCCCACATCCCCCTCTCCTCTTTTCTCTCCCCTTATTATTCCACTCCTCTTTCCCATATTCTCACTCACTCTTCTCTTTCACTACCCGCATCCCAACACCCCTCATCACCCTCAAAGGTGGTCAGCGACTCTTGAGTTGCAGGTGTATATTTACGGCGGTTATCATTTACTATCTGATGACCCGTCTGTTAGTCTGTCTCATATATTATAAAAAAAGTAGTGCATTTCATATATTTTCATATACTAAACATTGTATATCGATTGATTACTAAATAAACAACAAATTGTAATTGTTCAATCAACTTCTAATATTGTAATCACACAAAATTATGTAATGTGTTAACTAATTAATGTTTAAATAAAGTATATCGAACTTCTAAATCCAAGATGTCTACTAGCCTTTAAATATTAATACTTTAATTACATCTAAAATCAGTTTTAAAGAATAGCTTATTAAAATATGTATCATACGTACTCGGATCAAATTATGCGATTGAGATACTCGAAACGAAACGTTGCTAACGTAACCGTATACTTCTGGGGACCTATGATTGATGTGACGGGTAATAAGGCCCACAAGTATTGCAATTTGTTTACCCTTATCGCTTTAATATACTTTCGGTGCGGCACAAAGACAGGTTTTCAGATCGTATTTTATACCGATCAACAATACCGACCCCGACGTTCAACGATAATTGGAGAAAAAGTCCCTAAGGAGCCAATTTTGCTGACGCTGCTTGTAAAGCAGGCGGTTTGGCGGCATCCATACGAAGAAATAAATTATGAGCGATCCATCACTTGCCCCTGTTGACAAATATAGCGCTACGCATTTAATATCATAACAGGAAAAAAAACTTAACCAATAGCTTTTTCACTGGCCGATACCGTGATCGATTTGATTACTAAATTGGAAATGCTTATGTTTCAGTAAGAAAGTGGATATTTGCCACAAAAAATTCTCAAATTCTTTAAATTCTTAAAAATTACTTAATTTTGAACCGTTTTGTGTAGGGGCAAACAAGGAGAAGTGTACCTGATTGTTGATTGTTAGTGAATACCGCCTAACTCAAGAGTTATAATTGGTGGGTTTGTGAGGGTGTGTGTGTGAAAAGGAAAAGGAGTGGGGTTGGGCCTACGATCAATCACTCGGTGAAACACAACGGAAGAATTGCTTCACAACCAGTTTTCTGTGAGTCCGTGGTGTTACTCCGGTCGGGCTGGGTCATGCGTGCCTCGGCATACCTCTTCGTAAAAAAGGAAAAATGCAAGAAAGAAGGTTTAGTAGGAATTTATCAACATAATCTACGATCTATCTAATGCGATGCTAAATGTGTAACTTTACAATGTAAAAAGTATACATATTTAAATATAGCCAATATTAAGATTAAGACTATGTACTTTTCTTTATTAAAATATTATCAATATACTTTAGATACAATACCCAGACGTATTAAATAAATATCTCAATTCTTACTAATAAAAACTCAGTCAATAGCGGTAATAAAAGTAAGAGGTATGTATGTTTATTAATATTTATCAACATTAAACGAAGAGTAACATGTTCAGAAAAAATACAACGTAAGTACAAGAATTGAAACTGAATATATTATACAGATACGTCATTCTAAATAAATATCATCGTTTATCTAATCACGTGTAAAACACCAACAATTCCACAGAATAAGTTGTTGTATAAAGAAAATATATTCGAAGATACATCCTAAAATAGCAATGTTTTGTGAGTTTTAGTGTGATCAATATAGTAGGCTCAGTCGACATTCTTCGGATCGGCACGTGTTAGTCATAAACCTGCTTTTACAGGGACGCCAACCCCGCCCCGTGTGGGCGAGGATATTCTAGGGATGGTAACAGTAAAAACTGACTGTTGAAGTCTTTCAACGAAATAAGGTTTTGTAGTCTATGTTGAATATATTGCGGATGAAGCTGGCTTCATCAACTAAAGGTCAACTTGATTGATGGATCTAAATTGTGATTGCGGCATGAAATATAATTTTTAGGGCATTGATTAGTTTATAAAATCTATAAATGGGTTTCTTTTTTGTATCAGGTGAGAAATTCACATATTGATAAACAATTGACTACTAGACTATACGAGAAATATACCAAACTAATTAATAGGGTAATTTACTATATTCAAAACAATTTGTGATACCGCAGTGTTATAATCATCTTAATATTAAATTTCCGTGCTACATACAAGTTTATCATTACGTGGGTAAATATGTATAGTAGCTATTGGCCTGCTTGATCTCAAGCGGTTAGCCTTGCCATCAAATTTTCTTGCCTATTCTATGAAAAATTGCGGTCATTACAAATTGACTCCTTTCCTTCCTTTCTTTTTAATCATTTCATATTTCATTATTTAGTTTTTCATTTAAAAAAGACAACCCCCGCACTAGGAACGTATTTCTGTGTCACGGAATCAAACAATTGACACAAAGAACACCCAAACTCGGGATAACTATTTGTGGATCATATAAATTTTTCTGCTGTGTGGGAATCAAACCAACGAGCTCATCTTTCAGGGTCACTAACCATTAGCCCATCAGGCCAGTAAATTAAATATAATACTGAAAGTAAACGATTTGATAATAGTTTATTTAAGGGATGCTCGTTATTTCGGTCATGATTTCTTAAAGTTACAAAATCATTCCGACGTACTGTTCGGACAATACAATTTGTCTCTGTATCTTAAAGTGGTAGACGTCGGTATCTGAATTAAATTGCACAAAACCTCTAAGCTAAAAGACCTTCATACTGTTAGTATGTAGTAAACATTAGTATTAATACTTATTTTGTGGGGTAGTAAGATCATGTCTGAAACCTGTACTAACTCCGCAACATTTGATGAAAACATACACGTACGTGAACGAATATTCTATTTGAATTCGTAGTTCGTAAACTATATTAAATCCACCCTCAGCGATCATTTTATTTCTGACATGATAACATAATATTAAACGTAAACCTGCCTTATAAGATAACACTGAGGTACGAAGAATTTTCATCGCCGTCGTCTTGCAGCCGCCTCGCAATATAAACGCGATGCTCACGCAATAGAGACAACACTCAGCTCGTACGATATCTGACCTTGGTTAGAAAGAAACGACAAAGATTTCTCAAGAACGCCTTTAATTTCTAAAGGTTTTATTGCATTCCCCGCAAGCTCAGACGCTTAAACTTTATTGCTCTAGGATTAAAGTAATATTTGCAGCGACTAAATGATGTCGAGGCAATTTCATGATATTAAAAGCTGTCTATGTTCAACCCCAGGTCAATAGTTTGGTGTTCCGTGTTAGTTTGCGTGGTATAAGCGTTGGCGAACTTTCTGTCGTTCACATTCCTGGCAACGACGTGCGATAACAATACGTTCCTTTTCAACTATTTGCTAAATAGTTTTCTTCTTCTTTACTATTAGGAGTGAACGACAATAAAACTATACTAATTAGATTATTGCTACTAAAACTCGTGTATGTGTACTTTAATAGCGCCATTAATGCTTGTAAGTAAATTGGATACTTATGTTGAAAGGTTTTATTAGTTCGAGAGAAAAATCACCAACATCGATTTATTGATCGATGAGTGATGAACAATTATTAAAGGACAAAATAGTATTTCTTAAGATTACGAAACTCATAAATATATGTATGTTACAGAGTAGTTTTAATGAACGGATAGAGGCAGATCTTCTGGCAGCAGCCGCTATTATAGCGCTTCCCTGATCTATTCAAGCTATTGCTTGCACTTCTCAATGACATTTGTATTGGCAATATACTTTTCCTTCCATATCACATATCTTTCAATACGACTACTACCAATTTAAGCATTTTTAGTTCTTAAAGTGCAGGGTTGGCGATGATGGGCTTACTCTTGTATTGCGTTAGTGAATTCTAATTCAAATGAGAAAAACATGGGTGTTTGATACACGTCTGAAGAAGTGTCAAGAAACATGAGCGTTTTTATGTTATGTATGTACATTTGTAAGGTCTTTTACTGTTTAGTCGATTGCAATAGTTGGAATTATTTTAAACATTCCTAAACTAGTTGGGACACCGAAAACTTAAAAAAATTATGACTACGTCCGTGTTGCATAACGTTTAGTAAATTGTTAAACTTAGTTTAAGTTTTACTTTAAATACGGTAATCATTATAGTTCATCCAAAGGTTGCCTTGAGGAAATTGCTAATTTGTGAGAAGGTCGCCAATTGTGTATTTTATGTATTTAATATATTATCTTTAAATCTTTATGAACCTAATGAACAAAGGCGGAGATAATGCTTAAAGCATTCCCTATTAGTCAACTTTAGAGTGTAGCACAGATAAAGAGTGTATGTTTCTGTATTTTTGTTTTGTGTTTATACAATAAAGATAACTTACCTACGTACTGTCATAATTACGCCCAGTAATAGATACATAACTACAGATATGCAGAATATCAACATGAGACAGCAATACCAGAGTTTACGGTTGAATGAGTTAGCAAAAATGTTGAACGTTGCAGCGACAGATCGCAATGAAAGAAGCTCTGGAAGCAAGAGGCGTTTGAAAAGGGATCTAAATCGCGCCCGTCGAAGTGCATTCGCTATTGGTGTAGTTTCCGAATCATGAACCCAATATGTCTGTGCATTTATTTGATATTCACTACTGCAGGTGGCGAACACCACTTGTCCCGCTTTGTACTCGAAAACATTTTACTACGACCGAACATACTGTAGCACCCTTCTCTCTTCGATGGCCACTTATCGAAACAGTAATTCTATAATTTCATACTTTTCGTGTGCTCTAATACCTTGTACCACCTTGCAATACCTATTGTTAGAGCACTACGATCTATCGATTTTATAGATATGACCAATGAGATTCGTTACGCGATAAAACATTATTACAATAAGCTTTGAAACTAGTACGCGTAAGAAGTCACAAGCATCTGCAGATTTATATGAAACAATCTGTTATTTCGAGTCATGAACACTTGATATATACGGAAGGGTAGCGCGATCGATCTGTTCACACCCTCCAGATATGATTAGCAGCTAATTGAATCCCGGGGTGAGATCCACAGTTTAGTTTTCTAATTTACGAGACTTGCCTTTGCTTAGTAAAGGGTTGAATTTAATTATTTTCGTGTCGACAACCCTCAACTAAATTCAACAAAAAATTAATGAAATTGCATCTCAATTCGAGAAAGAGCTTTGTTAACCTTCAAGCTCTGATTATACAGGTTATAATACACCATAGCAGACAGTTCGTAGCTCTACGAGAGTTCGTAGACCCTGTGATTCTTTATGGTAAATTACTATTTGACGTAAAATGAAAATTAATGCCAATTTTTTTTTCACTTGTAAACTAATTTTAATTCAAAATGTTTTTATTTTCCATTTAGCTCCCTAATGCTATACTCTTACTTACTTAATTACTACCAATTTCTGCTCTTAAATTAATTAGAAATACGAGTAACATTATTATTGCATTTATACACTTCTACATAATGTACACTATTTAATTTATGTTTCCAGTAAAACTACAGATTTTTACAGAGATTGATTTTCAATCTTAAAAATAGTTAGAGGACTTCCCAGTTCGAGTTATACGTACGTAGATACGTGACCCTGACTTGCTTGAGCTATTGTTGTTGTTGAACTTGTACTCCCCAATCAAACTGTATAAGAAGTATCTCTTTCCCTCCCTTATTATATATTCTCATATTCATATTCTCCCTTTCCTGTCAATATACCCAAAATGTTCCTATTTATTCCCAAATTTGCCAAGACGATGGCATTAGGTTTGCTTCCTATTACGTGCATGTGAATGGAACCAAATTACATAATAATCAAAAGTAATACCTATTAATTACTAATTAAATAAGTAATATTTCATTAAGGAATCTTAATACAATTCCATAGATTTCTCTAGACCCCTCACTGGTAGTTTTATTGTGACGCTAATCGGGTGATATTTTTTGCAAGGAATTTGGTGATAATCACTTTCAAGTTCAACTTGGTATTCAGAGAGTACGGCACGCTCCCTTCCCCCTTTTGGCTTGCGAATTTGATAATGAAAGGGCCCCACTTGTGTGCTGCAGAGATAATGTAAATAAGTATGCAAATTATACACCAAGTTCCATTCAAATGAACCTTTGCGGCTCTTTAAAGTTTTCCTCAAAGCTAAATCTAACTGTGTGATATATACGCGCACAGATAAACATTCTTCATTTGAATATTTCGAAATAAACAAATAATATACCCGCAGACACTGATGTGTCGTGTCGGGGAAACTTTCTCTTTGAATCCTATTTATGGTATTTTGAGTTCTGAGCACCAGACGGACTGACGCGCTCCTTGCCCTCCCTTTTGTAGCTAATAATATTGAGAGAATTGTAAAAAACTATATTTTATAAAGTTGGTAAACGCAGTAATACTGTATGGGAACAATTTGAACACGCTGTGTGAGTAGATATACAGGATAATTAGCAGCACCATTGAATCTGAGATTGCGTGCGGAATGTGTAAAACATTTTCGTTGTATCAGAGTGAAAGTCCCGCGTGATAACGCGGTGTGACATAGCGCGGCCATCAATCATTTATCTGCGAGTCGCTTCACCGGTACCGAGGAAAGCTCTAAAGCAACGCCACTTTGATAATGTATCACGTTAAAAACGAACTGTTAAACCCGCTTATATTATTAGGTAAAGGAAACTTGCAAACAAAATAGATTGATACTGGATCTTGGTAGAGGGATTTGAATTTATTTTTAAATTTTATCAACGTTTGCAATATTTGGGGGTAGTTGTGGACTAAACCTTATTAAAATATAGACGTCATTTACGAATGACAGTTTGGTGAGTTTAATAATATTCCGAAAGGGAGGAGGGATAACTTGTTTAGTGTGCGTCTGCACAGCGGGACTCCTGGGAGGATAGTAAATTTCTTTACTATTTGTCACGATTCTTCCTGGATTAAATTAAGTCTTCCTATATTCTTTACAGCGGCTTAAAAAAACAGATAGTCCTCGTTTTCCTTGATTTGGTTACCTGTAAGTTTATGCATCAAATATAATTGGCATATGCAGTTTTGTAAATAAAGACTAATGTTGGCAACAATTGACAAATTGTTATTAGTAAGGTAAAATATTGTATCTGTACATTTATCTCACAAGTTTTCTACACCACACCAAAGTTGACTTTTAAAGAATGCCCTGGCCATTAAGTCCGCCGTTATACATAACATAACAACAGTTGTCAACGCGTATAACATATATATTTTAAATCGGTAAATGTACTCTTATACAGACTTAATCTTCGCGCACTGACTTCTCTCTTCTCTTTTCTTAACTCTCCATCTCCTCCATCTTATTTAGCACCCTATCTTCGTTTACTGTGCTCAAATCATGACAGAAACCTTTGTTCCTCATACAACAATCTTCTATGATGTCCCCCTCATAACTCCAACTTCGTGAACTCTTCGTTCTATGTCCAATCTGTTCTTCTTTGGAATGCGCTCCCACTCGAAATCAGGATTTCCACAAACCGCTTCACGTTTAAACAAAGGGTACGTGATCTCCTGCTCAATGAGTTGGCTTAATTGTCGCATCATTTTTTTTCTCGTTCTTCTGTTTTGTTTTTTACGTAAGTAATAATGTATATGTATAACATTTTTTTCTTGTATTTATACTACTTTTAAACTAGTTCCTTTTTTCTCCCTTATTCTTCGCACCTACCACTTTTATTTTTGCAACACCCCAATGTGCATAAAGTTAAATAAATAAATGGCGTAGGCATTATTCTTCCAACTCCCCTGATGTTAAGTGATGAAGACAAAGAGAAACCTACACCTATCCAAGAGAAACCTATTTACTCCACTTTTAAAGGATCCAGGATTAAAGTTCTCTGGAAAAATAGCCGGAAGCAGTTCATACCAAACCTTGGCGACTCGAACCAAAAAGGAGCTGTCAAAACGCTTAGTTTGACTTTTAGGTATTTTAACGACAAGAGGATGGAACCCCAGCCTACATCTAAGTCCGATGAAAGAATGGACAGAGTCCGATAACTTCACAGACACCTCTCAGCACACTTAACAAAGTGAACCCTTTAAAACACCGATAATCTGGTGACTTTACCACTAAGTTAGGTTTAGGTCGAGAGTGTGTAACTTTCTGTGCGTGAGCTTACGGGCTCTTCAGTCAACTGAGTGAAGGGCTTCAAGGTAATACTTGTCTGAACCATCCAAAATGTGGCTGCAGTACTCCATGCATAGAAGCAAATGTTTTAACGTTACCAATTGTATAACGTTATTTCATACGATTGTTTTTAGCCGACTACGCAAGAAGGCTTTGTAATCTTTTTTGGTTGTATATATGTATGTAGGATGTATGATGTTCCTTATAATTTCAAAATATCAGATTTCACTGATTTAATAATGTATATTTTGTATAATGTATAAATAACGAATGTGTGCTACACACATGATATTCAGAATACGCTACAACATTCTACTTCGAGAGTAACATATAAGTATATTGACTTATCAACCAATATTACTTCCCTTCTCTTATTTATGTGAAAATTGTTTATACATATCCGACATTGTTCCTGATCAGTGGCACGAACAATAGATATTACCATTTTTGTATACATCGTTTAGTCGCAAACCGACGCCGATATCAGCTACGACTGTTTAGTGTTTGTCTATAAAGGTATACGGCTGTCGTTAGTTGGTATTTTCTTACAATCTGAGAGCGAAGCAAGCTGGGACAATGCTCGTAATGGGCCAATATATCAAATAGGATTAAGTGTAAATGAGAGTAGCGCTACTGGTTGATACTTTGTTGTGCGACATGACTAGAATAGATAGAGACCTATTGATTTTTTATCACTAGGAATAGTACAGTGTGCCCACATTTTTAAAAACAGTTTCTTCACGTCTCAATTCCTAAATATTACCATCACAATACCTATATTTAATCCACCATATAGGATCAATCCCCTTTGCACTTCATGACAAATTAGTTTATCGAATACGAAAACATAACAAAATGAAGTCTGTGAAAGTAGCCCGAATAAATCGCATTTGTGAGCGAGTGTAGGGCGAAGAGCGGCACGTTGCTGCGTTGAGATGCCACCTACTCGGCTCCTTCCCCTACATGTGCGCGAACATTCCTACTTTCCACCTGACTGAAGCGCCGTACGTCGTACGCTCTATCAAAGTATGCAATTTATTTTCGGTATTGCTTGATATTCTTTCGGAGTTTTGCTGATGTTTGAAAATGAAACAGTCTGATAACCCTTTTGATGTACAATATTTTTCAGTTATCATAAGAAAATATCTCATACCTTACAAAAGTGAAAAGAAAGAGCAACGCCTGCAAAAGTTTCAATACAACAAAGGAAATTTTCATAATAAACACTATGTTCCCGGTTGTTTGTTGAAGCAGTGGCTATTATATTGTCTCAAATGTCTCCAGTTAGTAAAACTAACACAAAGTTAGTCGCAAACACAGTCCAGTTACAGAGAGAGAAACGAGCAAGCTCGTAATGAGCTTTTTGCTAGATATTTTACACACGATTAATGTAGACGGGGCGGATCACAGCGGCGACATCGTGGATATTTCCCAGACGTCGTCGTCTCCTGACACGAGTTTCTTTCTTGATTAAAACTAGGAATAATAAACGACGAAACAATTTTGCTTCGCTGCGCTATGTCGACCGCCCCTACAGAGCAAACTAATATTGAAGTGAACGATGCGCCACCGCAACGCCATGGCTTTGGCCATTTGAAAGCCATCGGTTTGTTATTATTAAATTCTAACTCAGACGATCTTACTATTCCCTTTGAGTTATTTTCTTAACTTTATAGTATTTTTCAAAAAGTACCTACTCATTAGTAAAACCGCGAGTTTTCTCATATTATTATATGATATTAATATTGTATGGACGAGATGGTCGATCTATCTACAATCTAAATCTATTCGATATCAATAGGTGTAGGTATACCTACACCTATTGGTATAAATTTAGATTTCATTTACATACATGTTTGAATTTAAAACTAAAGGCAATAAATACATAACTATCTGAAAAGTCACGGATTTGAGCAAGACATGCGATTAAAGCTACACTATGTAATGACTGAGTTCCAAACATTAGGTACAGTCACAGTAGGTACGAATGCATTCGATTTACAATTTCAACTTAGCTTTTAAGCACTGAATCGCTTTTTTCATAGTAGGGCCTTACTAAGCCCAACCTTACTAAAGTTTAGCTTTTATCAAACTAGTTAAATAGGTATATAAAATATAATTTAAATTTTTATCTTTTAAATTAAAGAATCTGAAGTGATATATAGTGCTATGTAGTTACAAATACAATGACATACAGTTCGACGTTGAAAATTGGAAAATTTAATATTTCAGTGAAGTCGGAGCAAAAGCTACTCGACTTTCGTTTGTACCCGCATTCATCATTAGTGCGCATTTTGCTACTAATTTTCAAAAGTGATCAAATTCTATAGATTTAATTTCAAAGAAACTTTTGAATTTATTTAATCCCACAATTTGGTCTGATTACTACCGACGGTTCTTTATTGAACGTTATTTAAGTTAGTATAAGTAACAATACTTTAATGAGAGGGATTTCATATTCATTTAAATGGTTATTTTCATTTCTATATGTACATAAATATTGATTTAATGCAATAAATAAGAAAATAGCTAAATATGTGAATTATTTTCTTATAGAGTGCACTTTCCTTTGTCACCTCGCCAATACGCTGCCGCGCCAAGTGTTGTGGGTTACGTCCCCGCACGGAAAAACACTTTGTGCAATCTTTAATTTGTTGAACCAAACCCAATTGAGTACCAACTCAATCCATTTTAAATTCCTTTTCAATATAATGGTGACCAGGCAATATTAATTATTAACAGATCTATTGCGTTATATTTAAATCATGGTTTATGGCTTCATGGCTGATGGTTAAATACATTTGACTATAAATAGTTACTGCAGTAAGTGCATCTAGTACTACTGCGCTAACAGTATATTTTACATTTTTCAGAGACCCTTTTTAGTATCTGTAAAATACAAAAACACAACAAGGTAACTGGTACAAACAACCAAATGTGACACATTTAATCAATACTGCTTACAGTCGATTTTATAAATAGGCTTTTCGAGGAAAATATGAACAGAATAATAAGGTTACAAACAAGTTAGACGAAAAAAATGCTGTATGAATATTTGATTTCCGCAATTTCTCTCATCTTACTAAGTTAACTAAGTTCCTAAGAATTCGCCTTCAGATTTTGCTGCTTTGATAATATCGATTATAAATGTAAGATTTTTATGAAATGTATGAATCCTATATCCCGCTGGTATAGGCAGAGGCGTCTTAAAAGCAAACTTTTGACTAACCAGAATTTGGCCACATTACGTAACAGAGGACAAGCATATTGCCGTCAACCGGGCACTATATGAATGTACATACATGTACTGTCTGGTAGATGACAAACCGATCCCTTAGTCGCATTTTATGACAGCCACGGGAAGAGATCAGTTGGCCCTATTCTACTGTACCGATAAACACACGTCATAAACATAAAAAAATCCAATATGTTATTGAGATACCTCAATAACATAAAATATAATAATATACTTAAATAAATCAATTATGTGATGTGATTTTGAAACTTGATAAAACGGACATGTTATGAAATGGCCTGTGCAAGAAAAGAAATCACGTATAGAAGCATCCTGGCAGTGGTTTCATTGAATGGCTGACGTTACCGAAGGCCTAAACTCCTTCTCCTCTTTCCTTAGCCCTCATTCCCAAATTGGGAAAGTGAACTGCGACTCTTGAGTGGCAAATGTTCATCAGGCGACAGTAGTCATTTACTATCAGGTACCCCGCCTGCTCGTTTTCCGTGCTATACTATAAATAAATAGTCATTATCTTTCACCTTCGAAATGGGCATATTTATTCGACAAGCGATTTATTTAGTTTTTTGGATCATTGAAATTAAATACCCATTCAGCCTATTAAAATAGTAATATACTTTTATATTTACTACCGGCTCCCTAGATCAGTTGCTACATAATCGGTTGTGATTTGTTGAATGGAATACACTCGGAACATACATACATACAATGGAATGATCGATCAATCGGATCATAGCTGCGTCGGTGAAACGCTATTGTCATTGATATTCAACTCAAATATGATTGTCATGAGTTGATTTTTTCCTGCAAGGGAAAGTTTTGAATAATCCTGATCCATCGTTACACAAAACTTGTAAGTTGTTCGCGTCTCAACGGATAATCGAGTTTATACTTGGAGGGCCGCCATCAATCATTTATCCCGCTCTCTTCGTCTACGGTTGGATCTGCACCAACGCTACGCGGAAAAACTTTAAAGTGTTCAAACTTACTCTGACGTATCGCACACTCGCCTGTTACTTGAATAATGTCTCTCTTCAATTTATTACACTGGACTACTTTTATAGTATTGTGAAAAGTTGAGTTTCAATTTTTTTTTTGTTTGAAAGATTGGTCTAAGAGACAGTTATGGAATACAAAACATACATTATATTCAGTCTCAGAAATGCCCAATACATGGTTACCTGTTCTGGGTAGGAACTGAATCACGACCTCGCAGCACTTTTCACTAACTGCTAGTCCGATAGGCCAGGCATTCAAAGGCATCAAACCCTATAAGATATGATTATCTTTCTATTATACCTATTTCATACATTGCCAGCATAATAAATCAATGCTGCACCCAACGGAATCTAAGCACCATAACTGCTATAAAAAGTAAGATTATCATTATTAAGTAATAATTATTTTTTGTATATATCTCACATCTACATTAGAAATAGCGATGTAAGGTTGATGGAAATATTATATATCGTTTCTAAAACTCAATTCATTAATCAAAAAGTATTCAGATTATGGAAAACCAATGAATCTATCAAGTTTTTCGTATCAAATAACTAGAAGTTTTACTACCAAAGGTTAACCATGCGAATATAGCTCACTACCCAATAAATCTCGCATGGAGTCACATAACACAAGTAGACAGGAATCTATACGGTATGAGTGTTTTATGAGCACTCAAGTGTCTTCCGGACTAGGGATGTTTAAAACTCTGCCGCGACTCGATCGAGAACATTCCACTCACAATACGACAATGTCGGATTTGATCTCCACTGACGTCATTTTTATGAGTGGTTAAAACTTTATGAATATGCTACCGCTACAATTTTCACTTATACTTACGTTTATGCTTTTAGCAAGGTGAATTTTAATGCTTTACTTTATACCCTTTGATGCAGTATTATTCTTTATTGTAACTTTAAAAAAAATAACTTGTCATGCGGTTCTTGGTAGAGTAGAATACGATCACCTCATTTGTTTACCACTTCTATTACTTCTCTACAATATTCTGTTGAACCGAAGCGCACCCTATCACAAAAAACGTTTTGAATTTCTGCACGACTCGACTAGTGAATTGATCTGCATTAGTAAAATATTTCAAGAAAAATAAATTAATTCCCTCTCATAATAATCACATACATCTCATCATCTCTCATAAACTATATTTTGTAACTAGTGTAATTTTTCATCACTCAATAAAATACTATTATCTAAATAATAAAACTTTCTGAGACACAAATAACTACTTAATGTATTATCTTGTACTCTCTATATAAAGTCCTAATAAATAATATATTAATTTATTTTATAAAGTATACTACCCATTCCTACTTACATACCTACATATATACATACCTTCATACCTATAATGATAAACTTTAAGAAGCTGTTTTAACATTAATCCCTTAATTTCTACTCTTACAAATTGAACAATTATTTTAAATATAACAACAACAACAACTCTTTTATTCTAATGAAAAAGTCATCGCCTGACAACCATACGAAACAGTCGAATTGAGAACCTTCTTTTTGAAGATGGTTAAAAAGAAAGTTCACCTGATGGTTAGTGACTACCGCCGCTCGTGTCCCCTTCTTTCCATATGAATCTTGAGTGAACTTTAAAATTGTATTCCTCTCCCTTAAACTAAATGTAACATTCGTTTACTAATTGAAAGTAAGTCCTTGTCTTATGTTTTAGAATCCATGTAGGTCTTTTACTTTTTTATTTATAAGACAACTCTAACACTAGAATTAATTCCTGCATCGCAGGGAAATTTACAAACATTAAAATAACGAACACAAAGAACACCCAGAATCAGAACAACAACTTGAGTATTACACAAAGTGTTGTCCAGCGTGTGGATCGAACGTACAACACTCGGCGTAGTGGCGAGGTGACCATGGAAACCACTGCATCATCCTTGCAGTCATGTATAAACGATGGCAAGTTCCTCATTAAATAACTTGCCTCGTAAACATACAAGCAATGAATTTTACCAATACGTATTAGACAGTAATAACATTTTTATTTCCCCACCAAGAAAAAGAAATAAAACATGTAACGTGAACAAGGCGGCTGGCGGAATGTAATGAGATTGGACGAGAATTCATAATACATCACATAAGATACATATTATGAACGTTAATATATTCTTACCAATAACGTTATAACACGTCATACAACATAAACACTATACAAACTCTTTACCATTCAACTGAAACAAGAATTAACAAACACAATGTAAACACACAAAAATTAGCTAAACCAACTGTATCTTAGGGAAAAAGTTATTGTGTAATCAAAATAGGTAAATCACTTTAAACAAAAGCATTCTGAATATCACGAGAAAAACTGCGATCGAAATTTTATCATGTCTGTTACACACATAAAATGATTTATAAATATAATTAGCAATCACTGTATATTGTTACTTTTTTTATTCAATATAACATGACAGACGAACAGACAGGTCACCTGGTGATAATTGACAACCGCCGCTCATCGACACCTCTAATTCAAGATTCGTAAGTGCGCTGCCCGCTTTTTTTTTATATATCTTTATTGTATACATACAAAATTACAAAGAGAAAAACAAGGGATGAGTTACAAAATATGCAAATGTTACAATAGGCGGTCTTATCGCTCACGGCGATCTCTTCCAGACAACCATGACACGGATTTTCGGCATTCAAAAATTTTTGGGTTGCTTACATACAAGTAACACACCTAATCCTCTACGTAAATGGTTAAAATATCATTTAGACAATTATAAATAAAAATAGCACCTACTCACTTTCACATTACACACATACATACATATATATTCATACCCTACATATACATATATACAATTTATATTTATATACATACAATACATATACAATCTAAATATTATAATATGCTAAAAAGAGGATATAATATTTCTATATATCATAATGACAAATAATGGTCCTTCACTAGCTTTTTAAAAACGGGCAAATTTTTTGCTTGTCGAATTGTCTCAGGCAAGTTGTTCCAAAGTCTTACAGCTTGCACAGTGAAAGACTTGTCTGCAAACTGAGTTGAGTGTTTCGGCATTTTCAGTATTAAATTCTCCGATGACCTCAGATTCCTGCAATGTGTGTTTTTTAAGAACTGAAAACGTTATTTGAGATAAAGAGGTGTGTGAGGATGAAACAGAACACTGTATAGAAGAGAAACAATATGTAGATTCCGGCGAAAGCGTATTGGTAGCCACCTGAGCTTGGAACGAAATTCAGAAATATGATCATACTTGCGTAATCCAAATATGAATCTAATGCAGAGATTTTGAAGTCGCTCAAGTTTATTTAGTTGGTCTTCGGTGAGATCCAGATAGCTGACATCAGCATAGTCAAGGATAGGAAGTAGAAGAGATTGTGCAAGCGCAATTTTAGTGTTAATAGGAAGAAAATTCCTTAGCCTTCGCATAGATTCTGCTGCTGCAAACAATTTACGGTTAACTTCCCCAATCTGTGGGCCCCAGGATAGATAGCTATCCATACACATATAGCCCCAGGATAGATAGCTATCCATACATAGACATATATCCTTTTGAGAGGGATGTGGGAGTGGCAAAAAAGGGGGGATGAGGAGAGGGGAGATGAGGGAAGTGGAAAGAAGAAAGGGTTAGTTGGGTCTTTGGTACCGTCACTCACTCGGCAATACAATACAAGCATTGTTTTTCCACCGGTTTCCTGTGAGTCCGTGGTAATACTCCGTTCGAGCTGGCCCATTAATAGCCCGGCCCATAGTAATACACGGTGTATATTGTAATTTATATTACGATCATACTCATATAAGGCTTTCTCAAAAAAAAAAACACATATGTAAAATGTGTATTAAATGAGTCTATTTAGTCAAAATATTTAAATAAAACATGATTTTAATTAGTAGTAAAAATATATATGCAGGAGAGGAATAAACAAAACTATAAACAACGTTTCCAATTAACAAATAATAAAGAAACGTTCTTATATGCCCTAACACATTAGTATCTAATGTAATTGGCTTTAAAAACATAACTAACGTTTACAAAATAACCTTACTTCAGACAGGTACAAATAATTTGTTGTTTAATTCAACCGAAAGCATTATAATAATAGAAGAGGATACTGTTTTGAGTTTTAACTGCAAAAAGCCGCTTCGTGGACGTTCCAACAATACGGCATCGTAAAAATTAAATTACAGCGAATCTCCAAGGAGGTTTCAGTTTTCAAGCAAGTCTGCAGTTGAGATGCCGGCTTCTCTTACAAAATGATATTGCATCCACTAATACTTTGCTTTACAACCTTTCTTTTCCACTTCGGTATCATTAAATGAAAGAAATTAGCTTCTTTAATAAAAAGTAAACTAAGCCAGAGTTTGTACGTTAAATTATTGTGTACCTGAAATTACTTTTACAGCCATAAATAGAAATGTTAATTTGAAACTGTAAAAGTATCGCAGGGACGTAGAGCGACGGCAAATTAGAGGGAATGGAATATAGTTTACTTTAAGTTAAACTTATTACGGTCCTTGAGAAACAAGCACTGGGAGGCTCGCCCGACGCGCGGGTCAAGTGCCCAATTTGTCACCCGCGCAAACTTCCGACTACTTAGGGCCCGGCCTGTTCGATTCCATTAAACTTTCGAGACCTTTTGAAGCTATTTTCTTGTTTAAATCAAGATTTGCCTAATTCATTTCGTTGACTACCTACTTCAAACAGGTTTAGCAATGATTAAACATTTGTCAATAAATAAAATATGTACGGGTAAATTTTAGGAAATAAAAATTGGAATAATATGGAGGCCTGTTAATATTTTACAAAATGTACCAGGTCGGGATAGTAAGGAGGATGACTCATTAACTCAATACCTACGATAGACAAATATTCGATAGTCCTTCTATCTGAGTAATCTGGAGCGTTGTCGTAGTGGAGGAGGATCCTGCTTCATGGGCGCTGCTGACATTTTCTACGGCAACTGGTAAAAAATTACTGACATACTAATCTGTAGTAATAGAGCTTTTATCTTCTAGAATGATTGTTGCAAAATGACCCGTTTGCGCGTCCGTCAAAAGAATGAAGCAATCAACTTTTTCGCTTAACTTATTATGCCTGCAAATCTTCGAATGGAAATATCAATTGCACAGGTTGTCTCGTAACAAAATATCCAGCTTTCGTCACCTGTGCCGATGTCATATACAGTACTCGAGTAACCTCCGTCATATTTTTCATTGAGCGGTACCAACCCAAACAACGGATCATCTCTTGATTTTTCGTCAAACTATGAGATATTTATCTAGTACAAAGCTTTCTGATGCCTAAATGTTCATATAAGATTTTTGTACTTGACTCTTACCAATGCGTAAAATTTTTGCCAAATTTCTTGATATGCCACCCTTCTATAAGCTGCACAGCACTCATCTTCAGTAGTCGCCGTATAAGGAAGTCCTTCTCGAGAATCACCAGTGAGTTTGTTTCGACCACGTTTAAATTTATTAAATCGAATTAATAATATTTACCTAAGTATTGCTAGAAATTGACTCCATTTAGTACTAAAGTGTGAGTTTGGCATTTAAATAAAAGTGTTCAGGATGCTTATAATACGCTACTATAAAAAAATATTACAAAACGAATTTTGTGTGCATTTTATTTCAGCGAGGGGTGACAACAACTGGTGACAAGGGGCGGCCACATCAAAGCTACTCATCCTGTGTCGGGCTTGCCGCCAAATCAAATTTAGCAGCTTTCTTCTTTTGTAATACCGCTAAGACTCGACTAGAATTTGACCTGCGGTAAAGAACCTGGACGAACACTAACAAGTTTTGGGTAAAAAACATACCTGAAGCCAATGTGACAATTACAACTGATTATTTCTTACTTTTTACTCTTTACATGCAGGATAGTTGATTGATATTTATTATTTTCTATTTTTTAACAGCTTTGCGTGTCTCACAAAAGACCTGTTAGGATTAAATTAATATATTTTATAGGTAGTATTAAAATTTAAGATGATACTCCACCGAAAATCGTAATGGTTGACGAAAGGTTAAAGCAAATACTATTAGACTTTTTAAAATTATAATAAATACTTTTTAAAAAACATTACAGTTCAGTTTAAGTTCTTCGCGCTAGTGGCTAATTTGTCAGCCAGAGAGCAAACTTGGTGGCGCCGACGCCGCGGTCTGATACGGACGACGATGCGATTCGATTAAACTTCACCCAAAGTACCAAGACAAGAACAAGGCCTACTTAACGCGGTGGTACATTTACGACGGAAACTTAATTAGCTAACTCGTCAGAAGAACCGAATCGGTAATATAACGTGCTATGATTCTGATACGCTGTTTGTATGTAGACTGGAAACATTAACTTCTTATCGGTTTTCTAATACGAAGGATGGGTTAAAAACAGTTTTAATGTCTCTTTTTTACTAAATAATGTGTTAAAGACTTGATAAGCTATGATGTGACCAAGACCACTAAACTAGGTACTCACGTAGGGGGTGTACAAGTTCAAGGATAAGCAGGATAGCACAAAAATATACAATACTTTGGGTAGTAGCTCCTTGGGCAAGTCAAGATTAAGATACCATATACACAATTGTATTATAGAAGTAACTAATCTTGGCAGTAGTATTGATACATCCAATTTAAAAACTAAGAACAATTTAACCTTATAGTGTTAAGACATCATTCTTAAGACTATTACAATTATAATAAGTTCACAACTGTTCTCTGCAAACAGAATATTGTACCGCTTTCAAATTTTGCTCTACTTTATTGTACCCTTGAAAATTGTATCTTGAAACTTAGATTAAACAAAAGTTTCTATTCCAAATTTTCAGTCTGTGGTGAGCTGTAGTCGAATTCTATGTAGGTACGGGTTTTCAACAGAAACTGGTTACAGTAAGCTGTTGTATTTTAGTATTCTTCTCAAAATAATTAGATATTTAGTATCAAAGTCGCATCTTTGATACTAAATATCTAATTATTTATATTATTTATATACTTCAAACCCCAATAAAAATGGTAGGGATATATAACAATAAACGTGTTTTTATAAAGTTCACAAATTAGACAAACAAGACATTTAATAAATTGTTAAGTAATAATAATAGTTAATATTAATTTTATTAATTAGTTAGTGGTATAAAAATAATAAATACATATTATTATTATACCAATAACAAATTACCGCCTTACTTCTATATATCTATATAAATGGGAAAGACGAAATTGTTTAGAACCATTTCCACTTATATCTGTTAGCGACTTTCTCTATTATTGTTTTGTTTTGTAAAAAATACACAAGATAGTATTTGATGCCTGACTTATGTTACATCATAAGAAACATTAAGACGTTTATATATTAATGTCTGTTATACGAAAAATCAAGTTACTTTGATCAAACATAGAAAACATAATAAATTGATATTTAACATTTTAGTGAATCAATCATAACTTTTTTGATCAGTTTATTTTTATAAGTACCAGGCTTACTCAGAAAGTATTGCAAAAATATTTTTTACTGGCCAGTTATAAACTATTATAAAAATAAGGATTATTTATAAGTAAAAATAGGCACGTTGCAATTTCAAAATTTCTTTTTAAATTATTTGCGAGCTAATTAAATTATCGTTTCTCATTGAAAAATGGATTTGCGCCAGAAACATTTTCAGCCTATGATTTTTTAAGATTTCAAGTGTCGCCTGAAACCGGATGAACCATTCGATAGAATTCAAATTGCATTCATGGATGAAGGCCCTTCCAAGGCAACTGTGTATCGTTACGAGATAAACACGATGCGACACGTGCATCTTCGCGTGAGGAAGATAGTTTTACGCTAGGTGCCGCACAACCTCACCGATGCTCAGAAGCAGGTCCGGGTGGAATGGTGCCGTGATATGATAAACAAATTTGAAGCAGGCTCGTCTCGGCGTGTTTACAAGTGATGAGTCCTTGATTTTTCAATACGATCCAGAAACGAAGCGCCAGTCGATGGTTTGGGTGTTTCAAATCGAATCAACGCCTACCAAAGTGAAGCGATCTGGAAGCGGGAGGAAGATTTTGATCGCGAACTTTTTCAATTTGACTGGCTACTTTGTGTCAATTCCTTTACGGAACCAAAGAAGCAACAACGCCAAATGGTATACTACCAAATGCTTAGCAGAAGTTTTCTCTGTTTTGAGCAACAAGCGACCAAAAACAGAACTCCGCGGGCTACTGCTTCCCCACGACAACGCGCCCGCGCGCACCGCGCTCAAAATGAGGGACTTTTTGGTCAGCACGCCGGTCAAACTTCTGGGTCACCCTCCTTACAGCCCTGACCTAGCACCGTGTGACTTCTTTTATTCCCGAAAATTTAAAATCTGCTCAAAGGGATACAATTTTCGTTGCCGGAAAATGCGCTTTCAGCGTTCGAGCAGGCTGTAAAGTCTGCGGCGGGCTGGAAAAAGTGTTTCGAAAACTGGTTCAGACGCCTGAAACTTTGTATAGAGGCTAGTGAAGTGTATTTGAAAATAGTTCATAAAAAAATATTTACTTATAGAACACTTTTTTTTTTTATTTTCGCGAAACTTTCCGAGTGTCCCACGTATATACCTACACACTAAAAAGTGCCGTACCTACAGATCTTATTTTATTTTTTAGTTAGTACTTTTTTATTTAGGAGCAATTAGCAGTTTGGTGTGGTTTGGTATTATTAATAAAAAAATAAACAGTTAAAACTTTATATAGAGGCTAGTGGAGAATATTTTGAAAAGATTTAATAAAAAAAATATTTACCTATAGAACACATTTTTTTTTTATTTTTGCATAATTTTCTGAATGTCCTACGTATGTACCTACACACTAAAAGGTGCCGTACCTACAGATTTTATTTTATTTTCTAGTTAGTATTTTTTTTTTATTTAGCAGTAATTTGCAGCCTGGTGTGGTTTGGTATTATTAATAAAAAAAATATTAAACAGTAAAACCATTCTCCTCTTTGGTTAAGCCGATTTTCTTTGCTTATTTATGAACTGTCTGAATAGGCAAGCTTAATTGTTATTAAAAAACGGCAAATAAATTGAACTTTCCTCCCTCCTTTTTAAAGACTCAAGGCAAATACAAGGCATATACATATGTATGTATGTTCAATGATACTGTAATTTAAGTGATAGTTGTCAATGAATCAACCATCAAGTGATCTCTAGTATACCAAAAAGCTAACTAGACATTGTAATTTAAGTGATACTGGTCAATGAATCAACCAACAGGCGATCTCTAGTTTTATACAGATAAGCTAAGCATCATGAATACGGTTCGTGTGGTGAGATATGAGTTTAATCCTCTGTTGCGAGAGGTGATATTCCTTTAAAAGACTTAAAAGTAACGTATCTTCTTCAATACCCACTTTAATTATTTAATCCACACAAAAAGTTCAGTATCTTAACAGCACTCTATATCTTAATTTAACATTTCTTATTAACGTTCAGTATAGCTAGGTTACAATGAATCCCTAAGAAGTAGAATATAATCTTGTCATAGGTGATAGGAAAAAAAATTAATACATTTCTAATTTAAATATGAAAATAAGTTTTATTTGTACGATTGCCAATATTAAAAGAGCTTCGGCATATACTGTATGTTAAAGCCATTTCTTAAATATAATATTCAAATCGTATAAAATGAACTTTGATGTAACTTTATATTATAATGGGCGTCTGCCCTTCTGTCACCTTTAAACACTTATAAGACCATACCATATACCTTTGAAGAAAATATGTATAGAGATGAAAATTTAATTATTATTTAGTAAAGCAGTGTAATGCAATGGTTTCTACCAACATATTGCTCATTTAACGCATCCTTTAAAATAACTTGTAACACTATAAAATATGTTGTTAATATTAGAATGTTCTTAGATATTACAGATTTGTAGCATAACGATTTCAATCAATTGTATGGCAATATTTAAATTAAAGATATAAAATTTCTATATTTATAACCAATTACATAAAATATGTATAAAACCGTAGTAATATTATAAGGAAATGAAATATATGTACATTTCCTCTTACCTTCGGACAGGTACAAGCGATCAGGTTCGGGAGGCTGGTCGCAAGGACGGTGCCGCAGCGTGACGTGGAGAGAAGGACCCCGCGGAGGTACTTCAGGAGGTGCTGGCTCTGGGGGAGATTCACATTCACGTTCACTTGTTTGATCGGTGTTATTTGACGGGCCTGTGTAAGTCAAAAGTTATATGGTAAGAATTTGTACAAAAATATGATATGAAAATATATATGTAATTCTAATAATTCACTTTAAAAAAGAAGATAACCGCCAACAATGCAATTCAATGCAATTCCTTCAGTCTTAAAAACGTGCAATTTTAAAATTTATTCTTAATTTCCCCGGAATCCATGATAATCAAATACTGTTTTGGTTACAATTGTGTGTATTATTGGAAGTACAAAGCCGTGAGGATTCAAATTCCGTTCAATGTTCAAATATTAATTTAAAATTTCTCAATAACTTTTTAAAGTAATAATACTTTAATGACTTCCGGGATATTCATTACCATATTATTCGCTTTTATTCATCAATATTCACACTGAATCAATTTCAGTTTCATTATTTAATGCGATTGTTACAACAGTATACTCAACGCATCAATCGCGTAGCGTAGATGAATACAATACCGTGGGCTTCTCTATACCTATATATGTATGCGAAAGCCGCGTGCGTCTCACTAACTATGCGCGGCATCCTTATCAAAGGCATGCACCCATATACGTATTACGCGTTCATAACATCTATTCTACAGTGTACATAACTACGATACCTAAATGGAATCTTGAACGGAATATGCGTAATTCCTCATTCATACCTTACATTCAGAATGGCAGCAGGATTAATAATATCCTTGCAACTATCATATAAACGTAACATTACATGCATTCTGATGGGGTGCATATTATTATACATGCAGCATACTCGTATGCTTTACTTTCAACTGTGTATTGCGCGTTCAGTTAGCGCTTTATTAGATTAAGTGACATAGAAGGTTATCCGTATCAAACGATGGAGAGTTAGTTAGTTAGTTAATTGGTTCCCTTAGATATCTTAGGTGGATATAATTACACTTAGTCACAAAACTTTAATTAATACGAGATCATCTAAAAATATCTAAAGAAATATTTACTAATTGCATTGACACACTATGGAATTGTAGTACAATTATCGACTATGTACTTACTAAATTATAAAAAAAACTATAATTCGTACAAACGAACTAAAAAAATTATAAAAATTAAATACTAGTTTACTTGTAATAAAACAGATTCACTTTTTAGTTTGAGTTTCCTGTCATTTCCTTATATATAATTTTTCACAGTAAACCAATATCCTATAGAACGACAAAAAATGGGATACAAAGTTATCCAAAGGAGCTCTTTGACAGGTAAGGGTTCCTATAAGAACAGTGATTGGGATAATCTATTTGGGAACTTGAGCAAATACTGCAGACATATTTAGTAGTCAAACGATCGGTTTCCCTAAACGACTTTACGTTTACCCTTCATCAGGATTTTCATATAAAACAAGAATAGCGATATAAGATCAAGAACAACTTAGCGATAGTCCGGTAATTCTAAAACAAAAGCATTTAACTTCTAACTATTATAATATAATAGTTAGAAAAATATTGCATTATAAATATAAATGAAAAAAAAAAAAACTTCTGTTATAAAATAGAATCTAACAAAATTTGTCGGAAACTTTCGTCGGAAACAGAAACTCGACAATATGAACGTTCAAGCAAAATCTGTCAATACTTTAAAATAAAACCAATAAATTATTATTATATTATTAGCAATTAGTTTTCCGTAAGTATTCAACGAGTAATATGCTAAAGCTAGCCCCTAAAATACGATCAGATATACCTTCTAAAACTACAAAAAGTCTTATTAATCGCTAAGTTATTGGTATAACGTGTACCGTTACTTGTACAACTTACTGAAATTGATTGACTGCACGCATGGCACAGTGGTTTAAATGGTCACCTCGCTACTATGCTGCTGAGCCGAATGTGCTGGGTTCGATCCCACTTGGGACAACACTTTATGTAATCGTCAAATTGTTGTTCTGAGTTTAGGTTTTCCTTGTGTACGTTATTTGATTGTTGGTAAAGTCCCTCGCGATAAACTAATTAATCCTAGTGCGTGAGATGTCTTTTTATAAAAAAATCGTTTTCAAAAGAAAGGTAGCTAAGTATTATACATATATGTATATATATCTTATGATTTTGCTTCACGATTAAACAAAATAATTGTAACAGTAATAAACTCGAATATAACGAAATTCATGAATTAGGAGTATAATTAAAACTAATGATGATTAGGCTAAAATGGTTTTAATTTAATGCATAAGAAAATAATGTTAACTATAACTAATTTTATAATGTTTATCAATAATATGCTATTTGAAATATGATGCTCTTCACCCGGTGATAGTAAGTTCTTTTCCTGAAAGGGGACGGTACGACGGAACGGGGGTGGATAGTAAGTGACAACCGCCGGCGATGGACAACTACAACTCAATAGTCGTAAGTCTACTGTCCACCTTTGAGAATGATCAGGGAGGGGAGGAGAAATAGGAGAGGGGGAGATGGGCCTCGGGTAGCCTCATTCACTCCCTAATACAATGCAAGCATTCTTTGTCTACCGGTTTTCTGTCAGGCCGTGCAATTACTGCGGTCAAGCTGGCGCATTCGTGCCTAAACATGGCTCTTCCATAGTAAAATTACTGTACGGTACATGGGCACGGTAAAGTTTATTGATACCAAGCGATTTGACCTTAAAATTTATCCTTCTGAAAACTTCGGAAAGCGTTTCAAATACTTAGATATGAGAAACGTTTCGGCCACATGATCATTTTATTCTTAATTAGGCTAATAGTAACATGGTTAATATATTAACATAAGTTTCTAATTGTGGTGAAGTATGTAAATTTAAAAAATCAACAAAATAATTTTTACCATTGTTTAGGCAGAGGCGGCCGTTGCGTGTGTTGTTCTCGTGAGGAAAATCCTCGCGACGCGGTCGGCGTGACAGCGTTCCACCCGTTTCAGCATTGAATATTTCTTCTCCTGCAACAAAATTCTTAAATTCAATATTTTTTAAACAATTAGATGGTTGAACATAAGATACAACAACGCTTGAGTGTAGCTAGTGGCAGATGTAGTGATTAAAGTAGATTTTTACCCCTAATGGCGATAGTTAACCTGGGTAGGTGTAAAAGATACAAGTAAAATTACTAAAATTTAGACTATTCAAATGATACATAGCTACCAAACACGTCGAAATCCATCAAACTATCTAGGCTTAAGGGCGTGATAAAGAAACATTATACATACATATATACACTCGAAAAACACAACATTTTTTTTAGCGCAAAGTGTAAGACGTAATATTAAAGTGATGATAAGGCTGATGATCATATTTCAACATTAGAAAATGATATTTTAGGCACTTTATTGGTATTATTTTCATTTCTGTTTTTATTTTATAAAAATAATACTAGTAACGTGGGTCACACATTACTAGTATTCTGGTACGCCAAGCTAAGTTAAATGTTGATATTAGGGCCACATAGCTTAGCTTGGCGTTGTTGGTTGTTGGTTCACAATGGCAGTGCACTGGGTGGTTTTCGTACTCGCAACCACTTGATCGCCGACGACCTTAGCCATTACGCTACAGCCGCTTTTTAAATGTGACAAGTAGTAATGTATGAGTATCTGCATTTTAAGCTTATTTGAAGGTTTGAAGGTTATATCGGTTCGGGAATACAGCAGGCGACAAATTGTTTTACAGGCTGGCTGTGCGAGTTAAAAAGTTTACATATAATTAAACGTAGAAATGCTTTACTAAAGTTTTTTTTTTTTTTACTTTGTTAATAGATGTCGTAGTTCAACATTGAACGTATCTTCAAAAAAGTATTTTTCAAATAATTCCAACCCTTCAGTAATTAAAAGAATTAGCTAATGAGGGACTTAACTTAGTGTTTACACTTACTTAACTTGAAAAAAATCAAGTTTAATCTGTTACAAAATAATAGAGTTTAATTTTTTTAATCATCGCTATATACTTTATAAACATAGTAGGTAACCTTCAATATGCCTTCCCAATTAGTTTCCGCAATACTTTCAATCGTAAAAACATGCAATTTAAAAACATTTCGTTCGTTTCCTTAGTATACCATGATCAAATCCTGATTTGGTTACAATGGGACCACCGCAGGAGGAACTCTTTAAAATACAAAAATATTGGAAATCGGTTGATAATTAGTGGCGAAATCGCTTAACAAATATAACAAAAAAAATACAGTAGATCATAGAACCTCCTCCTTTTAAAAAGTAATTTACAAAGAGAACCAAGTCGAAGACAGACAGCAGCAATTAGTTAAAAAATACACCACAGTTCCACTTTGAACACTTTGTGTTCATGTCATAGGCATACGCTTGAAAGTCTCAAAAACTACTAGGTACACGCCATGTACGCTATGTTCGAACTCTTAAGTATTTGAGTGTTTAAATGAGAAAACACAAATATTTCGACAGCCAGTCCACCCTAGTATTAGAAAGACCCGGAGGTAGATGAAACCTGAACAACTGTTAAGGTTTAATCCACCACCAACTAGATGCTTGCCTAGGGAACTCCCGAGACAAGCATCTCGTTGACGACCGTCTATCGGGGTTATCAAACTCAAAATCAAAACCAATCATAGGTAAATATTTATGAATTGTCAAGAAAAGAAGTCAGTCAGATTAAGTCAGTCTATAGAGAAGAACAGGCAAAAAGCTCCAAGGATTTTATCACGAAATAATGACTCTGTCGGAGGAGGGTGGCGGGACCGATTAAGACTCATGTATTGTTATTTCAACAAACCTTTAGAATTCCTATTCCTCCTGTAGAATCTACGGTTGGTGCTGTCGTGTGGGAACGGTGAAGCCTGGCGCTGCGGGCTGCTGGCATATCGTGGCAACTCCTCACCGCACTCAGACCCGTAGATACGTCGTTGTTCGTCTGTAGCAAATAATTCAAATGTCTAATTATATTTTGTACGTTATTTGACATTAATAAGCCTTGCTACTTAATGAACAGAGAACCATGTAGCGTATTTGTTTTGCCTAACATTTTCTACCTTACCTTAAATAGGACAAAATAAAATAGTCATAATAAGATTATTTTTTAAAGTATTAAAGCATATATTTATATATATAGCTGACTATGTATGCGATTAGTTAGGGGACGATTTGCTGATGGCGTACTATCAAATAGGTTTGTACGAGTATATCACTTTACTCTTCCTGTTTCTATTAACAAAAATGAAGACAGAGTGCATTATTTTTTTTAACTACCCAAATAAAATTTGCAACTTACAGAGGCGTCTCTGAGCTCATATCAATAAACAGTTTTGTACTTTATAATTGTCAAGAATTTGTTCCGATTTATATATCAAGCATAATAAGAATTAAAATTCTCATTTTGAAGTAATATTTTTTAGCAATATAATAATTATTTAAATCCAAGCAAGTTTCAGAATATTAAAAATATTTGGTTGTTACCAGACTACAAATCTACCGCGCAGGCTGTAAGATGCAGTATGAGAATAACAGCGGTTTGAGAAAACCGCGATATACTTTTTGACGCTGTATTTAAGGACAAGGGACCTGCCTTTATTCTTTAGTAGCATCGCAACATACATAATTTTATTTAAAGTTAAACTATAGCGTTTTAATATCAAGAATGGAAACTTAATATCAAACTGTCATGCGCATAGGTCTTTTTTTATACGTGGGGATATCCTCAAGGACTGTCCTCCGCCGGGGTCACCAGCGGAGGGGTGTGCTGGACTTGACCGGCTAAAACTACATGGCACCGCACATGGGCCCAGCCCATAGATTGATTGCTAAGAGCAACATTTTCAGAGGCTCACGTTAGGTAGCTGGATAAAGGGTCAGATGCAAAAGGCAGTCCTTCTTGATACGGCACGTATTGTGAAGAGGTTCCCATCACTGGAGACCTAACCAATGTAAATGTATTTCCAATAATGAAGATACAGGGATACTATTCACTAAAGATCGCACGTCAACATCACTGTGTAATAGATAAACAAGTTTGTAGACACTGGCGCTCATACGAATTAACTTGTGTTATGAGTCTGGTACTCACTCTCACTCATTCATTTATGATATTTAAAATTATACAATTAGGAAAACAGTTCTAAATGTAAATAATTACAAAGATGTGAAATTTAAAAAATGTTATATAAGACTAACCACTAACACAGTTTGTAATTAATATATAAGGAAGATAATTAACATGCAATGCGTGCAGCAGTGCATGCGTGTTTGTGTGTGTGTGTGTGTGTGTGTGTGTGTGTGTGTATGTGTGTGTGTGTGTGTGTGTGTGTGTGTGTGTGTGTGTGTGTGTAATGTGAGAGTTATGTTCTGTGTAGAAAAAGATAAGAGTCGAAGGTTATGATGACATGTTTATAAAGATTTGTGTTTGATCGCAATTTAGTTCAATTTTCTAGGATGTGGCCCTTTTTTGCACTTATATTTGTTTGGTAAGTAGATATTGCATTGTTTGTTCACTTTGTTATATAAGTAGCTTCTGATTACATAAAAATGACGATGTGCGGCAGCGGTTCGGTGAAGAACTGGTGGACACACTATAAAAAAAAATACTATTGATTGTTTTGTAACATCTATTTACATCATTAAATTTAAGGCACTTTTATCAGTATGTATTTTCACAGTATTAGCTAGTAATTTATAGAGTAATTATTTGAGCAGCCACCGCGGCGTGTACTTTGTTTGGCGAAGTACTAGAAAGGTTTGCGTAGCCCGCGGGCCGACTCACGCTCAGCCCCGCTTACGCCTCAAGCAAGTACACATTTTGTTTGTTATTGTTTAGAACTACCTACCCAAACAAACCGCCTCATAAATTCTAAACTTTCCGGGCTCAACTTTTATACTGACCTATTTGTATAAAGTGTTGAAAATTATTACTTAGTCGTACCATAACTGAGCACGGCTGATGTTCGAAAACTTTTTATGTAAAAATATGGTGTTTATGTTGTACACGTGATAATTTAAGTATTGTTAACTTGAAAAGTTTGTTTTAGAACATATGGGAAATGTTTTTGTTATTCTCTTTTAAATGTTTTTAAATATTCATTTCAAGATATTTAACTTACAACTTAGGTATAATACTGACAAACTGTTGTTATACTATTTAAATTCAAGGACCTGATAGAATAGTCACAAGTCTGTCTATTACAAGGGACCCGTTTATAGTTACACATGTTGATGATGTATGATATTTGGCAAAGGAGCAGACGAGTCACCTCATGGTAAATTACTACTGACGCCTATGAACAACTGCAACTCAGTACTAGTACCAGTATCGCAAATGCACTGTGCACCTTTGAGGTTTGCGGAAAGGGAGGAGGGGAAAGTGGGGAAAGGAAATCTACAAGAGGTCAATGCGCGATACTGCCTGCACTATTTAGTCTAACTATAACTATTTTAAAATTTAATACCTACGTTTCCAATGTATTGACCACTATAACTTGAACTTGAATTGTATATACATCCGTACATAGCAGATGAAGACGTATAAATGGACATCTTTGAATTTTGGGTAATGTTTTAACAAAACTGAAATAGAAAACGTTATCTATGTTAATGTTGAACAAAAGAAAATAAATTGTGGGATAAATATAGGAGAAAATACTTCTAAGCTTCGTCTTGCCTATACATATATATTTCAATTTATCTGCATCTGCAGTAAAATATTAAAAGTGTTTAATGTTTAGCTTACCCTTACTAGCCTTAATACAAAACTTACATGAAAGTCTAATGACAACTAAAGTTACTTTCAAAGTAACGTTGCAACTACACGACGCCTATGTTGTTACAAATTTGTATAAAAAGAAAGTTCAGTACCGAAATAAAATGAATTAAAAATACTCTTTCAGATTGGTAAGTTTCACCATACTTTGGAGATTTGTTGGCAACGTTAACGCAGCTCTCAGTAACGAAACGTGAATAAATTGAAAATAAGCAGAGAGACGCAGTCATTTGTAACTTCAGGGAAAGCATTTTAATATTTTTCGAAAGTTTTCGATAAAAAGATGTTAAGAACCAGTCTGACGTAGTCATAAAAAGTACAATAAGTAAAAGTTCCCAATCTTGTACCGGTGAATAATTTAATGAAGGACGCTCACTGGCACGAGTATAATTTTGATATGATCCTTTGTTTATACCCCAGACAAAACAAATTTCAACAATTCTAAATTCCTAACTGAAATAATATTAAAGGGTTTGTATGTAACTGTGATAAAAGTTAAGTCGGCGGTCTGGTAGATAGCCAAAGGCTGTCTAAAACTAAACACCTTGTTTTAGTTTACTCAACGATTCTACAAACTCAATTAGCATTACAACCTCTGAAAGGCGACTCACTTTAGGTGAAATGGCATTATGTAACAAATAAACGTTGCCTTGCGACAAACCTTACATGAGTGTAATTACATTCCCTTGCTACTAACATTTGTGTATTTTAAGATATTGATCAAAGCAAACATTTTAAACGGTAGGAAGAAAGCAAACTTAATTTACGTTTCTGATATAAAGGCAATTAAAGGAAATGCATTAGTTAGGTATTTAACGAGACGAATACAGCTATGTAACAATTATTGCGTAGGCTACTGCTGCAGCCCTGCTCTTTGTGTTTTTTTTGCAGATTTTTGGTTAACACAATAATAGTGATAATAACGATCACCTTAAGTAACGCTGTCAGTTGCAATTTACTGGGGGCAAATAGTTTCAAATCATCCATATATAGAAAGTGAGATATAACTTGATCATCTTTCCGCAACTTAAAGCGTAGCCCTGAACCCTCTAACAGAGTGCTGAGAGGATTTAAAGCTAGACAGAACCACAAGGGACTCAGACTATCCCCTTGAAATATGCCTTGCTCGATCTCTAATGGTACATCGTTAGCTATAATCTGCCGACATCCTGGATAACGAAGAACCGTTCTCCATTGGCCCATACATGACTTCAAGAAAGTGCATAGAGTTGTATCAATTTTATACAAGTCCAGCACCCTCAAAAGCCATGTATGTGGAACCGAGTCATAGGCCTTCTTGTAATCTATCCAACATGTCTCCAGATTCTTGCGATTACGACGTACTTGTTGGCTAATGGCCATATCCATGATAAGGAGCTCTTTGGTGCCACGAGTCGCACTCCTATATCTATTCTGAAAAACCGAAATGATAGAATTTTTATTTAAATGAGATGTAATTTTTACTCTCAGAATAGATGTAAGAACCTATTCTCTGAGGTTGTATATCTCGCGATTCTGTAGGGTCTTAATGTTTAAAAGACCACGACCTCCAAACTTTCGCGGGATATACAATCTCATTACCGATGACAGCGGATGGTGCATTCGAAATGCAGTCATCAGGGTACGAACTCTCCTATCAATAGCATCTATCGGTATGATAATAAAAATTTTATGATGATGAAATTTACAAATTATACACATACTAACTTCTACGTACCTACTACCTTTATCTGTGCCAAATTTCATCAGGTTCCATACAAACTTTCATATTGATATGATATAACATTTAACAATATAAATGAATAAAAGAGAAAGGAGCGATCAAATACAAATTATTATACGGGCTCACAGAGGTAAACCTATTGTCATGTTTAATACCAATGCCTAATTTTTCAAATGGTATTTGAAAGTCGAAAATTAAAATACCTACGGGTAAAATGTCAGTGCTCAAAAAATCAAAAACTTAAACATCGAACGATCATAAAACCGAAAATTAAAATACCCTAAGTTTATATTGTTCAGATAACCTGCGTCTGATATATCTCAAATCAAATTTTCTAAAAAAGTGACATCAAAGGACCTAAATATCGAAGGACATAGTATCCAGTGTCCTAAATATCGATATTAATTTATTATATATAAGTCATTTAATGGACCTCCCTTGTATCGTAGAAAACCTTTAAATACAATTTGAGTAAATGAGGTATTTCTATTGCTGAACGTCGGGCACTCTTTTTTAGTCGGTCAAGACTGCGTTCCAGATACGATACTCGCTTCTTTTACTTACAATTCCCTTGTTCTAAGTGGGTGATTTTTATAAGTAGATCTTCGTGCTTGTTGGATAAAGTTTTCTGTGAGTCTGTATTGCCTGGTTGTTGCCCATAATAAAATAATGAATTTTTATTTCAGTGGAATAGATCGGTTGAGACTTAAGCTCGTCAAAAGTGATTTTTTACATTAAAATAGTTATCCGGATCCGAGGAATTATAGGTATTAAGGGCCCAGTTCGATTGGTAAAGCAATAAATACATTATCTGGAGGATTAAGCTGAAGCACTGTATTCGATGGTGAACGTTGCACATACATCGCAACCTCGATATGTTATAGGTTTTTGACACACGAATCGAACGCAAAAATCAATCTATGCTTCTCATTTACACCTTACCCATATATTGAAACAGCAGAGCATTAAAGTATAAAGTATCAATATTAAAACACCGCTGGTCGATGTTTCTCCGGAGCTCACCCTAAGCTTTAGCTAAATGCTTTCCATCTAATGTAACTTGAACTTTAACTTTTATTTTCTAAAAGTATGTACGTGTGTCTTTATTCGTGTTTAACGATCAATATGAATAAGTTTTGCGTGGAAATGAGTAGTTGCAGTATTCGTTGAAAAATTCTTGGCCGGATGATGAGTGATCGACCATTCTTGTCGACTTATTTGCTCCTAGTATACTGCAATAATATTATTCATATATTTATTTTCATTATAATATCATATATATATATATTACATATACAGCCACTAAACATCTTAATTTCAGAGAGATCCAGCAGGAAGCCGGGAAATGCTAAGCAGTTGTAAATAAGCTCTATTACTGGATGAATATATACTTTAAACTTTTAGTACGTTAATATAGAATTGTTGAATGATACGGTATATAATACCTACATACAGAATCTTACAGCGTTATCTCTTTAGGGTAGGCAGCAAACAACAACCCGCCACTAGTGTCTCTCCTTACATATTTCACAAGCTTCCTCGTTTGCCCATTGCCACTTATTACTTATTCCTAGAGCTGAAACCATGAATTGGTAAACGTAAGGTAGACGGATGACAAAAAAAGTGACTGAGATGGACTGGACACGGAAGGCGAAGGTCCGGGTGTATTTTTTTCCTCGTGCCCAAACCACTCCATCACACCTATTTTCGTCACGACGTCTTCTTTCAAGCCATAATTCTCCCAAATATCTACATTCTTCCTCCTATCAACCGGTCTTGCTTTGCACATTCTTCGCAATGATCTCATCTCAGCAGCATGCTTTGCACCATTATCTTTAAGTCCTCGGCTGATGAAGCAAATAGATCAGCAGCATATACGTGCTATTTTGTATGCAACCCTACTATACCTACCATATTCAGTCCAAATTCAGTTTATTTAATCTCACTCAGTATAACCACCCATGAATAGGTTTCACAACCAAGAGGAAGCTACACATCCGTGTCTGACTCTTTTTGAGATATCAAACCAGTCTCTGTAGGTACCATTCATTCGAAGACATTTCGTGCAATCATATATAAAGACTACAAAGTTCGTATTAAATTATTGTTCACCCCAAACACGGAAAAGTCTTACTATAACTCATTCCTGTTCACAATATAATATTTTTTTTTAGATCTACAAAATACCTTCTTGTTTTTTGCACAGAAACTTTTCGGCTACGCAGCGCACATCCATTCGTAGCAGTACATTCCATTCGCTTTGAAAACACATATGTACATCCCGTCACAACAACTGTACATCCCAAATTTATACACAGTAACCACAGTATCATACAAAATCTTAGGATACAGTCTCCTAACAACACTTACAAGACTACTACTTGGCTAACCTTTCAAGTAAGCGGTACAATAACTTCGACCATTTTTTCGTATCATATATCGCATGAATATTTAATTATTTTATTCAAATAAACATTTTATACCTTACTACGAAGTATATAAGGCACAATATTGAACAGCATTTAATCCAGTCCACCGAGAGGATGCTTTCCTTTGGTAAACAACTCAAGATTGAATATGAAAATTTAATCGACTAATTTAATCGTAGAGAGATTCCATGTGCCTGTCGTCGGGTGTGCTACCAAGGTTCTTCAGTAGGATGATATTGAAATAGTAAATATGAATTTCTAATAAAATTAATACCTTTTAACTGGAAACATATGTTATTGATTGTTAAATAAATTACATATCATTTAATATGAGAAGAAGTACGCGCATGTCAATGACATTATGATTACAAATCGATATATTTATAACTTATGTGTAATATCACCATATTGATAAATTGTATGTAAGATTTTTAAATATTGTCTATAAGCTGGAATCATGGAACTTTTTAATGCGTTGTTTTGGAGCAGGATAAATCTTTCTTCCCCTTGCCACGCCTAAGAGCGTCTGTTCAAGTCAGGATTGAACAATGTCCACAATAGAAGCAAATGAATTCAAGTAAAAAAAAAAATACATCTAATATTGTAAATATTAGATCGTAGTAGTCATCTAATATTGTAAATATTAGATGTATGATAATACGTGTGAAGATACGAGAATATGTGTGATGTGTGATAATAACATTTAATAACGTCATCTTGTTTGAAATCGGCTAATAAAAGCAAGTCTCTATCAATACATCCTATATTCGGAGTATACTAACTATTCCGGCTGCAATGGAGCATTCATTTGCAAAACGCCAAACTTTGACAAGTTGTGATGCATTTCAATACTGAGCTGCCAGTAAGGTGCACCAGCGCGCTTCAGACGTCAACATCAGAGGAATTCTCATTTTTCAAATTTCTTTAGGGTTGAACTTACATACTTAATCCATTGTAGGGTTTGTCAATATAATGGAGGTATTGGTTATTGAAGTCTTAGTGATTTTATTAAATAAATTGTAGTCATTTACCTCTTTTATATACCTCACAGTATTCAAAAATATCAAATAATACGTCAAGTAGATTTCGTATACATAGGTACATGATATATTCTTATACGCTCTGATAAATATCCTATTGGGAGGTATGTCGTACATATACATATTATATATAGACATTCTAGTGGCCTCTCTTGATGTTAGTGGTTGTTCAAGTTCATGAAGCTATTTTTCCAGAGAACTACAATCCATGTTCTATAAAAAGTAGAGTAAATAGGTTTCTTTGTGATAGGCGTGTACCAAAAACCCTTAAAAAAATTGAAGGGTTGCATTAATATTTTTTTTTTATGCGATAGGGGGCAAATGAGCAGACGGGTCACCTGATGGTAAGTGACTACCGCCCCCCATGGACACCCGCAACTAAAGAGTCACAAGTGCGTTGCGGGCCTTTTAGCTAGAAGTACGCTCTTTTCTTGAAGGCTTGAAGGTCGTATCGGTTCGGAAATACGGCAGGTTCCATAAGCGGGTTGTGCAAGGCAAAAAGCTTCATGAGAAGCGCACAGTGGTGGAGTGCCAATCGTCCAGATGATGGGGATGGATATTTTGTCGCGTAGGACGATGGCGGAAACCAGCAGCCGGTATAAGTCCGAACAATTCCTCTGAACACTCCCCATGATACAAGCGATAGAGGATGCAGAGTGAAGCTACATCTCTATGCAACGTCAAGCTGATCAGAAATATCTTGGCAGTCGATGATGCGAGTCGCTTGATATATCGACGCCAAGGATACTGGCCGATACTGGCTGATGCAGTTAGGGAAGTGCTCTCAAATTGAGGAGAGGTGATACGACCAATGGCATGTTTTTAGCGGTGAACGCGCAAACCTGTGTCTTCGTGGGCTTTCGATGACGTTTACCCGAGAAATGTTAGCACGGCCGGTGTAAAGGGCATCACTCGTGCTATCGTCTGCATAGCAATGGATAATGCTAATCTGCAGCATGTCATTGATATGCAGAAGAAACAGCGTGGGTGATAGACACAACCTTGTGAGACACCAGAATTAACAGACTTGGAGTCGGAGCATGCACCGTCAACAACGACCTTGATGCTTCTGTCTGTAAGAAAACTGGTGAGCCAATTGCACAGTTTCTCGGGAAGCCCATAGGAAGGAAGCTTCGCAAGGAGCGCTTTGTGCCAGACCCGATCGAAGGCCTTCGCCACGTCCAAACTAACGGCCAACGCTTCCCCTTGGTCTCGATCGCCTGTGCCCACCGGTGAGTCAAGTAAACAAGAAGATCACCAGCTAAACGACCCCGACGGAAGCCGTATTGTCGATCATTGAGGAGCTGGTGGTCTTCTAAGTACCGGAGGAGCTGGCAGTTAATAATGTATTACATTATCTTGGAGAACAAGGAGGTGATGGCTATGGGTCTGTAGTTGGACGGATCCGAGCGATCTCCTATTTTAGGGATTGGGTGCACTAGAGCTGTCTTCCATAAGTTCGGGACTATGCCAAGAGAGTAGGAAAGCCGATAAAGGCGCGTTAAAACCGGTGCCAACTCTGTAGCACACGTCTTCAGCACGATAAGAGAGATTCTATCGGGCCCACTCGACTTAAGAACGTCGAGGAAAAGAAGCGCTTTAAGCACTGCCCTTTGTGTAATCCGGACCTCCGGCATGCGGCTCTCGCACTGCGGTATGGTCGGCGGTGCGTTTCCCCCGTCGTCCAGGGTCGAGTTGGACGCAAAGAGTTTGCCCACAAGATCGGCTTTTTCTTTAGCGTCGTGGGCCAACGAATTATCTCCTATGGGCAGAGGTGGAAGGGATGGCGTACAAAAGTTCCGCTGGACAGCTTTGGCAAGAGACCAGAATGCACGAGTTCCGGAAGGGAGACTCACTAGTCTCTCGCCATTTCTGCCGATGTGAGCCGACTTCGCCCCAGTAATTACTCTTTTGAGGGACCTGGAGGCAAAGTTAAATTGCTTCTTTAATGTGCTGGTCTTTATATCCCGTGCTGTGGCTGCATTAGCCCATGCTTGGTAACATTCCTGCTTTCGGCGGGACGCTGCTTTGCAGGTTCGACCAAACCAGGGCTGGGACTTGCCACCTGTGGGAATCAGGGAGAATGGAATAAAAAGTTCCATACCCTGAAGCACAACATCCGCGACAGAGTCGGCAACGACATTGGGAACATCCGGCGAGAAGCAAACCTGCCTCCATGGGTAGGAATTCAAGATTGCCAAGGCGGCGAGAAGTGATATCATCTCTAACGTACACGCATACACCAGCCTTAGAAACAAAGGAGTGTTCCAGTCCGTACCCAGGGTAGCAGAGGTAGGATGTGTCCGCTGGAGACGATATCTGCGTCTCGGTTAAAAAGAGCAAGGCCGGCTTTGCTGTCTCAAGGTGGTGGTGAACAGTGTCGAGGTTAAAATCTAAGCCCCTGATGTTACAAAAATCCACGGTAAACGTGACAGGGGGTGCCATGGTATGCCTTCTCTTGCCCCGAGCAGATTTTGAGAGCGTAGTTGAGCCCCCCCCCCAGAGTACGAGGGGCAGCCTATGCGTCCACGCTCAGGTATAATCCGTACTGAGGGTGGACGTCCAGGGGGGGATTCTCCAACGCTAGCACTGGTACCCACCTGGGGTATCCTTTTTGTTAACAGCGCTATCATTAGAGGGGGGGGGGGGATTTTGGGCCTCCGGAGACCTCACTTATTTCGGGGAAATGCAACGCAAGCGTTACTTCACAACCGGTTTTCTGTGAGGCCGTGGTATCACACCGGTCGAGCCGGCCCATTCGTGCTTAAGCATGGCTCTACCACGTTTGTAAGTGGTATTAATAACAGTAAATGTTTTAAACAAAGAAATTCCTACCCCTGTTTGTAGCTACTGGTACATAATAGAATACATAGGTATCCAATAGCTCCGAAGAAAGGTCAGATAAATAGAGTATGGCGTGAGCTGCATTAATAAATGGTGATTCGGAGGCTATGAAAGTATAATAATATTTGAAAAAAGTTTGCTGAGAATAGTCTTCTTTGGGGAAAAATAATAGATTCCTTTACTCCTGCTATGAAAATGACCTGAATTAAATTTTCACATTCAATCGTCGGCTGTTTGCCCCTGAGAGCGATCGCAGCCCGCCGCCGCATTGCCGCTGAACCCCGCATGCCTCCACTCCGCTGAACCGTCTGTCGTTTCTCATCATACGTATTTGTTTTTACATCATGGTCAAATAGAAAATATTCTGCTTCTAAATACGCATACACTTAAGTTACAAAAAACAATCATTTAAAAAATATTTAACATAAACAAGTCCCTGAGATAAACCCATCATTGTCACAGTGGTGGATGTGAATCTTTTTCGTTTGTAGATTTACACTTACATATATTTGTCTAAAAGGATTTCCACTTGCATTTTCGACCTGTTTTATATATTTGCACGTATGTTTTCATATGCAGAGTTTTACTTTTGCAGACCCTTTTAATAAAGTAGCTTATCTTCGCAAGCAATTGTACTTTTTGTGTATAAACAAATTATTTTATGAACGCAAAGAGATTAGACCTGAGTTAATCGTCGCTGGTAACTTGGCTGAAATAAAAATTCCTCTAAGTTTATGTAAACTGACGCCAGATTTACAAACTTCAGCACTTTAGACGCTGAGCTGTAAATCTGTCTCTCAGTTAACATTCTGTCTACTCCGGTATAAGGTACCGACAATTTGTTTCTGACAATAAGTCATTTAGTACTACTATCACATTGAAAGCAGCAATTTTTTATGAGAGCGGCTGGTACATATGGTCTCGTGCAATATATCAAGGTTATTGAAAGCGTAAAGGTTTTAGATTGACGTCTGTTTATTTCTCACTTTTGTGGTATTTAAAATACTTACTTTGTTATATAACTAGCTAAACTAACTACAATACTTTGCACAGGAATGGCTATTCAATCGAAATAAATTTAAATTTGAAAAAAATTGCTATTTGAGGCCGTTATGAAGTGAAGTATTTTGTTGATGCATTCGGGTGCTGTAAATACGATCTGGTAGAAACTTCTCCCCTGTCTGGTGGAACTGTCAAATCTTATATTCAAAGAAAAAGGAGGGTAGGTGTTGAAAATTATAGACGTGTCGTAAATCTCGAAACTTTATTTAAATTATCTTTAATATACATTTTGCCTAAATTAACATCGTAGGACAAATAAATACAGTTTAAGTGCTGTTATTTACAGTTGGTAAACACTTGATGTGATAATAAGCCACTGAGTCCTCACCACCTACCAGTGGTGCATCGCTTCACAGAGATTAACAGTTTTATTTACCTTTCTCTTACAAAAATCGAGGATGTCACAAATTAGTGAAATATTATCGGCGCAGAGGGCACTAGAGGAAACATTCACAAGAAAGATGTGTGATCTTGAAGCTCAAATCCAGTGTGCTGGTCCTGCCAAGGATACTGTGGCCAAGGTTGCGGAGGAGTTCCGGACTTTTCGGGAGTTAGTCTTCTCCATGTTGGGCTTGCTCCGAAAACAAATCTGCGAGTGCTTCAGACAGGTTGACGTCATCGAAACTAGGCAGCGGCGAAAGTCACTGATCTTCCTGGGTGTCGAGGAAACCGAAAAAGAGGACTGCAAGGGAGTCGCACTTCGGGTCATCAACGGCAGGTTGCGCCTCAAGGATATACCTGCATCTTCAATTAAGGCCTGCCATCGACTTGGAGTACAGAACAAAGAGCGACAGCGGCCCATACTTGTCAAGTTCGCTTCTGTGGATGACCGGTCGTCAGTGTGGAGGGCCAAGTCAGGCCTTAAAGGTACCCCAATAACAATCAAAGAGTTTCTGACAAAAACCAGGCAAGCTGTGTTCGCCAGGGCCAGGCTACATTTTGGTGTGTCTACTTGCTGGACACAAGATGGCAACATAGTGGTCAGGGTCCCTGGTGGAGTTCGGCACAAGATCACGACCATTGACGAGCTGAATCCACTTCTGTTAAAATATCCGAAGGCGCAATTGGCTTCCTCAAGGTCCGATGATCGGTCTGCAAGGGATGGGGGTTCTAGTAGATAAATCCATATTATTTCTTATTCACATAATTGTCATAATACACATCTTAGTTTCATATACTATTATCTTCGTAAACGCCCTTTTCCTTTTTATGCACGCAGTCTTTTAATTTTATTTTTATTTCTGCAGATCTCATTGAATTGTTTAAGTGAATTGGTCTTTGTTGTTTTTCTGTCTGACGTTTGTATTGGAGTAGCATAGATTATAGATCAATTGATCAATTCATTCACTCATTACGGTCTATGCTGTTCGGATACACTGATTGTGATACAATGTGTATAATAGTCTGTTAGATACCTTAGAGCATATATATGCTCTAAGTTGGATACTGACATTTTCTTAATGTTTTTGTAAACTGTTTCTCTTTTTTTTTACATTTATGTTTTTTGGTTACAACTTTTATAGTGATGTAAGCTGGCGGGTGGTGCAGAGATACAAGAAGTGTACCATAATACCTGCACGTAATTTAACTTATATATTTTAGCTTTAATTTTATTTATTTTATTTTTAGTTGTATTGTAGTTATGTCCTCAGACAGTGAGAATTATGTTTCTGCCTGTGAGTCTGAAATCTCTGTTAGTGAAAAAAGCTTCTCTTCCGTAACAGATACTCTCGGTAGTGTTTTACGCAGCAAATTTATTAATAACAAAAATAGCCAGCTATTAAATGTGTGCCACCTTAATGCTCAAAGCATTCCCAGCCACTTTGCCGATTTGTATGAGGCGTTTTGTGATGCCAATATTCATGCCGTTCTGATCTCCGAGACTTGGCTCAAACCGCACCTTCTCTCCACTTCTTACTCCTTGCCAGGCTTTGTTCTTATCCGGAACGACCGAATGGGGCGGGGGGGAGGTGGCGTGGCTATTTACCTGCGCAGTGACTTTTCTTATAGAATTATTTCATCTTCTTCCTCTAATTATGACGCCTCAGCAGAATTTATATTCTTAGAGGTTTGTGTCAAAGGCGCCAAAGTCGTGCTTGGTGTTGTTTATTGTCCCCCTTCGATTGATTATTTCACTGATTTCGAAACAGTTCTTGAATCTCTGGGTACAGAGTACGTTCATCATGTCATCATGGGTGATTTCAATACAAATCTCCTAGCTCAGAACTCCAATCGTTCCTGTAAACTCCGACTCCTTCTTGAATCGGTCAGCTTTTATGTTCTGCCATTACATGCCACTCACCACAATAATATCGGCGAGGACACTTGGCTCGACCTAATCATCACTTCCAATCCTTCCCTTGTTTCCTCTCACGGTCAACTTGACGCTCCTGGATTCTCACATCATGACCTGATTTTCCTCTCCTACATCCTCAAACCCCCAAAACCCAAACCTAGAATTTTATACAGGCGTTGCTTTGGACAAATGAATATTGATAAATTAAGCGACGATGCGTCTAATATTGACTGGACATCTCTGATTGATGCCACCTCTGTCGACGACAAGGTACACGTTTTCAATGAAGTTGTAATTAAACTGTACGATACCCATGCACCGGTTAAAAAGGTTAAGCTCAAGCGACCACCGGCACCGTGGATGACGAATGGTATACAGTTGGCGATGAGACGCCGAAATAAGGCTTTTGGGACTTACAAGAGGGACCCTATCGACGTCCACTGGCAACTGTATAAGTCTGCGAGAAATCGGTGTAACCAAATGATAAGGAACGCTAAACGCCGCCATATTTTAGATAACATTTCCGCCTCTTCACCTGCTGACATCTGGAAGTTCCTCGGAACTCTTGGGATCGGCAGATCGCGACATGTAGACTTTCCAAAATCCATAAGTCTCGATTCCCTAAACCAACATTTTACTACTTCCTATACCTTAGACAGTCTATCTGAACATAATACCAGAAATTACATCAATAGTCTACCGCGTCCTGACTTAGACCCATTTAATTTCAGTTCGGTTGCAGAGGGCGAGATTAAGAAGATTATCCTGTCTATCAAATCCCAAGCGATTGGCTGTGATGGCATTGGTCGGAGAATGATCACAACATTGCTAGTCCACCTTCTTCCTGCTATATCCCACATTGTTAACTTCTCCCTTATGTCTGGCACATTCCCTTCTCTGTGGCGGAAAGCATATGTGCGTCCGTTACCTAAAATAACTAATCCCTCTCTTCCTACTCACTTTCGTCCAATCTCCATCCTTCCCTTCCTCTCCAAAGTGCTAGAAGCCTGTGTGCATAAACAGTTCTCACATTTTATTTACAGCAATAACTTACTCAGCCCTCTTCAGTCAGGTTTTCGACCAGGCCATAGCACAGTTTCCGCCCTTCTTAAAGTGACTGGCGATATTAAGTCGGGGATGGAGAACACTAAGGTTACTACCTTAGTACTAGTTGATTTTTCCAATGCCTTTAATACCGTCAGTCACGAACTTCTCCTTGCCGTCCTATCCCACTTCTCGGTCTCTCGGGAAGCACTGAACTGGTTTTCTTCCTATCTTCGGGATCGTCAGCAATCAGTCAGTATGGAGGATTCTTCCTCTAGCTGGTGTGGTCTTGTTGCTGGAGTCCCTCAAGGCGGTATTCTCTCACCACTCCTGTTTTCCATCTTCATTAACCTTATTACCTTAAGACTTCAGTGTTCCTATCATTTATACGCTGATGACTTGCAGCTATACTATCAAACAGAGTTGTGCAATGTATCGTCCGCGGTTTCGGCTGTAAATAATGACCTGGCAACTATTAAACACTGGTCCGACATGTTCGGTGTATCAGTAAATCCGAAGAAATGTCAGGCTATTATCATCGGGAGCAGCCGTAGAATGAGCCTGCTAGACCTAGCTTCAGTTCCACCACTTACCTACGATGGCATGGTTATTCCATATTCTGAAAGTGTGAAGGATCTCGGATTATACATTGACACAGCTCTCGGCTGGCGAAAACAAGTCGCATCCGTGTGCCAGAAAGTCACAGGGACGTTGCGGGCCCTTTACAGACTTAAAAACTTCCTTCCATTAAAAACTAAGGCAATGCTTGTTCAGACCCTAATATTTCCAATAATCGATTATGGTGACATGTGCTACTTTGACCTGAATGCAGATCTGCTCAATAAGCTTGACCGTCTTCTCAACAATTGCATTCGATTCGTCTTCAATTTACGTAAATATGATCACGTTTCTCATCATCGTGCCCATTTGAATTGGTTTCCAATTCGCATACGCAGACAGATACGAGCATTAAGTACCCTTTACTCTTTACTCTTTTCTCCAACTTCTCCTTCCTACTTAACTACTCAACTTCAGTATTTAGGTACAAACCACTCTAAAAACCTTAGGTCTTCAAACAATCGACTCCTTCTCTGTCCCACTCATCGCTCCGACTTTGTACATTCAACTTTTCTAATTCAGTCTGTCTTGCTATGGAACGCGCTCCCTCTCGGGATCAGGATGGCAAAAACTCGGCAGAGTTTTAAATATCAGTTGCGGAAACATTTCATAGACACATTTTCGGATCCACCACAATCTTAACCTCTCCCCTTCAAAATTTTATAGTATGTATTTATATTTATGTATATATGTAGGTATATATAAATATATATGTATTTGTGTTATATAGCAGTAGTTTAAAGTATATAGCAGTAGTGTAGTAGTATCAATATAGTATATTATACTCCGTATATATAAGCAATATTTAATAAATACATTCTTTTTAGCATATCATTTTGAATTTTCGTGCATCTACCATATTTAGCTCTGCATCGCCCTAAGGTTGACTGGCAGAGAATGCCAACGGCATTAAGTCCGCCTTTGCAACATCTGTGCATAAAGTTTAAATAAATAAAATAAAAAAAAAAAATATTCATATGTAACTGCTTCTATGAGATTATCATACGGCTCTCTTAATTATTTATTTATTTATTTATAAACTTCATGCACACGTGTACATAGGCGGACTTAGCGCCTAGGGCATTCTCTACCAGTCAACCTTGGGGTGGTGAAGAAAAGCGATAAGGTAGGTGCAGACATCTGGAATTTACTTGTTTTTGAAAACAACTGTAGTTACATATATTTACAATTATGTGTCTCTGCAAAGTGTAGATAATTTCACTAAACCATTAAGTCGATGTAAATAAAATAAAAGATCGCGGTAAAACCACTTAGAGCTATTTCCCCAGATTGCGTGATAGCAACACTTAAATTACACGCTCCATTTAATTTGAACTATTTTGAGACTCAGGCAGGAATTTAAATATCTGCAGATAAGAAGCTCACGCGAATGGTACCCGCGCCAACATTACACGCCGCGCGCCACAATGACTCGCGACTGAAGGCACCCTTAGGCACAGGCTAAATTACAAGATTAACGAATAAATCTACACTACGGTACTTCTTATTTGGTTTTATAATAAGTATATTGACAAAATATACCTAATATGCATATAAAGCGTGCTTTCATATTATTAATCATTAAAAAACATGAAATCTCGTCTCGATGGAAACAGTTTAACCAAGTATAACCTAAATAAAATGCCACCAAATTATCAATCAAAGTAAGTTTATGCACTCGTGTAGATAATCTGGAACCCTGAAACGATGTCAACATAAAGTACCAAGGACAAAAATGCTTTCCACTGACATAAACTAAATAAAAAACTTTGGATGTAAAAACAGGACTTCTTGATTATAGCTGTTTCTTTTGCAGGATGTCTCTTCAATTTACAGCAAAAGTTTATGCCCTAAAATAATAATGCTTGGTATTTCAAAGTATATGCAACACACATAGACGCGTACATTGCACAGAGGTCTAGTGATCTGCGATGAGTACTAATTAAATAAACAACACATGTATACTTTAGATTAAGAGGGTGCAACTTGAAAAAGACATCAAAATAAACCGAGTACATTTATATTATTTTTTGAATAGTGCATGTGTAAGAGGGCTGACAGTAAAGTGCAGAGATTAGACAGTACGACCATCAATTACGTACATAATCCGGAACACGTGCGTCCCGCTCATCGCATCGCAAACCTATGCGGATTATTAAAATTTTCTCCATACACACGCACCTCACAGCCCGCCAGTTATTAGGTAGCTGTGTTTGAATGGAATCGAAAATGAAAAGATACGGAGATTTCTGAGAATGTAAGTTATAATAGAATGGAATTAACATACCGAAGAAATGGATGTGGTTTAAATTTATTAAATATACATATGTATCTAAGTACCTAGTATGAGTTTGTAGATGTAGCGAAGTAAAAATTCGCAAGACATCCTTCTCGATTTAAAATTACTTATATAAAAACTGATTTATTTTGTTAAGTTTATTCAAGCGTACAGTACAAGCGTTAATCCAACCTTAGTACTCTTATAACGTCTACTCTTATAATGACTACAGTAAGTCAGTAACGTGATTAAACAAATTGGGTAACTCATTGCGATTGCGTTAGTCACTGTTTACAACAGACATGCCAATATGAAATGAGGCGAAAATACACTGTTCAGTTGAGAATCAAACTGATAAAGATTGGTTTATAATACGGTAATAAATGTAAATTTATCACATATAAAATCAAAGAATTGTATGCAAAACCGAACGCAAAAATAGGGGCTCTCTACAATATATTTTTATTTTGGCGAGACAAAACTGCACAGAGGGTGAAACTTATTATCTCAGTATCTCTTTATAAACATTGGCATACAAATAGGGAGCCTCAATCTACATATATGTATATCGCACCGGTGCAATGACTTCTAGACAAGTGGAACATCTTTTCAAATATTCACAATAAATATACAAACAGATAAAGTGTGCACATTAATTTAAATACCATTTATTTTACTACTAAAGACATATTTCTTATTAACAACTTAAATTAAATTTGACTACTGTAGTAAACTTAAAGAGGATTATTTGAAAATATTTATTTCATCAGTTATACATTCATACATACACATAAAAAAACATACACCCACGCCTGCATTACCAAAGGTGTAGGCAGAGGCGCCCAGATTTGGCGACCATAGTCTAGTCCCATTCACGCAATAGGGGGCAAGCCTATTGCAGTCATTTGGGCACTTTTGACAATTAGTTTTTTTTTTATAAATAATAACTCAAGCAAGTCAGGGTCGCATAATTAATACAAGCTCTTCAACTATATCACTTATAAAATATATTTCTTTTACCACAAAAGATGGCTGCTCCTTCACTCTCTAAACTATTTAATACTAGCACTACTTAGCACAGGAGCAGTAGGTTAACACACACACAATCACAATACAATCTAATTTAAAAGTTGACTGGATCTGTCTGAATCGCTATCATCATATAACTATGTTCCTTTAATAAAATAACTTGAGTGATAATTAAATATGTACCTCTACTTTAGAACTACGGGTAATATATATGTCTGGTATCTGCTCGAAGTTGTATGTTTACTTCTCCCTATAATGCGTATTTAATCAGTGTGAGCTAGTAACTACAAAATATGCGTAATGATACCTTAATATTTACGTTTGGCTTATAATCTTAGATACTACAACGTTTCTTAAGGAAGGATCTAATAACATGACCCTATCGCACGTAAGTGGATTCATACGTACGTACGTTTATACAATAGATTATCAGCATATAAACACGACAAGAGAAGATGAAATTAATATATTATAAAATACAATCAGAATTGTAATAAATTAACTACTCTTTGCAAAGTAAGCAGTTATTATAGTCGATGAAACGATGAAACAATGGTCCACTAACTTCTTTTCTGGCCTGTTGGTCTAGCGGTTAGCGATCCTGACCGCTAAGCCGAGGGTTCGATTCCCACCCTGGACAAATATTTGTGTGATAAGCACGATCATTGTATTGTGTGTGTCTGGGTGTAATTTATCTATAATATGTATGTATTTAGAAATATATAAGTATGTTTATCAGCAGTCTAGTTACCATAGTACAAGCTGTGCTTAGTTTGGAATCAGACGACCGTGTGTGAGATGTGTGGAGTATTTATTATTATTCTCTTTATTCACATTATTCAACATACAAATTACATTTTTAAATATAAAATAAAAACAAAATATATTTAAAAATATAAAAAATAGTGCCCCACCGGTATCGGGTACAGGGACCAAGCTACCGGTGGTTAGGGCTCCAGAGACAGGAACCTCCTCACAATACGTGCCGTATCAAGAAGGACTGCCTTCTGCATTAGGCCCTTAACCCAGCTGTGTAACGTGAGCCTCTGCAGATGTTGGTCGAGGCTCTTGGCAATCAACCCATGAGCTGATATGACTATCGGCACAATGATTGCAGAACTCACATCCCACATGTCGACCACCTCATGGGCTAAATCCAAATATTTTATTTGTTTATCTTTTTCTGCCTTTATGAGGTTGTCGTCATGTGGAATGGTAATGTCAACAATCATTGCTCGGCGCTCTAGTCGGTCTATCACCACTATATCAGGTTTATTGGCAACAATAGTCCTGTCAGTGATGATAGATCGATCCCAATATAATGTTGCACGACTATTTTCAAGAACTGGGTCGGGCACATACCTATAATACGGTAACTCGACATCCACAAGGTTATATCTAAGAGCAAGTTGCTGATGGACTATCCTGGCCACTTGGTTATGTCTGTGCAAGTACTCACCGTTTGCAAGACGAGAGCAACCGGAAATTATATGCCTGAGGGTTTCACCAGGGCGATGACATGCCCGACAAATGTCAATTGTGCCATCCTTCAGGATATGTTTCCTATAATTGTTCGTCATAACAACTTCATCTGTAATTGCACAGATAAAACCTTCAGTTTCTCCAAAGAGGTCACTGAAACGTAGCCAAGACACAGATGATAATAAATCTACATCGGGCCCGTTTAAGGCCCGATAAAAACGTCCATGCAGCTCTTTGCTCTTCCATATCTCCTGACGGTCTTTAACATTAAGTATTGCAGGCTTGCGCCAGTTCTCTTTTCCTAGACCAAGCGGAGTAAGTCCGTTATCAACTGCCACTACATCCCGGTGTACCTCCACATTAACAGAAAGAAAGTAATCTCTAAGATTGCATATTTCGCGATTATGAAGGGTCCTGGCATTTAAGAATCCACGACCCCCACATTTCCGCGGAATATACAATCTCATTACTGATGAACGTGGATGGTGCATTCGGTACGCAGTTAGCAGTGTACGGACTCTTCTATCTAGGGCGTCCAATTCCGTCTGAGTCCATCTAAGTATGCCAAAGGAGTAGGTTAAGACTGGTATGACCCAACCGTTATAGGCACGCACCTTATTACCGCCCGACAAAAGACTTTTCAGTACTTTTTTCAGACGGCCAAAGAAACGCTCCTTTAGCGATTGCTTCATAGTCAGTTCATTTATACCCAGCGCCTGTGACATACCGAGATACTTGTACGTTTCATTTGCAGAAAGACGTCTAAGGTGTGTGGAATCTGAAAGTTCAATTCCTTCAGATTCCACAATCCTGCCTTTGCTTACATGCATGACTGCACATTTATCTACACCAAATTCCATCTTGATACATTTACTAAAGGTTTCAGTCACCTCTAGTAATCTTATCAACTGGACATTACTGCAGGCAAACAGTTTCAAATCATCCATGAAAAGGAGGTGGGATATAACTTGACCATTTCTCCGCAAACGATAGCCCAGCCCCGAACCCTCTAACACAGTGCTAAGAGGATTCAAAGCCAAGCAGAACCACAAGGGGCTCAAACTATCACCCTGAAATATACCCCGCTTGATATTTATAAATTCGCCGTCACCCTGAGATTGTCGACATCCTGGATAGCAAAGAACTGTTCTCCATTGCTGCATACATGCCTCCAAGAAAGTGCATAAAGTTGTATCAATCTTATACAACTCCATCACCCTTAGGAGCCACGTATGCGGCACGGAGTCGTAAGCTTTTTTATAATCTATCCAACATGTCGCTAAATCCTTTCGGTTCCGTCGAACTTGTTGGTTAATAGCCGTGTCAATAATAAGGAACTCTTTAGTGCCACGTGCCCCACTTCTACATCCATTCTGAGAGAAAGTCATTATATTGTTCTTAGAGACATGTGTTGTTATCTTCACTCTCAGAATGGACGTAAATAATTTATAAAGTGTTGGCAGACAGGTAATGGGTCTGTAGTTTTTGGGGTCCATGGCACTACCAGACTTATAGAGTAGGTGAGTTACGCCAGTTGTCATAAAAGCGGGCAGTGAACCTGCTTCCAAGCATGATTGGAATTGAGATGCCAAACACACATGTGAGCTATGGAGCCACTTTAACCAAAAGTTATGCAGTCCGTCCGGTCCGGCTGATTTCCAGTTCGGCAACGAACGGACCGCACAAGCTATATCTGTACTTGATATTGATACTGGCTCCATAGTATTAATGGACTCACATGAACGTTTAACATCTCGCATCCATTCACCCTCAGTATGAGCGACAGGCATCGACCAGATGTTACGCCAAAATGTATTAGTTAGTTCAACATCTGGGAGATGTGTGTCACTCAGTAAGTCAGGCTGATCCCATCTTCTGTAAACCCACCTCTCGTCCCTTTGAAAAGTACGATTCTGAGTATATCGGTCTACTCGGATTTTAAATCTACGTATGCGGTTTGCCCATGCATAAACTTTCTGCTTCAGAAAGTCAATGCGCTCTGTGACACGTGCTGCATAATCACAAGAACTGATATCAGTTCCTGAAAAAGCACGATTCACAAAACGCATTACTCTCGGGCGTGTATTACCCGATCTGAAACAGGTAAGCTTGCCAATGAGTGCCCTCGCCTCAACGATACGTCGCTCAATCCTGTACTGCCACGCCGGAACATAAATCTTTTGTCGAGGAGTAGTGTTAACACGTGGGAGTTTAACACCAGCTACTCGACAAGCTGTAACCGCCGCACAATAAAGAATTGAATGTGTATCCCTGAGGTTTTCACTATTTTCTAAATAAGTAGATAATAAAGAGTCAAGGGCACACACTAGCGCTTTATTTCGTTTATGCATCGGCAAACGCGGTAAACGTGGTCTATGATTAAAACTCACGTGCCGATACTCTCGAATAGCACCTTCCAAAGCGTTCCTTACTTTATCATTATATTGGGTACTTACAGTTAAAGCAGTATTATCCTCCCCTCCCTCAATAGGACTAGGTGGTAGTAGTCCAGCCTCAATAAGAGTCTCCATTTGTGATGGAGGGGGGGCAACAAGGCTATTTTGTAAGTCCAAGCGTAGCCTCTCAAGCACGGAATTATCCAACAGATGACATCGCTGAATGGCCCGTACTTGATCCGATAGTCTTTGTGCCGAAACATTAACAGCTGGTTCAAGTTCCTGAAACAAAGGCAGCATACGATTACGATACGCAGTGAGGTTGGTTCCTCCCTCTGTAGCCACAAAATATGCTCGCATGACGTTCTCGTTTATGGATGTCGTCCATCTCATGCGATGCACATTACCACCGGTAGCGGGGGCCCTATTCGAAGCCGGCTGGCCTCGGGGTCCCAAGCAAGTCGGTGGCCGGCCTCTCCCCTGCCGGCGTACTGGTGTTGGTGACGTCGGCGGTGAGAAAAACTCGTCGCTTGATGTCGAGCTCGACGCCTCAACAACAGCCGGAATGCTTGATGCGGTTTCCGGGGGCAGCGAGGCGGAGCTTAGCGACGAGTCCGGAGATGGTTTTGGTGCATTTCGTGCCCTGGATCTTGTTATCATTGAACAGCTTGAATTTTTTCATTTTTATAAAAGATGACATGACATTTGAAATGTCATGCCTCACATTTTATATTTAAGTTTTTACATATTGTTTTTCTTGTGGTTTTTCTTCTTGTTATTTGTTGCCTTTATATGCATATTGCTTCCGATATATATATGTGATTTTAATTTAAAATGTAAAAGCTGGAAAATTTTATTTATTTACGGACTGAAAAAATTACAGCTGCCATAGAGTGTTGCCAGTTATTATTTTATTATTATTATTCTCAAACAAATATTTTAGTTTTTTGGGAGGATACCTATATAATAATATTAATAGGAAGTAAGTTGGACTTTATACATTAAGTAAATTTAAATGAGGAAACTGAAAATGTAGTAAATGTGGGTACCAAGATATACACACACACACTACTCAACGACCTCCTAGCACCACCACCACGTCTCTCACATAGCTAATCTGTTATTATTGTAATTACTACATCTAAAACTTTAAGTACTACCTATGTTATAAAAAAAATATCAAATTGATCAATTAAAAAATAATAATCATATCTTGTGGCTATTTTACAAATGTAAATCGAACAGAACATTTACTTGTTAATAACGTTCTATTAGAACGTTAATAACAAGTTACTAATAAAAACTATAAAAAAACATCGCTAATAACAACTTACTAACGATACACCTTATATATAAATCGGTTCACTCATTGAGAAGTCATGGACGAAAAAAGAAAATCGCTCTTGTACATACCTACTTACGTAGATGATGAACCCTTAAAACATTACACTCCATTTTAGGCAGTCGTGCCATAAGAAAATACCTTGTATGTTTTAATTCAATTCTTCAAGTCAATTCTACTGAAATCGTTTATTTTTTTTTATACTATATACTATAGGGGGACAGGCGAACAGACGGGTCACCTGATGGTAAGTGACACCGCCGTCCATGGACACTTGCAACTCAAGAGTCGCAAGTGCGCTGCCCGCCTTTGAGGGTGATGAGGGATGGGGGATGCAGGGAGCGGAAAGAATAGAGGGATGAGGAGATGGAAAACAGGAGAAAGGAGATGAGGGGAGAGAAAAGGGGGGAGGGGTAATTGGACCTCCGGAGACCTCACTCAATTCGGGGAAATGCAACGCAAGCGTTACTTCACAACCGGTTTTCTGTAACGCCGTGGTATCGCACCGGTCGAGCCGGCCCTTTCGTGCCTAAGCATGGCTCTACCACTGAAATAAATTGAGTCTTGTACACATCATGGACTCTACTGCTACTGATTAGAGCATTAGAGACAATTAAAAAACAAGCATTTATCATAGTTGGATAAAATGTAAATTAGCCCTCAGAGAAAATATTGAATATTACAACCTATACAAGTACTTAACGGTTAAGTTGATTAATTAACTTACACATTCGAACAAAACTCACAATACACAACATGTAAAACTCATTAATACAACGATCGGGCTTGCAAATAAAGCCAAATACGGTGTTAATGACCCGATAAAGTTACTTACCTGTTCTAAAAGTCTGCGGTTTTAATGAGTTAACTAAGAGCGTTCTGGTAAAGGGGAGAAATTTGCTTCTCTACGGCGCCCTCTCTTGACCTCCCTACGAACGAAATACCGTAGAGAACTACGGCAACATTTACAAAGAAAATGGCCCTGGGGCAGTGAGGTCGACCCTCCACCCTTTGTTTCCATAGAGAACCGCGCCGAGCCGACTCGCTGCCACTTCTCGAACCTTTAAATGAAATAGGTACATTGCGATTTACGGTCTTTGTCCTTACATATTAATGCGAATTCTCCAAGGTATTTATTAACGAGTTGAGTTGAGTCTGTATTTAAGGTTACAGTGTTGTTTATGTTTGCGCGTCACTTGTAGTGAAAGTGCTCACTTACTCTTCTTCATATGTACAGGATGCAATTTAATAAAAGTTGTTAAAGAATGCTTGTTTTTGTTTTTGTTCGAGCATCACATCCGCTCAAAGGGGAGGCTCGGGGCGCGTACGACGCGGCGCGGTGCGACGAGCGAGACGAACACCGCAGGAATTTCTAAATCTTCATAAGATAATGGATCGCTCTACGAAAGAAAAGGTCCTCTCTGGCTTGGAACTTTGTTGAATTCCTGACTCGTAATTAATAAAATTACTTTTTGGGAGCTTTCCTCGACTTCAAAGAATTTTAGCATAAAAGAAAAAGTTAAGTAGATGAATTATTTTTGAATGATAAAGGGAATAATTTCGGATATTTATACACTTAGGAGTTGAGTTATTCTGAAGATTTTTATCCTCTTTTTAAATACTATAAGCCGACAGTGCGAACTTGTATTTGTAACTCGATTTTAATAAGTTGTTTTGATTACTAGATTACTTAATAATATAAAACAATAATCCATAAAGTCGTCTAGGGCGTGACAAAGAAAGTTCATACATACATACATTCGTAAAACATAACCCTCCTTCTCTCGCAATCGGATAAACATTACAATTATCTGTTGTATTTCAATCTGTATCTTTTTATTTCTAACTACTAGATCCCAAGAGAAAGAATGACATGGATTTATACAGGCCGCAGGTTTTCGCCAGTGTCCTACGGAGCACTCTACTAGTGTACGCTTGTGACTCTTTAGTTGCGGGTTTCCAAGAGCGGCGGTAGTCACTTACTATCAGGTAACCCCGTCTGCTCCCATAAAATAAAAAAGGATAGATGTTAGTAAGTAAAATTTAATTTTTCTTTATAGTGTACAGCGTTGAAGTTGTTGAGTTTCAAAAATTATTTTGTCTAATTCTAAGCTTTCGTATAGGCCTAGACGATTACACTATTTCAAAGTTCTTCAATCTTTACGATCATTCGAAGTGTCATTTACTTTATGTTTAGAAATTCAATTTACAATATTATTTCCTCTGTAATTTGTTAATAGTGTTCTCAAGAAAGAATCGAGATAGATGCTCTTAAAAGTAAATTGCATTTATCGTGGGCTATCAAGCAAGTATTTACCCTGCAATTGAACTCAACGAGATTTATACGATTTCTCTCGTCGCATATTCTTGATTCTATTCTTTTCTTTTAATTACTAATTCTTAATATATTTGCTCTCGTTTTCCAAGAGATTAAATATTAGAAATAAAAAACTTTCCACCGAAGACATTAGAAACTTTAAATGTAAGGGTTCGACATCCCATACGTGGTCGAATTACAACCATACAATTCTGTGTTAATTTTATTGTTTCCTGGTCATTACAACTAGAACCATACATAAAGAGTGTACTCTTATAGCAGTTTTCATATATATATATATATATATATATTATTTATAATACATTACATATCTAAAAAAAAAATAACTTTCTGAGATTTTAATGTATATATAAATTTTGAGTTGATGTTACATTTATATTTCAGTTCTCTCCATTATCAAAATGTTCTTATAAATAAGTGCAAGGAATTCTGTTTACATATGAATATGTAAGGTATTAAAAATATATAGTTATAACGCACTATCTTATATACAGGGGATGGGATGACAGGTGAAAGAAAAGTGTAAAAAATAATGTTCAATTTGGACCGTAGGAGATATTGTCTGTAGGTATAGATTGTTATGGATTCTTCCCAAAGGTCAGTTCAAAGAGATTAGTAGTATTAATATTTAGGGAATATCATTTAACTGTATCTGTGAAAGGTCGTGCTTATCTACTTGCAGTATGGCGATAAGAGCCCGCATGACAGCGCGACAAACGCACGGGACGAGCGTCACCGACGTACAGTGCACTGACACTAAAACGACTCCCAGTTTAATTTGTGAAGCCACATAAATCCCTGTTTGATGAGGGTGGCCTTGCTTTAGTGATGACAGCGACGCATTGTATCTTGTAAACCGCTTACATATCTATCGTCCTTCATCTACATAATTTGTCTTTAAAATATACATATATACATATTCAGAGCAGTAAGAACTTTGTGGAATATGAAAGACACCACCGTCTTCTAGACAAAAACAAAATCTAGTGTCTAGGGCAATTTTAAATTATTTATTATTTCATACAGTGTGTACAGTCAGGTTGCTAAAAAGATAAATAAATATAGTCAAAATCATTGATCAATAATCTTAAATTCAACGAATGGCTTAAGAAAATAACATTTAATTAGTATGATGTTTTTTCAAAGCTTTAGTTCTATTCGATATATTTTCAAATCTTAGATGCGCTTGGCAAAACTTTGAAAGTGATAGTGACAAAATCTGTATCTTTGACTTAAATATTCGGCAGTAGGTATGTGGTAAAATTTAAAGTAAATGAATTTATAAATTACACAGTCATAGGGGCGTTACAGAATATCATATCATTATATCAGAAATTCAAACAACTTTATTATACCTCAGCATGACAGGATATTAAAAATACTTTTAATATAATCAATCAATCGGTTAGATGTTTTAGTATCTTCGTGGCTGTGTTTGTCGACGTGCACGACGAAAACAGCCATAAACGTGTCAATAATAAATCTACTAGTATCAACGATACACACACTTATAGGAGTTTCTATAGATATGGTAACATTGAGGGTGTTTGAGTTATCGTACTGGTGTGGTCTTCCGGGAATAAAGATACTTCTATTGTCTATGGTATCCCTCATGCAAATGTATAAAAATCTTAGCTACAGTTTATACAATACACTACTGTACACTAGCACACACATATATGTGTATCCAAAGTCTAAGTCAACTATCATCGTTAAAAAATTTAATCAAGAGTAAACAAGAATCAAAGAAAACAGAATGTTTTCTTTTAGTCTTGAGAAGTCTTGTTTAAAGTCGAAGTGAAACACTGAAGTCGAATTCAAATGGGTGTTACTGAGATTTATTCTCTATCATTCATTACACAAATTTTAAATCGTGACTTCTCTAAATAAATTGAAATAATAGTGATTCAAAAATATTGAATATTTGATGAAAACTGTAATATATTTAGTTATTTTCTTATTGTATCATAAACTGGACCTGACTATAGCACTTATCTGCAGATGTGGAGTCTCAGGAATACCTCTGTAAGTACTTAATGCCTTTTCAGTAGACATTTTTTTAATAATAATTTCTTTTTTTGGTCAGTAAACTAAACCAGTTATAATCAAATATGATAGACAATCGACAATAACTGTTAATATAAGCAAATATGCCTAAGCCTGCCATGTTATGTCGACAAGATTAGAAAGAGAGAAAGGCAGCTGTTTTTGCATTGTGCTTCTTAACGCATAAACATGATTAAATATTTAATCCATGATGTTTTTGCAAGTATGTTTTAAAGCATTGTAAATATCTTGACAGTATAAATTTACAGGATTAGTTGATATGCGATAGTTTACGAGTATTTGATGGTTATTACTATGTCATTCAAACAACTTAAAACAATAATAACTTAAGACATCTTACATAACTCCGTCTGATGCCAAACTAAGCAGTGTACTATGGTAATCAGACTGCTGATAAACATACTTATATTACTAATTACATGCATTTTATAGACAAAACACACCCAGAGACAAAACAAATACTCGTACTCATTACATATCACAATTATTTGTCCTGCGTTCGATTCCTACCCACGATTTATAGCTTAGCAGTCAGGATCGCTAACTATTTGACCAACATACCGTCAAAAAATCTTTAACATTTTTATTTCTGACGATTTATGATAATAAATGACAATGGTTTTAAAATGTAGTCCTCCTCGCTTTACTCTTAGTGAACAACAAAGACATTTTAAAATCAGTAAATATATATATTTACTCTGCGCTACGATATACAGCATACAATCTTATTGTAAACAATAATATCGATTCTTTGAGCAATACACAACGCCAACAAACGGCTATTGCCCCCACTCCATAAAATTTCAATGTCGTTATTGCCTACTCTCACTTCCCTGCTTTCTACTTCAACTGCACAGAGATCGCGTACACAAGCTTAATTGAATAAACCTAACTGCTTGTGATTCAGGGAAGGTAATATCAGGTGCCTGCTCCGCTTTTGAAAAACAATAACCGAGGAACATTGAGCGGAAACCTTTATACAAAAGCAAGTCGCTCAATGAAGTTGCACGCCGAAGAATTTCCATGCAATAACGGAGCATAGTCTCGACGAGGATTCTCGTGGAGCGCGGCCGGAGATATTGCGTACTTACTTGGCTGTCTTCTAATAACACCGATACCGTTTGTGTAAGGAGAAAAATACGAAATGAAACTACCAGCTGCCTTATGGTTTTCAATCTCAACTTACGTTATTCGTATATATATTATTTCGCATTTTAATATTCTGTGCTGATCGATAAATAATAAATATACCTGAAATAGACTATAAAGCAGGTTACATGTCAATGATGTTATACAAAATGAAGCGTACTTTAAATTCGCTCCTAAACAAAAGAAAGTCTGCGAAACCATTCAAAATATATAACTTTCATTTATAAATAAACTTTTGGCAAACATACAAAAACGTAAATACCCATCAGGCTCTCATCTGTTGCTTGATGTCAAACTTTGTTAAGTTATTCACAAAGGTTATGTTAATAATAATTCATTTCACTAATTTTTTAAACTAAAATATCGTAATTATTATTAATTCTTCATTCGAGTGTGTTGCGGGTGTGCGTATTATATAAGTTTGTATTTATTGACACTGAAATAACAAAATAAGCTCATTTTGGTATACATATATGTATAAAATTAAGCGAAACTGAGTATCGCAGAGGTATCGCTACTAATAAGTACTGGTTAACAGTAAAAATAGCTATTGATGATTTAAAAAATGGTCTTCTCAGTACTTTTGAATTTTATAACATTACGTAGATACGAGTATATGTAGATTTCTGACTAAACCAATACTACTACCAAGCTATTTAAATTATTTAGTTTTTTACTTTTTTATGTTATACATCTGTACAAATCAAAAGTTTTTAATATACTTAGATTAATTGGTGTACCGTCTAACTGTCCCATACAATAATCAGTGGCATCTGTCCATCTAGGTTGTCTGTAAGAAATCGCAACTTGCGATGAGACCGCCGAACGTACCTACTGTTATTTGTTTTTGCTTTTAATATTGTAAAGCATTTTATGGTGTACAATAAATTATATTGTGTTGTATATTTGATTGACAATTATATTACAGATCTTCTTAAGTCTATTATCTGTGTTGACTTATATTATATAATTATAATTATAGATATTATTATTTAATAGTAAACTTATAGCATTATTAGTTTCAGTGGATAATATATAATGTGTATCTTTGAACAGTCACGTAAGCACGTATAACGTAGTTAGTTCACATTTATTCATATTTTTAATCAAATTTTGTAAATTTTCACAATGTGTTACTGTTTGTTAATTAATAATTTATAATAAATAAATAAATATATTGACAGATCTCAATAGAGTACTAATAAATAGAGACTTGTATTTAACAATATGGTTATCTAATTCTAATGATTTTAAAACATTGTAAGAATAAGTAAATTAAATTAAATACTAAGTAAATTCAGCATACAGTTGTAAAACAAGCTTTGTAGATATATTTTAAACGAAGAAGCTAAGGATAGGTCTAAAACGTTAACAGTTCATTATAAACTCGAACACTTTGTACGTACTCCTTATCACAAGAATTACGTAGTATTTGACAGAAGGAATACTTTTTATCATCCGGACTTACCTTTATATATCTTAATAAATTTGAGAACATTTACTGTCACCTTCGCGATATTCTCAACGCCATCTACATTCAATATCTCGTACTACTGGTTCATATAAAGTTCTATACGTTTAATAGATTGCCTGATACGGTATTAAGACCGATCTCTGCCGAGCAGTAACACAGAACATACTGGGTATATGTTTATATAGGCATCCAAAGATGGCCTCTGTTATCGGTAGACGCAGGTGCTCACTGAGTGTGGCCGCGGGTGATGGGGACGGATTCTCCCTTCCAATCGCGTTAGTGACCAACCGCGAGGAGGGGATGTTCGCCTGTCCCTGGATGCCACCTTATGGATAGGTTAGCAGGCTCTAGGAGGTGTCCAGATGTCTTAATAAAGCTGTTACTGAATTCCTCCTACTTTAAGCGCAGCATGGCACACCGTGTGGCTTTAGTCGGTTCGATTCCGACATACCGTACCACACGAAAAACAAAGGTGCTCAAGATAGATCAGCAATCAAACGAACACATTATCCATTAAATGAAATCACCAATAACTTAATAATCAATACACGTGTGATTGTAAAATATAATAATATAATAGACTAAAAATCAGTGATACCAAAAAAATCTGAATCTGAAAGTGTTATTTAATTACTTAACTCTTTATTACCAACATTTTGTAAGCACCCATGTATTGAAGGGGTTTTGTATACCAAATTCAAGTATTCTATATAATGGAATGTGAAGACCGCGATTAGGCAAACGTAGTGTAGAGCGCCCTGCCTACGACTTAAAGAAGGCGGCTGGGAGGGGATGGATGCGGACTGCCCAAGTCCAGTATAGTAGTCGCTCTTTGGGGAGATCTTCGTTAAGCAGTGAACTGCGATAGGCTGAATGATGATAATTATGAAAACACACACAAAAATACAAAACCTAGGTAATAGAATATCCTGAGCGTCATTATACCTGGAGGTAACAAATACAATACCCAGGGGCTATATAAAGTACCTGTTATTCCAGCAGTAATTTGAAAAAAAATTATTAGATTTTACCTTTAAATAAATAATAAACAAAATGAATTTTGGGCACCCCCTAAGAATAGGTGTTGGTGCCAACCACCTCCGCCCCCACTTATCTGCTCTCTCCCTTTACAAACAATACCGTCTGCGCATATGGTATTGTATAGAATACCCATGAAATTTAAAAATTAAGTAATATTTACTATACCTAGGTATTGTATAGAATACCGTATACTAAACACTATCACAACTTGATAGTAGTATACGTCACCGGTATTATAGTACAACTGCATAAACATTAAATTGATCATGATATTAAAAAACTGAAAAACGTTGACACTTGCAAGTGAACAATTAACCCATCACTAGCAGGTTCGGTTGGCCGACATCGATTACCAAATTCTGAAAATGCATTTATGATCCTATGTAGCCGTGCATTAAAGCTCTGCAAATGCTATTACGCGCCGAGACTAATCACATTAGTGCCCATCGCAAAGGTAATGTTGGTAACAACCTAAAAAGCCGCCATTTGCATGTCAGAGCGGACCCAAGAGCAAACTCTCTAGTGTGAGTCTACACTGCAGTGTAAATTATTCACTCTTATATGAATCTCATATTGGAGATGGATGCTAAAGTTTCTACATTCTACGCTAGTTATAAATAAAAGATTCCGAGGGAAAGCAAATTTTAGAATCTCGCTGGCTTTATATTTTAAAAAGTGGGTCAGTTTTATTCTTATTTAAATTTTATTATTCTTTGGAACTATTGCAACTGACTTCTAATAAAAAAGTGATTTCAATCTTCAACTAGGTTTGTTTTTTTTTAAACATTTAGGAATTACATTACATTATATCAACAGTGCAAGAAAAGATGAAATGACAATAGGTTTGTAGGATAATTATAAAGGTAATAATAAAATATATAGAATATGGAAATATAAAGAATATAATATAATATAATTTTTAGAATAATTAATGCTTTATGCATTAACGACTAAAAAGGTTATAAGCGCGTCTTACGATTAATTAAAAAAAAATGGGGTTTCCGTTTTGCTTTTTCTACTAAAACTTGTGTAGAAATTTAGGCTATTATATTTATTTTTCGTATAAATACTATTTGGTACCGTTTGTTATAGTGACAGTGGTAGTCTAAAGCAGTCTGCACACCAAATCCGCCGATCCGCCGACACAGCCCGGCTTGATGTCATCGGCTTTATTTCAAAAGAATCATGTCGGCAACTACATGATTTGTTCATGTTTTTTTTTTTTGCAATTTTGTTTTTTGTGTTGCAATAATAAAATGGGACGAAGAAACACAGATTCTGTTCATGAGAACAAGTGGTTATATTTCTTAATCACTGGCAGATAGCTTATGTTATAAGGAGTAGTAATAGCTAATGTTATTAGGGTTCCGAAAACAAATAGCTAGCTTTCAAAATATTTAGCTTTTAAAACATAGCATTTCGTTAAATCGTGTTTTCGGTTTATAACAGTTATGCTATAAACTGAAAACGCCTAATATTCATAGTTACTTAAGTCTTAAGAACATCATATACTTTTTATGTTTATTTATTTGATTGCCTCAACTAGTGTTCTTGATATCGCAGTGTTCGTAAATAGGTTTCGTATTCCATTTGAGATATTGAATGGATTAAACTCTGAAATGCTTTGTTTTGAATATGTTCCTTATTATATAACCCTTAAAACCGTTATAAAAATTCTGTCTGCAATCAATTTCCATTTTAATCTATTGCAGGTGCTTTGTAGGTGTTAGAATTTATAACATGTTCAGTTACAGGCTGTACCACAGAAGCTATTGGTTTTTCAAATATATCCAGCTTTTATACTGATGTACTGAAACTGCGTTAACAATGAAGAAAAGTACAATGGAAAAAGAGTTAAATGAACACGTACGTGCATTTGTATGATTGAATGAGCAATCAGACTTCAGGCGTTACCACGAATGCAGAACGCACACTTTTATCACTTCATTTTAATTTGTCAGTATTTCATTGGACTGTCATAAACTAATTATACACTTCTTATATTATGTATTTTTTTTACAATAAACAATAAAATTATAATAGTGGCAGTTAATTCCGGATATTATAAGGTATCGTTCAACGAGTATTAATGCCTTTTAGGTAGGAGAACGCTCTTTTCTTGAAGATTTGAAGGTCGTATCGGTCTGGAAATGCGGCAGGCTACAATTTGTTCGACATGTTGGCTGTGCGAGGCAAAAAGCCCTTGGAGAAGCGCACGGTGGTGGGGTGCCAATTATCCAGGTGATGGAGATTAATATTTTGTCACGTAGGACGATGGCGGAAACCTGCGGCCGGTATAAATCTGAACAATTCCTCTGAACACTCCCCATGATACAAGCGATAGAGAATGCAGTGTGAAGCTACATCTTCACGCAACGCCAAGGTGTCAAGAGAATCAGAAATATCTTGGCAATCGATGATGCGAGTCGCTTTTTTCGAGGGAGAAGTTGGTACTATGGTGCACCTGCATAGAGATGAGGAAAGTATTCAATGTGCGGCCGAACCTGCGCCTTATAAAGTCGCAGGTGGTGGGCTGGAGTGAAATACTGTCTCGATCTGTTTAGCACACCAAGCTTCTTTGTGGCTAATTTGGCCTTACTCTCTAAATGACCGCGAAATTGGAATACGCCAAGGATTCCGATACTGGCTGATGCAGTTAGGGAAGTGCTCTCACAACGACTAAGAGCATCATTTTAGCGGTGAACGTGCAAACCTGTGTCTTCGTGGGGTTAAAGTGGACTAAGTTAAGTCGACCCGATCTGAAACTTTTTCTAAAAAGGTTACGATTTTAGACAAAAGTTTGGATCGGCTCTCGATGACGTTTACCCTAGAAATGTTAGCGGGGCCGGTTTAAAGGGCATCACTCGTATTGTCCGCATAGGAATGGATGCTGCTAATCTCCAGTATATATGCAGAAGAAACAGCGTGGGTACACAGCCTTGTGGGACACCCGAATTGACAGACTTTGAATCGGAGCATGCACCGTCAACAACGACCTTAATGCTTCTGTCTGTAAGAAAACTGGTGAATCAGTTGCACAGTTTCGCAACTGATTCACCAGTTTTCTTACAGACGCGCAATACAATATTTGAAACATCATTGATTAATCTTAACAGCAATATTTTTTTTATTAACCTGCATTTTAAAATTCACATATTTTTCTTCTGTTAAAATTTCTTAAATCCGATCTATTTTATCTTTTCTGACAAGCTGTGTGTGATTTTTTATTATTTTTGCCATCGGCACATTTATTTGAATTCTTATTTACTTATTACCTAGTCCAGGGCCTTCCAAGATTGTAATAAAAGTTTATCAGACAAAAGCAGAAAGTAAAAAACTAAAAACCTGTTGGAACGGTTTCTTTCTAATGGAAAGAAGAGTTCTGTTATATTTACTTTACAAAAATTATATTGTAAGTATTTTTGTGACCAGAATTTTTGAATTCATATACTCTCATTGTAGAGTCACCTAAGATCGCTAACATTATTATTTTGTATTTACCATTTTCAAACAAAATGTATTTGATTCTAGTCGTTTACTAATATATGTAAATATACATACTCTCACGCCTGTGTCCCCGACGGAGGCGTAATTAACGCACAGCAGACAATAATTTAGTCTTATTTACGTAAGTCATAAGTCATTTATTTCATTACAAAATACATTGTGTTGAAACAATACATTAGATTTCCTAATTAAATAATTCAATAACTCTTTTAATAAATACATTATGATATCACAAACTATTAATAAAATATCAAATACACTGTCTCTTGTCATTTATAGATTCTACAATACTACATATAATAACTTTTTATCAATAAATAATAATATATTTAAATACATTTACACTACGTATGATCTTAAATGATATGGGGAACTTGATATATAAAAAGACAGACTGAACTGTAGGGCTGCATCTAACTACGTTCATTTGTGTTTGTATTGTGACAGACTCAAAACTTCGTAAATTCTTAGTAAGATTCTTCAGGAAAACTAAGATCTAGAGTCATGGAACTGTAAATATTTAAAGCGTGGTGAAGTTGTCCTTGCACGTATTCGTTTGTTTTAATTCAAGCATTCTCTTTACGGCTCTTTTTTGCATTATAAAGGTTGAATGTATATTATATTTATACTATTAACTACTACCCCAAAAAATTCAATACTGTATCGGAGCTTCGACTCTACCAAAGCAGTATATACCATTCTGAGTTGAGTCAAAGTAAGTTCTTCCCTCAAGCTTCTGATGGCATAGCATGCAAAACTTATGGAATTGGATATGGATGATGTCTCCTCGTTCCATTTCAACAAAGCATCAATATAGATAAATAGAATTTTAACAGTGTCAACTGTTTCGACATTATTACCATAAGATAAAATTTGAAGACTAGACCTTCTTCTTACCGTAGACTTAAATAATATGCCTTTTTTATTTGTATTCAGTTATTTATAATAATTAAGGGCGGATAGAAAAAATTAAAGTGGCTGGTGCCGGAAATTTTAAGTCCTCTATCATTATATATATATACAGTCGTGGTCAACTAATTAAGGACATTCAAGATAGTGGACAGCAATAACCGGCTATGTACATATAAATATAAAACCCTGTTGATTTCTCAGTAACTATTATTTGCATAATTTGATCCGATTATTATACTATAAATGGCTGTAAATAAAAGATTAAATAAATATAAAAAAGTGTTTAATATCAAAGGTTAACCATGTATTCAATTTAAGGTACAATTCTGTAGCTGTACATTTAATTAAGAACAGTAAAGTAAAATGAAAAATAGAGTTAAACAGAACTAATAATCTGCAGTATTTTAATTTCTTTAACAACTTCATTTTATTACGGGTAAAATCAGTACCCAGTAGCAAAACCTTTGTTAGTAATTACCGCTTGACACCGATGTGTCATAGACATTATCAGTTTCTGACATATTTCAACAGGAATGTTTGCCCATGCCTCACAAAAAGCTTCATTAAGTTCATCTAAAGTTGTGGTACGATAAATGGCAACTTTTTTCTTAATTTCGTGCATAAGGTGCTCGATTGGGTTGAGGTCGGGGCTATTTGCTGTCCAATCTAGCACTGATACCGACTGTCTGTTAAGAAACGACTTGACTGAACGGGCTGTATGTTTTGGGTCGTTATCATGCTGAAAAGTCCATATAATAGGAAGATGTTCCTCAGCATAGGGAAGCATAGTTTCTTCTAATATTGCCTTGTATTGATGTTGGTCTAAGTTACCCTGAACTTTCCTCACAGGTCCCACTCCACGTCCAGAAAATGATCCCCACATTTTAATGTTTCCTCCGCACTGTTTCACCTGCTTTTTTGTGAATCTTGGATTCATTTCCGCTTTTACAGGACGCCGTACGTATTGCCTTCCATCTGAAGAAATCAAATTAACCTTGGTCTCGTCAGAGAATAATACATGTTGCCATTGGTCGTAGGTCCAATGTCCATATTTACGTGCAAACGCCAAACGTGCATTTCTATGCTCTTTCTTTAACAACGGTACTTTGCGAGCCACTCTTCCGAACAACCCTGCTTCTACCAGACGTCGTCGAACTGTCCTCGCTGATACACTGACTCTTTCGTCTGCCCCAAACACTTCATGTTTAATTAAAATAGAGCCTAGAAACGGATCTTTCTTAGCTAACCTGGTTATCATTCTATCTTCTTGCGGAGTTGTTTTTCTCGATCTTTTTTTTCTGGGCACATTTAAAGTTGTGTTATTGCGCCTGAAATGTTGCACTGCATTGCATACCATAGTTTTTGAACAATTTAAATATCCTGCTATCCTTCGGTATGACCAACCACGCTCGACAAACTTCATGATAATTTTTCGTAGTGTTGCATCGCAACTTTTATTTTTGCCCATTGTTCTTCAAAATAACTCTCAAAACTTGAAATTACAAATCTAGATTGCCGCTAAAACTACCACAAAGAATAGGAGAAGAAAGAAAATAATAATTGAGATTCAGATTTTAAAACTAGAACGCAATATCTGAGTGTCCCTAATTAAATGGCCAGCCAGCATTCTTTGAACAAATAGCACTGTGATCATCTATCAGCTATACTGTAAAGAGGTTTAATGTTTAAGAAGTTGTTATTGTTTGTATAATTAGGCACATAAATGACTAATTATACTTACATGTAAAAGATGTGGAATATTGTTTAGACTCGTTGGAAAATAAAAAATAAATTCACAATTTGGATTAACTAGAGTGTCCCTAATTAGTTGACCACGACTGTATATATTTGTAGCAGTACATATTTTAATATCTCTTCTATTTTCAATACAAAAATTGATTTGACTAAATTTGAATAGAGAGAGAGAGAGTTAAGCTCCCCTCTTTCTTGTTATTGAAATGAAGCTTTTCGAGAAACAAACAGTCTTAAATAAGCATAAGTTTAAGTTTATTGACTCCCGTTAGCGACAACATGGTACACACGTAAATGCTATATAGCCTGATATAACTGTGTTATCATAGAGTTTCTGTCAATAGAATGGTCCGTTTTTGCGTTATTATTAACATGCAAATAAATATCCCTTTTCATGATTTGATATGCCTATGCTTCAAATCTAATAAATGATTGTCAGTATTTCGACAATTACTATTATGCTGTTATTACTATGTTGCAACAGTAGGAAGTTGTGTTAATTATGTTTAATATCAGTATTGACTTAATATAATCATAGTAAATCGTTACATTTTTTTCCAATAAGAAGCAAATTATTTTGAATGGATGGAACTGTTGTACCATCCTCACACCCTCATCATACCCCTTCAATGTAACTTTAGTAGACGTGGACCTCTCTTGAGTAATCATGCAGATAGAGTCCGTGTCTATTTATAATTCTCATCAGATAATGTTCAGCAAATAACTAAACCTTATTTTAAAATAAAATAAATTAAAATAACGGTACATTACTGATTACTAGACCATCAAGCCGCTTAATTAATAATAATATATTTTTCTACAGTACCCACTCATAAAATTGCAAGAATACAACGAAATAGGTCGCAATTGATACTAGCGACGTGAACTTTTCAAATAAGTTTCAAATAAATATTACAATAATATTCATTAAGTATCCATCATATTGCTCTACTGGACGCGACCCCTCTCCCTCGAGACTAAGCCGTAGTTGCTGCTAAATCGGATTGTAGGTTCTACTTTTTTTAGCTTTTTCTTGTTAGAAACCAATTTAAAGGAAAACTTTATTCGTATAACTATATTAGTTACGGGTTGATATTAATTAATATTTGTGTTGTATAACCGCTACCTACTTATTGGTCTCTCCTAAAAAAAAAGTGAAATCTTGACATGTTAAACTTGTTTTGAAGAAACAGTAGCAGCAACATAAACCTAAATCTTACCTCATTCATTTTATTAAAGTGATCGCTACTTTAAACTTGAACCCCGTTCTTTAAACTTATAACGATTTTCGAAATAAGCATTAAGCATGACACAAAAGTTTATCAATTTACTAAATGAAATAACATTTATCTAATTTTTTTATATTATTTTATTGTTAGCACATCAGTATGTACAAAAATTACCTGATGGTAAGCTAGTTTTAAGGTCAAAAAAACCGGAGCCACCAGTATACCAGTTAATTTCATATATATTCATAGCTACATATATACTCATAGCAACTAATGTGCATATATATGACTGCCTTCATGGTCAGTCAACCTGATTGCTAAGCCAGGAGTCCTGGATTCGATTTCCATCCAGAACAAATAAACGAACCAACGAATATTTCTGTGTAATGATCACTGTTCTGTCATCATCTTGCAACCAAGTTGGTATCAGCTTTCAGTCTAAGTACGAAAAAGCCAAACTTCCACATTTTTATTTATTACTTATTTATTTCGATCACTGGGTGTAGGTCAATTAATGTGTGTGGTCGTAATTTATCTATAATATACATGTATTTAGAAATAGAAAAGTTTGAAACCTAATCGTCGTGTAAGGTGTCAGAGGTACATGGGGAAAAATAATATGAAAATGAAACAAACGTCAGTAGGATATCCGGTAGCGATGGATCACGAAGAACAGACAACGTAACATAACAGGGAAGGTGGCGTCTGTTACCTATGTCTACCCCGAAGGGAAAAATGTAGTCATGTAGTATGATTATATCTTTAAACACAGCTATCTTTAATATTTAATACACTTTTTAAATCTAATAAATTAACATAAATACAAAATTGAAAGTACATCTGTAACTAAAATTTATTTACTGCAAATTTAATGCACCGTATCATAATAAATCAAATCGCAGAATACAGGGCGTAATCAACATTCAAATAGTAGTGGCATAGCCCACCTATCGAGTGTGACGCTTTATCAACATGGCGGCAATTGTCGAAACTAATATATAGCATACGGACTTTGGCGTTGTATGGCAACATCCAATTAAAGCATATTTACACCGCATTGGAACTGCGATCATTATTACAGGCGATTTACACGTGATATCGACGCTTTTACGTGCAGTTCGATACGAAGATTAAATGTAGCGATACGTTTTGCATAATTTTGCACTCAATTTAAAAGAAATGATTTAATGGAAAACAAAATAAAACAACTACACAGTCATTACGATGCAAGAGTATTGCATGATAGTTTTTCTGTTTTATAAAAATCTCGAAGCAACTAGGGAGTAGAAGAAGTTTAAGGGACTTACTTAAAGAAAATAGTTTATATAAGCGTTCGGATAGCACGGAGTATTAAAAGCTCCAGGAGCTGACACTCGTGTCATAATTGGGTAGTTTTTTTTTTCGCTTTTGACAGGCCCTAAAACTATTATAGATGTTATAAATTAGTGTGGTTCTCGGTAGCGTAGAATAGTGCCACACGGGAAGAAATAGTGTCGCAAAGGTAACTAGGGGATCGGATCGGTTTGAAACATAAGTTTCAAATAGTATGAATACAGTGCCCGACTGCCCAGAAGGCTCAAATTCTTATTGACAAAATGTAAGTGTTTTATACACATATGTCTAGCCCTTAGGGGATACAGGCGTGAGCGTATGCATGTATGTATGTATGTATAAGTTGGTACTTTGTACATAAAGATAGATAAGCATAATGTTTAGAAAGTGATTAAGAAAACCATCATGTTTGTTAAATTTTTCTGCTCATATGTATTGGAAACAATCGTTGGCTATCTTGTCTAAATACCAGTCTCAATCTTTCAATTCAATTAAATGTCAAGAAAGGTATAACGATGTTTTAAGCGTAATAAGAATATTATTTTTATTCCTCTGTAAGCACAAGGTATTTCTATTTTATTAAATGTCGTTTCATATTGCAATACATTTTATACAATATTTACGTGTCTATTCTCAAATCCTCAATAGCATTATTTTTCCAATAAATCCGTTGTCATCGGGAATTTAATATAATCTTATATTGAATAATGGGTGCCCACTTGAAGCTTTGGAGGCTGTTTATTGAAAAGGAGCCGATATTTTATTCTTGGACTATTCGTAACACTTTATTTGTGTGTGAAACTGCAAACCAAGAGTAACAATTCATTTTACGCAATATAAACTTCTAATGTATGAAATATATTTAGAATAAAAACTTTCGTGAATTTGATTCATATTTATTTAAATAAATATGAAATATCTGGGGAGAATCAAAGGTGTTTTGTCTAGAATGGAATATATTATCTCAGCACTAAATTAGATAAATTTTGACTAGGTCATTCAGCAGTGGTCGGCAATAGGTTCATGATGAAGCTAATCTTACCTAGTGCTGAAAAGAATAATTGTTGCTGGTATAACAAAACAGTTTAAAGTAGTAACATCGGACATTCCAAGGATTGAAGAAATGAGAGGAAAGATATAACTTGAAAAAAGAAAAAACAGAAGTGCTACAAAGGCATTGCAATCTTACTTGGAGACATTGTTCTGGTTACCTTGCTTACTAGTAAATACTAACCAAATAGAGCAGTATACCTACTACAACTTTCTGTAGGAAGCATTTATTTCCGTCGTCGACGTAGCCGGCAAATTGAAATATAATATTTTTAAAAGACTTTTGATAAAAAATATATTAATTCCGTTTAGTTACAGTATTAATTTTCAAGATGTTTTTCAGAAAAATAAATACTACTATTTCTTCAACCTACGTTTAGGGAATTCCTCGCTTGAGGTTTAGATAACAGTTTTACACCCACAATTTTCCCGATATATTTAGCTTCAGGGTATCGACTGGGGGCAAGGGTGAAGTTCCAGGCTCGATCTATATTAAAATAAATATCTAATTTAGTATGCGATTCAAATGAGTAGACAATATCGACCGTGAAAACTTCACTTAAGATAAGTCAAACCTAGTACACATAAACTTAATCGTAACTACGTAATTTGAAAAAGCTATAAAATCTATAGAATAAATCACTGTTCTATAGAAATTACATGATTTATTAAGATGAATATTAAGTAATATAAAGGCGTATACAAACTTATAATCTAACAAAATAATATAACTTTTTCATTGCGAATTTGCTTGGTTAGTTTTTTCCTTGTTGTTCAATATTTAATAGTGTTTATTATATTAATATATATAGTAGACCAGTGCGATACCACGGCCCCACAGGAAACCGGTTGTTAAATAACTCTTGCATTGGATTTCCCGGAAAATTGAAAGGTTTCCGAAGGCCAACTCCCATTTTTATGTTTCCTTTCCCCTCATCCCCCCTCTCTTCTTTCCCCTCCCCGCATCTTCTCTTTCCACATCACCCTCATAGGCGGGCAACGTACTTACGACTCTTGAGTGGCAGATGGCTTTGGAAAGCGCTTGTCACTAATCATCAGTTAAATTAAAAAAACAGTAACCAAGTTACTTATTTATTAATACTTTATGCACAATATGTGTCAAAGTTGGACTTAATGCCGTAGGCATTTTCTACCAGCCGATCTAAGGGCGATGCAAAGACAAAACAAGGTAGATAGATGCACAGAGGTTAAAAAGTATAAGTAATCGCAAGTAAATATACTTTTATATTAAGGTGCTGTATTAGTACCAGGAGTACTTTATTATAAACATGCTAATATAATATTTTATATACACATATACATATAATACATAAATATTCATGAATACATGTATATACATATAATATACACGTGGAGGAGAGTTTAAGATTTAAAAGAGTCTGATAAGGCATGTTTCCGTAACATATATTTAAAATTAATCCGAGTTTTGGCCATCCTGATCTCGGGAGGGAGCGCGTTCCATAGAAGGACAGATTGAACAAAAAAAGTAGAATGTACGAAGTCGGAGCGGTGAGTGGGACAATGGAGAAGCCGGTTGTTTGAAAATCTAAGATTCACAGTATAGTTTGCACCTAAATATTGAAATTGTGAAGTTAGATAGGTAGGAGGACTTGGAGAGAATAGTAAAGAATATAGGGTAGTTAATGCTCGTGTCTGTCTACGTTGGTGAATTGGCAGCCACTTCAAGTTGGAGCGGTGCTGAGACACGTGATCATATTTCCGTAAATTGAAAACGAATCGAATGCAATTATTGAGAAGACGGTCAAGCTTATTTTGACCAGATTTGCATTCAGGTCAAAATAGCACACATCACCATCGTCGATTGTAGGGAATATTAGAGTCTGTACAAGTATTACCTTAGTTTTAGAGGGCAGAAAATTCTTTAGCCTGTATAGGGCGCGCAACGATGCTGTTACTTTTTGACAAATAGTAGCGACATGTTTTCGCCAGCTCAGAGTTGTGTCAATATACAATCCGAGGTCTTTCACACTTTCACAGTATGCAATGACCATACCATCGTATGTAAGTGGTGGGAGTGAAGCAAGGTCAAGTTGGCTCATATTACGGCTACTTCCTACATTTATTCGGGTTCACTGATTCGCCGAACATCTCAGACCAATGTTTAATTGCCGCTAGATCACTATTCACAATCGAAACCGCGGATGATATATTGCACAACTCAGTTAGATAATATAACTGCAAGTGATCAGCATAAAGATGGTAGGAACACTGAAGTCTTAGGGTGATAACATTAGTGAAGATAGAAAATAGAAGAGGTGAAAGAATACCGCCTTGAGGGACACCAGCAGCGATACCACACCAACCAGAACAAGAATCTTCAATACGAACCGACTGCTGACGATCCCGAAGGTAAGAAGAAAACCAGTCAAGTGCTTCTTGAGAGACCAAAAATGGTGTAGGATAGCAAGGAGGAGTTGGTGAATGACGGTATTGAAGGCATTGGAAAAATCAACCAGAACCAAAGCAGTAACCATGGTATTCTCCATGGCTACCTTAATATCGCCAGTCACTTTTAGGAAAGCAGAGACCGTGCTAAGGCCAGGCCGAAACCCAGACTGAAGGGGACTGAGTAAGTTGCTGTCATAAATGAAGTGGGAGAATTGTAATCATGTCCTGCGACTATTCGTCGAAGATGCAAGAAAAACTTGATTGTTGGCGTACAAGAGGCACTTGACATGTATGTGTAAATAAGTTGGACACCCATGGAGACGCAACACATAATTGTCTGATGCCGCTAGAGATACTAAATCAGTCCAAATAGAGTGTATTGAAAGCCTGTATAAAACGTCATCCAACCCCTACATAGCTAGGCGTCGACAATACTTGATACCTTGAACCTAATGACTTAAATTACACCTAGACACAACACAATTGAGACTCGTGCTCATCACACAATCATTTGTCCTGGGCAGAAATAAAACCAACGAACACTAGTCGTCTAGTAGGCCCTAACAGAGAAGATACCACCACTCTAAAGAGGACCGGGGACTGAACAACACTACTAGTTAAGTGGTAATAGTGGTAAATAAATTTCGGGATGGGTATAAGAAAGTTTTATTAAAAGAGTCATTTTTAAATTCAGTCCCAACGGCTAATATGATTATAGTTGGAATCGCTACGTTCTTGTTTCTAAATTCGTTAGAGATAAAAAGAAACCAGACTTCAATAAAAACAAGTTTGTTATGTTAACCAAATATGTTGCTAAGCCATCCTACCTAATATGATAAAAAAATACAAAAACTGTTATTTAAAGACTGAAAAATAACTGTTAGATAAATGAGATCAACGTTCGTAAAGTATGTTAAATGATCCACCTAAATAACCGTTACTGCAGGAAAGTCAAAAATATATTGTTATCTGTGTCTTTATACATACATAATATTATAAGCTAAAGTGAACTAAAAGGCAATTCTGAGCGATAACATAAACCTTTATGACATACCTTTATAATAATACCGGTGTGTTGGGTAAAAATACAAGCATGATGCGAAAATACGAAACAGCGCCCTAACAAGAGATTTGCAGTAAATACTTAATATTTATTAAGCTAAATTAAATAACCTAAACCATGTTAGGTTAGGTTAGATTTCGTCTATTATTTAGTAGTTATCTCTAAACTACAGGAAGTATTAGGGAGAGATCAATGAATCCTGGTCACAGATATCAGAAAATCTCGGAACTAATAATAATAGCTCAGTGAAATAAGTGTATTTAGCAAAAAATAATTGCTCCTCACATTCATGAAAGAATACTAAAGGTATGATTCAAGCAAGTATGCATCGAATGGAATCTGTTCTATACTCCTATAGCCGTATATCTGTACTTGTGTGGGCCTTATAGAGTTGAACAGAGAATAGTACAGAGAATTTATTTAACTAGCAAAAGGTACGTCGAAGAAATTCTAAACGAATACGTTGGTCCATTTATTACCAATATGGATGAGGATGCTGTCAACGAACAAATGGCTTAAAAAATATAAAATATAATAATAAAATTTAATTAATTATATTTTCTTAAAAAACGATTTTTTGATATAGGTGCACATTTAAAACAATGTTTTAACTATTTTCATTTCAATTTTAATCACATGCATTAAAAACAGTTTCTTACTGTTCTTCCTTAGTAATATAAATACCTATTATTTCAATTATGTCACCCCTCTCTTCTACAAAATATTAGCTAGCTTTGTTGTTCCATATAAAGTAAGTAGTATTAGTAGTAGTGGCAAGTGCGTTCCTAAATATAATCACAACGTTATGTAATCAAGGCAACAGCCGAATATTAAGAGATTTTCTGACTTCTTTATATTACACATGTAAAATGTATTGGACTAAATTAAAGTAAAAAATTTGTATAACTACTACCATAACAGTTCGGCTAGTTTCACAAAAGTTTATCTAAGTAACTATAAAAATATTACATTAAAAAAAATGTGCGTAAACTATGCATAGGCATACTAGGGGTTATATAACATTTAAGAAAAATATTAAAAACTAAATATTGAGCGACCGTAGTACCAGGGGTTACATAACATTCAAATCAATACAAAGCTTGGACCACCGTTAGCATTCATTCTCATCGGGTTGACACACGAATTTTCGTCATAAGCTGGATCCCAAACCTTTATCGATACATAATCACCCAAAAAATCACCTCTATGTGTTAGTAGAGAAGGTTCTAAAATCGTTATATGGATGAATGATTCCACAAGGGTTATTACCATGACTGAAGCTTGTTAATCCTTTCTATTCTGTTGCAATCGATATGTAGAATTCATGCGATTTTAAAGTGAATGCTGCGTTAGGTACGATTACGCGTGTAGACTCAGAAAGAGAGTGGAATAAAGTGTGGACATACGTTACGTACGCAAAATAGAACACCTTTTTAAAATTGTGATTTGTGAGTGGATATGCTTATTACATCAACTTTTTATAAGATTGTAAGATTGATACATTCGTAAGATTTGAAGTGCTGATGCAAGGCTGTGTTGCATAGATCGAAATACGTGGTAATCAGAAGGAGTACAATCTGATGAATGCGGGATGCGGTAACACTTCCCACTGAAGATCTGAAAGTGTATCTCTTACAGCTTTTGCGATGTGTGGGCGACATTTTCATGCAGTAAAATTACCTTTTGTTTTCTAAGTGCAGTGCTTGGACGTTTTTTGTTCAATGCATGAGTCAATCGATTTGATAACGCTCAGCTATGATAGTTTCATTTGGTTTTAACAATTCATAATAAATAACACCTTTCATATCCCACCAAATGCATAACAGTACCTTACGTGAATGTTACGCTTCGGAGTCGATGTGGACAATTGACCAGGATCTACCTATGATTTCCTACGTTTTGGATTATCATAGTAGATCCATTTTTCATCGCCGGTACAAAAAATAATTCTTTTTGTGACGAGACAGTAGTGAAGCACAAATGGTTACTCGATTTTGCATCGCTAATTCTGATAAAATATGTTTAACCCATTTTCCTTATCTTTGAATTTTACCTATGTAAACAATCAGAAATTGTTTATTTACCTACATTTAATTCTTCAGCCAACTTGGACGAAAACTTGGGTTTTTGTCCAATAACATCTGCAATTCACCGTCTTCAAACTTTTTTGATTTCCACTACGTTCTTTATCCTCTAAATCAAAATTGCCACTTTTAAATCGTCGAAACCAGTATTCACATGTTTTATCAGATTATGCAGATTTATGATACGTATCTACAATAAGTCTGTAAGCTTCTGCTGCTGTTTTTCTTGAATCAAAGAAGTATAGTAGTAAATGACGAGAATTATATTTATCGCGTTCCATATTTAATCACACTAAAAACTTGCGTGCGTTTACTGTAAGTGAGTTACTTCGAATAATTAAAGTGCAAGCTAAAACACGCCGCATCGATATTACATCAACTTTTTATAAGATTGTGAGATTGATACATTCGTAAGATTTGAAGTGCTGATGCAAGGCTGTGTTGCATAGATCGAAATACGTGGTAATCAGAAGGAGTACAATCTGGTGAATGCGGGATGCGGTAACACTTCCCACTGAAGATCTGAAAGTGTATCTCTTACAGCTTTTGCGATGTGTGGGTGACATTTTCATGCAGTAAACTTACCTTTTGTTTTCTATGTGCAGTGCTTGGACGTTTTTTGTTCAATGCATGAGTCAATCGATTTGATAACGCTCAGCTATGATAGTTTCATTTGGTTTTAACAATTCATAATAAATAACACCTTTCATATCCCACCAAATGCATAACAGTACCTTACGTGAATGTTACGCTTCGGAGTCGATGTGGACAATTGACCAGGATCTACCTATGATTTCCTACGTTTTGGATTATCATAGTAGATCCATTTTTCATCGCCGGTACAAAAAATAATTCTTTTTGTGACGAGACAGTAGTGAAGCACAAATGGTTACTCGATTTTGCATCGCTAATTCTGATAAAATATGTTTAATCCATTTTCCTTATCTTTGAATTTTACCTATGTAAACAATCAGAAATTGTTTATTTACCTACATTTAATTCTTCAGCCAACTTGGACGAAAACTTGGGTTTTTGTCCAATAACATCTGCAATTCACCGTCTTCAAACTTTTTTGATTTCCACTACGTTCTTTATCCTCTAAATCAAAATTACCACTTTTAAATCGTCGAAACCAGTATTCACATGTTTTAACAGATTATGCAGATTTATGATACGTATCTACAATAAGTCTGTAAGCTTCTGCTGCTGTTTTTCTTGAATCAAAGAAGTATAGTAGAAAATGACGAGAATTATATTTATCGCGTTCCATATTTAATCACACTAAAAACTTGCGTGCGTTTACTGTAAGTGAGTTGAATAATTAAAGTGCAAGCTAAAACACGCCGCATCGAATATCTAAGTAACGTACCGACGTGTCGCGAGAGCTACTTGACACGTTCCCTCAAAACTAACCGGAAGACCTAATATAATAAGGTACTTTTAAAGTGATGACTATTGAGCATAGGTATCCATAATAGAATTCTTCATTGATTTCAAGTGAGCTTGTTTCACTTAGTTTACTTTAACGACAGACAGAGCTGCAACTTTATTGAAAAGTAACCTTATTCAGAATGAGTTACCTACACTTACATATAAACTATCCAAATCAAGTGAGTGAAAATTGTGTAGTTAAAAACAAAAGTTCACGCCCGTTCGCAAATGCAAATGTATTTAACTAGAATACTGATAATGTTTGATTAACGTTACTCATACCATCTTTTAAAAACAGTTTTGTACAATGCACACTGAAGTGGCGATCAGTTAACGATCTCCTGAAGCAGTAGTTACGCTATAACTTCCACCAAGCCTTAAAGTTAATTTAAAAGCTAGTGAGCATGAATATATTTTGCAAAAGATCATTCAGTCACTCAAATCAGTCAGTATCAGTATCATCCTATGCATTATCCAAGTAGATGTCTGCGTCTGGTCTGCTGCGATTGATTAACACTATTTACTCGAGGCAACTACGGTGCGACCACTGAAATCCAATTAGATATAGCGAGCTGATTATATCCATTGTCTGAGTATTAGTAGTTAGCATAGAGTAGTAATAAGGGATTGTATATTCAATTTAGATTTTAATTCTTTCAACACGGTAGGTATAGTTTTATTATTTTCTAAGTTTATTTTTTTGAGTTTGATGTGGTGCGATATTATAGGACTGGTCTCAAAAAAAGAACATTAAAAAGGATCACGAATACGCAAAGACATAAACTTAACCTGTAAGATAGAAATATGCTGACGAAAAAGGAGGAATACCAATAAAAATATAACATATAATAAGAATTTCATGAAGTGCATGTATAAGTATAAGAAGCAAGTGGCGGGCTGTTGTGGCGGAGTATGATGGATGGATATGTATTATAAATAAGCATTAAAATGTTTTTGTATAATTCGTTTATTTTAAGTAAATCCAGCCCAATTTTTCTTACCTACTAGGTAACCGAAACATACTCATTATCCAATTGCGGTAACCACTATAAATGACATCAAGTGTCGACAGCATCAAGGCAAAAAAATTACATTAATTTGATATCGAGCGATTGGGAATTCAAAGCACACATACTACCAATACAGATGTAAACACATTCCTAACACCAGAAGTTAGTGCAGTTGTGAAGGTTAACAATGTTTAGAAGTAGCGAAATAGAGTAGTACATAAAATAATAATTAAACATAAGTAACGCGGTTTTTTTTTTTCACATCTTGCAGGCTGATTATAATACCCGTAACATCAGGGGTTCCGCTTGCAAGGAAAACTTACAACTAGAATAAACACTGCTGGGTTTATGTTACGTTAAGTTTTTGGGTTACGCTCGACTTAATTAGCAATGTTAGCATATTCAAGTTTTACATATGTATGAACGTATATATACTCGTTTTAGTCGTAAATATGTATTTTATGTCATATTTAATCCCTTCTACTGACTACTATTATACTTAAATGCTAAAGTACTTAACTTTTAATTAAGGGTTAAAAATTATCCCCGGCAACAGCTAATACATTATATTTTCATAATATTTCATTCTTTTTCAGAAGCAATTAGTTTGGTATCAGCAAATGTTACAAAAATATTCCACACAAAACTCAATTTAATCTAATGATCAGTGTCAAAGTCTAAAACGGAACTGCGCCTCTGTATGACTTCATTAAATCCTTAGTTTTCGTGACGCAGGTGGAAGGAAGCCTGCGTTGAGTTTACGTGTAAAGTTTTCCTCATAAGCTCACCACAGGGCGCTCCCCTATCAATTGCCGTGATCCCGTGTTTCTCCCTACCCCGCCAACCCGCTTTCCACCCTCTGCACTCCGCTAATGATCCCACTTGTTAGGGCTCAGCGTGGACCTTCGGCCGTGTCACTCAGTGAATAACAAATTCCTCACTGATCCTGCTCCGCGTAGCCACGAGAGCTTTCAAACGTAACGTCATATTATTGTGCAGTTTGGTTATGTTTTCGAACATGTCACTTTTATCAACTTCATTTGAATTCTCATGTTTCGTGTAATTCCAAAATTAGTTCTGTGGTCATATAAACCAATCTAAACTCTGATTTACTCTTTTGAATAGAGAAAACTTCTTAAATTATTCACGGGGCACAAATGTTTTGTTAAATTATAAATATTTTCTAAAATGTAAAATTTTAATTAGTCATTCAATCAGCTACAGACGCTGACGTGTTAATTTTGAGCCAAATGTATATTGGCGAATATCTAATATATATATATATATATATATATATATATATATATATATATATATATATATATATATATATATATATATAAAGATCTGAGGAAAATAAAATAAGTGAAAGTGGAAGTGAAATTATGGTATGGCAAAATAATGACGTTAAATAAATTACGATTATTAATTTTAAATACGAAACCCTCACGGGGTTTCCATAACTATATATATATATATATGTATATATATATAGTTATGGAAACCCCCACGGGTCTTCACCTTAACGGAGGCTTATGGGTAAAGTGGTATGTCGGACTCGACCTTAGTCTATATATACACTGTGTAGGATTGATTTGATTCTATAATATTACTCATGTAAATAATGTTGAATAATCGTAATTTATTTAACGTCATTATTTTGGTGCCATACCATAATTTCACTTCCACTTTCACTTATTTTATTTTCCTCAGATCTTTTTATATCAATGTCAATAAACATCATATAGAAGTGAACAACTAATTACCAACAACCGCACTATACATACTATATACATGTAATAAAGACTCATAATATGAAATGTAAGAACATACCTATCAAAGCCAAAACATTACTTGTTTAACCTCAATCTCATATAGCGGGTGAGATTTAATATCAGAAATTAATAACATGCAAAACTTACTGTCGAACTGTTGCGTGGCCTGAGCGAGAAGCGAAGCAAACACCCTGTCAGCGAGGGGCGGGGGCTGCGGGGGGCGCTCGTCGTCGCTGCTGCTATATCTATCACCCCCCCATTCCAGAGAACGCTGACGTCGAACACCGCTTGTAGTCGACGGTATGCTTGGCAACCCCCCGGACAGACCGCTCAGAGAGCCAGCCTTTGCACGGCGACCTGGCCGTTCCATTCTTGAGGTGCTCATGACATCTTGTCACCACATCTAGCAAAGAATAGTATAATGTAGCTACAAGATAATGCTAAGAAGAAACATAAAAATAAGAATAAACACCTAATAAAAACTTGAAAGGTTTTCAAATTATCATCTATCCTATCTATATTATAATCTGCGGTTTAAAGTTAAAAACCCGGACCTATATGAGTAATCCCTTTGTATTCAATGTTACTAATAGTTTAAAAATGATTTTAAAAAAATATGTCCACTTTTGTTACGAAAAATACTTACGGGTCGGCTAAAAAAGAATATATGTATTTGGAAGAATACCAATGAGTTTGTAATATAATACCTATTATTAGTATTGTTAGAGTAAGTACGGGTGTGCCAATGCATTTTGGTTAATAGTTATCTAACTATGTTAAAACTATCATAGGTTAACTCTCACGGGTTGTAGGAGCGTGGAACAAGCTACATTTATATTTAAAAATAAATTCAAAGAATACCTTTTAACAGCATTTAGTGGATTTTCAGTAGCATACAGGCACATATAAGTTGCTTTACCTGCCTGCCGGTTTATTATAATTAATAATAATAATAATAGTAATAAAAGCGGAAGAGTAAGGAAAGAGCCTCTCGATGTAGCTTAATTATGTGTACCCTACTGAATATTTCTTAATGCTATAATTATCATCTAAGTTATGAGACCTGCAAACTAAACTTAGAAACAATGTACAGGGTCTAAATAAAGATTTTCCTAACAAGGCTTCAGCAAATTTATTAGGGACGTGCTATATATGCTATATGTACATAATGAAATTGTAACGGGAGGATGTCTGTATATTATAAATATTGAAGAAAAAATAATGTGGAGGGTCTCTATTAGAGCACCAAGAGTTTTTATAATTGTTGTCTGCCTCAATGTACGTCTGTATGTTTCTACACGTATCACGCAATTAATACTCCATGGAATGGAAAACAGTTTTCACAAATGTATTGCTAGAGGTGTACCTTAAAATATAAACTCAATTTAACCTCAGGAGTTGATTATAAATTCTAGCCAACAAAAACTCATATCCAACAATATTAGAAATTATATACTTATATGTAGGTACTTTCTAATATTTAATATTAGGCTCAAATATCAAATTAACTTATTAATACCCCCGCCCAGGACACTACCGTCGTAAACCCACCCCTAATACAAGCATGTAGCTTTGCTGGGGGGTTAACAAAAGAATATTAGTAATGTGTGACCTACGTTGCTAGTATTATTTAAAAAAAAAAATAGCATACAATTTATTTTCATAGCTCGTAACATTCGTTCTTATTTATAACTTACTTAAGAATATAGTGGTAAAAGATGTTTATGATTTAATTTCGTCTTTACGGTCTCGTCCTTGTTTCACTTCATGGGAGCATATAGTTTTAATTGTAAATTATAAATGTGCAAATTATATTTTACTAATAGAGAATATTAATATAAACTTTAGCTTTCAATTAAATAAAGTATGTTGTATGTATATATGTCACAAAAAAAAACAACAACATTCATGACTTCAATTATAAATTAAACTTAAAACAAGCACACGCACAGTAAATGGCACAATATTGTATCCAACCTGTGAAGGGAAAAGAACAACTGTACTGAAGAGCCTACAAGTTGTTAGTTAGCGACTCAACATAAATAGGACGTTGCGAGAGGGTGTGCGTGTTGGAGGCCTAATCCAGTGGATTGCGACGCGGCGTGGCCCGCATTCCCGCTCTTACCGACATCATTTCTCGTATTGACTTAATTTGTACAAGCTCCAATGCTTTCTCTATTCGCCATCAGTTTAAAATACAAATTTATTGAGGTACTGAACTACGCTTGTTTTAAATTAAGCTTTAGATTAGTTTTTGTGTTTGGTATACAGGCTAAACCAATTATTAGACCAGTTATGCATGTATTTAGACTTTATTACTAATGCGTAATTCGTACGAGGTACTTAAAAAACTTGTTAGTTTTCTTGCAATAATCGGGAAGATCTATTCTTTTTGTATACTTGTATTAGCGATTAATCCCATTACAATTACTGTGTCCCTGGATCCAATATCTGTGATTTAAAGTACCATGCACTACTCACTAACGAGACTCTCATTGTTATGTTTTTTAAATACGATGGATTTGGCTGACCATGTGATGTGAGTTTTCGAAACCTTTGGCCAATGATATAGTATCATGCTCAAAATTAAAGGATAGTGTCTCTAAATCCGTGGTCACATAATTTGATGATTTGTTTATATACATATGTGGTTTGCATAAAACTCGTACCCGGCAAATATTTGATGTTATGTTGACATGAAAAGAATTGAAAGTGATGTACAAAAAAAAACAAATAAACGGTTAAAGTAAACAAAAGCTAAATATATTATAATTATTGATATATACGTATTCCTAACGCAAAAGAAGAGCTTGTCTAGAAAAGTCTAACGGCTTCTATTTTCAATTGAAAAGCAAATGAGGTCGAAAGGATTGTAGGATATTCAGTTAGAATTTATTTATTTATACTCGTATATAGTAAATACTGATAATGTACCGCGCAAATAAAGTCCTTGCGTTTAATAAGTTCTCTTTTTTGTAGGATTCGCTCTTTAAGTTAGAAGGAGATAACATATGTAACTTAATAATATTTTAAGGAGCATACCATTGTTTTGTTTGACTTTTTGATTCATACCCCGATGTCAATTTATTTCAAAATAAAAAATTGATTTCATATATATTTTTTTAATTTAATTAAATTTTAATTCAAGCAATATCATCTGTATACGCTGTGGGACACAGACACCACCATTAAAAGTTCAAATTCATGCCTGAAAGTTTAACTAAGAAACACACCACACACTTTTTATTCTAACACCACACACTGTCTCAATGTTTGGTATCTTAACATACAATGTTAAAAAAATCCTACCTTAATTATTCTCTACGTGAAATGTAAATACTTGGGACGTATTTGAAACTGGCAACACACAGTTCTCATTTCGTATCGACAAAATAAACAGTACGCTTTCATTAAAGATTTGCCGACGCTCCATAGAGCTACGAATTGTTCAGACATTGTTGGGATTTAATATAAAATTTTGGTCAATATTTTTAAACTATCTATATTTTTTCTACTATGTTTTTAAAATCTATCTGAGTTGAAAATTATTAATAAATTGAAATGATTTAATGTATAAGATTTAATATAATTTGTTTTAAACAAATATAATCTAACTAAATTGTAACTTCATAACCCTTATAAATATCCACTGCACGTAAATCCAAATTTTAATTCGATAATCTGTGTTGCCAATATTACTCGATAATAAATGTGAGAATAAGTCGAGTTCTGGGTCATGTTATAGATTTTTAAAATGCTATCGAATTTACTGTATGCGCAAATTAACGATTGGAATAATTCACATTTCTGCTACTGAAGTTAAACTAAACATTTCAACGTTCTTATATATTTATGTACAAACTTAGTAAAAAGTGAGTAAGTTTCTGCTTACCTACCCAATGAGTGTAAAGTTGAGGTAGTAGGAATTAACACATGGGAAAAATTTTAACATAAATTTGTAATTTTCCCCAAAATGATATATATGTATGTAATAACTAAAACCGATACAGCGATCTTCAGAGCTACATAAACCTTTATGTATTTTATTACATATCACACCACTCCATCTTTCTAATTACTGTGCGTATTTGAAAAAGCCTGACATTTGCTACAGTTTATATTATACGATTTGTCAACTGAAGAGTAATAAATTGATGTCATGTTTTTATTTGGTTCTATCAGCGGATACTATTCGATAGACATTAGTTTTAATATGAAGTAGGCTACTGTTTACCTGTCTGTGTCACAACGTACATAAATACGCTGTTTGTTGCTTCCATAATGAGCAAATACTATTTATTCAACAATGGTTTCCATTGTAGACAGAACGAATATTTAAAATTACAGTTACGATTTATGACTATGTTAATCCTGTTAAAGAAGCTCATTGTCACATTTAATATAATTTAAAGCAGGGTAATTTGTCATTAATTATATTTTATATATAATTGTAACTATTTATTTGCAATAATAAATAACAAAAGCGGTTTCTGAAATATCATGAAATACTTTTATAATTATTGTATTATGCCCCTGTGCTCTTATTGATTACGGAACTATGTTAATAGGGCCTTTTTAGTTGAATAAATAAAATGTACCTACCGTATGGGATCCTATGAAATAAGTATACAATGGTTTTACAGGTAAGACAAACTGCGTCACATTAAAGGGGTAGTTCGGTAACGGGAACGCCACATAGTTGGCGTAGAAATCAATTGTTAACTGAAAGTACTTAGTTAATTGAACTTTTCGTAATTGTACGTCACGCTTGCTCTCTTTGTCATTGATTACTGAACATAAAATTACGATTCTGAATTAAATTGTCCATTCAGTAATAATATATAACCAATTTGTTCTCATTGTGGAGTACTCACATCCTCATTTTATCCCTAATACCTCCAAAAACGGTTCAAATTCCTTCACGACACACATGAATGTCACAATGTCTAAGGTCATCTGAATATTTGAAACTAGAGATGGGACTGCATTCTACAAAATTTTACGATCTACCGTTAACGTTGAAGTTATGCGCTTATGGTTGCCGTTGCCACTTAACATTAGGCGAGCGAAACGAATAACCAATTTGAAGAAAATGACTATTATTTATTATATTAGTTCAGTAATTTCCGTATGCGGTATGTAGATATATGTTTATATATATTTGTATGTATGTGTATATGCGTTTGTGTATTCATGTCTGTGTGCCTATGTATATTTTACGTTGTCGACTATAAACTTGGCTTTAGAATATTTGCTTTCTTTTTAGAATATAATCTAAAGTTAGCAACCAGCGTTTTAGGATCAATTTACATTATTTGTAGGCAGAGGATAAATACAAATAGTTTTGTTGATGCGGTTATATAGACGAGAACTGAGGACAAATAAACCTCCATAAGCAAGTGTGCTCAATTTCACAAATTCAGTCTTTTCTTCGTTTTGCTATGGCCTCATAACGAATTGAAGGATGTTTACACGGCATAGTTTGGCGAAAAGAAAGTTGGTTGACAGTACTGAGCACTCCTGATACAACGATGTCGTTGAATAACTGCGTTTCCTAAAAGAACTTTAAGGTCGGCTCTTTGGGCCCTCTCCACTTTTAGCACATGTAGAGAACATGCGCCTCCCCAGATAGGAACGCAATAGTAAACCAGTTTATGGATTTCTGCACTGGCCGTCGGTTTGATTTTTATCATTATATAAATAAGTTTCCTGGTGCGTGATGTCAGACTTTCGATTTGCTTATCCATCGTAAAGAAAGCATCGATGTGTATGGCCAGATTAAGTTTTTAATAATAATGATAATGGCGACACAGCCAAGCCAAGAAACTTTTCTTTCATATATACTTTCATATATATTTCGTATACAAAAGGACTGATTATATAGACTATCTATACGTTTTGATATTCTTTAGGTAATTATAGATTTGCTTTGAAATGCAATTCCAAGTACCAATGTCTCCAAATTATTTAGATCCACCCTTAGGATGCCTAGAAAAGATTTCATTTTGCAATAAGACTACCTTACGTAAATTATGTTTGTGACACTTTTATATTTCTCTTATTCTGCTAAGAATGTATTAATAAAGACGTTATATATACATACACTTATACTTATGTATTCCTGGAGGGGTAGGCAGAGGTGTAATAAACGTCCACATTTTGCAGATTATAATTTAATCCCATTCACGTATTAAGAGAAAAAGCCCATTACCGTCCTCCGGGCTCTCAATATTATTTTAAAGCCCAAATAAGAAACTACGCAAGAAAGATTCTCATAAAACTTAGCATAGCAACAACACCAAGTGACGGTGGCAGACGAAATCCCTGCTTTACTTCAGCAAACATTGGATATCGACAATAGGAAACTATTAAGGAAAAAGATTTAGGCATTATTGAAAAATAAATGATTATTAATACTGCTTAACTTTAAGACAAATGTATAATACTTAAGGATAAATATAAGATACGTAGATTGCTAAGTATCAGTAAGGTAATGAAATTAGAGGTGTAAGTTTTAAATTAAATATGTATAGGTAAGATAGCTACTTACTTAATATATAAAAAATATCATAATAAATAATAGAGTTTGAAAGATTTTTAGTAAATAAAAAAACAAAAGGAAATAATATTCATTAATGCACACCAGAGAATGTTAAATTATTATCAATTTCACAATTTAATATTTACATAGTTGAGGTTGACAGTACCTTCAATATGCGATCTTATCGCAGTCTATTAGAACGTTTAAAAATGTTTTGATTCATGGACATTGTATTAGGAATTGAGGACATAAATTACTTTGTTATCTATCATAATAAAATGTTTTTTCAAGTAACTAAAACCTACTATTATCGATTGAGAACATTAAAGATATTAAAACGATACATCTAGCCCCATCTCTGGCCACGGGTTAGCACTAGTTTGATACTTTCGATCAGAAGTATGAAAAAGTTGAAGCTGTGCAAGCAAGTGACTTATTTTATTTTGATATCCTAAGTTTTTATATGCGCCTTGAAATAAATGTATATCGATTAGTTACAGTGTATAGATATAGAACAATATAGATTATATACAAATATTTACCAGAAATCGTCAACAGATGTTGACAATTAGTTTTAACTACATATTTTTACCAAACTATTATAGGGTGCAACGGGTGTAGTAATATTAAAATGGCTATTTTGTTTTTTTTTTTAAACCTCTCTTTAAACATGTTCTGAAAGGACGATGCTTTAAAGGCCCTACAAAATGGTAACCTGTCGGACTTAGAGCTGTCTTCGGGTGATAAGCGTGTAGTCAGTAATAGTCAGACACGAGATACAAGATGTTTTCAATTAGGTGCCGATGTAATAGCTCACAATCAAAGAGATTACGTTACAATCGACTCGCCTGACGAATATGAAGATGATAGCGAAGACGAAGGTAATTCTACTTACTATTTTGAGCTGGAGCCCGAGGAGCCAGGAGAACCAGATATCGAGATGGGAAAATCTACGTCAAATGGAGAGGTTTTTGACCATCTTATTCTTAAACGGAACATCAAGTGGAGGCACAGACAAATGGAAAACACCATACAAATGGGTTTTTCTCACCTATAGATTTTGGTCAGGGTTTTCAAGAACCTCTTGATTGCTATTATAAGTATGTATGTTCCTAAAGGGTTATTTTGAATGGCTGGAATTACAAACTTATACGCACTGTAGTCAGGAGGAATCATATTTTGGCCTAGGACCAGTAATGAAACGGAAGGCTTATTTGTTCACTATGGCTGTACAGCTACAGAATTACTCCTGTGTCGCTGGGGACTTTACAAACAACAGACATACCCAGATTCGGGACAACTATTTGTGGATCACACAAATTGTTATCCCGTGTGGGTATCGAACCCACGACCTCTTGATCAGCAGACAGGGTCACTAACGGCCAAACCAGCTATGCCATATTGCAAATATATTGGGAAAAAAACATTAGCATTGCTCTTTTTCCAGAAAACATGCCAGAGACAGATTAGATATTCGGAATAATTCACATCTTCTAGACAATATGAACAAGCCTCCAATTTGCAATGACGTATTTTATCAAGTAAGACCCATGTATGAAACATTTTTTTTTGACGACTCCCGCTCTAGAATTAATTCCTGTGTTGCGGGGACTTTACAGTAGTTCACTTTTGTCTTACCTAGCCAAAAACTGTTTACTTAATTTCCATTCCTTAATAAATTTCTAAAGTTCCTATAATTTATAGTTTGTTTTATTAGAAGACTTATTATTTTGTTCGTTTCTTTACAACTTTGTTTGTATAACTAAGAATAGAATTTAGTTTTGTTCGGATCTCATACTTTTATATTAAAAAAAAAATTATGACACGATTTTTATTGTTATAGCAAATACCCCATACATCATTTCTTATAATGAATTAAGCTGAAAGTCCACATTTGAGTGCATAAAAAAACGATTATTTCAGAAGATCATCTGCTAACACCTGTTCTTTCATTATTCTACACTCAGTTAGGGGTAAGTAAATTGAAAAAAAAAACATACTCTTAAAAATAAATATTCAGGCCTAAAAGGGTTAGTAACAAAAAAAACTGTAGTTATAATAAAATTCAGCACAAGTGACACTGAAGTGTAAAATGTATTTAACCACCCCGCATGTTCCGTACCATCACCATGCAATGTTCCGTAATCATGTTAATACTCCAAACACGCAACTAATAACAACGCCCATTGTTCGCAGGTCCTGATGATAGTTGATGTTCATTTGTACATTCATGCAATGTGCTCCTAAATATGCTCTAGTCCGCCTTTGGTCTATAAGCGTCAGTAGGCTTCTAACCTTTCCACTCATTTCTCCCAATACTCGGTCCGGTCGACTAATCGTTTTCATTTAACTGTCTTTCATTCATCATATCTGCATAATGATATATTTTTACCCCTACGTTATATTTCACAATGATTACTGATCATAGAAGTCCCCACTAAATAATTTCTCCCAAGTAAGTAAATAAATAGGTGAAAGCTTATCGATTGGTACTTTTAATGATTCAGTTTCCGTAGTAGTAACACTTTAACAGATAATATAATTAAAATTGAATATTATTAGTATTCTGGGTAGTGTCACAAATCAAATTCAGTCTTTCTGTTAGAAACGGCAGTTAACATTGGGGTTTTAAGGTTTCAATATGCATGTTTGTATGGTACTAGGATTAATTCATTTATACTTTATAAACATTTCAATAACGGACATAAAGAACACCCAGACGCAGAACAACAATTTGAGGATTACACAATGTGTTAATCCCGTGTGGGGATCGAACCCACAAAAGTCGGTTCCATAGTTTCTCCATTGTTTACACAAGTAAGACTGAGTGACTATGTCTGGACTCTAGGTGGACTATGATATTAAAACCTTCTAAAACACTAGCTTGTTTGCGTTGCTGCAAGCCTGTTATAGAAAAGATACGTAGTGATAATAAGAGTACATTTATTTTTATTTTTTTATGTACGCATCGACACTTTTACTAAAACAAATATGTCTAAAACTCTGTTAGTCACCTTTAAATGAGAACTATTAAGGTCCAGTTATGCTAAGGGCAGATGTAAAGCTTTGATACCACTTTAACCCTTCAAAAATGTTTGTGTAGTCCTCGCCATATCTTTGTTTTCACGGACCGTCAAACACCTCGCCTGAAAGTCCAAACGACCTATTTATATAGCGACCTATTTATGTATTAAATAGGCGCGTTGAAGTTGTAAAAAAATATTGGCAGGATACATGGTACATATATATAAAATTAATCACGAAGAGGAGAAATTCAGGCTCACTGTTTGAGGAAATAGCTGTAAATGGCAGTTGATGAAACAATCAATGTAATAAAAGATGATCTCCATATAACGCTACTTGTACCCATGTGGGATTGAAGCTATAACTCTCATTACAGGGATAGTTTCTACTTATAAGACTGAATTCGGAGCTCTGCCCAACTAAGCTAAAGTACTAAGAGATACATATATGTTTCGAATCTGCAATCAGTCTATTAAGAGGAGGGGGAGTGTCCATTAAACGAAAATATGAAAGCAATGATTTAAATTAACATTGTATTACTGTTGTGTGTTACTGTGTTTTCCGTAAATGAGTAGACAAATGCAATTATATTTTATTATTCACAGAAAACAAGTGATCGAATAAAACTCATCACACTCAAAGTCGTAAGTGCGTTACCTTAGACTTTAAAGTTGTAGGTGTTCAAGGGTAGTTGTCATTTATCATCAGCTGACCCATCTGCTCCTTTTTCTCTAAATACCATAAAAAAAAAAAACTGTAAATAAAAGCATTAAGGATAATTTAGAAATTCTGATGTCAATTACGTATTATTTATACACACTCACAAAACGTTTTATAATTATATATTTTAAATTGACTACCATAGAAAGTGCTTGTTAAACCTGTATAAAAACATTTAAAAGACTATAAAAATGTGACGCTTCTTAAACAGAAAAACAACTATGCAATCTGTGTTATTTTTGTATGATAATATATGTGTATATTTATTACTACACTAAAATTACTACTACTACAATTAAAATCATAAGCACATACATCTGTTTCGGTCTCGACAAGAGACCTTTCTCAAGGAGTAAGTCGTCGTACTCGTACTCTCTCGTACCCTTTCGCCTCTTCTTTAGCTAACATCACCTCCTCGCAAAATGAAGCGACGGCATGCCACGCATTCTCGCTTTGGACCATGGACAGAACCGTGGTCTCAAGCGAGAGGCTACCCACAATGCTGCCACCAGATCGGCACGCTGCTGCACCCACGCAGAGCACTCCTTCAGAGTGTGTGGTGCGTTATCCTCGCGGCAGCCCCCCCAGTGGTGGCACACAAGCGTTGGCTCCGCGCCTATACGGCACAGGGAATTCCCGAAGCAGCCGTGGCCGGTCAGTACCTGCGTTAGCCGGTAGGAGAGGATCCCGTGTTTCCTCTCCAGCCAATTCTCCAAGCTGGGCCTTACCGCCATAATTGTGGCGTGCCCTGCGTTTGGCTTGCTCCAAAGGGCTAGCTTAACACCTCTTTTAAAACTTGTGTTGTTTGATCACAAAAAGTGTTAAATAAAAATCTAAAATTATTTTTAATTTATCATAAAATTTATTACAGTAGTAAGTATGAGTAAATCTCTAACCTTCTTAGCTTTTGTAAAATACATGTATATTTATTTACTTAATAAATCATAATAGAAGGTATATTAACGCGTTACACAAATAAGAAATTTAGAAAATAATCTTGTAACAAGGATATGGTTCCGCATCACGTATAAAATACACGTCACGCTGATTAAGAACAAGACAGGCATGTGAATTATTTCCACCGCGCAGCTTTCACTGCATTAAAATTGCATCTTAGTAGATCTGACTTTCTTGCGTTCGAAGTTGGTAAATTAACTACCATCGGAGCTTTAGATCATAATGAACTATATACTTATGGATTAATATTTAGCAAAATAAACTCACAAACTTGGTAAAAGCTATGTACTTGTTTGTGTATATAACATACAGTAAAAATTCGTAACTTACTAATGTAAGTTTATTAGGATTAGCTCATATAGTTTTCTACACAAACTATGCTTAGCGGGAAGGAAAACTCCATATTGTTATATGGATATACATATATTGGTCTATAAGTACTGTTTTAAAATTTCACGATTTGTATACATAAATAAAAGTTATTTAATAAATATCTGTTCTTTCTCAACGTTTCGACCTAACTACACCGGCCGTAGCCACGAGCTAACTGGCGTAGCCTCAGCATCGTCTTCGTGAAGCGAGGGTTTCGGCACCTACTCTCACAGGCCATAACACTCCCTTCACGAAGACAGCTCGTCTGTCTAAATATCGAGCAATCATACCTTATTACTTGTAATTGTTTCGGTATTTTATACCTTAAATACATAGGAGATTACGACACGCATTAAAAAACTTTTAATTAGATAATTATCCTTTTCTTCTACTGTCTCTACTGATTGGTTAACTACTGTCTCAAATCTGAAGTCAGTAGTTTTGTTGACACTCTTGGTAGACGTAGGTCTTGGTGCCCAATCAAAACCCCAGCAGCCGTTATTCCAAATAACATATAAATATAGACTGCTATTACAAAAATCGAAGTAAAAGAATCAAAATCCAAATTGCTCTTATTCTTTTACTTTTAGTATATTTTTTTTCTATTATTTATTTTTACGGTCCCGTTGCTTAAGAAAAGTATATTTTTTATTAATAAATATCCAGCCAACACTGTATCCAAAACCGAATGCATTCTTTCTCACTAATTTTTCCAATGTACTCCTCATATAACAGTTGGATTTTACTGCGTAATTTTGTTTGAATAAATTGAAACTAAAACTGAATTGCCAACTGATTTTTTAGAGCTCCGTAGAGATATATGAACAGATGGAATCAAATTTTGCGAGAAATAAGTTTTGTAGAAACACTCACAGCGATCAGATTTTGAGGGAAAACACAATTTATACGTGGACGTGATCAAAAACCTACATGAGTTAGGAGCGTGTATCGAGAGTCCCATCACGTAGGGAATAGGTCGGACAGGCAGCAGAACGGACCGATCACGTGCGCTGAATCTGCTGCACTAGTTGCAATCCTGGATTTTTTAGATGTCCTATGTTTATAATCTACTGATCCAATTATTGGCTTGTAATAATATTACCATTTCTTAAAATGGCACATATGTATGTACATCTTTTACAATATTTTTAATCCGGCTAGCGAGGTTGTCGCTATTATAAGAGATTTGGCCAAAATTAGCTTTAACAATGAGAAATGTTTCATGTCGCTTATTATTCAGGGTTTACCATAAAATATTGAAGGTCTTCATCAGAAAACGTTTACACTTCCCAAAGACGGCAGAGACGCAAAACATAGCTCAGTAACAGGTTTGTACAGAAACATGTTGGGCATAGGCCAGGCATTGGCTGTACGGGTCTCCACACTACAAAAATCCAAAGAAGGTTTACACCACTTAGACGTATATTAATAAAATATTTTTTATCAGTTCAATTGCAATGCTACCGTTTAAAGTATAACTATTTAAAGTATGACTCATCCTCATTAGTACCATCGGTAATTAATATTATAAAATTCAATATTATAAATGAAATGTTAATTTATACCGATTGATGCGAATTCAGTTAATGGTGGAGAATAATTTTGGGTATGTAAATCAACAATTTTACTTATTGACCTTGATGAGATTCGACTACAGATATTACTATTAAATGTTTTTTACTCTATGTTATTTAATATTATATTTTTCTTCGTTTTGTTTTATATTATAATAACATAATCTTTTAGATTTAATTTCCTTGAGAGTTTTAAAAGTACTTTGTATACCTAGTTGTCTGTTGAGACCTGTTAAAGGTCGTATCTATCTGTCTCTCGTGGCATCATGTCAAGGGCATTGGTCACTGGTAACTTCAGGCCTCACTAGGATCATAGAAGGTAATTAAGTGTTCATAAAATTAATAACATATTAGTTCTTAACAAGAATCCAGTACATAAATAATACTAGCATCGGTAGCTACTTTATATAGATTTTACTATAGTTGAACGCCTTGCATTTCAGTGGAAGTCTGCTGTATCTAATACATAATCCATAGGTATTTATATATATAGTATATAGTATCTAATACATAATCCTATTTATTGTTTGTTATAATTACACAGCTTAGTGCGCTTTTATGTATGCACCGAGATCACGTATGTGACGTATATCTCAGTTCAGACAGGTGGTCAATACACAATTAGGGGTTAATTAATTTATGACGAAACTATAATTAGATGTCCAATAACATTGCACGGCTTAACGTGGCTGTACGTGTCCATTATAATTTAAAAGCTCTGTGGTTGCATATCTATAATACAATCATGCTGTGATTAAAACTTTGCTTAAATTGAAACCTCTCCTACTTACTGAATGTATCGATACTGATTTATAGAATTTGATAAATATATACCTTGATTCGTTCATAAAAGTAAAATTGAATATCTGTAAAGAATATTTTTTATCTGTGTGACTTAAATTATACAGGTTGTTCCAGAAAACAAAAAGTGGCATGCTGCTTAAAGTTAACCTTATAAATACATACACTCATACATACCCCTAAATGATAGGCAGAAGCGTATTACACGGCCATATTTTGTCGATTATAATTTACTTCCATTTATATATTGCGTGTACGGAGAGATTTAGTATGGAAGGAAAACAATACGCCCTTTTATAGAAGACCATATTAACTAATAAGATTATTTTACTTCCATATTTACACATCCAATTTTGCATATGAGGCTAATCATCTGGTAAAGTTATCTAATTTAAGCTAAATATCATATCAACACCCACGCACTGGATATTAAAGGCGGATATAGTAGCTCCAAATAATTCAATAACATGCTCTAAGTGAACCGACTTAGTGGAGATTAACACAATCCAATGAATGTCTCACACAGTTCTCTCGCAGGACACTGAGGAGCATTGGATTACCGGCTGAATATTCCACCGGTCGCGTTGCGAGTACGTACATATTAACTAGCCACTTTTGGGCAATTTCATTTAACATAACGATTTATTAGTTATGTTTTTAATGAGTAAAGCAACAGCAAACTTTTTGAATTAATGTTATTATGACTCAAAACGACCTCGCTAAAATGCTCTAAAAATATGACCTTGAAATTACAAAACAAAAAATTATGCCACATAAAATTTACAGTATATGAATGTATTAGGTCGTCGATACTTAGAACATAGCTTCTTTAAAGATAACGTGTGTAAGATTCTCTCGCTCCCCATCTTGGTAATGTCTTTGTTTCGAGCATGAGTGCATAGAGTGCCGTCGCTTCCTTCTGCAAGGAGGTGATGGAATGGTCCTCAAATTAAGCAGTAGAACCGGTAAGAGAATGCAGCACAGCTCTCTCTACTCGATCGAATTCGTTGTGCGAACAGATACAGGCCGCACGCAGTATTTCATGTATTCTTCTCAAGGGACGGTGACCAAAAGATCACCGGGTTAGGAGACCCATCTTGGCTCTGATGGGTGAATGCCTGTCGGGGATATCGAATGGAAAAACGTAATTGCTAATCTCACTCCCCCGATCTTTGACAAGCAGAAGGACACTTGGTTTGTTTTTAGGCCTTTTTTTGGTTTTAGGACATCCGTGATGATCTACCACCCTGTTATGAAAACCCTCCAAATGTTAAACTAACAATCGTAACTGTTTCGGGGCAAGGTTCTTTTACTTTCATATGCATAAAATGGAAATGCGAAGATGATAATTGTTATCAAGTGTTGGTCACCTGATGGAAAATGTCCACCATGTCGAAAATAGTACACGCATATCTATAAGAATCTTATGCACTGTACTCTTGAACGTTCCAAAGCTGTTTTTAAGTATATTAGTATATGGAACACACTAAATCATGAATTTGGCAATTTTATGAAACTATTTATACACCATTTACCTTTGCGATGTATAATCAACTTTACATATCAAATTACATCTTATTGAGACATCACAATACAATACCATTAAGATAAGCAGAGACATATAGAGTGTTAATATGTTGATGCCGCTAATCTGCATGACTATTGAATGGGACGGTGGTATAATTGGCGGTATATTGTTACTATATAACATGGCGGCAGGATGACGTCACTAATGTAATCCAGTGAGGAGCTAATCTGATATCGAGCCGAGCCAGGCACGGACTCTGCGCCAGTTAATTGAGTTGCGTTTAATCCCCACAATGCAACTTTAGACTCATTTCCGTTGTCCAATAAAGCTGCATACGCTTTATATTATCCATTCGTTTAAGCAAACAAATTTTATACGCTACTATAATATCTTATCTCATATACTCGTGTAATGTTTTTAGACTTATTTAACACGCTTTTTAAGAGATTTCTGCCTGCACTAGACCTGTTGATAAAGTACTTTAATCTTGAAAACAATACTGGCTGTAGTTTGCTGGTTACTCCAAAAACACCATGAAAATATGATTTTGTATAATTAATACAACCTCTTTTTTCTCGAAATTATTTTGTACAATACAAATCTCTTTGCTGAAAATCACTGGCTACCTATGTATAGTTATGTTTTTTATATGTTTTTTAAAGTAAATCTTTCACTTTTGTTTGCAACAACACAACAACAAAGAACACAAAACTTATCCTACACCCTACAACTCAACGAAACTTGAATCTACAGCTACAATCCTCTCATGAAGCATCAATCCACGCAATGGGTGTTTGAAGAAGATGAGCGGCCTACAAGCTACTAGCTATTTTATTTCGACGCAGTGGAACAGTAGCAGTAATTCCACTTAAAGACCGCAGTACATTTACTAGTGAATGATATTACTAAGTTTGTCTACTTTGAGCCACCAAGGAGCGGTGTCCGTGGCATTCGTTTTTATCAAGATAACGCACCTGCTCACACAGCTGCTAGACCCAGGGGCTATTTGAATACTTCGGTGGTACAAATATAACCCTATCCTCCATATAGCCCAGAGTTTAGAAGCCCAGAAGATGCTGTCGAAGTACTTCTGCGGTTTGTTTCACCTCTCGCAAGATAATTTTTTCAAATGTTTCGAAAGCTGGTTCAACCGAAATCATAAATGCATTGGAGTTGAAAGGGAATATTTGAAAAGCTATTAATAACACATTCCAACAGTTTTTCGTTTCACTAACAGTTTTTTAATAGCCTACGTATCTATAAAAATCATTGATCACCGCGTATCTTCTCGTGCACTCGCTGGAAGATTTAAACACCAGTAAAGCTGGTAGCAGAATTCAAAAAGCTTTGTGCTCCAAGTTAACTCATTTGTAAATTATTTAACTAATTAATCGAATTAAGTTGCTTAACTTACTAACAAGCGCGTTTTGTAATGCCATGTCATGTTCATTCAATATATTTGAATTCGATTTAGGTATTCGTAGGTCGTAACACATACAATATTATAATTAAATAATAAATATAGGATTGCAGTACGTAGTAGTACGTACCTACGAAAATTGTACTTACCTGACTAATACTAATTGTATTATTAAATTAGATTGACCATGACTAATGAAAACAATTTAAATCTGATCGAGTAATTACAATTGTCATAGACGCAAGTCCTGGTCACTAAAATAAAATTATAATAATTAGTTACCAGTGCTCTCGTGAATGTTATGAACCCACACGCTACGACACTCCATCAATTATGTTACCCTCTAGTCTCTAGAGTACTCATGTAAGATAAAAACACGACAAAGAATAATTGAATGCTTTTTGTTTCCAGTATTTAGCAATTTCACGCTCAGTAAATGCAATAATCTACGCCACAGTAGATAATTCAATTCCAGCGTAAATACATGGCCCGTTACCGAATTTCCTTTGAGAGACGAAGCGCACAGCAGGCTCTGCGAGCCGACACGTTTCTCTGAACTTCGGAATTCCAATTTTGAAAAGTTTTCCAACAAGGGCCCAATATTGACAGCCAGTATCAGAGGGCCAGTCAGGACAGCCTCGACCTTAAAAACAACTTCACACCGTACAATATACAGCCTATTCGCAAAACGCGAGACGTACTGTAGATAGGTATATACTTCTTGTGATATACCTAGATTAAATTCGAGCAAAATTGAATTGTGAAAACGTTAGAAATTTTGGCAAAGAAGCAGTACTAATATGAATATAAATTATGATAAGAACACCAGAATTAGTAAAATTGACCACACTAAGTTACAGGTTGAATGAAATGAAAAATACATATAGACAAATAAAAACATAAATAATAAAAAAAGTAAACCAGTATTGCTCTATCTAATTTAAGTAAGGTTGCAGATCCGTGACACTCCCTCACTGCATACCACGCATGTCTCTTCTACAGATTATTTATAATATTTTGGGGCAAAAAAGTACCTCTGAGCATGCATGATAAAAAGTACTGATAGTTTCAAACTATTTTTCAAAAAATTAAATACCTATTTGAAGTCTCCCGTGTCTGTATATATGTGAGGTAACTTTATTGGCCAAGGTAATTTTAATTAATTTTAAACCCTTACTAACAGACGTCATAAATACAAAATACGAATACAGCAAAACGAATCTGCACTTTCTCTAATAAAAATTCAATTAGAATTTTAAAAAACCCCTACGCAAAAAATATTTATAGTTTAAGGAACAATCCTTATAAGTAAAAAATAATTGTCCTTTATCAGTCGTTAGAAACAAAATAAACAAATGTTTATCGAAATGTGAACTGAAAAATATTTAACAAGCCGTCTCTAAACATTATATTTTCTTATGAAACTTAACAATAAACTATATACTCAATTTAACGATATTTGTTTTTCAACATTCCGAAATATACCTGTTTTTTTTGTAGTGATTTAAAGTCGCCGCAGGGTATCGCTATGTAACAAACTTTAAATATCGATTCTTCGTCTTCTATCGCTTCGCGGCATATCAGTTTTCAAATTGGTCCAGTACGCTGCCACCTTGATTGCGTTCTCAGAGGCGATCATGAGCATATGTGGTGTACATGTACATGTGTGGACAAGCAGCAAAATCGATTCTGAACTAGCGATAACCCGCCGCGACTTTGAATCACTTGTTCCTTAAACCATAAGTATTTTTTGCGTAGGGGATTTTTTAATTTTCAATAAAAAAAATATTTTAAGCTTTTTAAACTGGACTAACTTATAGGGCAGTACAGTAAATATAGAAACCTAAGCGAGTATAATAAATAACTATGACATTAGCTGGGAGTAATCAGTAACAATGATAGGTACATTACATACCAATCACTGGCTAAAATTCCCATTTAATTAATGCCCATGTCTTCGGGTTTATGTTGTTGTTTTCTCTGTGTCTTTCGTTGTGAATACAGCTAATAGTAATAATACTAAGCTTGACTTATGTATATGGCTTTGTAGTGTGTAGTAAGTATGCAGGGAGTTGTTATTTGTGAACTGGACCAAAGGAAATTATTTAACCATCCTCACGATAAATCAGCTTTGACCTAATTGCAAAGAATCAGAGGTTTAAAGTAGCATGCAGTTCTCTGAAGACCATCACCCTGGTTGCAGCACCAGGTCAACGTGACCCTATTGCAAGATCATAACCTGCAAGGTACCTACTTATTGAAACTAATCTATTGAACCCAAATACGATATGTCTGCTGTGAGTTTTCAAAGATTTGGGTTCTCTGGAGACCATTCTGGTTGCAGCATCAGGTGGAAGTTATCAATTAATTGTTATGTAACGATTACACTGGTACGTGTGAAGCACTTAATCGAGTAATCATACGCCAAAAATGCCTTACATCTTATGGTAAAGAGCTGAAACTCTTAGACTACTGGACCGATATTAACATAATAATTAGGAACTATCGCAAGAACACTGTCTTTCAAATGGAAAAAACCGCATCGAAATCGGTCCATCCGTTTGAGAACTACGATGCCACAGACAGACAGACACACACACACACACAACGTTTATTTAAAAGTGCTTAAAATTTTCATTGTAAAAAAAAATGTTGTTAAAATCAAAAATTTTTAAAAATCGTTTGGGGGATCATTTTTCCATCATAAGTACTTATGAAAAATATATATAGATTAAATTTTTATGATCAAGTGGTAAATGGGGGGTCCACTTGACGTGATCTTGCTCAGTTGTTAATGGAAATTAATAAATATATTATATTTGTACGCCGTTGTGGCTTTGAACAAAAGGAAAAACTGGATTAATAAAAATACTTTATTTATAATCTAATACTTTTTAAAAACCAAAAAAAAAGTCCTTATAAATTGTTTTATTATAAAATAACTTTTAGAAATAAATTGGAATGAAACCGTACCAATGGTACCACCGAGCAAAGCACAAGTTAAATGATGCCAGGACATGCGGAAAGAAGCGAACAAGAAAGATTAACTTCATCTGTAATTAACCTGATCCTCATGCACCACTTTATAAACGGAGTAATATTTTTTTGTTTTTTTTTGTTTGTTTTGGAAATGCTTAACCAAACCTGCAAAAAGAAGTTTGCAAGAAGGGCTCTCTCTGTAGGGAAACCGAAGAAGCAAATTATGATTGGCAATGATAGACTTGATATAAACCCAACTACTATCAGCTAATTTACTATCGGGATAAAATAATCCATCCAGTGAACTCATGCAAATAAATAAGGAGGAATAGATAGTAGTTAGTAAAAGAACGTAAATGAAGGTCGGAGCTCATAATGGAATCTGATAATGTTATTTTATTATTATTTTTATTTCATTTTAATCTTAATAATACTCTGTTGCAGTGCATTTATAAAATAACTAATATTAGGTAGAGGTGTGATTGTTACAATTACTTCGTTATCTGAGAATTGAAGTATCAGAGTTATGGAAGTTATGGGTGGTTTAACTTAAATATACCTATTTGTCACATTGTTCATCAACAAGTAAATTTTTGTATAAAGAAGTATCTAAATCGTTATAGGTATTTTAATTTTCTCAAACATACTACAATAAATAATTTATAATACTTTGAAATACGTAATTATTTAAAACAACAAATATATTTTGTCTAAAGCGCCACCTATTAGCAACTCGCTTAACTTTTCAGGTATAGATGTTTGAAGCAGCGCCATCTAGTGTAACTTACTTGAACTACGTGGTTCAAGAAAACATAAAGAGCGAACTACGAGTTTCCAGCAGTTCAATCTGAAATAAGCTCAGCGTCTTTCAGATTGATAACCTTTAAATTAAATGATATCACGCATGAATATTGAAACATTCTCAAACACATACATAAATGTGAATATAATATGACCTATGTAAGAAAGGTGTTCAGTTTTCATTTTAAATTCTATTTGCCGTCGAATAAAAGAATTTAAATGGACCTACTTCAAAGACAACAGCAATGCAGCTAGTTTTCTAAGGAACAACGACTAATCGTGTTAGAACTCACACTGAACTTAATTTAAAGAAGAAAGAATTTCTCTCAGCAAACTAGCAAAAAATAAAACAAGTGAATTACACTTGTATGGATACTGGTTCAGTAAAAATACTACGCATTCAATGTGCGCTTTAAGGAAAATTTTCAAATATTGTAACTATTTTCCTTTACGCATAGATGTCAAAACTTGTAAAAATTAATCACTGAACATTATTTGTACTAACATATATATTTATATCTTGATAGCATGTATATTGTATATGTGTGTCTATATACATGTATTTTATATGAAGTGGTATGTTTGTATATTGCGTGTATTGTATGAACTTGTCAGTGTAATTAGGTTTTAAATTATTAAATAATTAATAAAATATTAGTTAAATTAATATATAAATTTCTGTATTCTCTTCATTCCTTCAGATTAATAAGCTCCTTAGCTTAATTTGTACACCTACAAATTGCACTATGTATTAAACCATTTCACTTGTCCATTACAAAGGTTGTCTGGAAGAAATCGCATCTGTACAATAAAGAGTAGTGTATTTTGGTAAAACAGCGTCACTAAATGCAAAATAAGGTTTTAATTCATTTGATTTTTGTAATTTTTCATATATTTTAACAGTAGGTAAACAATATTATACTTACCCACTCAATATTTTCATTTCTTTTTTTTTATGCGTATCCTTGTGTGTAGCCAGAAGTACCAGACAATGAGGAAGGTCGTGGTATATGTAAAAATATAAGCAAGTGGCAGGTAGTTTTTTCTGCCTACTGCTATGGGATAAACCCCGAGAGCTTTTGTATGTATGTATAAAACTGTAAAAAAAAGCAAAAAGAAATCTAATACAGTCTTTAGTATAGATTATGTCTTTAATATAGATTGCAATTTAGGTGGAAAAAGCTACAGATTTTCGCGATATGAGCAAAAATACGTTCCGATATAGCCGTATTCGAACAGATGTTTCAAATTGACTGATTCCCAAAAGCTGTTAAACGAAGCGTGAACGTTGTAATAAAGACCGCAGGCCGGCTCAAGATTAATTAAGATAGAGACTCGTGAAGCTTCAAGAACATTTCCATTGACCACGCCTTTTGCTCCATTTCCCCACATATTTAGATTTCTACAGACCTTTATAAATAAACAATGAATTAAACCCGGGTTACTTTAAGAGCCTTTTTTTTTGGTTAATATTTTCTTGTTGGACTGTTTCAAGATGAAAACCCAAAGACGAAATGAACGCCCACATTTTTTTCACAATTTAGTTGCATTTAGGTAGCAGAGGGCAAAACTATTGCCGTCACCCGAGTACTTTCAGATTGAGGTGGGAAAATTGGGAGTATATTGAACCGCAAAGGGAGGATCGAATGGGAAGGAAGTTTATAGTGCTGAAACAGATGCATTGAGAAGTATAAGTCATAGCTGAAGCAAGTCAGGGTTGTATACCTTTAACTCAGACTGCCTGGTGCAGTAAAGTCCGGGCCCTCTGTCGCTAAACTTATTAATTCAGTGTTTCAAAATACTTATGAATCATGAAAGCACAATTGTACCGTTATGTAGGTTTATCTGTAAAGATATTAGTTGACATATTAAGGGGAAATCGCGTACTTAAATCTAAGATAAATGTGAAGTCTTAACAGGAACAATTATGCTCTCGTCAATACACAAAACAGTTTTATATTGAATTAAGTTTTAGATTTTATCAGTTAGAACTGTAAATTAAAAATTGCCTGGTGGTCGATATTTGATCATAAATTGGCAATTGTCACATATTTTAGGTCCTCCATCTTCAAAAAAATTTTTTGACACGGATACCGGCATTTAACAAGGTATGTTACAGGCTTAAGCAGCTTTGCAGGCATGAGATTTTTCTTTTTACCTAAATAAAACTGTTCTATATATTCGATATAGCTACATATATATATATATATATATATATATATATATATATATATATATTCCACTTATTCCAACGCATCATTTCATTGATACTGTTTAAAGATTTGTTGAAGAGCTATCTGTTTAGTAGATTCTTGAGTGTCAGTGTACGATAAAATTATCTGTATAGTCTAAATTAGAAGATGGGAGAATAGACTCTTTAGGTACAGAATTCTGTTGATGTCTTGATTCAATTTTTGATCTTAATTTCCTGAATGTTAATGACTTGAACGAGAACTTGTGTCTTTTGACGGATATATATATATATATATTTTCTTCTATTATTACAAGTGATCGGAATAGGTAGAGCTAATGTACCTAAAGTTCAAAGAACAGAGATGAAAAGAGGAGAATATTTGTTCCGAGTTTCGGAACATCACTTAACTACATTAAATATTAATGTTATTAATTAGTTCAGTAAACTAATTTAATTCATTTTCCTTTTTAACCGACTTCAACAACAAGGAGAACGTTCTCAAAAAGTCAGTAGATACGTTTTCTATTGTTATTATTTCATGTAAAAAACGCGGCGGACCGTCCGCCTCATGTTTTCGTTTACCAGAATAGCCAAAGCTTCGTGCCTCTTTCTATCGAGGGGTGGTTCGCGTTCTAAGCGTCCTCGTGCGAGCATCATTCACTCCTGTAGTTCCTCATGTTGTGTACGTATATTTGACTCGTGAACTGTTTTCTTTTACCTATACTTATTTTATCGTTTATTGGATCTGCTTCACATGACCTTGGCTTGATGTTATGGATTACATTTAACCGCAACTGAAATACTGACATTTGCTGTGCTAGCCAAACATTCTGTAGATGAAACTATTCACAATTTTTTTTCCCAATTCAACGATTTATTATACCATTTATGGAGTTTTATTCAAACAGTTGTTTTACATTTTAGTTCGTGCTCAGATGTTATACCTACTATTCCTATAGTTAAACCATCTTTTACGAAAAAAGAAATCTCGGGTCAAAGTTATTATGTATATAATTTTCTCATTGTTTACAGTAACTTTGCTCCCTCATAGCAATTAAATGGCGACCAAACCTACGGAAGAGATTAGAGAGTGGTGGATTAAAGATCACCCTGAATTGTACCATGACCCCGCTAGCAACACGCAAGAAGCAATATCAGCCTCTTGATATTGCTTTTCTAACATATTGACGGACTGACACACCAAGGTGCTGCTAGAAAAGCTTCCTTTGCTTTTCATTTTATTTTGATTCAATACGATTCCTTATATTATGTAACATACCCCGGTCACGAGTAAATCAAACAGCGTTTAAATATTTTTTACTTAAATACATGTGTTGTAATTGTACAAAAGTTAATAAAATTGGATGGTGGATGGAGAGACAATAGCTCAATTAGTAACTGGTTGCTTAGAAAAATATGTGGGGAGACTTCTATTAAGCCAAAATAGGAGAAGTTTAGTCCTATGCTCTGATAGCGTTGCATATACATATGTTAAAAGCAAGAAGAATTTCAAATAACTATTTGTCAAATATGATGCATGTTACCTGTTTAGCACACCGCGTTGCAGAACAAATACGGACACAATATACGGACATTGATACGTGAAATTCAAATGTAAAAAATAATAATTTTAAAGGCTCCTAATAGAGTCAAATGATTAAAGAAAAATTTGCCGAGCCTGCCATTACCACCCGAGCCAGTCATAACAAGGTGGGGTACATGGCTAGAAGCAGCTTCGTGCTTTGCTAAATATTACAAACAAATTAAAACTATTCTAAGGCTTCTTAGAAGCTCTGATTCAGCAGTACTGGAAAAGAGAATTTAAAAACTGATTTAGATTATATTGACAAATATTTTAAAATAATTCAAATTTCTTTAAAGGAGTAACAAATGTTTAACTTATTGTTAACGGAATCTTTCCACATATGTCACGAAGCAATAAGTGTTCTGAACTGGTGTTCGTCTAAACCAATTAAAATAAAATTAGGAAACGTCATAAACAGAAGTCCCGATCTAGATGCGTTACGAGACATTTGTGACAATATACAAAAAGGACTTGCCCATGAAAATGATCATTGTCTTACTATATATATGATCTATAACTTCAGTTAATGTTAAGACTTCCTTTTCTACCTATAAATGGATTTAAAGTGCAAAAAGAAATCGCTCGAAGATAGATAATTTGGAAAAACTGCACATAACTTATTTTAATTCTCCGAAAGAAGATAAATTTTGCGATGACAAAAAAGAAAACTCCGTTCCTGATGAAAACTGTACCGATTCATATTAAGGGACAACTTTCAACATCAACGGAAATAATATTCTTACCGAGTTCTTAAGAGTGGTGGACTATCTTAATTATTGAGGTTGATTTCTGTTTACGTTTAGTTCCAAATTTCTTTATCGTCTACGTTCCTTAAATTTTAGGTACATTAGCTCTACCTATTCCGATCACTGATTATTACATTTTGCATTGTAAGCCTCTATGGTAGGATAGGATAGGATATAATAGATATATATATATATATATAGTAGATTACTGAATAGTAAAAAAAGGAGCACAGTGTGATAGATCTCTTTTTTGCACTTAATACTGATGCAGACGGTGAAGCTGATTCGTATAGATTACTATTTTAGAACCAATTAAGTTTCCTCTCAACTAGCAGTGCAGCTTCCTAAAAAACTACTTATGATCATTAGTAGGAAGATACTACGACAAATGCCACCTAGCTATAACAATTTTAATAAAATAATACGATACACATATCTAGAACACCTCGTGAATAATTTTGTATAGCTTAGAACTACTGTTAGTAGAAAAACAAACAGTTTTGAATTTGACAGCGTGAAGTAGTAAATTAGCTAAAAAAATTAAATGTGTTAAAATAATGTTAAAATCACCAGGAACGTGAGTTTGAGTTTTAAGACACATTCATAAAACACCTGCTTTATACACCTATAAAATTAACAATAATTATCTAAAATTGTTAATTCTCCTCTAATCTTTATATAATCGGACCATATGATAAACTTACTTACTATTCACATTTTATAATATATTTTATTTATATATTTTTTAAAGATAACTACCGCACTAGGATTAATTTAATGTATCGCGGGGGACTTTGCAAACATTCAAATAACGTACACAAAGACTCTGAACAACAATTTGAGGATTACAGTGATTGTCCCGTGTGGGGATCGAACCCACAGCATTCGTTGCAGTAGGTTGCGCCATTTGTGCAGTCAACAGTTACTATGATGCAGTGATTTTAATGACATTTATAACTCATTTCAGCCATATTTAGACTTACTGACTTTTTGCTTTACGGGGACGATATGTTCAGTGCTCAACTGTTTTTTTTTTGTCTTTTTATCTTTAAAAACATGTTTTTTTAAGGTTCTTGTCATACCACCTCTCACCTGTTTCTCTCTCGTCAATATCTACAAAAAAATACGGTATTGCATTTTCTAGTCGGTAACTATTCATATAAAAACTGATCTAAAAGAAGTATTGTTATCACTAAAATTCTAATTTCGAATATTAATTCATTTTCAATACTTGTTTTCAGACTTTCTTGATCTATTGCTTATACACCCCAATCCACCCATATGAGTTCTAAATTAATGTTTTCAACATATAGACCACTATAACTCAAAAACACATTAAAAATTTTAATGATGTGTGTCCATCGTCGTGTCCATATGAGTCGTCGACAGTTCAATGCAATAAAATGATTTACCCGTCGAACAGAAGCGTCCTAGTTGTCTAGTTTTAAGTTATAAGGTTCTATGCGTTCGATAGGCATTTTTTTTATAAATTATTTTCACACGTGATGTTACCGACACATACACATCACCTTCATCGCAACACAGCTTTAGGAGTGTGCACTGAGGAGAGGAAATACATTCAAGTTTCCCCTATACAGCAGGTAATTTATCATCACCTGCACTTATACCCAGTTTCAGACTTCAGAGACCGTCAAGGAATTCATCAGCTGTAGAAGGGTCGTCAACTTCAAACACCACAAATTTGGAAGTAAGATTGGCTAGGGCATCACGGCAAATAGAAACTTTTTGAGGGTAGAGACTTGAATAATGTTGAGCCCATTTTTCAAGTTCTTGTAATTTGTGTGTAATTGGATCTGTCCAGGTCCTTAATTGTAGTACGTTTTCTTTAAATTTAAAATTCAATTCCTACTTAAAATATTTCGCAATCTTTTCTTAAGAAGAATTTGCCACGTATGTATTACAGTTTTTAAGTCAGAAGTTAATTGCAGCGGCTAAAACATTATGTCACGAATGAAAAAAAATACAATTCAAAAATACCTATGACTTCTTTACTTGAAATAAACAATTTTGATTTTATTGGAAACCATTACTTTGAAATGTGATTATAGTGAGACACACATAGTTACGCATAATCTCTGAAAAATTGTATTTGAGCAATAGTATCGAACGAAAATTATATCACAGTATCAATCAGTCCGGTTTATAAATTATAGTACGTGGAGATAATGACACTTTCTTAAATCTGCCTAACTATCGGCAATTTATTAATAGCGAGGAATGCATTGAACCGTTCTTTATCTAAATTTTTGGAGGATACCTACTTCCAAGTTAGATTACCGAATAATTTGAAAGGAAAGGAAATCGAGTTCTACACTACCTCTCAATAGTTTATTGTACCCTTAAAGAGAGAGCTATCAAATAAGACCTTGTCGTAAAGTTCAGCAGTCCTCTTTTATTGGTAGCCTAAACGCTTTAGAAAAATGGCAAAAGTGAATAATTCTCTGCTATTATGTAGCATAGGTTTCTAAGAAAAAAATATAAAAATATGAAATAATTCTAAAACTGTGGTGGTATAAACTTTCGTCTGCACATTGAAGATAATATGTATATAATATCTAAATGTTTATACGTTTGAAACTTTGAATTGTTTGCTCAGAACAATCATATGTTACTTAAAAGGTTCACGACAGATACCAATGAACAGTACATTATAGCATAAAAACTAAAAATAATATATACTAATTTAAATTCACTTCACATTAAAAAAATATCTTACTATTTTTTTATTATTTTTTTATATTTTTTTTTATATTAGCCTACCATTATGACTCCACTCTGCCTGATGGAAAGCAACAAGTGGAGTCTAAGAGTGCAAGTGCATCCTCATGCAAGTGTAGTGGCGGCCCGTAGAGGTGCGTTTTCACATCCTGCTTAAAAGACCCGGGATCAAAGTGGGAGGGAAACATAGTTAACTCTTAGTAGTAGTAGTAGTAGTAGTAGTAGTAGTAATATCTACATTATTATAATCTTATAAAAAGCTCTCTTCCTCCTCCTAATGAAAACGTTGCTGTGCGCAACAGGGTAAATAATCAATGTAATTATGGAATGCAATAAAGTATTGAGTATTGAGTAAATCGTAAAAAAACGGCCTATGAAAACCAGTCACAACATTTGCGTCTCTAGAGCAAAGTACACACATGCATAATCTCACGTTTTTTTTTTTTTGGGTGGGCAGAGACAACAAACCTCTACTTGCTTCTATACTTACATACCTCTTTCTCTACCAACTTTCTCTAATGTACAGCTTTCAAATAGGACATTTTATCAGAACACGGTTACTTTTATAACAAGTAATATTCTAACGAGAGAAATGTTTGAAGATTTTTGATGTTGGATTATGCAATCGAAGTCGCATTAATATTTATACGTTAAAGTACCATTTTTTTAGCCCGACGGTAAAGTCCTAATTCTAAACATCTAATTAAATATGCACTCTTTAAAGTTGGGCAACTAAATATAGATGCAAAATAAATTGTTATTTTTATAAAATAAGCAGGTGTCCACAAATGAACTTGTATATAATATTTTATTTCAATATGTACGCATATGGATGCCCATACATGTCTAGGATATGAATAAACTCCAACACCATTTGACTGATCACCATTCCAATCTCAGTGTTGTTTCCTGGACAGGTTTTCATATCCCCCAATTTTCTGTAACTTGCAATAAGCCACTTTAGATATACAAGGCCAGATATTTAAAGTATCATTTTATCTAGTGGGTTTTGTTAAGACCTCGTGGAGTCAGCAATAGTTGCAAATTTTGGAAATAAGAATAAACAAATAAAAAAGGAAAGAGGAGTAAATAAGAAAATGTAAACAATTGAATAAGAAATAAAAACGCACGAGTAAATAAACGTGAAACTGTGGTGTGACTACCTTTCTCACAAGTGTATCACCAAAAGTGAGCTTACTTTAATGTTTAAAAACAGAATTTTACGAGAAAGTTTATCGTGTGTAGTCGACGTCAAGCCAAGTAGTGAAGTACGCGTACTTTAAAACAGCGAGTTCATGCCTCATACGTCTGTCAAGGTTGAGAGGGTCTCAAGGAATTTGTGTATACATTTTGTCACTTTTAAATACCGTAACTGACTTTAAAAAAAGTAGATAATGGCCTTAGTTGCCGTTCCCTATCATGATAACACGTAAACACGTGTAATTAAAAAACTCATTCGTAACATAAAGCGATTTATAAAAAAAACCAAACCTAACCTAACCTAACCTTTAAGAAGTTCTACCTTCAATAGCTGCACCGTCGGCTCAGCATGGTTAGTGTAAGCGACGCACGGCGTATATGTGTATACTATTGTAAACCTATCCTGATCTAGTATGTTTTTTTGTTTTGATTAATAAACGTAAGAGGGCACTCGCGGGGACAGTTCTTTCCGCGACACCGATACAGACACACGTTGTACGAGCCCACTGCCCGCGAACGCCCTCAGCTACCTTAAACCACGATTCTTTATTTTCTATCGCCTACAATAAGTGTTTTTGCTGATCCTTCGAGCCAAATATAATCAGAACTATGTTCAATACTCCACCACCCGATAGACTTATTAAAAATCGTGACAAGATTAACGAAAGGTTAGAATGTGCTTCGGAACATGTGCTCGCGCAGACTGGTGGTCATTTCGTATGCGAGAACAAAAACAAATTGCATAGTGTTTGTGCAGACGGAATGAGCAGTGCATTAGTGTACAAATCCGTTAAAAACGAATCTGTTGCTATGTCGGCTAAATCTACGTCGTCATCGGTAGTAAGACGCAAACAGCTGGAATTGGCAGCTGCTGAAGCCAAAGCAAAGATCCAGATGGACCTGATTCAAAAGAAGCTTGAATTAGATTTAGCTATGGCCACATCGGAATGTGACGATGGCGGCACACGTGCATCTCAAGATAATCCAAGGGCGAGTGCAACTTGCCACAATCTCGACGAAGGACCTAATGTGCACGACTGGATGGAGCGCAGCAACATGCTGCCGTCTCCTGTTGACAAGGCGTCAGCGACGAAGACGGAGGCAGCGCGAGCACCTAATGTTATGGACAATTGCACGCCGCTAGGCCAGGGGCCACCTGTCGACAGCATCCTCCAGCTAGCTCAAACATTGAAGGACATGATGTTCACATCAAGTACCAATCATGAAGGGCGTTTACTAACGCGCCTGTCAACACCTCGGGAGTTACCAACGTTCAGCGGCGATTGTATCGAGTGGTTACATTTTAAAAGCGCATATGAAGAATCTACTAGGATATGCCGTTTTAGTGATTCTGAGAACATGTGGAGATTACGTCGGGCCCTCAAAGGAGAGGCTAAGGATGCGGTAACCGACCTATTGATTGGTAACACGTCACCCGCTACAGTTATGGAAGCGCTTGGACTGAGGTTTGGCCACTCTGATTTAATTATTCAACACTTAACATCACAAATGAAAAAGCTTAACCCGCTGCCTACTAATTATCAGCCCGACTTAATTGCGTTTTCTATGAAAGTAAATAATTGTGTAGCAACCTTATATACACTAGAACAACACGATTATTTACGTAGCCCGGAACTATCAGCCGCTATAATATCTAAGCTGCCTAGTATATTAATAAGCAAGTGGACTGACTATGCATATAGCAAGCTTGCTTCAAATACACCCAAGCTTCAACTATTAGCTGCCTTCCTGAAACGTGAATCTGAAATGCTTTCAGTTGTGGGCGTTACTTGTGTAGGGGAACAAAGAAAACCTGACCCCTTGCCTACAAAGAAACATAAGGAAGAGTTCCGCTCCCAGAACCGGAATGTGTTCGCTACACACGCTGCAATCGCTAATACTTTATGTACGTTTTGTAAGAAATCAGTTCACTTGTTACCAGACTGCCGTCTATTCAAAAGGGCCATGAGGAAAGATCGCTGGAGACATGCGAAGTCGAAGGGCCTATGCTATGTTTGTTTACTTGAAAATAAACACGATCGCAATATCTGTCCAGCCCCCCTATGCGATATAGACAGTTGCGGACTGGCACATCATCGTCTTCTTCACTATGGGAAGCCTAATACGTCGCCATCCCCGTCACCGGCCGTGGGGCGGCAGGAAGACACCTTGCCGTCACCAGACTGTGAGTCATCGACGTCGCGCGGTGATACGGTTGCGCATATCGCAGCGGCTCACAGCGGCTGCTGCCGCTCACAGCCAACCACATCCGAGACAGCAACAGCGGGCCCGTCGTCCGCTACTATTAGAGAAGTGCTACTCAAAGTGATTAAAGTGAATCTGTGTGGCCCGAAAGGTATGGTGACTACTTATGCTTTATTAGATGATGGAGCTGCTATTACTATGATTGATGAATGTTTGGTACAAGAGTTAGGTATTACAACTGTACAATCTACTCCTATAAAATTAATTGATGCCTTTGGTATAGAGGTTAATCAGTCTTATGCTCCTAAAATATGTACTAAGATTAGTGGCTACTATGAGAATAATTCATTTGATATAACTTTACGACAAATTGATCAATTAAAATTGCCTAAACAAAACCTGTCTATTGTTAAAAATATTAACTGTAAACATTTATTGCATGTAAAAGAATTTGTATGTAAACAATGCGTAGTGCCTCGCTTATTGATCGGCGAAGATAACTATTTTTTAATCGCCCCGTTAGAAATACTGCATGGTAACAAGCAGGAGCCATACGCTACGAGATGCCGTCTAGGATGGTCCATTCATGGTTGCTACAGTCTCACTCACCCTTCCGTGAACGGTACGTTTCATCTCGCTCACTCCGAAGCGCAAACGCAGCCATTTACTTACTATGAACTTAATGAATTAGTTAAAAAATCGTTCGAATTAGATGCTATTGGAGTTTCGACCTTACGACGCGAAAATACGGCTCATGCGCGAGCTGTGCACATACTTGATAGTACGGCGCGTCAAATCGGCAGTCAATGGGAGGTTGGCTTACCTTTCGTAAAGGACGAATTTTTAATGCCGGATACATATAACTACGCACGGTCTAGGCTACTAGGTATTATTAGAAAATTTCAGGTGGACGATGGTTATGCCGAGAGATACCGGAGAGAGATGGAGAAGCTCTTCAGCCACGGCTACGCTCGAGTACTAAAAGAAAATGAACTCGACGCCAGTCACGTATGGTACTTGTCTCATTTTGGTGTACAGAATCCAAACAAACCTGGGAAACTAAGGTTAGTGTTTGACTGTGCGGGGAAGGTTAACGGTGTTTGCCTTAACGACTATTTACTTACGGGTCCCGACTTATATAACTCTTTGTTAGGAATTATGTTACGTTTCCGTGAGCAAAAATATGTGATAATAGCCGATATTAAAGATTTTTTTGTTCAAATAAAAATTCGTCCTGAGGACCAACACGTATTTCGATTTCTTTGGAAAGATAATCAAGACGCGCCCATTAAAATTTGTGTTATGCAAAGTTTACTGTTCGGCGCCACCTGTTCGCCTTTCATAGCACAGTATATTAAAAATAAAAACGCCTTAAAATATCAGGATTTATACCACGAAGCAGTTGACGTTATTATTAATAGCCATTATATGGATGACTGTTTACATTCATGTAGTACAGAAAATCAGGCGATTAAGCTGGTAAATGACATAACGACTATTCACAAATCAGGCGGATTTGAAATAACGCGATGGTCGAGTAACAGCAAGCAGGTATTACAATCTATACCTTCAAATGCGCTCGCACCGACTGCGGTTGAATTTCAACAAGGAGCTACGAACACGACTGAGCGCACTCTCGGGTTGATGTGGCATCCACACGATGACACTTTTGGCTTTAAAATCAATTTTCATCGCATTTTACCTGACATATTAAACGGAGTGATGCCACCCACAAAAGCGCAAATGTTAAGTATAATTATGTCTGTTTATGATTTACACGGTTTTCTTTCACCTTTTATTATCAAAGGTAAAATTATCTTTCAAAATGTTCATCGTAGTGGAATTGAGTGGAACCACCGCATCCAACCCGATGAATATAATTTGTGGCTCAGTTGGCTTGACGATCTAAAATGCATCGGCTCGCTTCGTATTCCGAGGTATTATGGCGATGCGAACAAATGGTTAGAGTGCTCCTCGGGAGCACAAATCATTACGAATAATTTTAATATTGTTAAAACACAAATGCACATTTTTTGTGACGCATCTTTAAAGGCTTATGCCACTGTTATATACTGGCGATTAACACGAGAAGATGGTCGTGTCATTATTTGTTTTGTCGCCAGCAAAAGTAGGGTTAGTCCGTTACGCCCGTTATCGATACCGCGACTCGAACTTCAAGGCGCTTTGTTGGCAGCGCGACTCGCCACCACTGTACAACTCGAACATAAACACATCCAGACTACAGAGCGTATTTTTTGGACAGATTCGAGTACAGTCTTACAGTGGATACGAAGTGACCCTCGCAACTATAAGCCATATGTAGCTCATCGGTTGGGAGAAATCGACGAATTAACAAAATCTAGCGAGTGGCGTCACGTGCCCACGAGTTGTAACGTAGCGGACTTAGCGACGCGCGAGGACGCCCCACCACTTGTTTACTCTAGTGATTGGTTTCAAGGGCCGTCTTTCTTAAGACTGGTAGAAGACCAGTGGCCTAAAGACCTTAAACCAAAGAAACCATTAGAGGAAGCAACGTGCGAAGAACGATCTGTCCATATAGTGGTCAAATTCAACTCAGAATTATTTTTACCCAATGAAAATAATATCTCGAGTTGGATGACTCTGGTACGAGCCACAGCAAGAGTTTTGTTGTTCATAAGAAGATGTCAGCGCAAGGAATGCAAACTAGACATTCTTCTAATGAAGGAAGCAGAGGACCTAATATTAAAAAAATGTCAACTTGACAGTTTTAATGTCGAACTGTCCAGTTTAAAACAAAATAAGGAACTGCCATCGAATAGCCGCCTACTAAAACTGTCACCGTATTTGGATGAAACAGGTATCCTACGAGTGAGCGGTCGTATAGACAACGTAGTTGGCGTAGATTTCACCGCTTGCCGGCCGGTTATTCTCGACGGCCGCCATAGGGTCACACGCTTATTGGTGGAGCATCACCATCGACTGGCGTTACACGGGGCTAACGAACTTGTCGTGAATAACTTACGGCAGCAATATTGGATAGTGAAGCTCAGACCAACTGTTCGCACCATTGCGGCACATTGTTTGTTTTGTCGTTATAGGCGAGCTGCACCGAAACCACAACGCATGGCTGATTTACCAGCTGCCAGACTGCAGCATAATAGGCGACCTTTCACCTTTTGTGGGGTTGATTTTTTTGGACCGCTCTTAGTTACCATTGGACGCCGAAAATTAAAACATTACGGTATGCTCTTTACATGCCTCACGGTTCGGGCGATACATATTGAGGTAACTGAAGATCTCACGGTAGATTCGACCCTGATGGCTTTACGGCGTATGGCCGCCCGTCGTGGAATGCCTCAAGTAATCATCTCGGATAATGGAACGAACTTGAGAGGTGCCGATGTTGAACTTAAACGGAGCTTACACGACCTTGACAAGGAAGCAGTATGTGACGCCAGTGCAGTCCGCGGTGTGGAATGGAGATTTATTCCACCAGGCGCACCAGAGATGGGAGGAGCCTGGGAGAGGATGATTAGAACTGTTAAAACCTCCCTTACAGTAGTTCTTAAGGAACGCGCCCCCCACCCTCATACACTTCTCACTCTCTTAGCTGAGGTGGAGGCGGTTGTCAATAGTCGCCCTATAACTCATGTCTCTGATGATCCACACTACCCGGAAGCGCTTACCCCCAATCATTTTTTGATTGGTGCGCCTTCAACCGGCCCACACTTCGGTAAGTATGATGATTCTGACTTGCATCTAAGAAGACGTTGGCGGGTGGCGCAGCGGCTAGCTGATATGTTTTGGAGCCGATGGGTCAAAGAATATCTACCCACCTTGCTTCCACGTCAAAAGTGGCAGCAAGAAGAAAGGTCATTACAGGTAGGAGATTACGTCATTCTTGTTGAACCCAACATAGAACGCAATTGCTGGCGTCACGGAGTAGTGAGTGCGACGCACACAGGCAAAGATTCTCGCGTTCGTATTGTTGATGTCCGTACTCGCACCGGCGTGCTTCGTAGGCCGGTTACGCGCGTCGCCCTGTTGTCACCACGGGACTGTAGTACTAACTAGTTAGCACTAAGGAGGCAGATTGTAAGCGACGCACGGCGTATATGTGTATACTATTGTAAACCTATCCTGATCTAGTATGTTTTTTTGTTTTGATTAATAAACGTAAGAGGGCACTCGCGGGGACAGTTCTTTCCGCGACACCGATACAGACACACGTTGTACGAGCCCACTGCCCGCGAACGCCCTCAGCTACCTTAAACCACGAACGAATTTACGGTTTCCTTCTTGGTTTTTGGTTGCAATGGGACCAACGCAGGAGTTTACTCTATCAAACAAAATCTTTTAAAAGTTGGTCCACACTTGCGGAGTAATTCCTAACATATACTCGTATAAAAAAAAACATCATTCTTACAGTCAAACGTCGAACCTCCTCCTTTTATGCTAACTTGGTTAAAAATTTATATAATTCATCCTCTTGAGAGGTTAAGGTTATGAAATCGTATGTAAATTAGTTAATGTTGCGGGATCTATTTGCTGTCTACACTAATTAATATTTTCTGAAATATGTATACAAAATATGAAAGATGCATGTAATAATGATAATAAATCTATTTAATTAAATATATAACTTATTAAATTAATAGAGTGCTGCTTAAACTTGTATTTGTTATGTATAAAATAAATATTAAATTTCTTCTCACCACTCAGATATTCCTCTGTGAGATAGAGGAATGTGGCTAATCAGATCTAAAAAAGCACTCGACTAATAAAACGAATACGTTTTAAATGAAATGTATACATTTATGAATCGCATGAATAAATGTATGTGGTTTAACTGCATTTATATTCATAAATGAGAAACAATGCACATTTGTAGTTTTTGTTACTAAAGGTATGACTGCATCAAAATGTTGCTTTGGTGTACAATATAACATATACTTGCTAAGTCTTATGATGGAGGATATAAGAAATTATTAATTTCTACTCAAATTGGAATCACAACTGCTTAGAAATGTGACTACAGACGGTACGACGCCGGCGGTACGTGACAGCGCCGATAGCAATGTTGAGGATATTTTCAGATACGGATACATGCTTGCTTGTTAGCCTACATAGTAGTATAAAACATTAAATACCATATTTGTTGTATAGTTTGGCATTACAATAAAAACTTGCTGTTAGAAAGTTTACACAGACAACACAGCCGCTTGAAAATTTAATATCGCTTTGATTTTCGATTTAAAGTGATAATTGCTTTTATAAACTTCATAAAATAACGAAGTTTATAAAAGCAATAACACTTTACTAGAAATAAAACAAGTTAACAATAAAAAAATAAAAAGCGGATCAGAGATAACAAAATTCCCACATCAATATTTACGGTAGGTACGCTACTACACAGAGCTCCCATCAATCAATATAGCATTTTCATTACACCAATATAGCAAATCCACTGTCCCCTCGTAATTTCGGTATGACGAGTCAATATGTCGGTTACGAGCCCCAAGAGATAGATGCCATACATATATGATAACATTTCTAAACAGCCCCGTAATAATCCTGTCCAGTATAGATAAAGGAGTCCCCAGGGCACGCGGCACTTCGTCTTGACACCATCCGTCAACGTTGCTGCGACGCTCCGCACTTCAAGACTAAGAATGATGATACATTTGCAAATCTAGTCGAACATCATTGTCATAACGGTAACCTGCTTCTAAGTTCCGTCATAAATCAGGCATATATATTTTAGGGGCGGCTGTTCTACGAATCCGCTCCAAGAACACCGCCCCCGGGCCAGACGGGATACCTGCCCGAGTGTTGGCCCTGGCCCTTGATCACATGGCAGACAGCCTCAGGGTGGTGTTCGAGGCTAGTCTGGTGTCCGGGCGCTTCCCTGATTGCTGGAAAAGCGCGAAGCTGGTGCTTTTAAGGAAGCCGGGTCGACTCGGTCGCGGCCTACAGACCCATTGTGTTGCTGGACGAGGCGGGTAAACTGTTTGAGAGGGTACTCTCTGCATCGTCCGGCATCTGGATGAGGTTGGCCCCGATTTGTCGGACGCCCAATTCGGTTTCCGAGCGGGTCGTTCGACGATCGGAGCTGTATTGCGTCTGAGAGCCGTGACCGAAGAGGCTGTGAGCTGTGGCGGCGGCGCGCCTGGCCACCAGAGGAGCCTCACTGGTGGTCCAGCGCATCGAGGCGCTGGGCTTGCGGGTGGCCCTGGACAAGACGGAGGCCCTTTTATTTCATGGTCCCCGTCGTGGTCCACCCGCTGGTGCCGCCATCATGGTCAACTTGGTCCTCGTACCGGTTCGGGCCCACATTAAATATCTGGGCCTGACCCTTGACGGGAGGTGGCTCTTCGACGAGCACTTCCGGCAGCTTGCTCCAAAGCTGCTCGCCGCTGCGTCCGCCCTTGGGCGACTTTTGCCCAACTTGGGTGGACCCAGCGTCGCAACAAGACGGCTGTACACGGGGGTTGTCCGGTCAATGGCACTATACGGTGCACCGGTGTGGGCGGAAGAATAGAAGAACAACAAACACCAGAATAGGGCACGCCTCTGGCGCCCTCAGAGGGTCATGGCGGTTAGACCCATACGCGGTTACCGCACCGTGTCAACGGAGGCGGCGTGCGCATTGGCCGGAACTCCCCCGTGGGACTTGGAGGCGGAAGTGCTCGCCGAAGTTTATCGGCGGACGACTGATTTCCGTGCGGGTAGTGGCAATCGACCCCCGCCCGAAGAGATACGCGAGTGGCGTGAGGCCGCTCGCCGAGCCACTATGGCTCGTTGGTCGTCCCGGCTGGAGGCTCCACGTGCTGGCTTAGCCACCGTGGAGGCGCTCCAGCCGGTCATCGTCGAGTGGACAGGGCGGCAGCACGGGACCCTTTCTTTCCGACTAACGCAGGTTCTTTCCGGGCACGGTTGCTTCGGAAAGTGCACCTGCACTCGGTCGCTAGGAGAGAATTGAGTACCGTCTGTCACCACTGCGACTGCAGTGAGGACTCGGCCCAGCATACGCTCGCGGATTGTCCGCGCGGTGCAGCGTCGGGCCCTCACTGCAGTCATTGGAGAGGATCTGTCACTGCCGGCCATTATACGCTCCAGGGTCGGCACTGACAGGAATTTTACCGCGGTCGCAGCCTTCTGTGAAGAGGTCATCTCACAGAAGGAGGTGGCGGAGCGGGCCCGGGAGGATAATCTCCACTCGGACCCAATTCGCCGCCGGGTGGTCGGGACGGGTTTTCCCCTCCATCCGCCATATGGCTATCCGCGAGGGGGTGACGTCCGCGTGTGTCTGGATGCCGCCTTATTGATAGGTTACCCGTAAGTGGTGCCCGCATAGTGCGGGCAGGCGCTAGGAGGGGTCCGGATATCTTAATTATAGCTGTTCCCGGATTCCTCCTATTTTAGGCGCAGTATGGCACACCGTGTGGTTTTAGTCGGTTCGATTCCGACACACCGTTCCACCGAAAACCCGGGTGGAATGATGGCCCGAGGGAGTTTCCACACGAAAAAAATAGGCATATATATTTAGTTTACTGAAATAAACTATGCAGAATATTTTCACAGAAATGTTTTATAGAATGTGACCAAACGATGAGTATGTTCTAAATTCTACTATTTATTTGGTGTAAATACATACATACATACAGTCACGATTCTGTTGCCGGAATATTAGCAGAGAGGTATTAAACGCCCACATTATAACGATTATAATTTAATCCCAACCTCGCAATAGAAGGCAAACCTATTGCTGTCAAACGTCCGCTTTGAAAATTTAAAGAGAAAATGGGATAGTATATTGAGGAAAAGGGAGGATAAAATCAATAGTTCAAGCAAGTCAGGTTTACCGTACCATGTAACTGGAACTGCGTGATGCCGTGAAGTCCAAACCCTCTAACCGATTTTTGTGTATGTTCCGCAATAACTTCGCCGTCTGCAAACTAATTTAAATAATTTTTGTTTCTTATTTATTTTCACAAATGAAAAACAAAACAAACAATTTAATTATAAAGAAAATATATCATATTTAACGGTCTCAAATAGGGATGAAGAATACAGTTTAATACTATTTAGATTCATTGTAGTCGGTACTACTTTTAATAGGAGTAAAATATATGTGTCTACGCTATCAAACCCGAACGCCATATATTTTTAAATTCAAATGAATATATTTGTGTCAAATGTACATGAGGTCTTTTTTTCAATATTTTATAGGGGAACAGACGAACAGTCGCAGACAGTTCACCTGGTGGTAAGTGACAACCAAAGTAAGTGAAAGTTGAGGTGATTAGGGGAAGAGGGAAATTAGGACAAGGAGGGAAGAGGAAAGAAGAAAATTGGAGTAGGTTCTCTGGTATCATCACACACTGGGCAATACAATGCAACCATTGTTGGTCTACCGCTTTTTGTGAGGCCGCGTTATTAATCCGGTTGAGCCAGCCCGCGGCTCATCCGTCTAAGTATGGCTCTCCCACCATATTGTCAGTTATTAATATATGGGATGTACTACCGACTAATCGTTCATAATTCTACAGGTCCCATAGCGGTGATGCCGAAACGAACCGACTCATCGACCACGTCCAAATGGCTGCAGACTCTGTGCTCTGTGCAGATTTTTTTTTTTTTTTTTTTTTTTTTATACTATAGGGGGACAGACGAACAGACGGGTCACCTGATGGTAAGTGACATCGCCGTCCATGGAGACTTGCAACTCAAGAGTCGCAAATGCGCTGCCCGCCTTTGATGGTGATGAGGGATGGGGGATGCAGGGAGCGGAAAGAAGAGAGGGATGAGGAGATGGAAAAAAGGATGAAGGAGATGAGGGGAGAGAAAAGGGGGGAGGGGGAATTGGGCCTCCGGAAACCTCACTCAATTCGGGGAAATGCAACGCAAGCGTTACTTCACAACCGGTTTTCTGTGAGGCCGTGGTATCGCACCGGTTGAGCCGGCCCATTCGTGCCTAAGCATGGCTCTACCACTAAAAGCGATAGCGCAAAACCGATCATGCGGGAAGATCTGTTTACGATATTGCCTTGGCGTATGGCTTGACGCAAAGCAACGCCTACGCGAATCCCAGATGCAGAAAGCCATGTGCCTTCACTGTTAGACCTTCTGCTGTACCCTGATGGCTACAGTCAGTACAAGCCTCCGTCGAGGCCCCTCTCGGCTCTTCGGACCATTGCCTGATTCGGAGTATGGTGCCATTCGTTCACTCACCGCTTCCCCGAGTTATAGGCAGTCGCCACGTATGGCACTATAGGTCAGCAGACTGAACATTATTTGCCAACTTCGTTGCCGACTCTGTCGCAGATGTTGTGCTTCAGAGTATGGAACTTTTCATTCAATTCTCCATGATTGCAACTAGAGGCAAATCCCAGCCCTGGTTTGGTCGTTCCTGCAAAGCGGCGTCCTGCCGAAAGCAAGAATGTTACCAAGCATGGGCAAATGCAGCGGCAGCATGGGATGTAAAGACCAGCACTTTAAAAAAACAATTTAACTTTGCCTCCAGGCACTACAAAGGAGTAATTACTAAAGCAAAGTCGGAGCACATCGGCAGAATTGGCGAGAGACTGGTGAGCCTCAGTTTCGAAACTCGTGCATTCTGGTCTCCAAAGCTGTCCCAGTTGTAAGACAGAGACAGACAGACATCCCTTCCACCCCTGCACATAGGAGATAATTCGTTGGCCCACAACGTAAAGAAAAAGCCGATCTAACTCAACCCTGTCCTCAACTCCTCACCCTCACCTGTCCTGTCCTCACCTGTCCTGTGTTTCAGAGGTGGTACCGGTTTTAAAGCGCCTCTATCGGTTTTTCTACTGTCTCGTCGGAAGACAGCTTTAGTGCACCCGGTCCCTAAAAAATGAGATCGCTCGAATCGTCCAACTATAGACCCATAGCCATCACCTCCCTGTTCTCCAAGATAATAGAATCCATTATCAACTGCCAGCTCCTTCGGTACTAAGAAGACCACCAGCTCCTCAATGATCGACAATACGGCTTCCGTTGGGGTCGCTCAGCTGGTGATCTTCTCGTTTACTTGACTCACCGGTGGGCACCGGCATTCAAGACCAAGGGGGAAACGTTGGCGGTTAGTTTGGACGTAGCGAAGGCCTTCGGGTCTGGCACAAAGCGCTTCTTGCGAACTTTCTTCCTATGGGCTTCCCGAGAAACTGTGCAACTGGCTCACCAGTTTTTTACAGACAGAAGCATCAAGGTCGTTATTGACGGTGCATGCTCCGATTCCAAGTCTGTCAATTCTGATGTCCCACAAGGCTGTGTGTCAAGCTGTTTCTTCTGCATATCAATGACATGCTGCAGATTAGCAGCATCCATTGCTATGCGGACGATAGCACAAGTGATGCCCTTTACAACGGCCGCGCTAACGTTTCTCAGGTAAACGCCATTCGAGAGCCGATCCAAACTTGTGTCTGAAATCGAAACTTCTTTAGCAAAAGTTTCAGATTAGGGTCGACTTGACCTAGTCCAGTTTAACCCCACGATGACAGGTTTCACAGGCATTCACCGCAAAAAAGATGCTGCATCAGCTAGCATCAGAATCCTTGGCGTCGATATATCAAGCGAAGTCCAGTATTGCGGTCATTTAGAGAATAAGGCCAAATTAGCCTCCAAGAAGCTTAGTGTACTAAACAGATCGAGACAGTGTTTCACTCTAGCCCACCGCCTGCAACTTTAAATGGCACAGGTTCGGTCACACATTGAATACTGTTCTCATCCCAGTACCAGCTTCTCCCTTCTGACCGCATTTAACGAAGAGCGACTCGCATCATCGATTGCCAAGATATTTCTTATTGGCTTGACACCTTAGGGTTGCGTAGAGATGTAGCTTCACTTAGCATTCTCTATCGCTTGTATCATGGGGAGTGTTCAGAGGAATATTTATTCGATTGATATCCATCCGCATCACCTGGATGATTAGCACTCCCCCACTGTGAGCTTCTCCAGAAGCTTTTTGCCTCGCATAAACAGCCTATGGAACAGATTGTTAATTTCCGGACCGATACGACCTTCAAACCGTCAAGAAAAGAGCGTACTCTTATCTAAAGGGCCGGCAACGCACTTGTAACTCTTGAGTTGCGGGTGTCCATAGGCGGTGGTAGTCACTTACCATCAGGTGACCCGTCTGCTCGTTTGCCCCCTATATTGCATAAAACATAAAAAAAGGAATCCCGGATATGAATCCCATAGAACACCTATGGAATGAGTTGAAGATACTAGTCAGAGATCCTGCTCCGGAGACGCTTCGCCAGCTTAAAAAAGCTTTTTATTTACGTGTGGAAACCCCCACGGGTCTTCACCTCACCGGAGCTTACGGTGAAGTGGTATGTCGGACTTGAACCGACTAAAACCACACGGTGTTCCGTCAAAAGCCGGTCTATTGCAAGGGACCTGGGTATACTCAAGAAGGAATACTTCCAGGAACCCCTGCAGACCTTGAAATATGGGGGGCCTAACCCCCCCCCCCCCCTTCTAGTTTGAGAGGCGTGTGTGGAACATGTCACGCCAACGTCTCAGGTCTGCTTCTGCGTACGGGCACCCCTACCCGTTACCCCCAGGCCAGCGCTCATGAAGGCCGGAGATCATTGTGTGCTCTTCGGCGTCTGATGCTCTTCTGCGGGACGGGTGAGTATTTGTCCTCTCCCGTATCAAACATCTAGTAAAATAATCAAATCTAGCAAAACATAAGTATTTTTAATTAGTTTAACAATTTACAAGCAGGATGTTCTTTATAAAATGGTATGCTATTAAAAATGCATAACAACTTTTCTAATACATAATTATGTTTGTTATCTTTGTTAAAACAATAGTATCTCGATTCCGGGTGTTTCTAAAAAAAATCTTTACCGTGTGCAATAATTTAGTATGATTTTAGACAAAATAGGATGCTTTCAGAATAAACTAGTTCATGCAGGGCAATGTATCTTAAACTCTGTCAACAGTGGTTTGCATGACTGCCACGGTGGTATAACAGCAACCGCTCTTATACACTTTATATTAGGAGTATTTATTATTATTATTAGTGGTGAGTGCCTAATGACACCTCGACTGGTGTTTATTTTTTGTGGCCCTCTCTTGGATTATAGGTCACTGCTCTGCGTTATGCCTTCGAGAAACCTCCAGATCTTATAAGCAGTATGAAGAGTATTTAATGTTATAGTTTACTGCTCACTATAAATCTAGTCGCTTGTTTGTATTCAAATACATACGCAATGTAGGAGATCCTTTGTACTGTATGAATATGTAAGCATGTAATCCTGTATTTCGATTTATGTTCACCAACTGCCAGAAGTCCGAATGATTTGAAACCTTTCTTACAAGTTCCTATGCCAAAAGGCGTCATTCGATAGCTATTAAATAGTTTACGAGTATAAAATAGTTTAGTTAAATAGTTGAAAATAAACAAATTTAATAAATAATATAATTCTTTTTGCTATGTATCTTAATTACTTATGAATGCCATTATAAGCAATCAAAGTATCTTTTGTTCAAATGTAAATAAATGATTTCAGATTAGTCTGTATAAAACAAAACGCTCAATTTAAAGGCACTATATACACGATATTGTACATATTATATTAATAGTTAAAAGCATTAAGAAAAAACTACTCTAAGTAGTTTATTCGGAATCAAACAGAGCATTAATATTTTTTTCTAACTATTGTAGTAGAGCGATTGTAATATTTACACTTAACATTTTCTTAAAAAAAAATATTTCAGAATCAATTTACCAGCCCCGTTGTAATGTTGTAATGTGTGTTTCAAGGGCAATGCCTAGCCGAACAGCTTAAATGGATGTGTTTTTATATTTTTAGTCTAATTTTAAAATCAAGTGGCTTCTTCTTTTATTTTAATCGTCTTAATAGTGGATGTGAAATATAACCTCAAAAACAAATAGGGAGGAATAGTCCAATTATTTTATTAATTAATTCTATTTCAATGTAAATGTTGACGTTCAAACGTGGCTTTTGGGCCTATTTGAAATAAATGCTTTGACTTTACTCCAAAAGGTCATGCTCACCTAGGGAAAGCTATGCTTTAATATAGGAAAGTCATGCTTAGGCACGAATGGACTGGCTCGACCGAAGTAACAGCACAGAATCAAAGAAAACCGGTACTTAACCGATGTTTGCATTGTATTGTGAGTTTGGGTTCCGAAGGCCCAATTCCCCCTCTCCTCCCTCTTCCTGCCCCCTACTCCATTACCCTAAAAGCGAACAGCGTACTTACGACTTTTGAGTTGCAGGTGTCCATGGGCGGCGGTTGTCACTTAACATCAGATTGCCTGTGTGCTCGTTTGTCCCACTATACCATAAAAAAGGAAATCTGTGACACCTACATTGTCTATATTTAAACATACAACAATTTTAAGTTACAGTTTGTGTCACCGTAACCAAAAGCGGGTCATCTGTCATCTTCCTAGTCCCCGAAGATAAGAAAGCATATAATAAATCTTAACGTAACATACCCTTGGTTCACGGATTCGCACGTACATTACGATGCGCTAAAAATGTGCTAAAGAGCTTCATCTCGTCTCGCAAAAAGATTTAAGAGAAAGAAGCTTATTTTTGGTGAGGCTGACAGTGCGATAGTGTAAGGCCCATTACAGGCAAATTATGGCTGCCATTATTGTCCGCATGTCCCGAAGCTCACGGCGCTGAGTAACGTTCGCAATGGGTCAACGGGTTTATGTAAGAAATCTTTTCGAACGCGTCTACAAATAGAATGTTTGAATGTGTGCACTAAATCTGGATAAAACGAATGCTGAATCGCGACATTGAAACTAATATTAAAGATGATAGTAGTACTTGTATTCGAAGCATTTCAGCAAGTTCTATGATAAAATCAGATAGTTATGACAACGACATGAAATTATTCTATTACCAGACTTCACCAAAAAAAAGGTGTGAACAAATTTACAGTTGTCAGTCACTGTATGGAAATATATGGCGGAACAAAGTTTTAAAACGTTAGTCATCGATTTCTGTGTAAATTTTTGAAGTGAAAACTTCTTTTAGCGCGGTACGCATATTTTTAGATGAGATAAAATCTATGGACTCGCGACACCATTACGAGACGCATATGTCGAATCAACACAATATTAGCACAACGAGATAGAAAAGTACAATTGATGCGGATCCACGAGATATTTAAATAACTTTGAATCAAAATTGTTTATTTCTTATTTTAGTTTTTTTTTTTTTTTTTTTTTTTTTTTTATGCGATAGGGGGCAAACGAGCAGACGGGTCACCTGATGGTAAGTGACTACCGCCGCCCATGGACACCCGCAACTCAAGGGTCACAAGTGCGTTGCCGGCCTTTTAGGTAGGAGTACGCTCTTTTCTTGAAGGTTTGAAGGTCGTATCGGTTCGGAAATACGGCAGGCGACAATTTGTTCCATAAGCTGGTTGTGCGAGGCAAAAAGCTTCTGGAGAAGCGCACAGTGGTGGAGTGCCAATCGTCCAGGTGATGGGGATGGATATTTTGTCGCGTAGAACGATGGCGGAAACCAGCAGCCGGTATAAGTCCGAACAATTCCTCTGAACACTCCCCATGATACAAGCGATAGAGGATGCAGAGTGAAGCTACATCTCTACGCAACGCCAAGGTGTCAAGTCGATCAGAGATATCATGGCAGTCGATGATGCGAGTCGCTCTCCGTTGAATGCGGTCAAGAGGGAGAAGTTGGTACTGGGGTGCACCTGCATAGAGATGAGAACAGTATTCCATGTGCGGCCGAACCTGCGCCTTATAAAGTTGCAGGCGGTGGGCCGGAGTAAAATACTGTCTCGATCTGTTTAGCACACCAAGCTTCTTCGAGGCTAATATGGCCTTACTCTCTAAGTGACCGCGAAACTGGACTTCGCTTGATATATCGACGCCAAGGATTCCGATACTGGCTGATGCAGTTAGGGAAGTGCTCTCAAATTGAGGTGATACGACCAATGGCATCTTTTTAGCGGTGAACGCGCAAACCTGTGTCTTCGTGGGGTTAAATTGGACTAGGTTAAGTCGACCCCAATCTGAAACTTTTGATAAAGAAGTTTCGATTTCAGACACAAGTTTGGATCGGCTTTCGATGACGTTTACCCGAGAAATGTTGGCGCGGCCGGTGTAAAGGGCATCACTCGTGCTATCGTCTGCATAGCAATGGATGCTGCTAATCTGCAGCATGTCGTTGATATGCAGAAGAAACAGCGTGGGTGATAGCACACAGCCTTGTGGGACACCAGAATTAACAGACTTCGAGTCGGAGCATGCACCGTCAACAACGACCTTGATGCTTCTGTCTGTAAGAAAACTGGTGAGCCAATTGCACAGTTTCTCGGGAAGCCCATAGGAAGGAAGCTTCGCAAGGAGCGCTTTGTGCCAGACCCGATCGAAGGCCTTCGCCACGTCCAAACTAACGGCCAACGCTTCCCCCTTGGTCTCGATCGCCTGTGCCCACCGGTGAGTCAAGTATACGAGAAGATCACCAGCTGAACGACCCTGACGGAAGCCGTATTGTCGATCATTGAGGAGCTGGTGGTCTTCTAAGTACCGGAGGAGCTGGCAGTTAACAATGGATTCCATTATCTTGGAGAACAAGGAGGTGATGGCTATGGGTCTGTAGTTGGACGGATCCGAGCGATCTCCTTTTTTAGGGATTGGGTGCACTAGTTACCATGAACCTATAGTTTCTATTTTAGATTGTAATAATTTAATAAAAATGATGATGATACAAGAGTTGTCGAAATTGTTAACGATGATTTATAAAAGAATATTAAATGTATTTTAAAGTTTCTAATAATTCTTAAAATACAATTCATAAATAAAATGCAATTCATTATCCAATAACCCTAGCACCCATCTAAAGAATGTCTAACGTGCCAAAATAAGTTTTCACTTCTGTCTACACTCCCGAAGTGCATTTTTTTAGGTACCTTCGTTTCTTCCCTCTTTCTACTTCTTGTTTATGTCCCACTCCTAACGGAGGTTGCACAGCATTATGGCTATGCGGACTTTTGAGACAAGGGCTCTGAAGAAGGAGGTAGTGCTGTATCCGAATACTACATTAGCACAAAAAAAAAGGTGACCTAACTTGCTATCTTCATCCTATACGCCATGTGAGGAGTTTTCAGAGGAATTGTTTCCATCCTCAGCACCGGGATGATTGGCACTATACAATTGTTAACTTCTCCAAAAGCTTTTTGCCTCGTACAATCAGCCTGATGAAAAAATTATCGCCTGCCGTATTTCCGGACCGATATGACCTTCAAACCTTCAGGAAAAGAGCATACTTCTACCTAAAAGACTTGAGTTGTGGATATCCATGAGGGGCAGTAGTCACTTACCATCAGGTGACCCGTCTGCTCGTTGGCCCCCTATCCGATAATAAAAAGGAGGGAAAGTCCCACTGTAGCTGTCTATTCTCTAACTTAAGTACTGCTCTATAAATCGCCATATTAAGACACCAATGTCTTCTTCTAACTACACCTCTTTTTTCCACTATCTTCCTCTGAATAACAAGTTGGAGCGGTCTGTATTTGTCATTTCTCATGACATGTTCAAAATACGTTACTATACTTAATTTTGGTTGGTACTGAGTTCCAGGTTCTTCTTAAGCTTGTGCAGTTCTTAAATTCTTGTAATTTGGTCACACCACAAGATTTTTAAATTACATACGGTGGTAAATCCACATTTCAAGGGTTTCTAGTTTTTTAAGTATTTTGTGTGGGTAGGCTTGAGCAGCATATAGCAACACTGAAAAGATGTAGCAGCGAATTATCATCAGCTCACCGACGTATTGTAACCGATCAGTACAAAAAATATATTTTACAAATAAGTAACTGAGAATAAAGCTACTTAGCAAATTTATCAACCATTCAAAACTATTGAAAGCGACGTCGGACAATAATGGCCTTTTCAAGCGAATTAATTTGTATGCATTAACCCAATTAACCTTTATTGACTAATTAATTACTCTTTTCACAAAATCTTTTCCTGAAGTCGTGCTGGAAACAGAAATATAAAATATACATAATATATGAGTAATGAGCATTATTGATGAGATATAATTTTTTTTTTTGGCCATCATCGTTTCTGGTGTTTATTTCGCTTGGTTTTATATAGTGTGCATTAGAGAAAACAGAAAGCACTATGTAGGTATAAGGTAAAATAAAATAACTCAATCTAAAGAAATAAATTATATCAAACCACTAAGGTCTTCTAACGAGAAGTCCCAGTGCGCATCGAGCCTAAGTTTAATGAAGTTAACCCATTAACAATGTCGCTATATCATTCGCGCCACTAGTGAGTTCGCTTGCTTGTATCGCAAAATTATTTTAATTACCGTTACAAGTTTATAACGGAACTAAACGTAGATTTCTAAATATAATATTGTCACAGCATTTTTAATAAAAACTTTATAATCTAGGTATATACTTTAAACTGCGTTGCCTATTCAAGTTCTATGAGTTTCCTTATATTGACTGCACTGTTATAATACCAATATATGTATGTATAAACAGTTAATACACTACACAAATTATCTAGTGTAGTAAAATGTTTGTTTTATCATTTTCGCTATAAATTACGTGCGATTTGACAAACCGATACATTAAACCTTAGATTAACATACAACACATAAAATCTAGGCGGGTGAGACATATTAACACACGCATTACCGTGAGTACTTACAACAACTTATAAAAAAATTTATAATAAATTGAAGAAAGTTATTATATCTACATACATAGGTACATACGCTCACGACTGTATCCCCTAAGGGGTAAGCAGAGGTGTATAAAACAGCCACATTTTGCCAGAGGCCCAGATTTAGCTGAATGACTGAATACATACTGTCTGATACACAACAGCTCTATCCCTCAGTCACCTTATACACACACCCACGGTAACAAATGGAGTGGCTCTATTCTAGTCCTTCCTACCACCAAAACCACATAGTTGCCGTGTAGTTGGCTATGTTATGTGTGTGATTATGTTATGTCACTCTAACTGGCGGGTAGCGCACTTACGACTCTCGAGTTGAAGGTGTCCATGGACGGCGGTGTCACTTAACATCAGGTGACCCGTCTGTTCTTCTGTCCCCCTATAATATATAAAAAAAACTACTAAATAAATATTATCTGCTAAATCTGCAAAAAGCATACAAACGAAATCAAGTGAGTAATTAAACTTTCGCTACTTGTCTGCATATTATATTTATAAATAGCGACTAATCATCGTAATATTTATGAATAGGATCCGATATATTTTTGTTTACCAGATTTTTTATATTTAATCAATTTAATCAAATTAGACATTCCATGTGTACGGCTCTTCATGGTGTTGTTAAAGGTGTCGTACCGAAAATATACCAACCACCTTTAATTTAAAATTACCGCGATTAAGTGTTAATTTACACATATAACTAAAATAGAGATAGATGCATTCGATTACTTAAGTTTTAAAACATTTAAGAATACAATTGTATTAATTATTTATTAAATTCTTTATACATATACCTTTCATACATATATGTATATACTGTTCTCGCCACTAGCGAGACGTCTGACGACCAAGACTACCAAGGCGCATATAATACATATACATCTAGAAAACATGTTACAAATAGTCAGGTATGACAATAGGCGGTCTTATCACAAACGGCGATCATTCTAGACAACCTTGATACGGATATTATTAAAAGGTATTGTTGTAGCCTTTATGTAACCTACGTGAACATTTCCGCCTTAACTTGTTTTATAACTCGGGTTAAAGAAAATTCTACTTAAAAAGTTCAATTCAGGCATATTAGGCTAACGACGTAAGGGCGGCAATTATCCGCGTTGATTCAGATAGGTTTAGTGACGCGCAAAATAGAGCTGGCTTAAAATCGGACTTGGTTCCCAAGGCGACTACAAAGCGGCATGCGGCCGATTACGGTCAAATTATTGCTATCATTATAGTCCCTACTTCTGTGCGATACTGGGTAATCACGCCTGGCATTGTCGCATCGCATACCGCATCTTATTTACTTGTACATACGACCTATCTATGGAACTAACGCCGGCTTTCGACATGTTTAATGGTTCTGTTGCCGTTTTATTTTAGCCTAAGCCCATTGAGATTTTGTAGAGAAATTTCTGTTGTTTTGAGAATCAGTGTTCATGATAAATGCTTTGATAAAAGGTAACGATTATAAAACCAAATACGAAATTTCTTCCTCTTACAAAAATAAAAAAAAAAATTAAAGGACTGTAACCAACACAGACGAAACATTCGTCGGTTTCTGTCGGTATGGTGTTGTATGTGATGAGGTGAAATAATAACTCAGGAGTTTTCTGTTTAGCAACCAGATTGAGCTTAACTTTAATACTATGAGTCATTAATCATTCCTCTGACTCTCTCAAGTCGAAAACTTTATGACTTTTTCAAATGAAATGAAACGATACAAATTTAATGATTTGGAAATCTATCAAGCTGTTATGGGAAACAGGCTGACAAAGGAAAAATATATATACATATTATACAGATCTAACATAAACTATATAGCTTTGATATAACTTTGTTAACTATTACAGTTTAAGTTTGATATGTCCGTAAAATTGCGTGTCCACAGAATAATTTATGAACCATGCGATAATAATGGTACGTAACATTTGAACTTCAGCCGTTGTTAAATAACAACATCGGTTCGGGTACAAATAAGCTCCTTAGTTACAACTGGTTACAACATGTCAGAACAACGACATTCGGATAATGGTATAGTTAATAATTCAAAGGGCAGTTGAGTGCCGAATGCCTTTGTTCAATGTACAAAGTTGACTGTAATTCTAGAGTGAATATTAATGTAGTAGAAAATGGTATGGATGAATTGCAAGTGCTTACTATCAAAACTTTAACCTTTTAACGTAACCCTTATGCATTCAATGGTTGAACACACGAACGAGAAAGTAACTGCCGATTGCCACGCACTACTTAAGCACTCGTGGTCTTTCTAAATGTAACCTTTTCGCCTTTCGCTACTCAAGTATATAGGGTTCTTTGTGTATCTAATGGAAAATAAATTCTTGTAAGTGTTTTATATTGTGTTATTCACATAAAAACTATATATATATATATAAGAAAGTCGTGCTAGTTACAATATTTATAACTCAAGAACGGTTGAACCGATTTGGCTGAAAATTGGTGGGGAGTTAGCTTAGAACCAGGAGACGGACATAGGACGTGACATAAAACGTGGTATAACAAAACGCAATTGACATGGAATAACAAAACGCAAATGACAGCAAAACGAAAAATTTATTAGTCAAAATATCAGTCTAGGGGTTCATTTGTTAAAATGGTATAACAAAACTACAACAGTCTAGGGGTTCATTTGTTAAAATGGTATAAAAAAACGGACTAACAAGGAATAACAAAACGCAACTGACAGCTGAAAGTAATGTTGTCTATAGTTAAGTATGGTTGAAAATTTGACCATTTGAAATTTTGAAATTGACCGGTTAATGTGTTTGTTTCGAGTTTCTATTAGCTTATTGCGCCGATATTATCATTAACAATACCATGCTGCGACAAAAAGCGAAGAACAAGAAATTGCACATGAAGAGCGCCGCGTTAGTATGGCTCAGCTTCGTGCTTCTCAATCACAAGAGCTAAGCGAGGCAGCCTGTGAAACGGCTCGGTTGGCAATGCGAAATCGAACAACTAGATAATTTTCGATTTCGATTTTGTAAGAAAAATAGGGTTCTTATGTACTTGCGATTATTTATATATGCAAATAACTGTACAAGTTACCTACCGATAACTTGTACAGTTAATATGTTATCATTAAGCAACTTCATCTTATTATTATTCTGAAGATTCTGCTGGTAGGATATTCTGTCCTAATAGGGTCTCAGCTGAACTGCTCTGTAAAATTTTTCGGTACTACGATTTGCATAGTGTTACACTTTTATTGTAAGTACACATTTACTTGGGGATTAAACCTCGTAACAACACCATGCTCCATAACCAAAAATTGTCTTTTCAGCAGCACCAGACAGTCAGTCTTCAGCTCTGATGAAGTCAATGACCGTCATCTAATCTAATCAGCTAAATTACGATTAACGTCAGTTTAAGAGAGTATGGCTTGCTCTAAACCAAAGGATAATTTGGAGTCCCTAAAATAATCTATAAGATTGACAGTGAAGGATTTTCCCATGTAGAGAGTGTGTTTACTGATAAATGAACTCAACGTTTAAAGGACTATATTAAAGCCTAAGACTATATTATTATATATTAATAAAGTGGATATCATTTTCAATGAAATTTTTAGTTGTTGTTTCAACTAACACACATTACAGCTGGCTTCCTATTCCTATTCCACGGCGTCGAGACGTCCATATACTTTCTTTACTCTATTCCGTTCTTCACAATTCTAATTCTCGTCTTTATCTGCGTGAGCGCTTTGAATATCTTGTCCCCAGTCCCCTTGTCTCTTTTGTTAAAATTTCCACCTCATAATTCCACTCGCTACGACAAATCTTTCACTGTTTCTGCAGTACTGCAGTGGAATTCCCTGCGCCAAGAATCAAGGATTGTATCTCTCTCAGCAATGAGTATTGCTACAGACATTATGTATGTATATAATTGTGTATTTATGGGTGTAGGTTTGTGTATATGTGTTTAACATATTGTTTACTCTATATTATGTATTACATATGTATTTTCATAGAATATGAACTCGTTCTTCTGCATACATGTAGGTATACTTTATATATTCTTGCTTTAGGTTTATGTTTAATACATGCTACTATGTACACACTTTGACTCTTCATTACTATCCTCTCTTCACTCCCAAGGTTTGTTGTAAGAAAACTCAAATATACGTTAAGCTCGCCTTTGTACATACTATTTTCCATCTTATATATAATTTGTTATTTCTGTATTATATGTGTACAATAAGGAATATGAATATGAATACAGTAATAAATATATCAAGCAACAGAAAAAATATATATTTTCCTTGTAACAATATTTATGGCAAGACAAAGACCGGTAATATGTGGGAGACATCACGCCACACACATCTGCCTACCCCTTCAATGGAGGAATGTAATTTTTTTTTCATGTTTAAGAATGCTTAATTATATACATCAAATAATGTCACTCATAGTAAATAGTTTAAATTCAAGCTTTATGCCACTGCACTCAGATATGATCAACTGATATGTACGTAATGAACTTTCATTCCTAAATAACACTTTGTAGACGTGATATAACATTGAAGTGAAGTTATATTGTACATAAGTTACACATCAAAAATGAATGAGATCAAATGATAGTTCGAATCGCGTTCTGGCAGCGAAAGAAAATCACTAGTCGTTTAGGTAACTACCTAGCTTGATTGACGCTCAGCTGTCGGGTTGATTAAACTGATCAGTTTTTGCCTCTTATGAAAAGAATTCCATCAATGTAACTAGTTTCGAAGATGAACTGCCTGTGACTATGAAATAAACTTGTAATCCAACATAAAAACACGGCCTACATTTTTTTTTATAAAAGTTGCAAAAACTTTATTTTGTTTGCATAAGGTTACGTTTAAAGTTATTTTAGAAATTTAAACTGTGTAACATCTAAAACCCATATAACTTTGAATTACTACAGTTACATCCTTATGCGCATTTGGAATATATTATGATAGTTTTCCGAGCTTGGCTTATCTAACCTTTCCCTATATGACATGATAACCAACTGAAGCGGGTTCTATTTTCTTTTGTTGTTTTTGAAATTAGAAGAATTTTGGAGTTAGGTTTACTGTTACTTAAATTCTAAGATAAGGTTAAAAGATTGCCAGACAAAACGAACCCATCGTAATAGACATGTTTTAATTTCTATTTGCTAGTATTTCTATGTTGCATTATGAATGGCGATATCGAAATGCAAGTACAATTTCATCCGAAGATAATGTCAAAATCAAGCTGTTCCTGGATTCATTTTATTTTAAGCGCAGTATGGCATTTCTTGTGGGTTTAAGTGTAAGTATTAATCGCTGACCCGATACTTTAAGAACAGTTACGCTGTACTGTATGTATGTAATACTATAGGTGTGCAACGAAAAACTGTACCAATGATCATGACATGAATCAATGTAGAACTTGGTAGATTCGCAAAACAAAAGATAGGTATTTACAATTTATATTAAATAAGGTGGTGGTAGGTAACGGCAATACGAATTACGAATACTTTTTTTTTGAATAGTTCTAAATGTGGAAAGTTGGTAAGTAGTGAGCATTTTATAGCACTAATAAAACTATATTAATACTTTAAATCAATTATTTTTCAAATCACATCATATCACAACTCTATTTTTTTAGAGATGTTGGCTAAATTAGTATATATTATACTTCCAAACTCCCAGGCTGCTAGGATATGCTGAAATTGAGTTATTTAACGTTTTAGGTTCGAAAATTCGTCAAATAAAAAACGTCGGACTTTTTGAAGTTTGGTGTTCAGCGATATCACGCGATAAAAACGATGCTATTTATAACATACATTAAACTATTTTTTGTATGAGAGTGAGTAGGTATTCGAGATCGAGTATTAGAATATCAGAAATAATGAATACAAAATATAAATCTGTGAAAAAAATACCGCCTTGGTAATGAATCGGTTGGTACATCTTCAGCAGCTATTCGATCATAACGCGGCAACCTTAAAGTAACTTTGGTAATTTAGCTTCGAAAAAACGTCGCATTTTGGAGTTCAAACCCGAGACTCCAATGACAATATAATGAAAGTTAGGCATGAGTTACTACCTAATACAGTTCATAGTACCGAAACAGTAGCAGAGGTAAATTTGCAAGACCTATTACAAAACTGCCGAATCTATTGAAAGAACTGGAGAAAAGGGTAAGGAAACCTTCACGACACGACTATGAAGAATCCTTCATTGACATTGTAATGGTGGATATGAGTGGTAGTAAGTGGACATTGGATGGCTCATCTGGTCATAGTACGTATAAACAAAAAAATCACAATGACGATGACACAGGTGAGTTTTTATTTTTACCTGCCTTAGTGCCAATTCAATTAATACGATGAGACGCAATTCGTAAAATTGCAAAATAAAAGTCTATCTTCCACATATTTTTGTCGACCTATTAGGTAATAATTTACCAAGGAAACGGCTGATTTCATATAAGAAGAAGAAAGAAGAGTAACACAATTAATAAATAATTGAGAAAGCTCTATGATAAAATTACAACAATCTATGTGCGGCTTCAGTGTGTGTGTGTGTGTGCGTGTGTGTGTGTGTGTGTGTGTGTGTGTGTGTGTGTGTGTGTGTGTGTGTGTGTGTGTGTGTGTGTGTGTTATAAAATAGTTTTTATTATTTGCCACACATTGCGCGGAGACAGTTCTACTCAAACATGTTATATATGTGGAGCAAAAGCAGTATCAGATAGAGTCCCTAACACAGCAACACACAAGTATGGTTTATGTACACTGCAAAACTGGATCAGATCTTTTGAATTTCTAATTCATGTTGCCTACAGGTTACCTCTAAAGTGTTGGCACGTTCTAGGTAAGATACAAATTTTATTTACACTAACCAACAGAGAATTCAAAAGGAATTTACGCAAAAGATCGTATATACTGGATAAACCTAGGAGATAATTCGTTGGCCCACGACGCTAAAGAAAAAGCCGATCTTCTGGGTAAACTCTTTGCGTCCAACTTGACCCTGGACGACGGGGGAAACGCACCGCCGACCATACCGCAGTGCGAGAGCAACATGCCGGCAATTCGGTTTACACAAAGGGCAGTGCGTAAAGCGCTTCTTTCCCTCGACGTTCTTAAGTCGAGTGGGCCCGATAAAATCTCTCCTATCGTACTGAAGACGTGTGCTCCTGAGTTGGCACCGGTTTTAACGCGCCTTTATCGGCTTTCCTATTCTCGGTGTAGTCCCGAACTCATGGAAGACAGCTCTAGTGCACCCAATCCCTAAAAAAGGAGATCACTCGGATCTGTCCAACTACAGACCCATAGCCATCACCTCCTTGTTTTCCAAAATAATGGAATCCATTATTAACTGCCAGCTCCTCCGATACTTAGAAGACCACCAGCTCCTCAATGATCGACAATACGGCTTCCGTCGGGGTCGTTTAGCTGGTGATCTTCTTGTTTACTTGACTAACCGGTGGGCACAGGCGATCGAGACCAAGGGGGAAGCGTTGGCCGTTAGTTTGGACGTGGCGAAGGCCTTCGATCGGGTCTGGCACAAAGCGCTCCTTGCGAAGCTTCCTTCCTATGGGCTTCCCGAGAAACTGTGCAATTGGCTCACCAGTTTTCTTACAGACAGAAGCATAAAGGTCGTTGTTGACGGTGCATGCTCCGACTCCAAGTCTGTTAATTCTGATGTCCCACAAGGCTGTGTGCTATCACCCACGCTGTTTCTTCTGCATATCAATGACATGCTGCAGATTAGCAGCATCCATTGCTATGCAGACGATAGCACGAGTGATGCCCTTTACACCGGCCGCGCTAACATTTCTCGGGTAAACGTCATCGAAAGCTGATCCAAACTTGTGTCTGTAATCGAAACTTCTTTATCAAAAGTTTCAGATTGGGGTCGACTTAACCAAATCCTGTTTAACCCCACGAAGACACAGGTTTGCGCGTTCACCGCTAAAAGGATGCCATTGGTCGTATCACCTCAATTTGAGAGCACTTCCCTAACTGCATCAGCCAGTATCGGAATACTTGGCGTCGATATATCAAGCGAAGTCCAGTTTCGCGGTCACTTAGAGAGTAAGGCCATATTAGCCTCGAAGAAGCTTGGTGTGCTAAACAGATCGAGACAGTATTTTACTCCGGCCCCCCGCCTGCAACTTTATAAGGCGCAGGTTCGGCCGCGCATGGAATACTGTTCTCATCTCTATGCAGGTGCACCCCAGTACCAACTTCTCCCTCTTGACCGCATTCAACGGAGAGCGAATCGCATCATCGACTGCCAAGATATTTCTGATCGACTTGACACCTTGGCGTTGCGTAGAGATGTAGCTTCACTCTGCATCCTCTATCGCTTGTATCATGGGAAGTGTTCAGAGGAATTGTTCGGACTTATACCGGCTGCTGGTTTCTGCCATCGTCCTACGCGACAAAATATCCATCCCCATCACCTGGACGATTGGCACTCCACCACTGTGCGCTTCTCTAGAAGCTTTTTGCCTCGCACAACCAGCTTATGGAACAAATTGTCGCCTGTCGTATTTCCGAACCGATACGACCTTCAAACCTTCAAGAAAAGAGCGTACTCCTACCTAAAAGGCCGGCAACGCACTTGTGACTATTGAGTTGCGGGTGTCCATGGGCGGCGGTAGTCATTTACCATCAGGTGACCCGGCTGTTCGTTTGCCCCCTATAGCATAAAAAAAAAAACCTAAGCCCGGGTTCGGATCGACTAATGATGGCAATACATTACTAACTAAACAACATCAATACGAAATATGGCAATACGAAATAACTGATATCGTTCAGAGTTTAATTGAAAGGTTTTAACGTATCAACAGAATTAAATTAAGTGGTTTGTACATCAACACAGACAAATTGAAGGAACTCCAGAATAAGGCAAATACTGTGTATTTAAATTTAATGGATAAAACTTAAATACACAGACATACAATATACCAACATCCATACATAAAATATTAATTAATTCAACTGAATTAATAAAGTATCTTCCCTTACCAAATGGCCAGCTTTCTGAATATGCATTAGGAGGAAGACATAAAGATGCTTGAAAGTTTAGAGAGCGCCGTACACGCAAAACCTCAAGACCGGATACTTATCATGAATTACAATGCTGTTACCTACTTCTGATCCATATCAACAATCAGATAAATATATATATATATGTATATATATATTTCGGAACCTGATTTAAGGCAGTTCGTTCATCTAAAATAAAAAAGATCAGTTAATCTTCTTTGTTTTGCTAGTATTCAGTAGGTATATATATTATTCATACATTTATTATTACTAAAACTGCACTGCAACTGACTGCTGCAACTGGCTTTTTGTGGAAAATGGAGAGTAATATTTTACTCTATTTCTATGATAACTCGAAGAAAGTTATTGCGATGAGGCCATATAAAACATGTTATATCATTAAGTCTTTAAAATCTTACTAAATTATAAAAATCTAAATAAAAAAAAAAAATTACTGAGTTTATAGGCCCCTATAGGATATCCAAAATTAATTTTTAAGCTTCCTACACAACATAGATTTTAGCTTCCTAAATTCTTTATCAACCGTACTCTGAGAAGGTTATAAGTCTTAACTACCTGTTGATGCCAGACAGGTGCCTGCTTCGTTTTGTATAATGGGGACCTCGCGCTATGGTCATGTCGAATTAACAAGTTACCATCCTTTGGCTTTCAGTCACCGTGCAAGAAAGTTATTCCATTCTTTAGATTCCAGAAAATTACTTGTAGTATATAATTACAATCTCAAAAATTAACACGTCAATTTGAGGTCAATGTATGCTATTTTATAATATAATCCCACATAATATATCAATGTTAAATTTAAACATGTTTAGGTCCACACTAAAACGCAAACGTCGTCTCAAGGTCTATTACACTGTGGTAGATAGCGAACAAGAGCGCTAGGATCTGAATAGAAAAGTAGAGAGGGGGGATGAGGAGAGAGATGATAAGGGGAAAAGAAAGAGTAAAGAGGGAGTTGGGCCTCCGGAAACCTCACTAATTTCGGGGAAATGCAAGGTAAGCATTGCTTGACAACCGGTTTTCTGTGAGGCCGTGGTATCGCACCGGTCGAGCCGACCCATTCCCGCCATCTGCCACTGCTAAATGGGAATGTTATGTAATCAAATATATTTTTATTTTATATTGTTTCTAAAGCCTCATTTCAGTTTATTTTCTTTTTTTATTTGTTTTTGAATCTATTAAATATAATGTTATAGTTAAATCAGGGGAAATCTTTAATTAAACTATTTCAATAAATTTACTTATATTTAAAAAATGCTTGTGTTTTAGGCAAGTTGCCTTACAGACTTACTTGTGTAACAATATGCAACGTTATAAACTTAGGGTCTCCGTTTCGAGTTTCCTTATTAAGGTGGCGTTCGTCCGAGGCCCAAAGAGGCTATACACACATATATTATTATATAACTAGCTAATTTCTGAAGCCATTTTATATTATTTATATAACTTTTGGTGTCGCCTGTACTCATTTCTATTCCGGAGACAACTTTAATCTTTGACGCTAAGTACTCGTTTTGTACTCATCGTAAATTATAATGCGACTCAAGAGAACCTTAATTTCGGAACGGCCAAATCCAAATGCTAAGCGTTTATACTTTTTTTTCATTAACTCACAGTAAATTAACCTCCTGTTCTACTTGACAGTATTTTCGATGAATACTTCAGTGTAAGTAAGTTTTTACAGCTTTTTTTAAAGTATAATATACTACCACAAAAAGTTTTACAAATATTTTATTTTCATAATTGTCTGTAGTATATTAAAAATATATTAAACTGTCGCGTGCTGTATTTACGGACCGCTAAGACCTTCAAATCTTCAAAAAAAAGCACACTTTCATTTAGAAGGCCGGCAACACAGTTGCGACTCTCCGATACGATCCAATGTACAGCGGTAGTAGCTTATCATTAGAAGACCAGTCTGCTCATTTGATATCATAAGAAAGTCACAATTAAAAAAACTGTCAAATTCCCGAAACAATAAAAATATACAAGTCATTATTTATGCTATAAACGTGAAAATAGTTATGTTTTTATCTATAAAAAAAACAGATGGGAACGCAGTTGGCAACATCAGTGAAACAAAAATAATGTCATATACCAATTACGAGACGCACATATCCAATCAACGCAATATTAGTACGAGACATAAAAGTACAATTGATGCGGATTCACGAGATATTTAAATGACTTAGAATCTAAATTGTTTATTTCCTATTTTAGTTACCATGAACCTGTAGTTTCTATTTTAGATTGTAATAATTTTAATGATAATGATGATGATACAAGAGTTGTCGAAATTGTTAACGATGATTCATAAAAGAATATTCAATGTATTTTAAAGTTTCTAATAATTAATAAAATACAATTCATAAATAACTAAAATACTAGTACCCATCTAAAAAATGTCTAACGTGCCAAAATAAGTTATCTTCACTCCCGGAGTGCATTTTTTTTTAATAATATACCTTATGATGTGATCATATCACAAAGATCTTTAGACAGAGTTAGATCTAGTATCACACAAATGATACTTCAAGTGTTGTAACTTTGTCAGTATTTTGAAACTCAGCAAAGTAGTACTAAAACGATGCGGTCCTACTTTGGTAAGTTTTGGTAACACACCATGATTGGCTTTATAGTTTTCTATTGTAAAATTGTCTGTAATAAACATTGAACCTGATAAGGTGTCCGGTAGATTATATGTAGAACAACAGATGTGGTTTATGATATGTGAATGTAATTATCTTCTGCTTAGAGTCGATAGCAGTGTATTATCACATTGTACAAGGGTTACTGTAGAAAAATAAAACTATTAAAATATTTTCTTCAAATATGTTTTACAACATCACTCTTCAGTATTATCAATTATAGAAAAGAATTTTATATCAACTAAAACATGGATTACTTGTAGATTTTCGTAATACAATCGTAGACTGAAAACAATACGTTTGTTGTAGTAACAAAGTGTGCCGCCTAATGGAATAGGGTTCGATCTCTTTAATGTAATTGGATCTGTCAGCAGCAGACAAGCAACCAGGTAATTACTAACTGCTACTAACGAAAATAACAACGTGCACTCTAAGACACTCGATGCCTTGAGGCGCTCAGCGACTGAAGCTCAGTACGCATTGTACGGACGACGGGAAACCCGTCGTCGGAGAAACAATTGCTTTAGTACCGTATATATTGAGGAAAACGCACACCACTAGATAGTATTTGCAGGATAAAATTTAAAATTGATTTTATAAACATCTTAAAAGTTTTATTCTATTAAAATATATGTAGGTACATAGGTCTTTTGTTAAAAAAAAAAGCTCTAGCTCGACATTGACATTTAAAGTTTTGTTGGTAATTTAGAATATTGTAAAAATTGGATGTTCTTTTATAGCACCTATGTATATATATTATAACTTTGTTGATAGGCCTTTGAGAATAAACTGTGCAAATTAATTTCTGTCAGTATATCATGATATTTTAATCGTTTGTATGAACATTGCGTCGGCATTTTTGCCTTGAAATCTTAAGTCAATCTACTTTAGATTGCTTGAGCTACAGTAAGTGACATTATGTTCGTATGATAGGATAATTCATTTGGAGAGAGTTATGACTTGGTCCTCTCTTAACTCACTTCAAAAAAATAGGTTGTTATTTGTGTATGTATGTACGTCAACAATTTTCCCGTTTAAGTTCTTCAGATTTAATGATTATTTGTCAGGGAAGAAAATAATCATACGTCTATGTTTTATTTTCACCCATCCATAATATAACACCTCGCGTAACTCAGATTTCTAGACTTTCTATCAGACTTTCTATTTTCTTTTCTGTATGTTTTTTAACAAAATGATCCCTATTAATAGATACGTTACATCACCACATAATATAAACTTTTATTAATATTGTATATAAACATTTTATAATATACCAGTTTAACATACGGGTCATTTTGGTGACACTAAGATCGTTCTGATTTAACGTGTTTTATTGAAAAGCGAATGTGTACATTAATATGTATTTGAATAGAATTAAAAATCGTCTCGTATGTACATATGCACGGCCATAATTATGGTGAAGCAAGCAGTGCCCATCCACTGGTGCAGACCCTGGAGGGGCAGAATTGACCAACCAAAGCAAATATTTCTAATAATATTTTTTATAATAATAATAATATAATAATAATTTATAATATTAATTTCCAAGAACACGGTCAAAATACATAAGTAGATGTTTTTATAAATAGGCTGGCACAGCATGTTCTGCCACTTGTGGCGCGCAAATATAGTACGTTATACAATACCACCATTACCAAACATTAGCTATAGACAGCTCAGCAGACGTTAGCAATACCAAATAACATAAACCGTTTACTGCCGAGAATTATACATTATTATATTATTATTTTTTGTCAATATTTAAGGATATAATGGTAAATTACTAGGATAATTGTATTGATAATTAATTGTATAATATATATATTTTTGAAGTACTTTATATAAATGTCTGCGAAATTGTATTATAGGTAACATTTTCATATTATCTAGTAAATGGTTATACAATTTTATGGCCATACAATATGTGTTTTTTTTTCTAAATAGCTCTAAGTTAATTTTAGACATTATAAGCTGTTTTTGTGCCTAGTTCGACTATTTTCCATATATCCGTATCTATTAAATAATTCTGAATATCTTTTTACAAATATAACTAACTGCCTAATTAAAGCCCTTATTTGATAAGAATTTTTTTTTTTTAGTTTGCATTAATCTGATTATATTTCTCGAGAGTGCATTTACAAAAAGTACGACAGGCTAGGACAGCATATAGAGCTTGTTTTGGCACTCCTCACATAATATACCTAAGTCTAGGCTTACCTTAGTGAGTTGGCCCAGCCCAATCGACCTGAGACTATATATTTTTTGTTACACTTACAAGCAACACAAAAAAGTTTATATTTGAGGATATTAAAGTTAAGACTTATTACTTTGTATGCTCTATGTTCGTGTTTATGTTACAGTTTATACCTTTTATACGCTTCCAGCCTACACGTTATCGCTGGAAAGGGGGGTGTTTTAGTATCGTTTTAAGTCCTATCCTCTATAAAGGGTTAAAAAGTATGTCGTAGAATGTTGGCTATAAAACAAGTAATGGGTATAAGATGCAAACTGTATCCAAATGTAAACGTTCGGTTAGAATTTGTGGTATTCATAAGTTTTTGTTATAGCTGTATTAGATAGCAAGAAAAAGCGAGATTTTTTTTTCGTACAGTTCCATCTATGAGTAATTAACGTTGTTGACTCTAAATAATGTATAATGGTGAATGGCAGTTTTATATGTGGTATGTGACACCTCCCTTTAGCCTGTGGTCAAGATTACATTCCCGATGATCGGTGTAGCTTTACAGTATGTAACTTGTAAGTGTGAACCCAGTGCAATCAGACTAGTACTACAAATATAACAAATACACACAACATTCGTTGTTTTATATTGGTGATTTGTCTGTCAAACTACCGATATACATTATTTAGTATCAACGTTAATTACTCATAAATGGTGCTGTAGATGATGTGGTCATGGTCTGGCTATCCAATAACGCCATACTTATGAATCCCATAAACTGTATACTGCCATACAGTACCCATACAAAAATGTTTGTATAGAATACATGTTTTTGCAGAATCCTCAGGATTCATGTATGCAACTCTTAATAATATAACAAATATCAGTCCGAAAACTAGAGATAAGAAAGAGAATATTTCAAGTCCCCATACAATACTTTTTTTTTTTTATTGAATTGAGAAATTGAGAGTATAACGCATAGGTTTCTTACATATCAAATGTAAATAAAGTTGGTCCAACTCCAATATTAAACATAACAATTTAACTGGAGTAAAGTCTGGAATTAATTTGGTGGCCATGAATTTATAAACGTATACTAAATTTAAACGTAATATTCGATAAGTTCTAGTATAATAATATTTGGAGCTGTTTGCAATAGAAACATTTTACGTTTACCGGTAATCTATCACACACGCACACGTCTTATCTCACTATTAATATAAATACAAGAGTGTAGATGGATATTTGTTACACACAACCACCAAAGGGATCTGGATGAAATTTGGTACTGAGATAGATTATAATAATAATAAAAATGTTTTGCCCTTGAAAAATCTATCGTTTAATATGTTTACATATATCGAATTTTCTATAAACTTGCACCCAAAGATCTAAAGTGACTCATACAAGACCAAAATGTATACCTAACCAAACTCTTTCAGTTAGTAATGTTTCTAAATAAGGCATCGTATGAATGGTTTTTCGCCAAATATATTTTTTCTTATATTATAGGGACAGAGGAACTGACGTGTCACCTGATGCTAAGTAACAACTGCCGTCCATGGACACCTGCAACTCGAGAGTCGCAAGTGCGCTGCCCGCCTTTGAGGGTGATGAGGGATAAGGGAATGCTAGACGGGGAAAGAAGAGAGAAAAAGAGAAAAGGGGAGAGAAAAAGGGGAGGAGGGAAAGAAGTTGGGCTTCGGCAACCTCACTAATTTCGAGGAGGAGGTTTCTTCGCACCTATCGCACCGGTCGAGCCGGCCCATTAATGCCTAAACATGGCTCTACCACTGTTTAGGGTTAACAAAAAAATATTAAATATATAATATTATAATAGTTAATTTACTTATTACTATTAATAAATAATTATGTTTTCTATTTGAACTAAAGTTATTACGTGGAGTAGACTATAGAGAACCTTACTACTGAGATTTCACTATAATTTATTATTAGTGCTAATGTATATTTTACAACCTGAAATTACTTTGAAATTGTGCATCCCTACTTAACTATTTAATACTCAACGCCAGCTTAATTTTTAACAATGCTCTACAGGCTAAATTGCTTGCGGCAATTGGATAAAATGGAATTTACGCGAAAAGATTTTAGAGCGATGATTTTTTATGATTTCAAAAGTGCTCTTTCTCCTCAAGATTGTGCCGTTCGCCTTCAAAATGCTTTTCGGAGGGAAGCTCTTCATTTGGGCACTGTGAGGCGACAGTATGCCGAACTTGAGCGGGGACAGATTTCTCTATATGATGAAATTCGTGAAGAACGGCAAACAACTGAGACCACTGAGGAAAATCTTTTCTCGCGCACCGGTCCCGTTGACACAGTCCCACTTGAAGATCAAAGAACTGTTAACGTCGAGTGTTACACCACCATTTTTTCACCCGCTGTTCCAGAAAAAGTACGAGAAAGAAGACCGAGAAGCCGCATCTTCTTGCACCACGACAATACTTCTTCGCACACTGCCAATAATACAAAAACATTTCTAGCCTTTGAAAAAGTAGAGCTCAAGACCCATCCAACACAAAGTCCGGATCTCGGATTTCTTTGTTTTTCCTATAATTAAAGATTTGATGAGAGGCTTCACTTTTACAAGCTCCGAAGAGGCAGTGATGGCGTTCAATCAGCAAGTTGAAAAAATACCACCGGACCAATGGTCATATTGTTTAGAAAAATGGTTCGAACGTATGAAAAAATGGTTAAAATGTAAAGGAGAATACTTCGAAAAACAATGAATATATTTATATACTTATAACTTGTTTAATTAATAAGTTACGCAAAACTTTCAGTGCGGCCTACGTATATGGTATGTGTTTTATAAATGTCTTACTTTTTCATATAGGCACAAAGTAAAAACATTATATCGTAAAAAGTAATTTCACGAGCTTTAATATGTCTGAATAAGTTTGACACTAATCTCTACTTGTATCTAAAGAAATGATTCACATTTTGATCCCCTACGCTGTAGCAAGAAGTTATGATTAGGTAATCTAACTTTGATTCTTTAGCAGTTCATAGCAGTTTTATAGTATATTACACTTTTACTGTAAGCTTACTTGATACATACCGTTATAAACACTAAAAAGAACTTTGATGATGGAATTTGATTTAAAAGAGTGGACATTTGTTGCCCCGATTTCTTCTCATAAGGCTCTAACCATTTGGAAACGGGCGTTTTTATGTAGATCAACACAATTAATTTGGGTATTTCATTATTTTATCTTTTTAAAATTCATTTCACATTTAACAAGGCAACCTATACGTAATATTGTGGTGACGATGTGTGTATTAATCTATTATACTAAATATTTTTTGAATAAGACAATGTTAAATAATTATTGTCCAATTTTATAAAATAAAGAAATTTAATTTAAAATTTGAATTTAATTTGAATAATGTGAATAGAAAGTTAACACATTTCGGTGTGTACTTTACTATAAACAGCTGTTAATAGTGTGATCAGTTCAGTTTATTGTGTGAAGCCTTAAGACTACAGAACGGATGTAAATGGTTATACAGAAGCTGATAATATTTATTTCTTACATATTCCAAGCCTAAGAAGTCGAACTTGCAATCGAGTGGTACCGGGGCAAATCTCACCTCTTGCCGTATATAGCCATACAAGTACCATACTATAAATTTGAATACTTAATAAAATTTTAAAGCAGAATAGTTTATTCGATAATGGTTCAGTCATATTTATGTATATACACAAAGGTTAAAATGATGAAAGCTTTCTGTAGGAATAGATAACACTAGAAGAGTAAAAAGGTATCAAAAGAATTTATCTCGTCTATATTACCACGTGTCTCGGGCAGTTTTGCAGTGTTTAATAATATAATAATAATAATAATAATACTACTCTTTGTACTAATAAGTTAGCAAATAACTACAGGGTTGCAGGATACTGGTACCTATAAAACCTCTCAATATAAATTTCGTCAATTTATCAAAAAATTTAAAAACCTTTTTTTTTTTAAACCAAAACTAAAGCATTAGGCATAATCAACGTGTAGCGGGGGACTTTATATAAATTTAATCAACAGACACAAAAAATCCCAGACTCGGGACAACTATCTGTGGATCACGCAAATGTTTGTCCCGTGTACATTACAACACAAACACACACAGTACAACACGTAACATTTTTCCGATGCAGGGTCACTAAGCACTAGACCAACAAGCCCGTCATCCGACCACCCCTCCCCGAATCTCGACAATCATGACCAATTTGTAATCCTACACTGAAATGCTTAGCTTGTTCGTTTTTATGGCATTCCATAAATTGTGAAAAGCTATTCATCTTTAGTTCATTAAACAAGTTTGTTATCAAGGTATGATAATAAGCAAGAAATCCGATATTTTCCAAATTAAACTTTATCCAGTACCTACTAATCTTCGTGAAACTTGTAATGTACTAATAACGATTATATTCGATAACGTTGAAAGCTTTGTTATTAAATAACTTATTCCTTCATTCATTCAAGTTATTTTGTCTATGTATACCGCTTATTATAAACTTTGCACAACAAAACTTATAACGTTTTTAATTTGATGTTAATTATTAACAGAAATATTAATCAAAATTTACTTCCTTAGTAGAAAAGGTTTTTTAAATATAGCATATACTTTCCGTAGAAGTTATGTGTATATACTTGTAGTACGTTCATGAATGTAAGAACATGGTGGTCTGCCGCTACGTCTTGTAACATTCTCTCGAAGTTATCCTATCTATTCATTGATTTTATAAGACTGTTCTAAGGCGATGTGGTTAAATTGTTAGTAGGGATAATAAGTAAGTGAAGAAGTTATGTGTAATCCGGAGCAGGTAATCAATTCGTTTTCATTATGAAAAAATATATTCACATAATTCTCAGATATAGAATAGTTATCATATATTTTTGACCATTTAACTATTACATAAAGAGGGATATGCTAAAGTTTTTATATTACACCATCAACAAATGGTGTGTGATGATGATAGTTACATGTTTGTTTGTTTCTGTTGCATATTATCTCGTCATTATAAACGTAATGTAAGGCAAGGCTAACATATGAAATTGAGATATAACTGTTAAAGTAACTAATAACAATTTATTTAAATGTAACTATATAATAAAATTTAAATTATTGATGCATAAACGAAGCATTGATGTCTAAATTAAATTTATGAAGATACTATATTTAATGAAGATATATAAGATACTTGAAAGGTATCTCAACATTTTCGGGAATCCTTAGAATGATGTCAAATATGTATCTTCTTAATTAGAAATAAACCAACTCTGTATTTAAAATATAAATCAGGTTAGAACAATTTTTTATTAACCTAAATATGAATTATTTAATATTTTATCTACCAAAATAGTTAAGAAGGTTCCTACTAGTATTTTAAAAGAATTTCATGCAGAGGAGTCCTCTCAAATGTGCTACAAACCAGCTCTATCCTTTTTTTAATAAATTAGTGTTGACGTTGTTTGTATTTGGTTAATTGGTTAGTAACCAAAAACAAACAAATAAATTGTTGTAATTTCTTACATAATGCTCTTAAAAACATTATTCTAGCTTTCACTATGATCAGACAGAGTTTTTGTCTTGTAGTAATAAATAATAGTGAAGCATAAGCATAATAGTGAACAATCAATATTTTTTTAAAGCAAAAAATAAGTAAAAATATACTTTCTTATTATAACCATTAAAGATTTTGTTTAATCACTTGGTAATTACTTATGCCTATTACTTCTAAGCACCTTTCCTTTTATCCTTGTAATATTCTATTGGCTATTTCAATCAAATTTTGAGGAAAATTCATCATTTAATAATCAATTTACTTCTCATCAGATTTTATTGTACACATGTTAGCCGATGGACGCTTTGACAGGTGACACCGGTCGGTCCTCGCTATTTCTAATTTTGACGTTGATATTGCCTAACTTGTACGGGATGACTATAGTTTAAGGGTTAATAACGAATCGTTTTAAACTTAGATTAATGACAATAATTTCTCTCGATTTACCCTGTAATTCATCCTAGATATGTTCAAAGTTTTATTTCTTATAATCTTGCAATAAATTGCTCCTTGTTCTTGCTTATGGATCTAGTTTAGTAATGATTACTTTCTAAAACAAATGAGAAAAAAATGGTTACGCCATATTTTTACTATTGAAGATGTATGTATGTGAAAACAAAAAATAGACAATTCAATTTACAGCGAATGGCTATACAAAATCCACAAATATACGGGATCATAGAAAGTTCGTTCAAATGGCAAAATTAATATCCATGCGTCGAGAAATGTTTCATCTTTATATTGAAACTGAAACTTCATAACCCAAGGAAAAAAATTATAATCAGGGTTGATAACGATAATATTATTTCAGTCTAGGACCTATTGAAGCATAACAAGTATTTTATAGTAGAGCTTTATAACATATATAAGTTTCAACTTGGTTAATTCGGATTTATTTAAATACAAATCACACCATAGCATAAATCAAAGCTAACTAACTTACTTTTAAGTTATCTGAAAGAAGAATACCTACTTAAAAGTATTATGTTCGTTTTGATATAGAACAAAGCGTTTTAAACACTTTACATTGTTACTTACATAATTTTATTATATTTGTTACACGATGTGTAAGTAACACAATATTTGTAGCTTTGTGTGCATTTAATTTAAATAGAACATTTAAATATAAGTTATATAATTATAAGCAGCGTCTGTGATGTGAAGTTCACTTACATATAAATATGAATGTGTAAACTCTTTTACGTGATCTAGGAATCGTATGTTTAATTTGAGGAAATGGTAAGGCAATTAAGTACTTGAAAAATTCAGAGAAACAAAGATTTTTTCCTACTTCCAAAAGCTGAATAAGGTTAACCTGATATGTTGTGTCCTACTGTAAGGTGGCCTACCTTACAGTAGGTCTTTACTTAAAATGAATTTATTATAATATCAATACTTTCAGTTTGTGATTATGTTTATACCTTGTCCCTATCACTAATTGGTGAATGGCTGTCAGTTACCAAATATTCATTTTTTTCTGTAAATCTATCAAAACTTTTATTATTTTTTCTCCAAAATAGTTACTTGTAAAACGCCAGAATATATATGTATATGTAGAATAAATATATAATATATATATAAATATACAGCTTAGTATGTATACACTACTGTGTACATACTATGCTTTACTAACCATTACAAATGTGCTTAAGCACAACGTAAAGGGTACGTCTCATTTTACGACACGATTACGCAAGTAAGAATTGTTTGTTATGGATTTACTTACGTGTTTATAACACCAGTGACGCATATTAAGGAATTTATACTCATTTAGCTTGCTTTACTGTAACCAAATGAATTGGGTCGGTGGTTTTCCAGTCAGTAGAATAATTGTATGTATGTATTAATGTATCTATATATTGTATGCTTCAGTCTAGGCTAGGAGATATATATATATATATTTATATTATAGGGGGACAGACGAACAGACGGGTCATCTGATGGTAAGGGGCAACCTTCGCCCATGGACACCTGCAACTCAAGAGTCGTAAGTGCGCTGCCCGCCTTTGAGGATCATGAGGGATGGGAGGATGCGAGGAGGTGAAAGAAGAGAGGGGGGATGAGGAGATGGGAAAGAGCAGAGGGGAATTGGGCCACCAGAAACCTCACTTATTTTGAAAAAATGCAACGCAAGCGTTATTACACAACCGGTTTTCTGTGAGGCCGTGGTATCGCAGTCGAGTCGGCCCATTCGTGCCTTAGCAAAGGCACTCTAAAATTCTTCTTAAAAAGACAACTCCCGCATTAGGGATTATTCCTGTATCGCGAGGGGCTTTACAAACATTCAATCAACGGACACAAAGAACACCCAGACTCGGGATAACAATTTGTGGATCACACAAACCACTACACCAACAGGCCCGTCAAAATTGAAGAAATTAAAGATAAAAAAGTATAGGATTAAGAACATTTGTATTTTAGTAGAGTTGAAAAGCATTTTATCCCTGGTCAAGTTAAAAGGTTTTGGTAGTGTTTTCTGTTGTTAAACTATTCTTTCATAAATGTTTTTTGTGTTTGAATTAAGATTGTGAGCGCTGATGACGTTTTTATAGTTAATTAAATTTTTTATGCACTAAAAAATCTCTTTACTTCTACCTTTACATATTTTGTTTGATTTATTTATTTATATCTTATGATCAAACAAACGTGTGGATGTTGTTATGAATGCCGACTCTATATACCGCGTAGTGTAATTAAGGTCAATCAATGGACTGTTTAATTTGAATGAAGGATAATGTTTTTGTTTTTGTAAGAGATGTATTTTTCTTGAATCGCTAAGTTCGATGTTATCAAGGATCACTTATATGTGATTATATAATACAGGGGCAAGTACATATATATTTTATTCTTAATAAAATTTTACTTAAATATAAACTTGAAGATTAAAATCTGCCGTAACCTTATAAAAAATAATTAGGTAAAATAAATACTTATCATCAATGATTTACATACACATACATATGTATCTATCTATCTAAATATTATCATAAAAAGATATAGATAACATCTTACTTAGCGATGCTCCAGAAGAATAACTGTCTTGCTGAATTTTCTCTTCTTGAGAAAATTCTTCATAGGCTAACAAATAATCTAAAAATAGCTCTTGACCTTCACAATTGGAAAACTTGTAAACCTTTTGAAGGTGAAAGGTTAAATTAAGACTAAGTAAAAGTCATTGCAATGTATATAAATTTAACATACTAACGTTTATGGCTACTTATAATTGTTATATTATGCGAGCATATAGAGCGCGGCAAAATTATTTATGTAGATTTTCATACAGTTAACACACCAAAGAACAAAAGTTCACAGTTAGTTACGTAATTCTATTACCTATTCAATTCTACGTTTGACTACTGAAGATAGGTATAAAATAGAGAGGGTGATATATCGCTATTGTAGCAATAGGTGCAGATAACAATAGGAACTGTTGAAAAATTGAGCTAAGCACAGTGGGGCCCAAAACCTTGTCTTACTGATGTGTAAAAAACTATTAGCTTTTTAAATAGGAGAAGGAGATATGGTATCCAAATAAGAGATGATACGTTAATGCATAATCGTACTTTATGACATTGACAGTTCCTATAGAAAACACTATCCCTATAGATATAACAAAAATCTTTCACCAAACAGTAGAAAGTCATAATTCTGAATTTATTTCTTTCTTTATTCAGATTCGTTGGTATCGACATCATCTCACTTCGAACCTAAGCCGCGCACGATATAAATCACACAACAAACACAAAGAGCAAAGTGTTTACCATAAAATCGCATACACGTTCCTAAATCAAAACACAATAAAATTTATAGCGAACGGAAGGTCCGGCCTCAAGTGCTGATAAATCAAATACATTTTCTTCGTGTGACTAAAACGGAAAATCTTTCCGGCAAATATAACAGCCGAAGTCGTTATTTATTTTCTTTTATGATATATACCTACTTATTTGCTTTCTCAAACATTGTTTTTTATACGTTTGCAACTGTAGGTAAAAAAAAAAAACATTTTTGTGTAGTTATGTTACTTTATTTGCATATTTCAGACTAAACTTAATAAAAAGACTTGTGGAACTAGAACAAGTTTCTGATGGTTCGATAGCCGTTGCCAACTACTTGGCTTGTGTATCTATCCAAAAAATAATATGTCTGAACACTTATTTTAAAAACTAAAGTCATCAAATAAACTAAATTAAGTTTTCATCGTCATCAGGCTATCCCCCGTAGGTATGTTTAGTACCTCTAAATATACCTACTGACGTATTAAGCGGCTGGTAGTTTCAACAGTATTCCATTTCTTAGTGAATTAACTTGATAAGAAAGAACTATGCTATATGAAATAGTATATTACCCCAACCAATGTGAAACTGCTAAAGATAAAACAATCTAACCATGTTTTAAATTTAAAAAAAAATAAAATAAAACTTAATTTAAATTAGACATAAATAAAATGCACTATCAAGCTGCACGTAACCATTATTTTATCAGTAAAGTTATGATCACGCAAGCCCTTATGTATTTACATGTCGTTATTTTCTACTTTATACCTAGGATAATGACATTAAAAGACTAGATTTCATTTTCTTCTATAAATACTAATGAAATATTTTATTTATATAACGCTATATCTCCGTGCCTTGATAAAATAATCCTGTAATTGTAGTGTATTCTTAGTTACTGTACGAGTCGTTGTAGCACCATTACATTAAAAGTATTGATATTCAGTCTCTCTGGGTCTCATTGTAGAGTTTATGTAAGTTTTATTGAACAATTATCGAACGCCGAACTGGTGTTATTGGGAGATTTTAACGCCCACCATGAGTCCTGACTGAGATCTTTCAAAACTGACCACGCTGGTCGAACTGCCCACGCATTTGCTCTCACGCATGACCTTACCCAACTGTTACTCCAGCCCACCAGGATACCAGACATAAAGGGTCAAGCGCCCTCTTTGCTGGACCTACTGCTGACGAATCATCCAGCGCAGTACAGCGTATCGGTTCTCGCCCCTCTGGGATCCTCCGACCACTGCCTGGTGTCGACCTCAGTGCCTCTTGTTACGCCTTCACGACCTGTGGTAACAAGGCGGCGGTTATGGCACTACTCGTTAGCAGACTGGGATGGAATGCGGGAATATTTTGCATCCATCCCGTGGGCTCAACGCTGCTTTAAAGACAGGTATCTATCGCAAAGTGCGTCTGCCGTGACTGTCGAAATCACTGTCGGTATGGAGTATTATATCCCCTACAGTGAAGTCGCCAGCACAAAGACCCGTCCCTGGTTCAATCGCGAGTGCATCCGTGCCGTTGCTCAAAAGCAGTCGGCCTACCGCGCATGGATCAGGGCCCGTGCACTGTGTGACCCAGACATTGATCGCCTAAAAGCAGCACTAAACAGAGCCACTAGGAAATGCAAGAGGGCTTACATCTGAGCAGATGCCCAGCGCATTGCACGGTTTGGTCAAGAACTCGTCGCATACCCTACGGGTAGTAAGTTTTGGCGATTGGCCAAAACCGTGCAGTCCAAATACTGCCAACCTTCCTGCCGCCGTTGAACTACCCTGACGGATCACTGGCCCACGAGCCGCAAGAGAAAGTGAAACTACTTGCTGACCTCTTTGCGGCTAACTCCCGAATCGACGACCGTTGCGCGCACACGCCCACCATTGCGACCTGCGACTCTGCAATGCGGGATATTCGCATCCGGCAGAGGGATATCCGTGTGGAGCTTCGGTCACTCGATGTCCGGAAAGCCAGTGGACCCGATGGTATTCCGGCGGTGGTTCTTAAGAACTGTGCACCTGAGTTGTCTCCCGTACTGACACGCTTGTATCGCCTGTCCCATTCCTGAGGAATTGTTCCGCAGGCCTGGAGAGAAGCGAATGTTCAACCCATTCCCAAAAAAGGCGACCACTCTGATCCAGCCAATTACCGACCTATAGCCGTCACTTCCATACTCTGTAAGGTGTTCGAGCGGATCATCAACACCCAATTAATCCGCCACCTAGAGGATCACTCCTTGTTAAATGATCGGCAATATAGTTTTAGGCCGAACCGATCCACGGGTTTTCTTCTAGCGTACGTCACACACCTTTGGGGTGAGGCTATGGATAGGCATGGGGAGTCCTTGGTCATCAGCCTCGACATTGCCAAGGCCTTCGATAGGGTCTGGCACCGCTCGCTTCTCTCCAAACTTCCTGCATTTGGTCTGCCACCCAAACTCTGCAACTGGGTTGCTGCCTTCCTCCATAAACGCCGCATTAGAGTTCTCTGCGACGGCGCGGCCTCTGACTTCCAGGAAGTTACCGCTGGTATACCTCAGGGCTCCGTCCTATCGCCTACGCTATTCCTTCTGCATATCAATGACATGTTGGCTCTTGGCAATGTACATTGTTATGCAGACGACAGCACAGTACTCTCGCGATTGAACCAGGGACGGGTCTTCGTGCTGGCGACTTCACTGTAGGGGATATAATACTCCATACCGACAGTGATTTCGTCAGTCACGGCAGACGCACTTTGCGACAGATCCCTATCTTTAAAGCAGCGTTGAGCCCACGCGATGGATGCAAAATAATCCCGCATTCCATCCTAGTCTGCTGACGAGTAGTGCCATAACCGCCACCTTGTTTCCACAGGTCGTGGAGGGGTAACAAGAGGCACCGAGGTGGACACCAGGCAGTGGTCGGAGGATCCCAAGGTTCCAAAACTGACCACTCTGGTCAGTTCGACCAGAATGGTCAGTTTTGGAAAATTCCAGCCAGGACACATGTGGGCGTTAAAATCTCCCAAAATTATCAGTTCGGCGGTCGGGAATTGCTCCTGCGCTTTATCCGCTGCTTGACTCAGGTGGTCAAAAAAAAAAAAAGGCAGGGCAGACGGCGACAACAAACATCCGCCCTGGCGAAAAGACATACCCCAGCTCTTGCGAGGAAGCACTTCTCGAGCTAGTAGCCGGGATAGTGGAGATATGCTGCGTCGGCAGGGCGGCGCATTTGTGTCTCCGTAAGAAAAAGCATGGCCGGCCGAGCCGTCTCGAGGTGCTGGTGCACGGCGCTGAGATTTGCATGGAGTCCACGTATGTTAGTGAACTCCACCTCAAAAAACGGGTTGGTGGGAGAGGAGGATGCCGCTGTAAAACTATTTTTCTTTTTTTGTATTGCCATGATAGAAGGGGAAGAGGGCGTAAAAGGCATGATAGTCATCGTGGCAGTGTAAACTAAGACTCAAAATGCTGTGTCATCATGTAACGGTGAAGCACGACGGTGACGGAACCATCAGACGGAAGGGCCTCGTACCCTCCCGGAAGTGGTCGCCGGGTCCCACCATCCGGTCATCAACCGGCACGACAAGCTAATCCGTGGATTATGCGCGACCTGACGGGGCAGCCTCCCAGGGTGGTTAGCCGTCGTTGGGCCCCTCTCTATGCCACGGGTGGCCATTGGCACCACCGTTTCCACCGGTCTCCCTGGCCGACGGTTCGATCCACGCCATCCTCACAATGACTCTACAGCACTCCACTGCTCACACACATACCACGATAACTGTCACCCCAGCATCGTTGGGCCTCTGGCCTTACACTCGCCAGCGAAAGGCGACTGGCTCTTCTACCTATTTGGTAGATTATAACAGTTATATATCTTGCACAATTCCTTTTTTATTTGATAGTGATTAAATATTTTTCTTAAGGGTTTTATAAGTTTACGCAAAGATCCTTCAGTCTATCATAGATCATGTCGAATTTCTTAAAAACTGGCTTATTTTACGCCTTCTGTGTACCGCGATATAAAAAACTCATAGAATATGCAAAATAATGATAATACTTTTTAGTATTTAGAACCATAACCTCGTATGTATAACTGCCACAGCTGCTTTTGATAACGTCATATAGACGTAACTAAATAAATTGATGACACAAACAACATAAGGCTTAAGCCGAAAAGTAAAACAGACGTGAAATAAATAGATTATGCCCGCAATAGGTTAATTATTACGCATATTGTGAATTCTCCACAAAGCCATTACGCACACAACGATCAGTAGGTTGGAAGGTGGCCCTGAGTAGGCTGACAATATTTGTTTATTTAGAAGGTAAGCCGCATCATATGCAACTTAAATTATTAGTAACTTATAGTAGTTAAGTTGTTCAACACAGGCAAAGTACGATGAACACCATTTGAAAAAAAATTTCTTTTAAAATACTACCAATTTTCCTTCTTAATATATTTTTTTTTAATTCCTCTATTACGTCAGTCGGACTATATTATAGTCAACAAAATGTGTGCAATTAATACACCCCTGCCTACCTTTCCGTAGATACAGGCGTGCATATACGTTTGTATATACATATGGGTAAATAAGCGTACATATAAACAACAGTAACTCAGTAACACTTAATATTACGCTACATTACGTACTATATTTTACACTTCTACCAAAAAAGCTTAGCACGTATAAAAAACTCGCTACATTAATCGAAACGTCTGATAAAAACTGAAGTATCCGAAAAGAATAAATAAAATTAACACAACGTACCAGCAACACCGTGGCATTACAAAATAAATAATTTATTAAGGACAAGTTAACAAGGTCTCATAAAGAAGGCAAAAAGGTCGGCTATTTGTTTTCAGCGAAAGATGGTTCACCCCACTTTGTTATTTAGAGTTTGAGAGTTGCAGAAAGGTGGCGCGCTGGTGCCCACAAAACAACCTAAATAAGAGTACTATCTACAATACAACTTTTTCTTTTGATTCGTTGACTGCTATTAATAAATACAGACTAGACATAACATCGTTCTGAACTAGAAAGAGAGATGTATAACATATTATTTCCTTGGAAACGCAATAAGAGTGGAAGAGGGAGAGGGAGTTTGCCGTACATTGTTTAACTCTCACCTTTACTACGTGTATATTTATCTGAACTATAAAAAGATAAAATAATAATAAACAAAGATGTTTTAGACTTCTCTTTTTACCAACCGTGATACGTGCACAGTACTACTGTATATATAAAGTCTGAGAGATAGCAGAGATGGGCTGGCCCTACTCTAATTAACTGTGTACAGCTGTTTAATTATTCCCATATAAAACAGTTTACCAAATTCATTCCCCCGATAACTAAGTATTTATTAATATAAATATTACAATCACTAGTTTGCACAGCGAGATTATCAAACCCAGAATATGCTTCCTATTTAAAATATAACCACTACCATAGAATTAATAACTAATCAACATTTTGAGGTTTTGATAAGTTACCTATTTTGTACAGATATGTATTACTTAAGCTTGTTGAAATCAGAAGGGAATTCTTTTTTGTTTTCTCTTTTTAAAATCAGTTACAATAATTTGAAGTACATTAAGTAACGGGAATTATTTAAAGGTTTTTTTTTTAATTTTGAAACACGCTTCTGTCTCCCAACTCACCCGATCAGAAGTCTCGATGAAGACTAAGAAGGTGCATGTCTATCCGAGAGAAACCTATTCACTACGACCTAGAACCAAATCTTGGCGACGCGAACCAAAAAGAAACGGTCAAGGCGTTTTGTTACGTTTAACCATTTGATGTTTTTATTTTATTATTGTCTTGCTATTAATATTGCACTTTCTGTCAATCAAAATAAAATTATAAATTATATTTGATTAATAGAATGTCCAATATTAATTCAATATAAGTCGTGTAAAAAAACAATGTATTTAATACTTTTTTTCAGTCTTATCTTTCGCTTTACCCTCTGATAAAGTTCACAATTAATTAAAAAGCCATGGATTAATCTTTTATATAATTGCATAACTAGATAGATAGATACTAGACACCAAAATGTTTTTCTACTAAAACGCTGTTTGAAATCTGAAATCTGTATTAAAAGTGATTAGACTTAAAACTCTGGCCTTATGCAGCTTAAAAGAGAACTCTGAAAAAAGTATTTCAATCCGTTGTAGGGTAAACTTAATGTTATCTAATCTAAGATCTACTATAGTCTATAATACTGTACTATTCTGAAAACGTTACTGAAACGAATTAAAGTTACCAGTCTGATGAATATGGCTTTACCTTTTGTAGCACGTTGCAAACTATTTAGTCAATATGAAGGTGACCACGGCTAGCTATTCACAATTTGCAAGCGTCCAATTCCACTATTAATCACTAACACGGATTAACGCACGCATTAATTACTTAGAATAGTAAGAAAGAACGTTTCACTGATGTTAAATACTTTTGTTGGATTTACATAAATAAATTACCATAAGTGTGTTATGACGTCAACAGCAAGGTGCGTGGATATTCAGTCTCATATATTTTTTAAGACCCCCGGACACTAGGGAATAATCCTTGTGTTCGGGCGTACCAAGGTTGAAACTACGGTCACAAAATATATACCTTGACCCTGATTAACTAGACCCTTATTTATGGACTGGGTGTACTTGTATTCTCAGTGAACATTGTTTTTTTTTTCATGTTTAGAGAATAACTTATACTTATGCTAATGATATTAACACACAGCAAAAAGTTATACGGTATTTATTCAATTATTGAGCCGAAATCACTTGAATGTATGTTTCCTTTTTTAAATACTGTTTAAATTTAAATTTTAACATGTATTCTATACACAAAATAATTTGTTTCGTTATACAATACTCCAGATTACTTATATACGTATCATATCTACAATATACATACAAACATACATATACTCACGCCTATATCCCCGAAGAGGTTAGCAGAGGCGTATCAAACGACCAGGTTTCCTTAAAAGTAACCGTAAGAGGTGATGTGACCCCATTCTACCCATCGAGAATATAATACATAACAAATTGACTATACATACATATATGTATATTTACGTCGTCTTGCTAAACGGATTGATGACCTGTTCAAATTGGCAGATTGATATTACACGGTGTTGGTGCACATCCACTGCAGTTCTCAGAGGAATTACAGAATATTACATTTACATTAAATAAACTTTGGGGGAAATATCCTAGTTTAATTATAATTTATAAATCTTTATCAAAATTGTTATTAAAATTTAAAAAAAACTTCTATAATCTACGAAGCTATATAAACCCTTGTTACATAGGCACATATTCTCATACACCAACATTGTGCAGTAAAAAGACACAATTTATTCAGGTAATACGAATAGAAACCTTTATCGGATAAACGTAGATAAGAACAGAAGGCGCCCAATAAAAATTAACTATCGAAGGTTACAATAAATCGTGACTCGCCATGGAAAATATCTTCTCATCGACCTTCGTTAGATCAATACAAATACATTTACAAATTATTTCCACTAGTAATTGTCGTTCGAAGAAAAAAGTTAGCGACAGAAGGTGTTATTCAAAGCATATTAGCCATGAGCTGTCTATTATCTTTATATGCATTAAATAAACATTATCATCAATACACCGCGTATATATCGTGGCCTGATCATAAAATTGTTAATTTCAACTTGTGGCAGACCATTTCATGATATGGTCAGAACAGATCATTAAATAATCAGTGTTTAACTATATGAACAGCTAAAAGCCCTATAATTTCATGATATATAACGTTAGTGGCCATATCATGAAATAGTTACTTTATTCACTGGTAGAAGCGCTGATGTCGTTTTGTTTTCGTGATGCATCAATGCGACTGACAATAAGGTTGTTATGAAAGCGAATAATTATAAAGAAATGGCTAATAAAAGTTAGTTAGACAGGCAACTTAGATATTTTATATTAAGTCTTTAATATGAGGGAGATTCTAGATTAATGATATGGCCAAACGTGGATTGACATATCATTAAACGTTGAGGTTTTTACGTTCTTCAGTTGTAGCTGACCATATCATAAAATGGTTGGCCACATCATGAAGTGGTCGATTCTATGACCTGGCCACGACATATAGACAAATATTGTTAGATAGGTATATTGTTAAAGAATTATTATGAAAAAAAACAATGATGAAGGTATAATAAAGAGAGTGTTAGCAATTGCATTATCAACAGGAACTGGGGTTCTTGATAAGAGAGACAGACAGAGTAATTTATTTCATATGAAAGTAATAGTCTTTAGTCCAATAAAAGTTTAACATATTTATATAATTTTGTAATAAAAAGGCTCGCAAGGGGCGTCTAAATTTCAAATAAATATAAAAATATTATATATAGGTTATATTTAATTAACCTTTTTTAATGTGAGCAGAATGAAGTAATATATACAGTGAAATTAAATTTATCTTATCTCACAAAATCCGGAAATGAACGAACAGCAATAAATTACCTTCGTCATAGTCAAACAAAGAAATAACACATATTAAATCCTCATAACTTTAATCACTTGATTTTCTTCTAAGAAATTACACGCGATATCATCCTGTCACACAATCAAAGAAAGAGATATTATGAAAGTCGAGTATATTTAAGTATGTGCAACAATGTCGTGCTTTCGCTTAAATTATATTATGTTCATTGATATGCCGATATTGGGTCCATATACTGGGTTCAGTCTTGTTTCCTGAATGTTTTAAATATTTTCGGTTATTAATATGTAATTGCCACTAGACCAACAGACCATGAAATAAAAATAAAACGCTATGTGCACTAAATCTCGATTTTATTTATATTGGCAGCTAAGTCCACTAATGGCTTTTTCGGAAAACGTGCAAGCCTCGATAGGTTTTTGCTATAAGAAAAACGTGCACTGCATGCAAGCTAGCAGGTTCACGTGTAAATCATAATATCGACCAAGAATACTTTAATATCCCTTTCACTAAAAATCTTGCTGAACTAAAATTATTCTAGTCACTAAGTTTAAGTGGGAGATTTCTTGAGTATCTTGTAAATAGTGTTAAAAATTTAAAGCTAAATTATTAATCCCGGGTTGTCCGGACAATGACTGTATAGGGAGCACCGGTGTGGTCAGAGTAAGACATGCCTCTGGCGTCCTCAAAGTGTTTTGGCGGTTAGACTCATACGCAGTTACCGCACCGTATCCACGGAGGCAGCATGCTTATTGGCTAGAAGTCCCCCGTTAAATTTTTGAAGCGGAAATGAAGTTTATAGTCTTACGGCTGACTTCCAGGCTGTCAGCGGCAGTCAGTGCAGGCGGTAAACATACATGGGGTTTTTTGGCCGGCCCAACTAGTGGATAAGCTTGGTGGCTTGTGCCACCGTGGAGGCGCTACAGCCCGTTATCCTCGAATAGGCAGGGCTTTGGCACGGAACCCTTTCTTTCCGAACGACGCATGTTCTATCCGGGGTCAGGTGTTTCGGGAAGTACCTGCTGTCGGTCGCTACGATAGAAATGAGTCCCGCCTGTAACCACTGCAACTGTAGTGAGGACTCGGCTCAGAATACCCTGTAAGGAGGTGAAGGCACCGCGCCACATGCCACCCTGAGTGTAGCCGTCACTGCGACTACATTCAAATAGTAGTTAAAGAACTGACTTATCCTAGTAAGGATAATATATGCATATGCCACGCTCAGTATCAATTTAAGCCCAATGTTTTATAGATGTACATATGTATGTTGCAGACGAGGTTCTAGTGTTTACGTGCATTTCTTCTTGGTTTGTAAAATTAACTGGTGAATCTGAAATCAAATGAAAACATGAAATCTTTGTGTATATCGGTCATTCTTTGCACAATGTTTTTGAAAGAAACTGCATTTAATATGGGCATATAGAGCAAAACTTAAAGCTTTGGACTCCTTCTCAATTCAAATTCCAATCTGGGGTTTATGAGAATAAACCAGAAACAATTCCTGAGCTCAAATCAGAGGTTCAATGCGTCATCGGTGAGATACAGCCACATTTCTGTGTAAAAGTCATGGAAAATTTCATGAAAAGAGTAATAGCCGGTCATCGGAGCTGTGGAGGCTATTTGCCGGATATTTTATCCCATACTTAATCGGAACACGTCTTCTTTAAAATCCAATAAAAATATCACAACTCGAATTGAGAACCTTCTCCTTTTTGAAGTCGGTTGAAAGAGAACTCTCTTACTGAGACACCCTTTAGTAGTATCTTATACGCTCTTTACAAATTAGCTCCAGCTCCTAAAGCAAACATTTCTACACTCATCATTTAGTCGCAGGTAGCATTGCTTCTCGGTTAAAGGACCTGGCCTTTGCCACTTGCTTGCTCTTGGACTTGGTCCAAGAACATTCGCCTAGGTCTTCCTCTTGCGACAACTCCATTTACCTCTGCCATATAAATACCTTTTGTCAACCTTCTTTCATTCATCCCTTCGATATGACCGAACCAGTACAGCATACTTTTTTCTATTTTAGTCACTACATCCTCTTTCACACCACACTGATCCCTTATCACACTATTTCTCACTCTGTCACTCAATTTCACATCATATACTCCGCAATGCTTTCATTTCTACCGCATTAATTCGACTTTCGTGCTTCTTTTGCCATACCCAACTTTCGCTACCATACATAAGTGTTGGCACCAACTCACCTCTATGCACAGCCATGCGAGCCTTCATTGAGACTCTGTGGCTGGTCATAAAAATATGCAATGCACCATTGATCGCATTACCCGCACTCACTCATCGTTCTATATCACCATCACACTTTCTGTCCCTAGTGAACTTTGATCCCAGATATACGAATTCATCCACTTGTTCCACTTTTTGACCATCTAGTATAATTTCACAAAACGTTCTATTTTCATCTCTTTCAAAAACCATTGTTTTCGTCTTGCTCACATTAATTTTCATACCCTTTCTTTCTAATGCCCCATGCAAGCTTGTTACCATCTCCTGTAACTCCTCAGCTGATGATGCAAGTATTACTTGGTCATCCGCATATAGTAGACATTTGACGAGTAATCCCTTCATTCTCAAACCACATCCTTTCCCTTTCATTTCCCTTAGACAATCATCAATGAATAACTTAAACAGTCATGACGAAGCTACACATCCCTGTCTAAAACCTTTTTCAATCTTAAACCATTCAGTGTAGGCTCCGTTCACCCTGACACAAGCACTGGAGTTCTCATATAGAGATTTCAGTGCTCGGACCAGCTCGCTGTTCACCTCATTCACCGATAAAATCCTCCACAATTCATTTCTCTCCACTCGATCGTAAGCTTTCTCCAAATCCACGAATACGCAGTGAACTTTTTGATTACCCTTTCAATTACTACCTTTGCATACAATTTTCCTACCACGCTTAGGAGGCTGATACCCCGGTAGTTTTTGCAATCCTGCTGTGACCCTTTTCCCTTAAACAACGGCACGATTACAGCCTTGCGTCAAAGTGATTGGTCACTTGGAACTCGGCCGTTCCTCCAACAAAGGTTGAAAAGGCGGTACAGCTGGTTCATAATTACACCTTTTCCGGTTGTAATTCGATCACATCCCGCAGCCTTTCCTAATTTCAAACTCTTCATTGCTTCCATTATTACATTAATTTCGCTTTCACTCACATCGTGCTCAACTCCATTGCAATCAGCGTGCTGTCCTTTTTCAAATCCTTCTTCTTATTCACGACTATTTTTACTTTTCCTTTTAACTGCTTGTAAAGCTCTCTTTTATCCTGCACGCATTTATCCGTCATCTTTCCTATTCTCTTGCTAGCTTTTGCTGCTAGCCAGTCCAAACATGGTTTTTTTCTTTTCTGACAGAGCCTCGCATGCTGAGATAAGGCTAGCCATAAATTTGGGTTCCAGGGCATATTCGGCACGCTTACAACTAGGCTCGTCCCTAGTCATGCATCCCTAGGCACGGCTTACCTATGGATTGGCGGATTAGGATAGGAAAATGAAATGGAAGGAGCAGAGATGATACAGATGGGATATTAGGGTGGGTGGGTAGGAAAAGGGTACAGGATACTATCATCTCGGAAGGAAAAGTATGAGACAGACAGCAGCTCGGGAAGTCGGGTTCGCGTACCCATACATTAACAACAATCTAGCGGACAGGTAGAACCAGCTTAATGCCCCTAATTAAATAAATAATAAATAGTCTTATTTAAAAAATATTTAAAAATTATAGGTCATTACGCACAGCGTCACCGCAACTATAGGTTGCCTTGTCAAATGTGAAATTAATGTGTATGCCTGTTTTGATCTATAATTTCCAAATTGTTGAGCCTTATTAGAAGGAATCGGTAAAATGAACTCATGACCACTATTATAAATCAAAATATATATATTACAAAATTTGGTGTATAACATATGTATACTATTCAATAAAACACTATCTTATTGTATGCCATTATCTTTAAAAAACTACAATTAGACTAAAACTAAAAACTAAAAGTTAAAAAGGAAGAACAAAGAAATATAGAAAATGAGAAACACTACTAATTCATTACATTGTGCTGATTATTTTACTTTGACACGATCTCTGTTATCCACCTAGTACAAAAACTTGAGGATTTTGGTATTAGAGGCACACCTGCAGCACTGATATCTGACTACTTAAACAACAGATCCCAATGTGTAAAGGTAGGACAGCATGTCAGAGATGTACTACTAAATGATTTTGGGGGGTGCCACAGAGCAGCATTATGGGTTCAAGTCTTTTTCTATGCTACATCTACGAGCTCAGTAATTTAAACAAAATTGCCGTACATCAACATATGCAGGTGACACTGCCCTTACGTTTTTCGCCGACTCATGCAGTGATTTTTTTAGTCGTAGCGAAACAAACAATAAGGTTTATTACACCATGGTGCAATCTATTTTGAGCTTCTGTATTACTACCCGGGGAAGAGCTTGTAAATCCTGAAATGATGATTAATCAATATAATCTTACACACCTACACCTAATAAACAATATCGTATTCCATTAGGTGTACCCATTTATTCGCAATGTACTAATTGAGTTTATAAAGATAAATACCGAAACAGTATCTAAAATCGCCTTGGGCACAAATAGAGCGTGTTAAAATATGACTATGTACATATGTAGTGACCGAGCTGTACCGTATTTAGCAGTAAAATTGTAACATCGTTAACTTTAACGAGTGCACGGGTCAAAGAACGTTTTGTATTGCCGTGGGCTTCAAATAAATTTTATTGACAAGACTTGTGGATTTATTTGTGTTTCTTTTTTAATTTAGGTTCAATAAGGTACTCAGATCCTTCAAAATTGTATAATTCCTTTTGACTTGAAACTGACTGACTGAACAGAATTAACACACACACCAAAAGTAAATAACATCAAGAAGAAATAACATCAAAAACAATATTACGTCACACTGTATCTCTAGTTGCGGGGGCAAGTGTAAACCGAACCCGGATGTTCAATATGAGCACGGGCGTCATTGTCCCCGCAATAGCTGAATTATTGCAGAGACGCGACAACTTCCACAAACCTCTATCCATACTGTTTCGAATGGCTTCGACTCCAAGTAACCGTTTTCAGAAAACGTCTTTTAACATCTCGATATACGATAGTTCAAACACAGAAGTGTATTCGTATCGTATTTATACGTACACACATACATACAACCACGCCTTCATCCCAAAAGGGATAGGTAGAGGAGTAATTAACGATCACATATTGCTTATACAGAGTGTTTAGGCATAGTCACTATAAGCAATAGCTCACGCAAGTCAGGATCGCATACCTAAAACTCAACTGGGAAGTCCGAGTCCTCTAAACTCTAACTTAAATACTCGCACCAAAAACAAACTATGTAATCACAATGTATCCCTACAATACTTAACTCACTGCGCCTGGAACCAAGAGGTTCACTATCATTCAGATGCTTCTGTAGAAGTCTTAATGTCTACAGAGATATATACAATATATACCATTCTTAAAGCTGATATCATAGTGTTCATATTTATAGCATATTATGTTTTTAGTTTAAAATAAAAATCCTTTCCTCCTTATTGAAATAACCATTTTCTTGAATGACAAATTCAACATGAGAGCGTGTCACAAATAATGCATGGATTCATACTTGATCGTAATCTAACATGGCCTTACAGAAAACCAGTTGTTAAGCAATGCTTGTCTATGGAGTCACAACCTCCCCCCTTCCTCTTTCCTTTCTTGCTCCTCTCCTTTTTGCCCTCCCCTCAAAGACCTTTTAAGGTTTCCATGAGCGGCGGTAGTCACTTAGCATCAGTTGGCCTGTCAGCTCGTTTGCCCCTATCCCACAATTTTTTTTTTTTTATATTTTTTAAATGTTATAATGTATGCTTTAATTTACAATATGTTTCAGTCACTAGGAACAAACATTTTGACCCAGCAATTCTCTTCTTTTAATTTAACTTTACAAAGGTACTCAACTATAGTATTTTGATAAACTTCTTTAAAGTTTGCAAAGAAAGCATAGAAGAGTAACCAACGCACATTTATATAAATAGCTTTCAACAACCTACTTTTTTCAAATTAAATTGTCCTTCCAACGTTATATGTACACTAAATCTATGATCTGAATTAAAAATTGCCTAATGGGCTCCCAACATAGATCGGTTCAATGGAGCCAGTCAGTTAGTCTCAAAACAACCAACATTTCCAAGAGGCCGAAAGATCTGCCGTGATTTGAGCTTCCAGTAAATACCTCTGGTGGTTGGATACTAAATTATTCAAATAGTTATTTGGGCAATTGACGTCAAGTTTCATGGAATATCCGCAATTAGTAGTCAGTTAATACAAAATCTGGGATGAAATTGACCATAGCGTACATATCCTTATTTATCGTCGGGCAAAAATTGAATTCGAATAGCTATTAGCCTTACAAGTTTTGCTAATTAATACGACATCAAGCTGTAACTTTTCTTAGTGGCTAACTAGAGGATAATTAACACCATACTATTACCAACTATAAGCTCCAAAGATTCACTATTGATAGTAGGTACTTGAAGCGGGTTATTTAGAGTATTGGCACTTCACGAATTCTATATAGACGGTCAAATGATGTGATAGCGTATAGGAGCGCAAATCTTTTGCAGGCCATTAAAAGTAAGTGCAAAGTAATTATTGCATAAAACGTTGTTATGTTTAAGTTTTTTTGGGAATGAAATACGTATTACTTTACTGATACTGATAATCACTGAACTAAAACCCTGTAATAAAAGCAATTCAATACCATTCACAGAAAAACCAATAACTTATTCATAAATGAAATAAGTAAATTATTTTTAACGTAATGTGTAAACATCACAGTTTATTTAAAAAATACTTTTCAAATTATATACAATATACAAACTTATGCTTAAATTATGTAACTCATTTTTCTTACCTTGGCTTAGCTGAGCTAAGATTAGAAAATTACTGTTATAATATCCAAGCCGTATTTTTCAACCGTTAGGCATGGCGTTGATATAAACACGGATAATTTTAATACTTTAAATAATGTTATTTTGAGAAACAGTTTTCTGAGAACTTGTTTTTATTTTCTCCAGAGATTGGCAATCATGAATTATTCGAGCAAAATGCTACTAAAGGTTGCTATTTTGTAGTAGTATTAAATATTGCTGTGCCAATATGCACACAGAAATTCTGTTTTGATAAAAATAGGTGAATTGCAAATATTTGGTTTTGTTGCCGGTTCTGCTGACCATTTAATATGTAAAAAGAAAATTAATGTTTTTAAAGTTCTTTGAAAATATTTATTTATTTTTATTGTTGACTTTTTAAAACTGTTTTTGTTTTCTTTTAACTACATTTTATCTCATGTACTTATATTAAAAATCATTAGAAGCATAGCTAAACCAACTTGAGGTAAAAGCGGTAACAAAATATGGATGTGTTCTCGCATCTCATTATCTGTCGAGACCACGGTGTTCACCGTGCAGTTTACAGTATATTCTTGAGCTCTCGTTTGCGTAATACCGCCATTGTAACGGCACACCTTTGAAGATAAAAGCCTCGCATGTCATGCAAGCCTCGTCCGTTGCCTTTTCGCGGTCTGGTAATCTTGAATCTTTGCGTGGAAAAAGCTTAATTTAAGCTTCAGAGGAACTATTTATACATATTCGAAGATGAAATAAATTTTCACTGAATTGTTGCGAGAAACGCATGGTTTGAAATTTCTTTTTGTGTAAGTTGGTAAAGCTGAGTAGGTAGAACATTTTTCACAGTATTATAAAGAATTAAACTCTTATAAAATTATTTGAATCTAACGACTAGTTCTTGTTTAATTAAGTTATAAACACGTATGTAATGAGCTTAGAGTGGCTTTATGTTAGTATGAGAGCGTTTTGCAGTGTGTTTTCAATAAGTATATTTAAATATTGTGTTTAAAGATAGGTTTGAGATAGGTATTTGCTATTTCCACCTATCTGTCTAGTATAGAAATGAAATTATTGTAAATTGTTGATTTAAAAATTAGCCCTTAATTGGCCACTTAGAACTATAACGACCTTAAGCTGCACCGAGCCACTTTGGCATTTATATAGAATCGTTACCTTTTGGTATGTGGATATGCTATGTGGTGTTATTTATTCGGTTGCTTTACAACGTTATTTACATTTTAATTGTAAAGTTTATTCCAGTAAATATAACTATACACTCTCAATAAATATAACAAAGCGAACTTATTACATACTCTGATTTTATGATTTTCTAACCTGGGAGAGCCATGCTTCGACACGTATGGACCGACTCGACTGGAGTATTACTACGGCCTCACAGAAAACCAGCTGTTAAACAATGCTTCCATTGTGTGAAAGAATGAGTGAGGTTACCGGAGCCCCAACCCTTCTTTATCTTCTTCTCTTTCCCCTCCTTCTTTACCCTTCCCCCCCCATTTCCCCAAAACCTTAAAGGCGGACAGCATTCTTATGACTCTTGAGTTGCAAGCATTCATGGGCGCCACCGCCCCATCACCCCCCCCCCCCGCCCCCGTCACTCACCAACAGGTAACCCATATGCTCGTTTGTCTTCCTATATCAAAAAATAGATAAAACACCGACCAATATTTAACGATAACTCTTTTAACAATATATAATGTAACGCACGTAAGTACGTTATTCAGATTTTCTTAGGGTCCTTGGCTATTTACGTAAGTGTAATATTTACCCGCTTCATTTAATTAGCTTACTACCGAACTTCTGTCGACCGAATTTGATCTGGTAAATCTTACTGTTCAATTCTGCTAAGCTCCTTTGGCAAAAATAAACATTTTCCAAGTACAGACTTATATTTTTCTTTACAAACGTTGTATAAATATACATAAAATGAAAACCGCCATCTGAAAGAAAAAAACACAACTAGAACATTACAGTACTTTTATTGTTTTTCAAAGTATTTACCACGTAGCTTAAAATACTTTTCCATTCGCTCAAACCAGTTATTATGACATTTATTCCACTATAAAGGGGGGTGTTCCAAATGGCTGACTTGAAAGCGTCGACTGCTTCTACACCGGACTGGAACCTTTGACCACGAAGACTTTTCTTAATTTTAGGAAATGTAAAGAAATCCTTAGGGCTTAGGTCAGGACTGTATGCAGGATGGTCAAGAATTTCTACTTTTTCCTGCTTCAAATACTCAATCGTTTGACGAGCGCTGTGTGAGCTTGCGTTGTCGCAGGATGATGCGTCGCTTTGAGTCAGATTTTCGAAGTTCGGCGATGACTTGTGGTAAACAAACTGTGGTATACCACTCTGCGTTAACCGTTCTACGATCTTCAAGTGCAATAGTTGCATCATGGCCGGTTTTTCCAACTAACGTGGCCACCATCTTCTTTGAAGTGCCTCGAGAAGGAATAACTTTAGTCGGCTTTGGCTCGTCTTGAAAGACCCAGATTGTAGATTGTTTTTTGGAATCAGGATCGTAGGCATAGATCCAAGATTCATTACCACTGACGATGTCGTAGACATGATTTGACTCTCCTCGGTTAATTAAACCTTTGCAGAGTTTTCTTACACCATCTGACGGGGCCACCTTGTGATCGTCGGAAAGCAGATGCGGTATCCAACGGCAAACTATCTTTCTTACACCAAGCGCTTCATGCAAGATCTTCTAAATATTTGTCCCCGAGATGCCTAATAGCCTCTATCTCTCGATACGTCACATGACGATCTTCGAGAATTAGTTGTCTCAAAACAATGATGTTATCTTCAGTGAATGCGGATTTTAAGCGTCCTTCACGAGATTTGTCACTAACACTAGTATGTCCACGCTGGAATTCTAAATACCAGCGTTCGACAGTCCGCAGACATGGGGCTTCATATTAGCCGCAGAACCGACGAACATGAGGGGAAAACTAATTCTTGAGTGGAGACCGCATCTCGGCAAACGTAGCGTAGAACGCTGGCCTGTGGGCGTTCTGAAGGAGTGACGATTTGCGAAAGATGGCTGGCAGGAGCTGGATGCGAGAGCCGATCGAAGTGGTGCGCAATGACAGAGGCCTATGTCCAGCAGTGGACTGCGATAGGCTGATGATGATGATAAACTCGAAAAACAAAAGGCTAGTAGCGAGTCTTTTATTAGTAACAAAGAGGTTAAAATGGCGAAATCTAAAAAATAAAAGAAAGAAGTTGTCAATTTATTATTCAATTTAGTATTATTTAAATACTTATTTTATTTACTTGTGTAGATACCTACAGGGATATTTTATTTAATGAGAACACAACTAAGAAATATTGTACGCTTTGTTTACGATTTTCGTTTACATCAATTCGTTGTTTATTTAATTACAATAGCTACCATTTTTCCTAAGAGAACATACAGTTTAGCTTGATATGAATTTTACTTATAAAATGGCAGGTCCGGAACCCTCAAATCACTGCTTCTTTTTGAAATAAATTTGATTGTTTTGTTGCTCCAGTTGCCACCAAACTACTGAATTTATTTGCATCCTACGAATCACTGTAAATTAATAAAGAGTCGTTTCTCCTCGAGCATAGTTCTCATCAATAGTAAAAGCCAGCTCATTCATTTCATTTCTGTCTATTATCGAGCGAGTCGTTTCTTTTCCTTCATTCCGACAAACAACTCGTTTATGGGAGGATTAACAGCTGTTGGCCTTACGAGTTTTCTTTCAGCTTCCAATTAGATACGGTGGTAAATATTGCCTCCAAAATAAATTTTATGATTCAAAGCTTTCATTATCGAAACTTTTTTTATGTCTGGTTTTAAGAATCACTGTGATACTTATATTAACATTGATATGAATGCGTCAACAAAAGATGTGCCGTGGCTTAGTTAAATTAACCTTGTCTTTCAATCTTGATGTCATATCAATACGAAGCCAATTATTGAGTCTATTTGACTCTCAAGGAATGGCATACGGGGAATTAGTCTTCTTATAGAGATATAATAATCTACAATATATATATATATATATATACATATATATACATACATTATACATAAGGTAAGATATACGTATAAGTTTCAATATCGATAGAATTCGAATATGGAGTTCAGATGTAAGAAAGTTTTTACTTTTTATTAATAAAGATGATTGATTCAATTGCGAGTACTTGCTACCTCTAAATCCCAAAATCTAAAATACAAGCTAGAAATTAATGTTCGTATACTATAACAAACAAAAGAAAACAATAACAAATACCAGTGAATGCCTATTGTCTATTACAAAATAAAGCAAATAGTCAACTACCCGTTCAACAATCCTTTAATGTTGTCTCTACTGAAACAATCCTGATATTACTCTGAATATTAGGGGAGAACGCGTGGATCAAACTCGTCTACGAACTCTACGAACATAGTGATCGTAGCTTACTCCTGCTACACAGTGTACACATTCGTAGCAAATGATGTGCCAATAAGCCTTGGGGCTTAAACATTAATTTTCGCTGGCATATCTCTCATTGCTCTGTTCATATATAACCATATAAACATATATATGTATATATGTATGTTTATACATACATATATGTTTAAACATATATATATGTATATATGTTTATACCAATTTTAAGTACATATACAATTATGGACTTAAAATTAATAACATCAATGGTCTACAATTTATGAAACTATACCAAAATTATGAATAGAAAAAAGGTATGCTAACAGTTAGCCATTATGGATTAGGCTGGATAAATACATACAAAATCTCCTGTATAAAAGTGTTGAAAAATGTCTCTCTTTGCCAAATTATGTATAGATCTACTATGCAGTAAATATCAGTAGCATATATTATAGTATATTTATATATCAAAGTGGTGCATTCTATAAATACAATAAACAAAACTTTACAGAACACTTTGGTTTTAAAAGCAATAAATAATCGAACTGTAACAAAAGCACAAGTCCGAGATTTTGTATTAGTATATCACCCACGTTTGGTTATCTTACGAGTACGTTACGGGTGTATTTCATGAAATAATTAGTCAGCTTATTAATATATTTTAATCATCATAATGAACTCCAAATGCCTCCCTTACAGAGACGATATATATAACACTTTGTTTATAACACCTGATACATCGGAGATTTAGGTTTATAGTTTACTGTGGGTTTAAATTAATTGTTCGATTATAAATCAGCATATTTCAGTTTAAAAAAACATTATAGTTTATATTTATGTTACCAACAGATGTTGGGTCGTTGTGTGGTTTTAAATTGAAAGCTCTCAAATTCTATACCTGAAATTTAATAGTCTTCAATTTTAAGTAATGCTTAATGAAAAGGTTATTTAAATAATTAACCTTTTGAGTTCCTATTTCATCAGCACGGCTATAAAAAGGGTAGAGGGATATAAATTTAGGGCTGAAAGGTTAGAATCCTTTAAGGTAGACAAAGTGATAAGACTACTGCCAAAGCCGTCAAGTAGGTATATATTATAAATTTATTTTACATTAAATTAAAATAAGAAAAGTCTCACTGCCTTGTCTATTATGACTGAAGAAATAAATAATAATAATTATTGATGCACTCTAATCATTCGTTTATTTGTATGTTAAGTTATTGTTTTAATGTTTTATCTACATAGTCATTTCTGCCATACACATTATTAAGAATAAATATAAAATGTATTTCTCTTTCACAAATACAATAAAATCGGTATGGCCGCATATGGAATACTGTTCTCATCCCTAAACAGAGGCACCCCAGTACCAGCTTCTCTCACTAGACCACATTTTACAGAAAGCGATTAACGACAGGCAAGCATGCCAACCAATCAAATCATCGACTGCCAGGATATTTCTTATCGGCTCCGGACCGTGACTGTTGCCATAATTCGTAGGTTCGATGCCCATACGAGAATAAAGATTATTACGAGATACTATTATATAGCTACATTACAAGTACTAGGCGTTTATAAGTATAATATGGAATACTGCGTATTGTAGTTCACTATAGCTTACTAATACACTGTTACGACCTAAAGTTGTGTAAAAAAAAGTGAGGTTATCTGTCTAGAAAGATATAACTGCCTATTAACAGGATGTTTGTATAGAGGTCTATACGTCTTGCATATTTATTTACAAAAAAAAGACAAAAAGTAGATTCTTTTTGTCTTTTTTCTTTTTTCTTTTTTTCTTTTCTACTATTAAACCACCTTCCTACTGCTAAAAATAAAGTACTCAGAAAAAAGTAATACGAGTATAAATAAGTATGTTATTTGTTCCATCAAGGTATTTTACTATATAATAATATTATAAGTCATATAGTAGAGTATTGGAGTTTTTGACGTTTACATCTTTCGGGACCTTGTAGAAGCAAATTAACAGTTTTTTCTTCTACTTCACCATTGCAATATCACCTTCATACGTACATAAATAATTAATTGTTCAATTACCGAACACTATAAGAAATTCATAATAATAATTATTGTTATGATGAGTTTTAAGCATCACATGAGTATAGAGGTTGCCAGTGTCCACTTAATAATTCAAGTACTCGCCGACAACCCCGCCCACAGCTACTTTGAAAAGGGTAAGAACACGACCCAAACACCTAATGACTGAGACGTTACTATAACGAAACATATCATAGCCCTTGTTATTTTTAAGTATATTTTGCAGTAGGTTCTAAACTAATGCTTTTCATGTAACACCACTCTTTGTTTAACAGGAAATCATACAGTGTAATTATACAGTAGATTAATTTTTGTAACACATATTAAAAGCTTTATGAATTGAGAGTAAAAGTGGCTCCTTAACGATTACCATGATGACGTAGTTCTATTACAGCTGCCAGATTCTTATAAAAGAACGAAAAAGTTTCCACAGAAATCCCCTTCATAGATCTGTGTACTTTAAAAATTTTTGTTGCTAAAAGAAAACCAAATAAAGATACAATTTTATCAGAGACTTCGAGAAACCCCACAAAATTTGCATCGAAAGTTTCAAATGCCAGGACCATATAAACCTGTTAAGAATTACATAAATAGGAAGAACGCAAATATAAAATAAATATAATTTTAAATATGCTTAATGAAATAATTCAATTATAAAAGGTTTTTTTTATTTCAAATTTAGCCAAAAAACAATTAGGCTTTCTAAGAAAAGTTAATACAAGGAATTATTATTAAGAAAATGAACATTTGAGTGACTAGACTTTTTTATTTCGTACTAATTAATATCGTTCTCCTGACGTTAAGGGAGAAAGTTTAAGAGATATATGGTCCTGGTAATTCAACCAGTTGACACTTTATTTATTAACACGATACGTTTATGCGTCCCACTGGCCCAACAGGCGTGAGCGTGACTACTAGTCATTAAATGGAGTGTTCGATCCCGAGATTGAAAAGTATAATTCGGTGAGCCTATAAATTTACAAATACGCTAGTGATCAAAGCTAATATAAACTCTGCGATCTGTGACCTCCTGTAAATAAAGTAAACAAATAATTTAGAAAAAACTAAATCATTTACGTTAACAACGCATCGCACATGACTTCTGTGCCAGACTCCGCAACTAGTTAATCATTTCGGCTCTCAATTGTTTAACATATTTTTCTAAGAACTAAGTTAGAGATAGGAATGTTATCAGACAGTATATGTATAGTCACACAGTACCTGGTTGACATAAGTAGTCTTGCCTTCTCTTTTGTTAGTGGGACCAAATAAATTATAATTGGCAAAATGTGGGTGTTTAATACACCTATATATCGGAAGGGGTAAGCAGACGTGTGTACAACACATTTTGCCAACCACAATTTAGTAGTCCCACTTACGTAATAGGGGCAAGCCTATTCCCCTAAACCGGGCACAGACTGTATGCATACTGTCTCATAGATAACAATTAACGGGAAGAAATGGGTTAGTCATCCACGGAGAATCACACGTTAAGAAAGGTAATAAGAATATACTAGAAAGATATACAAAAGGATCTGAATTTAAACGTACATCGAGTTGTCGGAAAGTAGTTCTTCAGAAAATAGCAGATTCAAATAAAATTTTAATAACAAATGGAACACTCGCTAATTGTAAAAGGGAACTACTTAAATGCGTTATTCAGTGAAGCCAGTAATCCCTGCTAATTGGATATCGTAACAATATTCGAAATCAACTCTACACAATTAGCAAGGTAATATTTTAGTAAAATTTCGTTTTCCTCAAATATGATCCATGTTCATTGTGTAAAATAAAAATCAAGATCAGTCTGGTATTTATAATTACTGCTCTTAAATATAATTGTTTCAAAGAAGCTGATATAAAAATAAATACCCAATTGATGGAGGTTTTATTCCTTACAGGAGAATAGTTCGCTAAACCAGAACTAATAAAGAGTTCCACAAAGACGCTCTGATGACGAACTCTGTTGAGACAATTTATCTTTAACATTTGTCTCTAAGGTGAAGCAACTTTAACAAATTTAAGACCCTTGTAAAAGTAGCAGAGTTAAAAAAACATGATAGTTGCTTCTGCAGAGCTAATAAATCTAATAGTATATTAATTAAATATACGCTTATTTATTTCTTATTTATATCGGTTCGAAGAACAAGAGATGATATTTCAAATCACTTTTAACACATTACTTGTATTTTATTGTATAACAAAGTAAAGTCATCCATTAAACTAAATTAGCATCAAACTAGATTACAGTTATTGCTCACTACAGAACCCGTAAGACCATAATACCAAACATTTATCAAGTCAGAATGAGAACGAAGCTTTATATTATAACACATTTGCTACTTAATATTACTAAGCATAAAGCATTTGAATGTAAGAAACGAAGAGATCATACATTAGAATATTATTAGCTATAAAACGTCAGTTCATATTCATTTCGTATTTACAATTCAGTCGTAGGAACATAAATATTGTTGTTAGCTAAGTATTTCATTCTCCGTAACTCTGTAATATATTAGATGGTAACGTTTGCGGTGACGTCTACCTCACATGATATATATATTTATTACTTGCCCGACATGCTCGTTATTCTTAAAGGCCTTTAAACAGTAACCTTACTATTAATAAAGAGATGTACAGAGACTATACTAAGACACTATTTTATTTTGTACATTCTGGCTACAAGGTATACATGCAAAATTTATGTTTTTGTTTTAAATACACGGGCTTGTATTTTAGACTTCCAACAATTATTTCAATAATATGTTGTTTTTTATTCTAGAGGGGGATAGATGAACAGACGGGTCACCTAATGGTAAGTGACAACCACCGTCCATGGACACCTGCAACACAAGAGTATAACTCATTCTTTTTAAATAAAATTGCATTAAAAACCGTTAATTCATAGTAAAAACCCAATGATTATGTCTAATAAATAATAAAATTGGTATATCGTGAAATATTAATGCACCTGTATAAGCTTTAGTATCTATACAGATTCAATTTCGACTGTCATAGTAAGCCTAGAAATGTTATTGAGAGAGTTTGTTCTTAGAAAACAGCGATCATACGGTACATTTGTGCAATAACTCCACTTAACAGCTTACTTGTACTGTCACTATAGACTGGGAGCTATTAATACATATTTACCTAATTTCCTACTACTTTAACAATTGGAGATGTACGTTTTTTTAGCAGAGACCTTTAAAATAACCTTAATTCACTTACAAGTAAATTTAAACATACCTGTTAAAATGAGGGGCATTCTCTTTTTAATCTATTAGTTCAATGTTAACTAAGTACAAACCTTTCATATGGTTATTACTTAGCATAATCTTATTATTCAACAACATAGTAAGATTGTTTTTAAAGAAGGTCTACTTTTAACTTAATTTGAAGTAAAAGAATTTCGGACAACACTTTCCCTGTAATAACTCTAGACAGTAAGATAAGACATTTTTGCAAGCTAACATGAGTTCAATGTTCAGATTTTAGATCAACGATCCCTAGTCAAATACATAATACCCTCATTATCTTCAGTAACAGCATTTGAATAAAATTATTAACTCAGTCTAGACGGATCGATTATTAACTACTTTCTTATGGTGCAGGTTGAGACTTAGTAACAAGTAATCACTAGATAGAAAGAACACACAAGAATAAGGAATTTAGAAATGATTTATAAACTTAAAATTTAAATGTACTTGTACTATTCTCTGGATTCAGAGTTAGACGAAAAAGATTGGCCGATGTACGAGAGTAGCCACTAATAATTCGCAGCACGTAGCCGAAAACAGAATTATCCACTGTAGTAGTTCGGGAACTCTGCCAACTCGCATCATATTAAAGCGAGATGATAATGAATGCTGTGTTTCGTTGCTATTTTCCGGGTAAGATAAGTCGAGTGCAATAAATTTTAACACCCAACAACTTTGGCAAAAAAATCATATTGCTTTACAAAAAACTTTGCTAAAAGTATCTACTAGACTATGAAGTACCAGAACAAACATAAAGAAATTAGATTACCCCACATTACCGTCGTCGATGTTTATTCGGAAAACCGTTATCGTTCTTAGTCATTCTAGTTGTTCCAGCAGAAATAGCAAGACTATAGACATTTTCAATACTCCGCAATTCTCACAACAGTCGAAGTGAACGACGCTTTAAATCCCAGAAAGCTTTAAAGCCTTCACAATTGTCACTAAACAAAGTGAAAACTGTAAAATGGCGACTCAAAATGGTGATGTATACCTTTGTGTTTTGTATATTGAAATAAAAAGAAAAAAGGACCGATATTGCTACAAAACAAAATGGCATCTTTTTTCGGAATGTCATAATTTTTAAATTTGTTTATTATTGATCGAAATTATTCTATTTGAAACTCCTTTAATTTTTATTGACAGAAATGGTTTTAGCTTTTTATCTTTCTTTGTTTATAAACAAAAGTTAAGATTTTGCGTAATCGTAATAACGCAAAATCTTAACTTGAAGTTTTATAGATATTAAGTTTTAATAAAGTTTGAGTTCAGTATTTTATTGGACTTTTTGAAATTAATGACCTATAATAAAAATATAAATTACACGTGGCATATACATATATTTATATGTATAAAGCAACGTGATAACCAATTTTAAATTGCATTCTACAATCTATAGAGATGTTCCGGGTGGACTAGAATAGGGGCCCCCATCTCTTATCATGGGTGTAGTAAAAGCTGACTAAGGGGTTTTACTATTATCTGTTCGCTAGTATGATAGTAGTAGTAGTAGTTTAAACAGTGACCGGTAGATTTCAACAGGCTTGCCCCTTAATGATAGTGGGACTAAATCATATTTTGGTTGGCACCATATGGACGTCTAATACGCCTTTGCTTACCTTTTCTGGGATATAGGCATGAGTATATGTGTGTATCAGTCTATAATATCAATAGCAGCTAATCAGCAATTTATTTAATATTTATATAACTTATCTCAGTGCAGTTTTGTGTGGTTTGTATGTAGAGGTTCAACTTCACAAAACCTTTTAAATAAAAAGTTATATTTCACTTGCAATTATAAATTAAACCTTGAACTGAAAACACCTTTTATACCCAATATTTCAATCAATCTGTAAAGTGTAAATTTTGGCAACTGGGCTCGCATCTATTTCATTTTTTTCTTTGTCTTGCGTAGAAAGGTTTCAAAATATATTAAAAAGCCAAGGTATATTTATTTACATGTACATGACTGTTAAGCTCTATCAAATAACACGGCTGTAAAAGTTAAAGCAATATTACGAGTATAATTTGTACAACACGACCTGAAACTATTATTACATGCAGCAACGGCAACACTAGCAGTTACAAAACTATTAAACACATTCAATTACGAACCAAATTGCTTCCGAAGTTACGTTCTATTATTAAAAAAATGGTCTAAATTGAACAAATTGTCACTCGTTTTAAAGTTAAATTAGTTGAGTTGGCCGCTTTTCCGACGACACTCTGAATAAAACATAAGACTAGCTGTTCTAATGAGAAGTTCTTTGTTTTTCTTAGGGACTGCATAAGTTGTGAATGAATGTGGGATCAGTAGGTGGCGCGGGTGTCGGATCAAATCGCACTTCATTTGTCTGCGTCAGCCGCTGGGCCAGCGTGATGGATGACAGCCGGGTGCCGCGGCTGTTACACCGCTGGTTTTAATTGATATCGTCATTTTTGTACCGGCCGCGGACCGCCACGCCCGCTGCCGCCGGCACGTTACAACTCCTTTCATTACGTAATAGGTCCAAAATGTTTCGCTTCGTTTCGATGAGAAATAATATATCTTTCAAGGAGCTCACTCCATTTCTGAAGTTGAGTGTGTGTATGTGTGTTATCATTGATAGGGGTAATCTGTTTGATATTTCATTTCACATGCGACCCACATCACGAATTGAATATAGGTGAAATATGTTGTGTAGACAATTTTGTTTCGCGGAGGATGGAATATGAAAAGTCGATAATATATTACGTAATCATAACGTCAAATATAACAAGGTTCTGTTCACTATGTTATGATTTATTTTTAATATAATTTGAATGCAATATATCAGACCATATATGTACATATGTGTACATTAGTAGCTCATGCTTCTTTATCTCCTTAGTCGCAATGTCGCAATTTTTCAGTGGTAGAGCCATGCTTAGGCACGAATGGGCCGGCTCAACCGGTGCGATACCACGGCCTCACAGAAAACCGGTTGTGAAGTACAGCTTGCGTTGCATTTCCCCGAATTGAGTGAGGTTTCCGGAGGCCCAATTCCTTCTCCCCCTTTCTCTCCCATATCTCCTTTCTCCTTTTTTCCATCTCCTCATCCTTCCTCTCTTCTTTCCGCTCTCTGCTTCCCCCATCCCTCATCACCCTCAAAGGCGGGCAGCGCACTTGCGACTCTTGAGTTGCAAGTGTCCATGGACGGCGGTGTCACTTACCATCAGGTGACCCGTCTGTTCGTCTGTCCCCCTATAGTATAAAAAAAAAAATGTATATAAAGAGCAATTCTATTTACAAAACTATTTTACGATTAACAAAAGTATGAAAAGTATATCGCAGTACATACTTTTGTTATAGGCAAACTTAGTTCCCACGGGAGAACAAAGCAATTTGCACCTTTTTTCTTTTATTTCCAGATCTGTGAACAAACACTTTTATTCATAAATCATATCTTTCAATGAAATGAGAAAAATACATGAACAAGAATCCGACCTACTTCCTATGCAGGAATACCAGACAAAAACGAAAGGACAATTATTCACAACGGTACTCGAAACTACGATAGCTATGAGTACATGCTACGGCGTAGCAGCCGTAGCACGTAGCAGGAAATAGAGTTACTCTCCTGGCGGGCATAGGACTTCTGCCAAACTGGGTAAATGGTAATGAGAATGAGTGCAATTCATTTCAGTTTTAGTTTAGTTCAGGACTTTAAATTGCAATGGTTGACCAAATTAACTAACGACGTTTTATGTGAAATCCTTGACGAACGATAAGAAAATAAGTAACCAAATCATTGTTTAAATATGTCAATCGAAATATCTTTAATACTTAATTGAAAGTTCATCCATGCTGTCATTAGTGTTAGTGCCTAAAGACACAAAAATGCTAAATTTCTCGAATTCGTATTATTTCCTTAAATTTATCTATTTTGTATCTAGTTATAAATAGGGATAAGAATAGTTTTTGTTTGACTTTAAGAAGTTATTATGTAGTAGTAAATTTAAACAACAAGATAACATGTTTAAACGATAATATTATTATTGTTATGGACATTTATTATGGTCGCAAACAAACATGTTCAGTCTGTTTAACGTTTAACTATTACAATTTTTTTTTTTTGCCAACTTCAACATGGAAGCCTTCTATTTAAGCTTAGTAAATAATATGTATGAGCTTACTGCAGGACACCGAATATCACTATAATTGCTGTAGCTGACTTGTAATCGTAAAGTAGAAGATTGAAACAGTACGTGGACGTATCCTGATCTGGCTACAATGGGACCACCGCATGAGTATACACTTTCGATATTGACAGAGAAGTCGATTAACATGCATAAAAAAAGATATTAAGTTTTTAATGCTGCAACATATGGCTGGCATGAATGGCTTTTGACCTTAATTCGTAATCGTATCCCACTAAGTACTTGATCAGTAACAACGTATTTGTCTTACATTTACGAGTGTAACTACTTGATTGCGTCAGATAAATGTTTCAATGGAGATTTACCCGTCAACCAGTGTACGAGACATTTGTTGGGATCATGACCCTATCTCGAACCAACCATGAATTCTCGAGCTCTCATTTGCGTAATGTGATTACAAAAGCACATCTTTCGAGATAAAAGCGTAGGCTTTCTACGTAAGTAATGAATTTCCCAGTCTGCAGTAGCAAAGCTGAAAGCCTCATAATTGTAACAGAACGCAGGCAGACACCCATGACGATGTTAACGCTAAATAATTATCAGAGATTTAACTTTAAAGGAGTTTATGCATAATACGCCAGGAGACAGTTATAAATGATACGCTTTCCTATTTTTGTACTAAATTTGTACTGCAAGAGAAATTGTTCTGTGTATTTATATTGTTCCCTAATAACTGGCAGTCACGGCAAACTACTTTTGGCAATTTATGCTCCTCCATCCAACATGAGACTTCAGACAACTATCTAGTATTAACACAGTATTATAACGTTACGTAATAGTAAAATCCTGGATACATGCAAGACGCTGTGTGTGTGTGTGTGTGTATTGTATATTTTCTATAGTATTCGTTTTACTAAAACATAAATACATTAAAACTTTTAGTACGATGGTTAACTAGTATTTCAAAGCAAAAATATATTTTAAACATAACTCCCTTGATGTCAGTCAGTATAAGTATAAATCTTTCCCCTTCTCCTGTAAGGGTATAAAAGCAGCATACACAGGTATAAAAGCAGTCGTTTAGTATACTACTATCTTTATATATGTATATAATTCTTCTGTGAGTGTGTATGTCACTGAACTACTCTCAAACGACTGGACGGATTTTGATGAAATTTTTTGTGTGTGTTCAAGGGGATCTGGGAATGGTTTAGATTCACAAATCAGCCCGGCAGATGGCGCTGCAGTCGGTATCTAGGTTATTTATCTATATTGATCCTAATCGCTTGAAATATCGTGCAGGACAACGTCTGTCGGGTCCGCTAGTATTTGTATAAAACTGTTTAGATAAATTAATGATATACTATTTTGACATTTGTATAGCTTTCCAGTATGACATAAAGCTTAGTGAGCACCTTTTGCGAAGTTGGCTTTACATAAATTACAGTATAGAACATACGTTGTTGAGATAAGATCAGTGCATATTTCCCACCAGCAGACGCTTCCTAGGTTGTCTACTAATTTATTCACACCTCATTAATACACGTTGACCAAGAACATTTGTGATAGATTGATAACATTAATAAATCGTTAACAGTCCTAAAAAGTAACTCCGAAAATGTTGGAAATAAACTGGCCTGTTGGTCTAGCGGTGACCCCTGACTGCTGCGCCAAATGATTTCTACACCGGATAAAAAAAATATGTGATAAACAAGTAGTAGTCCCGAGTCTAGGTATTCTTTAGTCCGTCATATATATGTTTGTAAATACCCAGACACAGGAATAATAAAGTATATATAAAAGTAAAAAAAAGGAGAAATAAAAGATGTATATTTTTTGTATGCGACAAACAAACAAACAATTCAATTGAAAATAGGTAGGCCGTCTAAGTTTTGTAAGCTAGAAAACCTATGGACTTTTGTGCGTTTATGTCTGTGCTTGTGGTTTAAACGTTGTTATTATTGTAACCGTGAATACGACTAGATAAGAATGAATGTAACCTTTAATGTGTATGGAAGAGCGAAACCCTATAAAAAGTCATGATTCAACTAGCTTGAATAGTACCACACACTCAAAGTAACACAGACAAAGTAATAAATACATTACACAAATTGAGGGTGTTTACAATCTACATATGTATATAGAACATAATAAAATATGCTACCTATGTCTGTTATAGGCTTTGTGATTATGATTTCAACTGATGTGCCCTAAACCGGGGCTTTCTTATTTCTTATTTTGGCGTAGTAGCACACGCCGGGTATCTGCTATTTATTTATACTGTTGATAAATATAATTATTTATTCTTGTCGGAGGACAAGAATAATTATTTATTCTTGTCCTCCGACAAGAATAAATAATTTGTAATTGTGTGTTTATAAGTATGTACGGAGGAGTCCGTACATACTTATAAATTACACTCCACCTGGCCTGTGGTCTTCCTACGCTACGTTTGCCGAGACACGATCTCCACTCAAGAACTCGTTTTCCGCAACGGTCGTCTGTTCTGTGGCTAATATGGCCAACCCACTGCCAATTCAGCCTGCTGATCCGTTGAGCTATGTGGATTACTTTGGTTTTCTGCCGGATCACCTCATTCCTGATGCGATCCCTAAAAGAACCACCGAACATAGCCCTTTCCATAGCAGGCTCAGCAACTTTGAGCTTGTGGACCAGCCGTACCATAAGTGTTCACGTTTCGGCTCCGTATGTCATGACGGGTGAGAAATGTATTCGCCATTAAGGTTGATGCCACGCCCTTTTCAGTGCAACGTCTTGAACATGTCCTCCATTGCATTTGTGAACAATTTCGGGGAGATACCATCCCCTTGTCTCACACTTCGATGCCATGGCATAGGCCTTGTTTGCAGGTTCTGTACTTGGACGGACATAGTGGCGGCTTCGTAGAGACATCTCATCACTTAGATATATCGCCAATCTTGGCAACGCTGCAGGGACTCCATAACAGCCCAGATCACGATCGAGTCAAAGGCCGTCTCATATTCCACGAATGCTAGATACAGGGGCTGATTATATTCTTCGGTCTTCTGTATAATCTGCCGCACTGTGTGTGTGTGTGGATGTGGTTTATGGTGCTATATCATCATACATCATAGATGTATATATTATATATACAAACATCATCGGAACTGAAATACATTATGCAAAATGTTAGCGCAATCGGAGGCCGGGAGCGGCTCAAATTCAACAAGATTGTAGCAAATAAATTTACATTGCTAGTTAAGCAAAGCTTGTAAATTGCCTTGAATAAACCACACCATTACTAGTTAAGAAAGCATTCATTGATTTCTCTACAAATAACATATATATCCATGAAAAATAAATATTGTTTTTTTTATGTTATAGGGGGACAGACGAACAGACCGGTCACCTGATGGTAAGTGACAATCGCCGTCCTTGGACACCTGCAACTCGGGAGTCGTAAGTGCGCTGTCCGCCTTTGAGGGTGAAGAGGGATGAGGGTATACGGGGAGGGAAAAAGGGACGGGGGGTCAAGGGAGAGGAAAAAGGAGAGGGGAGATGGAAACCTCACTAATTTCGGGGAAATGCAACGCAAGTGTTGCTCCATAACCAGTTTTCCTCTTGAAGCCGTGGTATCGCACCGGTCGAGCCGGCCCATTCGTGCCTAAGCATAGTTCTACCACGCAAAAAATTATGGTTTCTATTTTGAATAAAAATCTTAATAATTCAAACTTTTCAATCTATCGTCAGACATCATGTTTTAGGGTGTACGTTGTCAACCATGAAAATGTACAAATATCGATGACGCAGTAACATAACCTCATTATGTTAATAAATCATTAAAAATACATTGTTATCATAAAGAATCGTATGTTGCCGTACATTGACAATAAAATAAGTATGAACATTCCACTGATCGGATTACTGATAAAAACCACCGACAACTCCGGCAACTACCTACATACAATTGAAATATAAACTATCGTAGTAGTGAGCAATTACGAGTCGTAAACACTGCTGCATTTTTTCAGTGCGACCGACGGTAAATTGCGAAGGGAAACAGCTGCGAGTTGTAAAAAGTTCGCACAATAAACTTCTCTGAACACAACTTTCCGACACCTCTCTGAACACAATTAAAACATTCATTCTTATCTAGTCGTATTCACGGTTACAATAATAACAACGTTTAAACCAGAAGCAGACAAATTACTCATGGAAATCTCAGGCGAAAGTTGAATAAATGAAAGCAGTTATCACAAATTATTTAAGTGCAACATTCGGCACGAGGCCAGCGTTGTGTTCGGTGAATTTCACTAAACTATTCAGGTCGAGGAAACCGCAGTTGCTCAGTTGTTCACAGCTTTAACTTGAACTTTTGCTTGGAAACATTTTTTAACGTCGCTGTGATCCTCTTTATACTAAAAGTTAATATATTACTCGAAGTACCAAAATAAATAAATTAAATTATATGTATTCGCACTTGTACGTATGGCAAAATATAATAATTTATTCATACATTCCAACATTACTTTATACTCATTTACTATCGTACGTATTTTCGAATGGGAAATGTGTAAACGGACACGACACGTGTATGCCATCGTAAATATTATATTTATAATTAAATGAGTAATGAAATTTATTAGATCGGTATATTATCTAAACTTTTGGTTTCTTAAGTACTTTTAATAAATTATTTGCTATATTTTGAATACCATTTAATGTCACCCGCACAGGTTCACTGCATTTTCATCAATTAACAGACCGTATCTTGTTACAAAGGACGCGTACGCATGATAAGCCGACTTTTCGTCTTGGGAAAAAACTTTGCTACCGTGAAATCGTTTCTATAAAACATGTATATAACTAATACGTTTATTTTCTTGCGAATATCTTGACATTTCAAGTATGTTATATTAACCTTTAAAATATCATATCACTGAATATTTTCATACCTTTGTATGTATATTATCTGATCAATATATAACTTTAATCAACTACATAACAGGACTGACTGCAGCCAGGGACGCCATTGCAGATATATATGTGAAAAAGCCAATTTATTGAAAGACGTATTTTAGGCAGTAGATGATAAATAGATGAACACATTATTGTAAAGTCAGATTCATTAGCGAGATTTGACAACCAGTAGCAATTTTTTCAGCTGGACAGATGGACAGATGGACAGCTTTCACTGAGAATAACTTGTCTATATATTTTCGGGGTATGTATCGTCGTTCTTAACATAAGATTCTCGGTCGTAGACCTTGAATAGGTCTCGTACAGAAATTCAAAACGTTTATTGAGAAAGGGTTGAATAGAACACTAGAGCTTAAAAAATGTGTAAGCAATAGAATGTCTTTTTTTTATAGCGTAAGAGGGACAACGTTCAAACCAGGTACTAGATGGTTAGTGACAATCGCCACCTATGAACACCTCCTTCTCGAGAATAGTGAGTTGCCCGCCTTTGAAGGTGATGAGGAAAGCGGGATGACGGGAGGGTAAAGAAGAGAAGACAGATTCGATACGTACTTGGTAAATAAGAAGTTAAATTTCTGTATCAACAACAGACATCGTTGAAGTGGCAAAATCTACTAGTACTGAAGTGTATAATATCGTAAATTTTCGACCCATCGATAGTGTAGCTTAACCAAGGATATGACCAATCCATTAGAGCATTTGCTACTAGTAAAGGAAACCCTCAGGAGGCACTAGTTACTTCAATTGCCTTAATAGTATCGGTGTAAAGTGTTTATAAGTCTCTGGAGTAATAAGAGTATCCGATTATATAAATAACATAACGAACGTGGTAAAAGAAGCCCTGAAAACACGGATGTAATTTTGTTATTCGGCAAATAACAAAATCACATCATATATTTTAATTTTGTAGCTTCACTCTGCATCCTTTATCGCTTGTATCATGGGGAGTGTTCAGAGGAATTGTTCGGACTTATACCGGCTGCTGGTTTCCGCCATCGTCCTACGCGACAAAATATCCATCCCCATCACCTGGACGGTTGGCACTCCACCACTGTGCGCTTCTCGAGAAGCTTTTTGCCTCGCACAACCAGCTTATGGAACAAATTGTCGCCTGCCGTATTTCCGAACCGATACGACCTTCAAACCTTCAAGAAGAGAGCGTACCTCTACCTAAAAGGCCGGCAACGCACTTGTGACTCTTGAGTTGCGGGTGTCCATGGGCGGCGGTAGTCACTTACCATCAGGTGACCCGTCTGCTCGTTTGCCCCCTATCGCATAAAAAAAAAAAAAAAAAAAAAAAAATTCCTACACGTTTCCAGTCCTATAATGCGTGAGTGTTATATAAAATGTAACGAGAACATCTATATTTGTATATTTTTCATTGAATCGCTAACAGGGGACGACTTCATTACGGTCGCACAGTGCTCGAAGCTCTTGCTTTCCTTTTATTTTGAATCCTTATTATGGTACTTATAGCCTTGTATTAACTAGAGTAAAATCTATCTTTCTTCAATAACGTCAACTTAAAAAAAATATCTCACAATCTGAGTCTACTCAGATTTCACTTCGTTGTCTTTGTTTATTTACCTAATAAGAACTGGGATTCTGAAGTAGAATAAAGTATTAAAGACATCTGTATTACGCAGCCTTAATGTATGCTGTTATGTGCCTGTAAATTGTTGTTGCTTGTAATATTGTATGTGTAATATCCATTGGTGCGTATACAAGCCTAGAATGTAAACACAATAGCGGCTTTTATAATTTTGCACGTCACCCTCACAGTGTGGACGTGTACGGCATGGCGTTATCCTGGAAGAAATATTAGAAACGTCTTCACTCGTCCCAACATTTTACTTGCCCGTAAAATGTGCAGAACAACACGATTTTTGTATTCATTACCTTTATAAAAATCGTGGTAGAGATTAGAGAAATTCAATTCATATTTATGCTTATTATCACATATATTGGATTCCCAAAAAGCAAAATCTTGCAAATGGGAAAAAATAAAAATCTTAACAAATGGCTACTTACCGGTAGCCTACAGATAAAATAACCCAAATATACAAAGGTTCGAGTTCATGCATATTTCAATAGTTCAATACTTTAACAAAATTTATATAATATGATACCATCAACCTCTCAGAATTAGGAGTAAAGTTATAATTTTCATAATATACATTCATATAATCGTTTATTTAGCACTGATGAACACGTGCGCATCGAGGCTTAATCACATACATATAATTAAAGTTGTTTGTTATCTACTAACTAGGTCACATCAACTAAATGGTTTATATTCTGATAATTTTCGCAATCTACTTCAATTTGTTGTTACAATAATATAAGAACATATTCAAGTAACAGTGAATGTTTAGAGCAATCTACACACTACACTTTTTATGTGTTTTTAAATATTACTGAACTAGGCACTTTTTTCAGTGGTAGAGCCATGCTTAGGCACGAATGGGCCGGCTCGACCGGTGCGATACCACGGCCTCACAGAAAACCGGTTGTAAAGTAACGCTTGCGTTGCATTTCCCCGAATTGAGTGAGGTGTCCGGAGGCCCACTTCCCCCGCCCTCCTTTTCTCTCCCCTCATCTCCTTTCTCCTTTTTCCATCTCCTCATCCCTCCTCTATTCTTTCCGCTCCCTGCATCCCCTATCCCTCATCACCCTCAAAGGCGGGCAGCGCACTTGCGACTCTTGAGTAGTCAAGTGTCCATGGACGGCGGTGTCACTTACCATCAGGTGACCCGTCTGTTCGTCTGTCCCCCTATAGTATAAAAAAGAAAAAAAAAAAAAAGAAGGCGGTTTTCTGCAACTATAATTGTTTTTTACAAAACAAGCAAACGTAATTTTGTAGGACGCGTTCTAGTGAGGGCTATATTCGGGCTTCGATACCTAAATATAACATTCACAAAGCGCCGGCAAACTGCTCTTCGCGGTTTTCCTTGGCAACCGCGAGAAAATAATAGCTAAGCCTACCAGCTAAACACAACAGTGAAACAAGGTCACCAGTTTAACCTGATTTCAATAGTATACAGAAACCATGAACAGTATTGAGTTTTGGCCAGTTATAGCTATTTACTTAAACGGCTACATTCTTGCTGATTTCTGGTAGCTTTCTGTCGAGTTGACGATTATTTTCTGTGAAAAAAATTTTAGGCAAGAAAGCAATTTTGTAATTTTCTAAAGTCGGCATTTAGACATTATTTAAGATTTAAATATCACGAAGTTTATAGTTTTAGAGTCGAAATTTATAATACAAAGACAATAGGCTTGTATTATTATTATTATTATTATTATAGGGTATATATACATATATATATATACCCTATATACGCTAATTGATTTGTTATTCATTACACTTAAAATATATATTAATTATATATAAATATATATTGTTAAATTGTTAAATGATCGGCAATATGGTTTTAGGCCAAACCGATCCACGGGTGATCTTCTAGCGTACGTTACACAGCTTTGGAGTAAGTTTATGAATAGGCAAGGAGAGTCTTTGGCCATAAGCCTCGAAATTGCTTTGGACTTCGATAGGGTCTGGCACCGCTCGCTTCTCTCCAAAACTTCCTGCATTTGGTCTGCCACCCAAACTCTGCAACTGAGTTGCTGCCTTCCTCCGTAAGTGCCGCATTAGGGTTCTCTGCGACGGTGCCGCCTCTGACTTTCAGGAGGTTAGCGCTGGTGTACCTCAGGGCTCCGTCCTATCGCCTACGCTGTTCCTTCTGCAATATACATTGTTATGCAGTGACTACACGTGCTGGCCTGAGGAGTCACTGTTTGAGCGTCGAAAATATACGTACCCGAACTAAACGGTTTGGCTCTTCTTTCCTGTGCCGATCGGTGAAAAGAAGGTGAAGGTGAAGTGGGTTTCCTTCCCACTTTGATCTTTTAAGCGGGGCGTGAAACAGCATCTCACCAGGCCGCCATAGTGTGGGTCACCATGCTGCATTGCCTAGACATGCAATGAGGATGGTGACCATAGGCTAAAATATATATGTATATATATATATATATAAAATATATACATATGTATATACAGCAACAGACTTGCTCCGTATAACGTAGTTGGGACTGAAAATATTGTTAGCTAAAAGTGGGTATTTCAGACGCCTCTGCTTGCCCCTTGTACGTAAATATGTACTTTATGTTTAATGTCGAAAAGTATTGCCATCAATTTTTTTCACTAAACATCTTTATCTTAATTATTATACCAATTGGAAACAGTTCTGGTTGTAAAACATAATATATTCTTTGATTGTTGTGTATAGTGTGAAGTAGTTAGTAAGTGTTCATTTCATCATTAGACTCCAACACAATTATGATTAGAATACAAAGTACCCTATATATGTATGTATCTGTCCTAAGTCTTAAAATTTGTGATACGTGAGATTCTTAACTTTAAACTAAAAGTATAAATTACGTATTAATATTTATTTATTCTTAGAAAATATATTTGATTAAATTGTTGATTAGTTTCTACTCTACTATTTACTCTAGTATTTCATATACTTTGTGATTATAAAATTAGACAATTAATCGTTTGTATACAAAAGTCAATCAAAACAGTACTTTGTAATCATAAAAAGAAGAATTGTGAATAGATCAATTTTATTACTTTTATTAATCGAAAAAAAAATTACTTACTTGCTCTCGTCGCCATTACAACATAAACTTTAAATTTTAAATTATTATATCTCTAGTAACAAGATACACATATGCGAGTACTTGGCATATGTATGAGATAGCGAAAATCGCATTCTGACATTTCAATAGATTCTCAATCTTCTCGGAGCCAACTTATTGACAAACTAACATTTGTTAGAGGTTTAGGTATTTCCAGAAAATAAAACCCTACGATATAAGATGCCTCATATTATTCGGTCCAGAACATACTAGGTTTTTTATATTCTTACTATTATTCCCAATATACATACATAATCTACGCATTGTTTTTGATCCATGTTTGTATATCAACTTAAACCAATAAATCCCTGTCGTTGTAATGTTTCAGAAAAAAACACAAAGTTTTAACATATTTCTCGTATTAATAAATAAAAAACAAGTGTGCAGTTTGTATGATATTAATACCCATGTGTGTATGTTACACGGTGGTCCCTCGAGATATTCTTTACAGCACTCTGTCTGTCTGTCTTTATATAACAATAAGACTACTTATTTTAGTCCCATTGTTGCTTTAACAATAATAAATAAGAGGCAAAATATTAACTTGAACTACAAGAATATTTATATATTTCTTAAAAATAAAAAGTTAGGCTTTAAAAATTTGCTTACAAAAAAGACTTAGTATTATTATCATAGATTATTTATTTCATATATTTAACTACTTTTCTATACAGGGAATTCCAGCGAATAGAAGCTATAGCGAAGCCTGTTTGGTCTGGGTGTAACTTTCTACGAGTTGCCTAACTTTGAAAAACTTGCCATTGAGTTATAGATTCCCAACTGCCTTTCACATTGTTATTTGTTTTGTTGGCCGTAAACAAAGATCCTATTTGTGATATATTATGGATTCTTATATCTACATTTCCTTTTAGCAGTATAAAATATTTAAGAGCAATTACTTAGAGCTCAAATCTATAGTTTTTTATTAAGACTTTACAGACAATACCATTTTGAAGTATTTGATAGTTTATTTAATTTGTATACATCATAAAACATTGATTAATTAAAATTGAAAAGAAAATCTGCTTCTCTTTTTCGGTATTATAGAAAGCTAATAGATAACTGAGTATCGTGTAAGTAAGTGTCTCTCGCTATGAAAATAACAAACAGAAATAGAGTATAGAATATAGTATAGAATAGACAGAAATAACTGATGGCAATTTTCATGTTAGTTCTTTTCTTCTTTAGTCGTCCATATTAATAATATCGCAGTTTCAGTACTAACTGCTTAACATGCAATATTTTTTTAAATACAGATACAGGGTATTAATCCGCATTAATTTATTACTGTTATTTTATGGACACATGGAACTTGACTAATATGTATTAAATATAATAGAAACTGAAAAAAGATAGCTCAGTTAATAAGAAACTGATGAAATTTGTTTAGAATTTTTATAAACTAAAATGATAATTGAAGTCAACAAAGGTTGATTGATATCTTAAGTGCTTTTACATCATTCAATTAAGATATTTTATAGTTATTTATTACCTGCATACATTTATAAAAGCAACTCTAATTATTTCTTTACGAGTAGGTGCCAAAATTTATTAATTACACCAGTACTGCATCGGGTGCAATGTATCGCACTAAGTGAACATATTCCAATTATTCAGCAACAGTAACAACGCGGCGATACCAATCTTAAGAATCAAATACAATAACAAAAAAAATACATGCTAAAGCATGCAATACATATATTTTTTTAAATCTTAATTTTTCTACTAACTTTTGCCTGCTGTGCCCCTAAAAGTTATTTTCCTTAGCAACTGTATTCATCTCTTAAGATACTCTGACTATTTCTGTACTCCTGACAGCGAATAAGCCTAATTTCATGATGATCAACTGAGTATCCAAGGCGTGAAGAAATAACAAAGTACTAAATAAATAAACTCACTTTATAACTGATAATGGTAAAAAATGCTAAAAAGGTTTAACATCTCGCTAGTTTTTGCCTTTGTTATGTTTTTTGGATAGTTGTGATAACATGTCGTTATCGTCGTTTGGCATAACGTGTAGGCCAAAATTCAATATATTGGAAAATATATTGAGCAAAGTTTGAATACTTCTTCTGCTTTTTGTAAGTCTACGTTGACAACTTCATGAGAATATAAAAGAATCAACCTTGAAAAACAACAAATAAATTAAAAAAAGTCTATACCCAGACCGTTATGTAACCATTTTGAACATACACGATGTGATTCTCTTAAAATACGCTTTTTGCATGAAAAAGTACAATCTCTGCGTTTATCTAAGTCTGGGTTTTACTTCTAAGTCGTGGTGTAATTAATCATTATTACATTCATATTAAGAAAAAGTTACCAGGTAGGTACGTGTCAGGCCACATATAATGCAAGGAACGTAACGACAATATATTATTGACTGCAGTTGCAATTTGGACCAATTTCTTTGAAACTTTATCATCGTCTCCCCTAATGCTAGTTTAAACTGCAACTGAGTTAATTTGTTCATAGGAAGCATGCACTTCACCTCGACTGCCTTTAAAAGCCCCAGGATACCTTTGTTAGGTTCAATCCAAAGTTCTCTTTATTTGTTGAAATAATAAACTAGCTGACAACATCACTATTACATTAAATACCTATATGAGTTTGGGTACTTTTACAACCTAAGCTACTAATATAATACTACGGTATTTTCACAGAAGGTATAGATGAATACCTATGTTTTATTCCATTCACATCACGTGAACCACTTGACCTATATATGACACGGAGTCACATTTCTCAATTGGTAGTTGCATTTTATGCCACTAAAATAGGTCACCTTTTTTGTGAAGAAGCCGCTCATGCGTGCGTGTTTCACTATCTAAGGTCTCAAATAGATGAGAGGGCCGATAGTGCGGTGCCATAAAAAGGCTAGATTTGGGACATGGGCCCAGCTCTTAGTCCCGTCACCTTTCGTCCTACTTTATAGACTACTGTCTCGCAAACCGCAATTTATTCCTGCGCCTTCTAAATTACCACTTACATTAATTACCTCCTACAAATTTATTGTTAATAGTGGTGGTTTCAAACAATGTGAGCTCTTAAACCTGTTTTATTTATTAGCATGTAATGTGAGTTCATTAGGGTTGAATCACATTCTATATATGTATTTGTTTTACATTCGTTAATTATAATCTTATGCTTAAATATTTAGTTTCATTTGATTACACGGCTTACCTAACTAGTAACGCAGAACGAGCTTTAATGTATCGCAAAATTGTGTATAAGTATATTGAGTATATTTATACATATATTACCGTTTATTGGCATACAGTATAGCATAAATTGACTGCAATTCAGTATATACTCAATAGGGTTTTTTAATTACAGTCAATTCTTAGTCACAATTAACCTAATAGATTTTGTTAACTGAAAGTCAGATTTTCAATAACAGTTCCTACAATTTTACAAACATCAATACCGCGCAATAATAAATGTTTCATAATATTCTAGTTCATGATTGCAAAAGCTTTCAAAGCAAACAGCTTTTCAACTATCAAAGGTTATGTACATATACCATATATGTATGTATGTATGTAAAAGCAGTTTTTCTTAGAAAATCGTCGTTCGCCGTCCTAATCAGAGATTTCAATATCCCTGGAGGAAATTTATAAATTTCAGTTCATAGGGTACTAGTAAATATTTAATGCAAAGAGTATGTGAAAGGATAAGGAGTCGCCTCTAAACTCTTTATATTGAGATTTATTTGAAAAGGAAGTCACGCAAAGAAGTTATGTGACTATTTCTGCGATAAACATAAAAAAAATAAAAAGCAATAACGGCTTCTACTAACAGAAATAGAGATGCCATGAAAAAGTTCCATGATAATTAAATAAACTACAGAAATTCAATTACGCAACATTCATCGAGACACACTCAGATCGACGTACAATTTTAATGAGATACCTCTTTAAGATGGTTAAGTAATGAAAAGAAAAGAAGCACCTACAATTCTCTACGTACTCTATGTACGTACATATGTACCTCCAACTAATTCGCTTTTCTTGCTTTGAGGTTTAGGAGGCGGTGCAGGTCAACTGGCCGAGACAGGAGGGACACAGCACGTAGCGTATACGAAATTATCCCCGGGAGAGAGCGCTTCGAGCGCCTCGAGGAAAATATAAAACGAAAATAAGTTGCGTCTGCCTTTTTACATTAACGCAGAAAGGCAGCAAATAAAATGTTTATTTTAAATAAATGTTTGCTCCGGCATTCCTTACGTGAAGTCGTTCCATTGTCTGTTTGCACAGCGCGACATGAAAGTTATTTAACTTGGTTGTTTTTGTTTTTGCACAAGTATTAATTATTTCTCAGAAACACATACTCGCCTCAGGAGCTGCGATATTGAAACCGCAACATATCTAAAAATTTTAAACCGTACCTACTCGTAATACTAAGTATGATACCTTGCTATCTCGTTCAAAATAACCTTTATGAACAGGAGGCGAACTTACATATATATCGGTTAGAAAGCAGAGTCAATGCGAGGAACAGAAATCAAGCAGTTTAGTGTATTATCTCATACAACTTCAGTTTGTTCTGTACACATGTTCCGATAAAACTGAAGCGAGCACACGCATTTGTAGTAAAAGCGTGTTCCCGCTATAACTCGGACGACCTCAGACCGCACGATATTAAAACTATAAAACGCCGCTGGCGACCGATTCGCCCACCCCTTACGACTCGCCGGTGACCCGACCTAACTTTTGTTTTTCACCTTCAGTTTAATCTACATTTTATTTAGCACTTTGATTTTTATTACGCTTGTATAAAGCTTTATTGAAAAAATGCAAAATATCTTTTATATTCTCAATTAATGAAAGGAAAATAGGTCAAAATAAATTTACTTATATGAGGCAGCATAAGAAAAACATATTCAAATGGAAGACGGAAAAGGATATGCGTGTTTATGACGCTCCACGGGGACTCACACGTTGAACTTCCCAACGTAAGTATACTGAAGCAAGAAGGGGTGAGCATAAAATGGCTAAGTTATCGCTCTCAAAAGACGTATATAGTCGTAAAAGTCTGAAATGGAGCTACTCATATGAAAATAATCAAGAGTGAATCGATGTTTGTTCGGTATACTTTTGGTGACGTAACAACGGTGATGGCTTCAATCAGTTGTTACTAGTGAAAGGTCTGTTACAGTAATTGGGAACACAACAAGTGTCGTTAGGGTGTTTAGTGCCCGCTTGATGAACACTTACGGTATATGTATATACGAGTAAACTAGTTTGAATTTTAGTGTCATTATGTTGACCGAATACTTTTTTACTTTCTCCTAGCCATATTAATACAAAAATAAACAATTAATAATAAAAATAACGGTTATTACTGTATCTCAGAGCCTGAGTCTGAGTCAAAAAAAGAACCTAAATTTCAAAAATAATAAATATATCCGATTGGAGAAAGGCGTTATGTGTACGTAGATTGCAGGCTTTTTTCAATTTGTTACTTTTTGATTTTGTTCAATATTATTTTGCAACCCTCACTTTTTTTAATGTACTCTAGCTAATTTCTTTTGTTTTTTAGATTTGATATATTTAAATTTTAAAATATCTGTCAACACAATCTAAACAATTACTGACGTCATCTGAAGATTTGAGACTGGAGGTGCCTTCGCGTTCCACAAAATTTTACGATTTATCGTTTATGATTGAAGCTGTACGCTTGTGGAATGCCGCGCCACTCAACATTAAGCTAGCCAAATTGATTTGATAAAAAAAATGAATTGATAAAAAAATAATCATGAATATTATTATTTTTAATTATTATATTTTTTATCACACTAGTTTGATGATTTCCGTATGACGATGTATGTATGTATGTATGTGTATATGTGTATATAATGTATTTCTAATAATATATTTAAAACATATATACACAATATTTTTATATTGTAAATGTATGTTTTGTACTCATATATCTCTGTATACTAAAAGACTGACTGTACAGAATATCTGTATATTTTTATATTTATTAGGCAACCCTAAATTTCCTTTGAAATGGTTTTCCAACTACCAACGTCTCTCTTAAATTTTATTGCATCCTAAGGTTGCCTGGACGAGATTGCACTTAGCAATAAGGCCGTCCTTTGTGCAGTGTTAAACTTCTATGTATAATTCTTTTTCAATGTGGTACAAATAAAGTTGTTATCTCTCTATATACATATCTATCTACGTATGGAACGTAAAGTGTACTATATTCTTAAGGAAACTAGGGACTTTTGCACTCAAATCTATAACCTTTATATTTGATTAAAATTAAATCCTATGAACACACACTGATATTAATATAGTTTTTGGTCCACTACACATAGGTCTAATATAGAAAAGTTCACCTTCCCGGAATGGACGGAATGGTTGAAGCCCAGTAAGAGTATCAGAGTTATATCGCAATATCGGTAATATTAATTCTGACAGTTTACTATTTATTGGAAGCAATCTAAAACACACAATCTGGCAAACTTCGGTCTACGGCGTTACGCACGATGACATGTGCACATGTCGTACTTAGGCTTTTGTTCCCGGACTGATACCACTATTGTCAGCTCCCAATATAAATCAACCTAACTTTTGTATTTGCGACGAAGTCAGCTATTCCTTCTATCCCAGTCATATTATACGCGTGTTCAATTCAATAACTCTTGTTTATCCGATTCTACTAACCCGATAGTATTGAGATTTATCTTATCGAGTATTCGAACAAAGTGATTTTATGTCGTATCATACCCAGTGCCACTTCAGCAAGCACTAGGACATATTTACGACGTTCTCAGTTAATATAAATTGAGCCTTTCAAATAAAACCTTTATCATACTCTACTGCGAGTTATTCTTCTTAATATCTGTGAACAATAATGGGGTGAAATAAAAGTTTGTATATTACTGACGTAGTTAGTACCTATGGCGCCGAAGAGGGCAAAACGATCTCCGGCCTTAATGAGCGCTTGCCTGACGGTAATGGACGGGGATATCTGTCGCCCTAGCAGAAGCAGGCCTGAGACGGTGGCGTGACGTGTTTCGCGCACGCCTCTCTAAGTATGGGACCACCACCATGGTGGGGTCGCCTTGCTCAATAAGCGACCAGGTCTGCCTGGGTCAGATTGTTTTCTTTTCTAGGGTATAACTGAGACCTCGGTAACAAAACACGATGACGGAAGATTGTGTTGTTTAAGTCGGTTCGAGTCCGACACACCATCTTACCGGCCACGGTACGGTACGCCACGTGGGGGCTTCCAAAAAAAAACGTAGCAGCTTTTTAGTAGGCGCTGAATAAATAATTTAATTTTCCCACTGAGATCATTAATAAGTTTACATTTAAAACACTTTATTTTAAAACACTTAATTAAAAATCTGGTCTTGGGCTTTATTGTTACCTTACGGAGAAAATAAAGAAATATCACGTATTTTCTCTTGGTAACAAAGTATGACACATAACAGACGGATCAGTATACAACTAAATTTTTAATTCCATACCTAGCTAATTATTTGACATATTCATATTTTCTGCGAGTACTATTTATTTCGTACTTTAGCTAAACAACGTACTACGACTAATATCACTAAAAAACTAAAACAATTAAACATTTTAATATTCCTAACTGAAAAGCCTTTCACAAGTAAGTATAACAGTGCTGCAAAACAGTTCCATTATCGTTCAGTTTCTTTTCATGTCAAATAGCAATGCCATGGAATTGAAAGTCGTTGACCGGGCTATGCAAATAACATGGACACTCGCTACCTATCGCTACGTAAATGTAACCTATGTATGTATGTACATATAGCGGAAGAAACTTAGTCTCACCGCTACCTGTACAAAACAGAAAGTTCGCAATAAGGCGTGACTGTTGAATGCTAACGGGAGACGCTCCTTTGAACTTAGGTTCAGATACAACTTTAACAAGCGCCTCAGCAAAAATACTATCGCATTTGATATTGCGCTTCGGTTCGATTGGTGAGCAAATACTCTTATACAATGATTTACTTACGTCAAGTAGGGACTTGGTGAATTGCATTTACTCTACGGTTTGTATTACATGTAAATAAAAAGTAAACATGTTTGTAAGATAATCTTGACTGAAAAGGAGATTACGTTATTTATACGGACCTGTATTAGATCAATAATCTAGAGCAAGACTTTATAACCAACATCATAACATCACACATTCTAAATTTATGAAGCTGAGAGTTTGTTTATTCTTTTAGGCTTGGAATCACAGCACTTGCGACACCTCTGAAGGCAGAAAGTAGTAAACAAGAAGCTGAGAAACTGCGGTTTAAGTTACAAAAATATTGCGTAGTATACGACACGACAGTAGATAATATAATAAAAGATTTTTTTTCAATATTTATAAAAATCCAAATTAATACTATACAGTCCCGTATTTACTATTCTATTCTACCGAGAACCACACACGGCTAGCTTCCTTTCATTAGAATAAAATAATACAAGAAAATAGTAAGCTACTGCAATATCTTATCATGTTCTAATTATTAATTATAAAGTAATAACATATTGTTTCAATCACAAAACTTTTCAATTATGTGTATCTTGAAAATGATAGTTTTGTGAGTTAGACGATATATTATTATTTTCTGCTTCATTATTTTTCTCTTAAGAGAATATGGGATTAGGACCGTCGAAAACATTAATTAAATGTTTGTGTTTTAATTAGTCTAATTGTAATGGTTTAAGCTGCTCACATAAATATAGAATACGCGTGATAGAACCCAATCTGAAATGATATTAAGTAATAAGCTATACACATTATTGTTTTTAACTGTAACGGTTTTGTTAACTCTTGCATATGTAAAATAATAATAACCACTTAACAAATCTCACACAAGGCTCAATCGTTTTCTCTCTCTATTTCCAAACTAAAAAGATCTAGTACTTTGGTAATCAGACTGCTAATAATTATAGGTAAATACGGCTAAATACGGTATTAGCGATAACATATTCCATGCTATCGCTAATACTATCTATAAAATCTTTGGGAGTAATATGTATATATGTACATGACATATGTAGATATAACAATTATTACGTTTGATTTACTGACAATATTCTGTGACATTTTACACAGCACTACATATATAAAAACGAATAGCTATTTGATTGCTTGTTAAACGTACTCATGCATAGAGACATGTTATTTCTAAATACATAAAGTTATAAAGCAGCTAGCACTTCAGCTAGAAATATTAATACATATTTTATCTTTGTTATTCAGAAATCCCTATTGTCATGAGCAATTAGAAATAAAATGGATAACAAATAAACAGCAAAAAGAATAAATCATAGTAATTAAAGCCGCTTCCTGACGCCGCCCCTCTCCCCCCTGCCTCGTACTCCGCCTTTTCTCTCCAATTATTTTTCCCTTCAGATTACTGGCCAGTTCACTTGTCCGGTCTAATTTATTAAATTGTGTTTTAAATTTCATATATACCTACTGTTCTATTTATATATAGCTTTTACTTTTTTGTGCAACTTTTGTGAAAATTTATGAAGCCCATGTGAAAATGAGATGACACGCGGAATGCTCTGAGTGCCATGACGGATGAGAGGTGTTACGTGTTTCGTAACCAATACGGAAATAGGCTATCACGCGTAGAAATGGTTTAGACCTAAGCTACGCAACACGGTATGCAAAAATATGTTGGAAACTGTGACGGGCATGGATGGCAAAGCGTTTCATATGCTCGCCTATTAAATTGTGGATGACAACTAACTGTGTGCTTATAGTAATTTTGAGTTTGAAATATAATAACTTTAACTCTTTAGTTAAGGTTTAGGACACTGTTAGAAATGAACGTTGTTATATTGCTTGAAATTTTAGCATAATTTTTGTTTCGATGTCTTTGAGCAACCTTGCCCAACTATTAATCTAGTGCGAATCATTTCATTTTTAATCTTGTCTTAAATCATTATCGTGTCTTATCCTCAAAGATATAATCTACTAAAATAACGTTCTTCTATATCAAATGATGTTAAAAAAGATTAAATAACTAATCCTTAAAAATACATATTATCAATTACAGGGTTCAGATTTTCCGACATCAAAATCAATACCCCAATAAACTATATTTATACAAATATACGGGCCTGTCATCTAGGTTCCACCGTATGTTTTTTCCTTATGGACTTTACAAACATACATATGATGGTCACTTAGCAGTCAGGGTCACTAACCACTAGACCAACAGTCATTCTCTTTTACAAAGGTTGCATACCATAGAAGTTATTCTACATGCTCTCCTTGCTCATGTAATTTAAAAAAAATACATAAATGATACGTTACAGTGAGAACATAATTATACAAGTTTATGAGAATATATGTAGTGGCACATTAATACATTATAATTAACTTCAGCGTCATAAAACTTTACCTATGCATTTTCACTGTGTAATCAACAAAGAGATTCAAATTGTTTTGGCACACTAGTAAATAGAACAGACTACACATATTAAAGTGACTCACGTAATAGCTACTTCGCACTAATACACAACACCTCACAACATTTTAGTAACTTAAAATCCTATTTTCTCGAGTTCTATTTTCAGTTATTTACTTTCGCTTTATAGTTTTTCCCCAAAGTGCTGTAACCGTGCATGTTCGGTACAAAATATGGCTATCGTAAACGCAGAAGGCCATTATACGAGCACAGGCTTGTCGCAGGTAAGCAATAAATTAATACATAAATTACAAAGCATTGAATGTTTATAAATGTCATGTAACCTCCTAAAATCCCCCCATTAGAGTTTGTTTACTCCGTCGGTGCGCAAATCTTGAGAGGTCGACTCACGAAAATGCCCCATGAATATGCGATGACACAAACCGTACACAGTTTTTCCATTTAGAAACCGTAATGATATCTCACGCACGAGCTTTATTTGTTTTCCAATCATACGAATATTTAAAGGTATTGTAAACAAAAGTATTACCTGAAAGGAAAATCTGAATAATATCATTGGATTTATTCACTAAAATGTATTAGCTATATTGTGTTTATAAAGCACGCACAATTGAGACACCGTATGCGCTCAAATATCTTCATTGTCAATTCAACACTTCATTTCGTGGAAATAGCTTGTTTTCATAAATAAATAATATAATTGCTCCTCTACCTTTGCGCAAATTAAGTCTTAAATTGTGAAAAAAATGAAGATCAGAATTTAAAAATTAACACTAGTATCATTCTGAATGTACCGACGACTACAGCTCCGAACAATGGTGGGCTATTTGTCACCGCATTATAAGGAAACAGAAACTTACTGCATTAGCACATAAAAAACATATTTATTATATAAATTACAGGGTAATAACCAACATTAGCCTATACTAATCCTTAACAATTGTCTATAAAACAACGCTACCGACCTCAATGTCCGTTAAAGATGCACGACACTACACGTGTAAGCAGAGCAGTTTAATTACAGGTTTCTGTGAAGTAGAGGTACATTCCCAGGTGGGCGGGTGTGAATCAAACAACAACACAGAATATGGAAAGCTATTGTAGTAGCCTGATATTATAACATGCGACGAAGCGCGGTTGAGTTTCTTACTCTGTGACACGAACACATCACAAGGTAATTTTGAATATAATCTGCTCTAGAAAGTTACAAGCATGTAGTAGTTAGTATATATGCTTGTAAATACATGCATTACAGCATGTATATTATTGTAGAAGCATTGTTAAACTGTATTAAAAAAATATATCAATTAGTTTCAGCTTTCACGTTGTATATCACTATAGATACGTATAAAAAAACAGTAATAATACCCTTAGTGATTTTTTTTTTGTATAAATGATCAGTCTAGTAAATTAGTGATATTAGAATCAACAGTAAGAATCAATAGTTGTGATATGAAATAAGTCATGAATCGCCAAATTTCATATTTTTATTCGTATAAAACGGAAATTATTATTTCTCATAGGTTATGGAAGGGACGATGATTCAGCGAGCTATCCGAGTCTAGCTTTAACCGTTTACATATTGTTCCAATCCAATTTTTACTTAAAGTAAAATATGCAAGAAAAAGTATTCCTCTAGCGTAACCACTTAACGAGTATGTTGAAAGTGTTTTCCGTGAAGTAGTAATTTCTTGGTGCTAAACACTAAACAGGTAGGTAGTAGGGTGAGAAGCGCGTTCGGTGTTCCTCAAGGCGCGGAATGAAGCGCTCGGCGACAGAGGAATCGTGATTTGTACATATTTGCTGTCGTCAATATTTCCGCCGGCCGGATGCACCGCGCCACTCAACACTGCCGTCGAACTAACGAACCATGCGCTACTGAACCATCCAACTGAAATATTTATCCCAATCATTTGTTTTACTTTGCTCTATTTTATTTTAATCAGAGTTGACTAAACCAGGACTTATATCATATTACAAAATATATTTGTAGTACAGGATCTTGTTAATTAGATGTTAGATTAAACACTTTCCCTAAGCCTTTAATGTCATGTACGTGTTTAATCAAAAATAATATTTTATTATTTAAATGTACCTTTAGTTCCACAAATAATTATAATTGACTAATGCTAGTAAAACTTTTCCAATGCTTTTTTTTCTGGTTATATTTATCTAGGTTAGCGCAAAATAGATAAAACGGTAGCCTAATACAGAGTTTTTAAATTATTCAATATTATCTTTTTTAGATACGTCTTCAACAGTTCAAGACCAGAAGTTCGATGAAATTTTGATACACACAAATATCATGCTACATTTACTATGGGATAGGTAAAAATGCTACAAGCTAAATTACATACATATGCAAATGGTCGATGTTGGTCGTCACCAAGATAAATTTTGACAATTCGTGACTCATCTAGTACTAAAGCGGAAAAGGTGGTTCTATTCCCGACCACAACCCACTCAAACCGACTCCAACCGACTCCGTAAATCAAAAGAAAATGTGGAAGTAAATTATTATAAAACATCCTCTAACGTCATGGAAAAGTGTCATCAAAGTTTTTCGTAACGTACTTTGACAAGAAATAAATTCCTCTTTCCGAAACAGGCAAATTTTAATACTGAACATTTACAAGTTTTTCGGCGTTCTGTAAAATATTCCTTATACATTAATAACCATGATTTTAAAGAAAAAACTAATCATCATCGGCTGCTTAAGTAACTGAAGTTACTTAAGCAGCCGATAACAAAAACTAATGAAGTTGCCACTTTTAAATGTTTGTTTAGAAGCATTCACTTATTCACATCCATTTTATTTTAACTTCGCATTCGAATTTAATCGTGCCAACTTTTGTCGGCAAAAAAGAGGTATTTTAAACCGCTTTGCATCCACACAAGCCATTGTAGGTGGCTGAATGCCAAATGAGTTTTGTGATGGAGTCCCCTTGTGAAACGGCAGATAGTGAGCGTGTCTCCTTGGCTAAATAACGTCTCGGCGCCGTAAACAGGGACAAAGCTTTGCAGGTAGGTTTGTGTAGTGTCACTCATCAAAATAAGACCCAATTCCTACAGTGAATTATTCCATCCTGGGTCCATTTCTAGGTAGGGAAATTATTAGTTAATTACAAAATACTGATATACTTATGTACTATGTATTAGGTATATGTTTGAATTTTTCCTACCTACTTAATGGTATTATTATTTTTATTTAATGTACTTTTTATTTTTATTTAATGGTTTAAAAGGACATAATATCTCATAATAAATGTCATTATCATTATTTTTTTATTATTTTTATATTTTTATTTTAATGATATGTAAAAAATATTTTTAAAGACCAACGTCGCCTATTAATCACAATATAAGAGCATTATTATTTGTTTTAATATAACTAATAAAAGTAAAATGTAAAATAAAAGAAATAAAATTAATACAATTATTGTAATAAAAGAAAAAATATAGATAGTGTAAAATGAGGCGATGAAGCGCGGATGGGGCATAACTTTTTTCTCGCTTGTGTCATAAAACGTAGAGGTAATTTCGAGTGGATGCAATTTATATTTTGCTAGCTTCGGTTCCGTGTTGGAGTGAATTAAGCCTACGAGATTATTGGTATACCATTTTTATGCTTTATTGACTTTGTTAAATAAAGTTAAAAGTATTCGTTATATTAAAAGTGTGCACGTATCGATTTTGAAGAAAGAAAGATAACATTATTTAAAAAAAAATATTTGATGCTAATTTATCATAACTAAGAAAACTGATTTTTATATTCTATATGAACGAATTACGAACAGACGGGTCACCTGATGATAAGTGACAACCGCCGTCCATGGACACCCACAACTCAAGAGACGTTAGTGCGCTGTCCGCCTTTGAAGGTGATTGGACGGGAGATGCGGGGAGAGAAAGAAGAGACGGGAGTGAGGACATGGAAAAGAGGAGAGGAGGGATGAGAAGAAAAGAAAGAGGAAAGGGGAATTGGGCCTACGGAAACCTCACTCATCTCGGGGAAAAGTATCGCAAGCGTTGCTTCACAACCAATTTTCTATGAAGCCCTTGATATAGCATCGGTCGAGCCGAGCTCTAAGCATGGCTCTAACACTGTTAGACTACTAATTGTGTACAATGATGGTGGGTTTATTAGTTGCCAACCTAATAATCGGCACATTGTTAACGATGACCGGCAATGTTAAGTTCGCGATTTTTCAAATATTAAGTGTATAAAATTAAAATTAATGTTGAGTAAATTTATGTTGAGTAAAGTAAATAATTTTATTGAATTTCATTAATACAAATTACATGTTCTTTTCATTTTGTTAGAAATTGAAGATAATTTTTAATCAATCATCGTCAAAGTCATCAATAATTTAAAAAAAATGTGTTAATGTAAATTATTTGAACATATGGATGACATATTTGAATGAAATAATTTTAGTGTAAGATTATTTACATAAAATGTGTAGTAATTGTTTCACGGTCGCATCCCTGAAGACCCTTTTGCGTGAAATGCTACTACCTACCGTAGGTTGTAGAAATAATTAAAAGCTGAAAATAAACATATTATTTACGAATATTGACTCACCTCGAATTAAATTTCCTCACCAGGGCCTTAATTGACTGTTTTCTACAGGAAAACACTTTTACGCAGTATCAAGGAATTACACGACACACCTACAAGTTTATTTAAATTAACATTTAGAGATTAATTGACACAACAAACAACATTATGTACAAGCATTTTATGTAGCACGATTCTAACAAGGAACACTCAAAACTTCTTTTTGTATTATATATAATCACTATGATCAGTTATTACGATGACTGTCTTCTACTGTCACGCAAATGTCACTTCGCTTGTTATTTACTTGATCGCAACGCGAGCTCCGGTTACCCTGAAACAAAATGAATATTATATTATATTTCGTATTAACATGATTTACTTACAAAAATAAGGGTTTATTAATATACCTAATGAACATTTAACGAACTTCAAAAGCTAGGAGGTCGTTTTTCATTAAGTTTTGTATCAAAATGTTTGTAAATTCAGTAAAATTGTAGGATCACTAGATTTCTGCTCAGTTTCCTAACAATGGCAATAAATTTCTACTAAACATAATACAACAAACGATATCCTTGTTTAGACCTATCTTGGACCTATCTCTATAGGTCAAAGATATAGAGTAGTAGAGCCAGACTTAGGCACAAATGGGCCAGCTCTACCGGTACAATACCACGGCCTCACATACATATATGTATATCATAATAATATATACATAACATTACGCCTCTTTCCCACAGACGTAGGCAGAGACCATTTTCTTCCATTTGCTAAGATTATGACATACCTTTCTCGCTTCTTCAACTTTCATTCCGTTTCGCATACAGGCTCGTCGGTTAAACGTACTTTTAAGCTGGCCTCTGCCTAGATTGTCTTGAACATGGTTCAAGAAGTTTCGCCTAGGTTTTCCTCTTTTGACAACTCCATTTACATCTGCCATATAAATACCTATTGTTAATCTTCCTTCATTCATCCTTTCGATATGACCGAACCAGTACGGCATACTTTTTTCTATTTTAGTCACTACATCCTCTTTCACACTACACTGCTCCCTTAACACACTGTTCCTCACTCTGTCACTCAATTTCCCATCAGCTATACTCCTTAAATGCTCTCGTTTCTACCGCATTAATTCTACTTTCGTGTTTTTTCTGCCATACCCAACTTTCGCTACCATACATAAATATTAGCACCAACACACCTCTATGCACAGCCACGTGAGCCTTCATTGAAACTCTGTGGCTGGTCATAAAAGTATGCAATGCGCCATGGATCGTATTACCCGTACTCACTCTTCCTTCTATATCAACATCACACTTTTCGTCCCCAGTAAACTTTGATACCAGATATATGAATTCATCCACTTGTTCCACTTTTTTACCACCTATTCATCAAATCACCACTTTCATTCCTAATTTTGATTTTAAAATTCCAAGTTCCGAGTTGGCTGACTTTCGACGAGCAGTGCTTATGGACTTCCAAAACAATTTTACATTAGACCTAAAGTTATCAGTCAACTTTTGGTCCAACGCGTCTAACCATATAATCTTCTCCTTATCCACGACTATTTTCATTTTTCCTTTTAACTGCTTGTAAAGCTCTCTTTTATCCTGTACGCATTCATCTGTCACCTTTCCTATTCTCTTGCTACCTTTTACTATAAGCCAGTCCGACCATGCTTTTTTCTTTTCTGATACAACCTTCCGCACTTCCTTATCAAACCATTCACTCCTCTGTATTCTTCCTCTCCTTCTTTTGGATACACCACATTCTTTAGCAGCACATACGAAACTCTTCTTAAACACTTTCATTACGTAAGTTGTATACTTTCACTCGCTCTAAGACAGTCTCTCGTTTGGATACTCGGTTTCGCCTAAAGAGATTTCGATTAAAGAGTCTTCGTATTCGACTGATGGTGATCTGTATCGATACTAACGCCCCGGTATACCCTGGTAGCCATAATTTTATTTATTAGCCTTTGTCGACAATCACAAAATCTAACATACTTCTGGAACACCCTTCTTCTCTGGTGTACATATGAATCTTTTTGTGTTTAAACAATGTGTTTTTCACAACAAGATTCCTATGAACTAAAATTTCTAACAAACTCTGCCTATTTCCATTCACTCTTTCGTCACCAAATTTACCTAAACATTTTGAAAACTGTCCCTCTCAATTCCTACCCACCCATTAAAATCACCTAACATTACAACTCATTTAATACATCCCTCACACCATCCCTAAAAATTCTTCCTTTCTTTGCTCTCATTAAAGGACCCGCCCGGACCCACATCTGTAAGTGCATAAAAACCCAAAATGAACATTCTTATAGAGTCCAACTTTCACTCTTATCCACAGAAGTCTGGGACTCACACTTTTAAACTCAGTCACACACTCAGCCATTCTTTCAATAGGAGGACTCCAACACCTTGACAGTCTCGACTGGTGTCAGGTACACCGGCCCAGTATGCTGTATAGGTTCCATGTTTCGTGGAGCCACATCCCTTCCGCTTCGTCGTTTACAGACAACATATCAATTTGTCTTTCTTGCATCAGCTGAAATACATCAACCAATTTATCTTTCATCCTCCTTTGACATTCATCGTAGCAAAGCGGCTCACCATGAGCCACTGTTCACCTCTATGGGAAACGGAAATCTGGGTTCACCAAGTCAAGTTTCCCAACCCCGCCTCTCATATTTCCTCTACCCTCATTCCCCTCTCTTCTTTCTTATCTACTCATCCCCTTCTCTTCTTTCCCCTCCCAGCATCCTTCCATCCCTTATCACCCCCAAAGGCGGGCAGCGTACCTACGAGTCTTGAGTTGCAGGTTTCCATAGACGGCGGTTGTCATTTACCATCAGGTTACGCGTCTGTTCGTATAAGGGGATCATATCATTAAAAAAAAAAACAGGATTTCTCGCCAGGATTCAATCGTTTTATCCAGAAATCTTTTGCCTTTTATTCTCCAAGTTTTTCGCTATAGGAAAAGTCAATCCAAAAACCTGACTCTTATAGTAATGTATGTAGTAGTAGTTAGAGGATATTAAATTAAATAATTACAGAATGGTACGTACGTACGTACGTATTGGTATGGAGAAATACATATATATATAAATATGTATATCTACATACCTGTTCTAAGTTGTGTAAGCGACAATGTGTATTTATATTTTAATGTCAAGAAAGATTTATTGGTTAGTCAGGAGACGCATATCCTACTTTATCACCCCTTGAGTTTACAGTGTATACAAGACGTAATGCTGTAGGCTTGTCGTTATTTTGATATTATTATATTTATAGTAAATTTATCGTTATTTATCTATAACCTACGCCTACTAGATGACTGTTTAGTCAAATCAGCATATGTTTAGTAAACGTCAAAACGTCAGGTGTGGTATATTTTTGTATGAAATACGTAGTCATGTCGTCACGGGTACGTGTTCATCAAATCATTCCCTTTTAATCTTAATGATGAATATAAAATAAATAATAAACATTGAATTGAATTGAAGAAGGACAATTGTAAACTATTTTTAGTAATCTTATTGCCCAACTTAGTGAAATAATTTAATAAAAGCATAGTCATCTACCCTATTCACCGCGATAACACGGCCCAAGTATGTGGTTACTTGAGTTTCATACTAGCAGATATCACGTTCTAACTAAATGTGGAGCCCGCGCCTGTTCTCGAAACAGTAATTAAATATGATGAACTACCGACAAATAGCACGATTCGTGTATTACGTCGGAATTTGATGTAATTAGTCTCAAGGAAACGATCAAACTCATACCACAGAGATAAGTAAGACGCTGTAACCCATCACTTAAGAATTGTTATTTACTAAGGTATATGAAACGCTTGGAACCTGGAATGTCGGTAATCTTTATACCACATTAAGAACTTTCTTATTATTGACAAAAACAGACTGCACTCAATCGGATGACGATTGATGATGTGAATAATCTTTAAATTCTAAGATCATTGAAAAAATTACTCACTAATTACATACAAAAAAAAATATTGTCATAAAATATGTATATAATATATATATATATATATATATATATATATATATATATATATATATATATAGTAATATTTAAAAAAGCTAATTATTATTGTATTATGCAATTTAAGGGCATAATGTATAATAAGGGTATAATGTATAATATATAATAAGGGTATAATGTAATGAATACTTAATTTACTTTCATAAAAATAAAGGTCAGTTTAGTAAAAACAAAAGTGATATACACTGCTACCTACCTCCAAGCTGTAATATTCTAAACCGGCGCTTATAGATCAACACAGGTAGGTCTTTAATTATTTTTCTTTTTAATATTAACTTAATATTTGACAAGGCAACCTGTAGTAATAATAAATATATAGTTGCTGTGAAGCTGTGTGTATTCTCCTCTCTCTCCTATGTATCTATAATTTAAATATTTTTAATTAAAACGATTTCAAATAATTGTTGAGAAACTTTATGATATAAAGAAATTTAAGTGGAAGTAATTTAAATTTATAATCTTAGTGTACAGTTATTGTATATAAACAAATGTTTATATTTTCCGTAAGAAAGTGGCCTCATTGGCTTAACTTTGGAACAGTGCCCGATAAATAGCAATAGACTCACCCACATCACATTAAACACTAGTATCAACATTGAAAATTGAGTGTGAACTGAACTGTATTACACATTAAAGCAATAAACTTTCATGCCTCCTCGATATTATATCGGAGATAAATTAACTGTAGTTTTTAGATTTAAAAACCCACTGTTAATTGTTGAGATCTCCGATATCTTGGCGAGCTTCCAAGCGAAGGTGACATCTTACATCATGTTTTGAAATTAAAACGACTTGATTGCTTGTGTGTTATAGTTATGAATATCTCTGGTATCAAACAGATTAAGTTAGATGTGTTAATACGAATTAAATTAATTTTATAAGTATAAGCTAATTCCATTAAATAAGCATTTTTGAAATTCCATTTCCTGAAGGAATGGAAGTACAAAACTGGTCTCAACGGGTTATGGCATTAAGGGTCACAAGAGCTTTTAATCACATGGTCCCTTTTGAGGTGGCGTGTCTTCTAGCCGGAACTCCCCAATATGACCTGGAAGCGAAATCCCTCAGGACACTGTTTCCTGTGTCGCATAGGCCGGGAGCCAACGCCTGTATGCCACTCAACACTTTGGGGGGCTGTGGTCAGTACTCTGAGTGGGCGCAGCAGCGTGCTGTCCTTATTACGGCTATCGGTGTGGGTAGGCTCTTGATGGACCAAGGTTATGCCTATGGTCCAAAACAAAAGAGCTTGGGATTCTGACGCCTCATACTACGAGGTTGTGATGATTCCAAAAGAACTATGATTCAACCCATGGATAGGAATTTCACAGAACCAATTCATACATTAGTTCCTTACATAATACATGAAATGGGCGTTTTATCAAATTGGTCAGTTTGTTATCAAATATCTGACGTTTGTTTAAGAATTTACATTTATTTCAAATTTAGGCTTGTGTATATATGCATTTGTTTGTGGTTAGTGCTTGGACAAAATGGAAAACTTAAAATATCGCGTTCAAACAGGAAAAGCTACTGTAAAAGAACCGTAAGTTTTTGGTTTCAATGTTTTCGTTCTGGAAATTTTGACCTAAAGAACAAACCCTATGGACGGCCGATAACCAAAGTTAACAATGAAAAATCAAACGTGATGGTGGAAGCGGATCCATCGCAAACTAAGTCAGAGTTGGTGGCAGGTTGCAAGTAGGTATGTATTGCAAGTGAAATAAAAGTATAATAAATACTTTTATTTCACTTGCAATACATTGGAATAGTGAAAAAGCATGAATTAAGTGAAGCACACCAAACGACACGCATTGAGCGCTGAGTTACATTATTCAACCATCACAATAATGGGAGAATTTTGAATCGCACCTTTACTTGTGATGTGCATACAACTCTTATCACAGTGGTCAAACCAGGAGAACCGGCTGGAAAAAATCATTTCCGATGAGGCAGTCCAAACCACCTTCAAAGATTTTATGGATCCCACAATTTATTCAGCAATGGGATAAATTTTGAGATAATAGCACGTTATTAGAATTGCTTAGTATAACAGTTATTCCTGTGTGCATATCCTGCTTGTTTAACGCTATCAGTACAGCAATAACAAAGTTTGTTCTGCGTGCTCTATTAGCACATAACAAGAAACAAGGTAAACTTAGTACACAATAATCTGGTGGCGTGAACACTATACATCGCCCAGGAATCCCTAGTATTACTACTATTTACCACAGTGGTGTGCGCTCGCTTCCACACAAATTAATTAGACAATAAACTGATAAACATTCGTCATCTTTCCTGCCATTAAGCTTTTGATAACAAAGTAGAATAGGACCTCTCGAAAGGTTTTCTCTTTGATCACTCATTCTTCTTTGAAAATTTCTAAACTTGTAAAAAATTAAGGCGTTTCTGTTATAATAACAATGATATTAAACTAACTTTTCTTTGAAAGGGATTCAATAAGAGAACAAAGAGCCCTAATGCGTTTTCTTTTTGATTTGTTTTAAAAAAAGTACGTGTGTATAATATAATAATGTAAATCAAGTATGAACTGGGTATACAATCGTATTATATTAGATACCAAATGAACCTTATACGTTACCTGGCAACGCTTCAAAGGATTTTTCTAAGTGGCCTTTGTAAATTATAAATTACTGATCCTTATTATAAGTCCGAAACATTTGTAGAAGAAAATCTGAAACCTTACTAATGGTTACACTAAGATTTTTAGTCTATAAATATATAAAATTTTCAATTTGTATCAAAATTCAAAAAAGAATCTAAGTTAATTTAATCCTGAAATTATAATATTTTTAAAATGTAAGAGTGAATAATAAATATTCAGCTCTTCGTCTGTGTTCAGGTGTTGGCTTAAGTATGTTCTTCAGGTCAGGCTCATACTATTACAACATAAAACATTAACAATATGAAATACTTAAATAATAATAATAAAATAATCATTTTAAATAACAATACTCAAATGTTGTCGTAAAATTATTACAAATCAAATAATTTCTTCCTAGCATCTTTATAAAGACAATCTTATACTATCTTCAAATTGATTCAAAGGCTGCTCCGGAAAAACAAAAGATATAATCAGTAGGAATTTTACTCAAATACATATGTATCTGGATTAAGGATTATGGCCTTAGAGTTAATCCATTTAAATCGAAGGTCATTGTAGTAGGCTGAGCTTCAAAGCAAACTGTCACCATCTGCCAGCTATTTTGTACAGTAATAAGAACTTTGGTATATACATAGACGGATCCTTAATCGAAGCCTTCGAAACATCCTTCGCTACTTTGCAAAAACTGTGCTCACACAATCTCTTCTTCTTCCCGTCCTAGGCTATAGTGATGTCACAAACTTCAGCTGCTTCCGAACATCTGTATTAGATTATTTTTTGAATTACGTAAGTATGTCATGTTATATCAAATCATATCGACGAGTATCATTCTAAGCTTAAGTGGCTACCTATACGCTTTTGCCGAAATGTTTACATTATTTTACTTCTGTACAGTACTCTGTTCAAACCATAATCCTCTTATATCAAAGAACAATTTAAACTTTCTGTCAGACCCGTCACTAAATTTGGAGTTGAAGATGTCCAGCAATTCAATGTAATAATTTTTAGCGTGCGAGAGCTATGCTTCGGCATATATCGATTATCATGGCCTCTAAGAAAACTGGATGTTATCATACACATACGTGTGTGTAGTGAGTTTATAGTAGTATATTTTTTACTAATTAATTAAGTATTTAAATAAAACCCTGACAATAGTAGTAAAACTAGCTTGGGAGCGCCATGATTAGGCATCGAAGGCATGAAGGTACCGGTAGCACCCACCCCCGCTGATCACCCTCAAAAGCGGGCAGTGCACCTACTACTCTCGAGTCGACAGATTTGAATGGGCAGCGGTTATAATTTACCATCAGATGACCCATTTGTTTGGCTGTCCCCCTATATCATAAAAAATCCTTAGGTTTTCTGTAAGCTCTCATCGTGTGTGATTAGACCGCTAATTGGTATATCAACATTTTAAAAATATTTTTTATCAAACTTTAAGGTGAGCAATAAAATAAATAAATTAAAATAATTTTGTAATTCTATTTCATTAATTTACTTCTGCTTCAAAATACAAATTCACCATTATACAAAAAAGTGCAATATTTTTTCAGCCAATACGGTATATTGTTAACAAATTGTATTATAATTTATGGTTTCAGTTGTAAGTTCTAAGTTCTACCTTAGGCTTAGGTTATAGTGGGTTTGAAGTAAATACCCATTAACACTTAATACTCACAGAAAATATATACTTCACAATGCACTCTATTCCTTTGTAAGAAAATACCGAAAATCAACAAGAAGGTAAAACTTTAGATAACTACTACATCACCAAATTATTTTTCATCCCTTCTATTCGAAAAGTCTCGTTTTGCTAATCTATAAGCGGGAGTAAAGCAGCTCTTTTATCCACTAGCCTTTTTAGCGGGCAATAATGAGATTTGAATTCGGAATATAAATCGTTCATTGAAATCGAACGCAGATCGTTTAATTACTGACTGTAAGTGTTGGCTGCTCGGTGCGGGGAGGCGCGGTAACTAAAACTAAAACTTTTGCTCCCTTGTCATAATCTACTATTGACTTCAAAACGGAAACTCCAAATTATGATAGTGTATACATTTTTATCTTTATAAAGCGTGTAACTCCTTTAAAAGTATTTTAAGTATTTAAGTTCCTTAAATTAGAGTTAGTAAAGACTGAAAAATGTGTCATAACAAAATATACCACTACCGTTATACTCCTATATTTTCCTGTGTTTTCCGTCTCAGGAATTAAAGGAAATTTGATTACGGGACCTGACTCAGCAGAAGCTACTGCAGTTTGAAAGTTTTTTCGTTTCAAGTTTTAGTTTCAAGCTTTGAAAAGTTAGTAGAGAAGAGGAAGTAGAGTCACGCTGATTTCAGCAGGAATGGGACGGCTCGACCGGGGCAGAAAACCAGCCTAAAGCGACAACATTCGTGCGTCTTTCGCTGGTGAGTGAGTGAGCCGGAGGCCCAATGATGCAGGGGTGACAGTTATCGTGGTATGTGTGTGTGCCGCTGGCCGCCCGCGGCATAGAGAGGGGTCCAATCACGGCTAACCACCCTGGGAGGCTGCCCCGTCAGCTCGCGCATAATCCACGGAGTGGCTCGTCGTGCCGGTTGGTGACCGGACGGTGGGACCCGGCGTCCATTTCCGGGAGGGTACGGGGGCCCTTCCGTCCGGCGGTTTGGTCTCCGCCATGCCTCACCGGACACAGTATTTTGAGTCTCACATGATGACACAGTATTTTGAGTCTCAGTTTACACTGTCATGATTGTCATGCCTTTTACGCCCCCTTTCCCAACTCTTATCATGGCAGTACAAAGAAAGAAAAATGGTCCAACAGCGGCATCCTCCTCTCCCACCAACCCGCTTTTTGAGGTGGAGTTCACTAACATACGTGGACTCCATGCAAACCTCAGCGCCGTACACCAGCACCTTGAGACGGCTCGGCCGGCCATGCTTTTTCTTACGGAGATACAAATACGCCACCCTGCCGACACGACATATCTCTACAATCCCGGCTACGTGCTAGAGGAGAGCTTCCTCGCGAGGGCTGGGGTATGTCTTTTCGTCAGGGCGGATGTTTGTTGTCGCCGTCTGCACTGCCTAGAAGACGCATCCTTCTCCATCCTTTGGCTTCACTTGGATTTTGGCTCTATGAGCCGGATCTACGTTTGCCTTTATCGGTCCCATTCCGGAGACTCCGAGACAACTCGACTTTTTGACTACATGAGTCACGCAACGGACAAAGCGCAGGAGCAGTTCCCGACCGCCGAACTGGTGTTTTTGGGAGACTTTAACGCCTACCATGACTTCTGGCTGGGATCTTCCAGAACGGACCACGCTGGTCGAACTGCCCACGCATTCGCTCTCACGCATGACCTTACCCAACTGGTACTCCAGCCCACCAGGATACCAGACATATCCGGTCACGCGCCTTCTTTGCTAGACCTTCTGCTGACGAGTCACCCAGCGCAGTACAGTGTAACGGTTCACGCCCCTCTGGGATCCTCCGACCACTACCTGGTGTCCACCTCGGTGCCTCCTATTGCCCAACCACGGCATGTCGTAACAAGGTTATGGCACTACTCGTCAGCAGACTGGGATGGAATGCGGGATTATTTTGCATCCATTCCGTGGGCTCAACGCTGCTTTAAAGACAGGGATCTGTCGCAAAGTGCGTCTGCCGTGGCTGACGTAATCACTGTCGGTATGGAGTACTATATCCCCTACAGTGTAGTCTCCAGTACAAAGACCCGTCCCTGGTGCAATCGCGTGTGCACCCGTGCTGTCGCTCAAAAGCAGTCGGCCTACCGCGCATGGATCAGGGCCCGCGCTTATTGTGACCCAGACGTTGATCACCTAAAAGCAGCGTTTAACAAAGCCATTAGGGAATGCAAGAGGGCTTACATCAGCAGGCGATTGGCCAAAGCCGTGCAGTCCAACTACTGCCAGCCTTCGCTGCCACCGCTGAAGTACCCTGACGGATCACTGGCCCACGAGCCGCAAGAGAAAGCGAAACTACTTGCTGACCTCTTTGCAGCTAACTCCCGAATCGACGACCGTGGCGCTCACCCGCCCACCATTGCATCTTGCGACTCCGCAATGCGGGATATTCGCATCCGGCAGAGGGATGTCCGTGCGGAGCTTCGGTCTCTCGATGTTCGGAAAGCCAGTGGACCCGACGGTATTCCGGCGGTGGTTCTTAAAAACTGTGCACCAGATTTGTCTCCTGTACTGACACTTGTATCACCTGTCTTAATCCTCGGGAAGTGTTCCGGAGGCCTGGAGAGAGGCGAATGTTCAACCCATTCCCAAAAAAGGCGTTCGCTCTGATCCAGCTAATTACCGTCCTATAGCCGTCACCTCCATACTCTGGAGCGGATAATCAACACCCAATTAATCCGCCACTATGGTTTCGGCCGAACCGATCCACGGGTGATCTTCTAGCGTACGTCACACACCTTTGGGGTGAGGCTATGGATAGGCATGGGGAGTCCTTGGCCACGAGCCTCGACATTGCCAAGGCCTTCGATAGGGTCTAGCATCGCTCGCTTCTCTCCAAACTTCCTGCATTTGGTCTGCCATTCAAGCTATGCAACTGGGTTGCTGCCTTCCTCCACAAGCGCCACATTAGGGTGCTCTGTGACGGCGCGGCCTCTGACTTCCAGGAGGTTAGCGATGGTGTACTTCAGGGCTCCTTCCTATCGCCCACGCTGTTCCTTCGGCATATCAATGACATCAATCCGCGTGATTACATAGAGAGCGTCACTAAGGCGGCCTCACGGAAGCTCGGTGTATTGAACAAGGTGAGACGGTTCTTCTCGCCCGAGCATCTGTGTCTTTTATACAAGACCCAGGTTCGGCAACCGACGCGCAGTCCACATTATAGACTGTCCTGAGGTCACCCAGTCTCTTGAGCCCCTGCAGTTGCGAAGAGATGTCGCCTCTATGGCAGTTCTCTATCGCCTACACCACGGGGAGTGTTCTGACGAGTTCTTCCAATTGGTCCCACCTTCTCCCTTCCTCTACAGGACTACACATGCTGGCCTGAGGAGTCACCGTTTGCGAGTCAAAGGTATGCGATCCCGAACGAAACGGTTTGGCTCTTCTTTCCTATGCCGATCGGTGAAAGATTGGAATTCACTACCACTTTGATCCTGGGTCTTTTAAGCGGGGCGTGAAAAACATCTCACCAGGCCGCCATAGTGTGGGTCACCATACTACATTGACTAGACATGCAATGAGGATGGTGACCACCACTCGTGGACTCCATTTATTGCTTACCATCAGTAGTAGTAGCAGTAGTATCAGCAAAGTGGAGTCATTATGGTAGGCATACAATTAAAAAAAAAATAAGGTCTTTTATCCACTAGCTTTTTTAGCGGGCAATAATGAGATTTGAATTCGGAATATGAATCGTTCATTGAAATCGAACGCAGATCGTTTAATTACTGGCTGTAAGTGTTGGCTGTTCGGTGCGGGGAGGCACGGTAACTAAAACTAAAACTTTTGCTCCTTTGTCATAATCTACTATTGACTTCAAAACGGAAACTCCAAATTATGATAGTATATACATTTTTATCTGTATAAAGCTTGTAACTCCTTTAGTAGTATAAGTATTTTAAGTACTTAAGTTCCTTAAATTAGAGTTAGTAAAGAGTCAAAAATGTGTCATAACAAAATATATCACTATCGTTATACTCCTATATTAACCAGACGTTTTCCTGTGTTTTCCGTCTCAGGAATTAAAAGAAATTTAATTACGGGACCTGACTTAGCAGAAGCTACTGCAGTCTCAGTCCCGTTTCCTTATCTGAGAGTTATAGTACGCCTAAACCAAGTTCCTCTTTCTAACCATTATATTTCAATAATCCTTCTATTATTCCTTCTTTCCCGTCTTAAAATGACTACAATTGGTTTGATGCCATTTGGGAAAAGGGTAGAAAGCAAATGGTGCCATTTAATAATATACCATCGTCTACCATATTTCTCTCACCACTGTGCTCATATTTATTTTGTTAAAAAAATGTTTTTACTTAGATTGTTGTTAGCGACGTGCAATTAACATTATTCTATCTATTAGGGGTTCATTGATTGGCTTACCACTAGACACGTCCTACAAGATACACAAATCCTAACTGAAATTTGTTTTCTTATACGTATAAGTCGTTCTCAAACTTTTTTGAATGTTATTCATATTTATTTAAGAATATATAGTTTTCCTTATGTGTGGTTTTCGTCATATAATAATAATAATAACACAATAACGCCATAATGCTTGCTACCTTCGGACTCGACCCAATTGTCTTCAAAAAGTATCAATTTTTATATAGCTAGAGGCTACAAATTTAAAGTAAAAATCTTAAAAATGAAGTTCACACATCACAATGAAGTTAATATCAGGTAACAGCTTACAAAAAAAAAAGACGTCGATATACTGCTATATATTCTAGACTAATGCAGTCTCGATAGTATTGGTTTTATTCAAAATCGTATCAACATGGTATAAATATTTACACCAGAGTAGATGTGAAAGGGCTGCTTCGCCAAATAGCAGCGTTACGTTCAAAGAATATATCCAACTTTGATAGGTGCCTAGTTTGCGCACGTGACCGTTCGCCAGACTCGCCGACATAGCGGCCTGTCGCCCACACCCTTGTCAATCAAATCCTTCTTGGAAAGTTCTATGTTCCAGTTTCATCACACTAAATGGTAATCGCTCCATGAAATTCCTGATAAATTGGATCCGCATAAACGGTGTCAGTGCATATTACGTCAGCATTCGTTTGAATATGGTTATTTATTTCCCTCTAATGAATAATACATGCTTTTATAAATATTTACACATACAATTTGTTTCATGGTTATGTAGAAGATAACTGAATATCAATCCCAAGGATTATATTACTCTAGTAAATTGGCGTATATTATATGTAGTTGTTGTAATGTATATTATATGCACTTATATTTAAGATTGATCTTTATACTATGTTTACATTAGGTTCTGCTTTTCTCTTTAATATTAATAGTCTTTGAATCATTTAAAATAAAATAAACATAAAAGATGAAGGTAGTATCCCTCCATCTGACGCATACCTACTATCGTATCTTATGTAATATCTTATTATCGGACAGCATGGATTGCGTAGTGGTTTAAGTGGTTAACTAGACAATAAGCTACAGCGTCGAGTGTTGTGGGTTCGATCCCCACACGGGACAACGCTTGAAGTAATCCATGTAAATTATTGTTCTAAGTCTTGGTGTTATGTGTGTCCATTATTTAAATGTTTGTAAAATCCCCTGCAATTTAGGACTTAATCATAGTGCGGGAGGTATCTTTTTTAAAGAATAACAAAAGAAATTATTCCAAAGATAAATTCAAGATTTGGTTTGTCATGTTGTTTTGGTAAATGAAAAACACTACAGGAAAACGACAAAGAACAAGTAATTTGATTTTACAACTACGAAAAACAATTTAGAAGTTTATCTTCACAGCATGGTATGACTGGGTCGTATGGTTAGTTGTAATTTATTTCTAGTTTGTAGAACCTATTAAAACTACGTGGTGTACCCGACATTATACCTTTTGACATTATACTTTTTTAATAGAGAGTTTTCACTATAAAAGCTAAACATAGGTTTAAACAAGGACGTCATAAATTGTGTTACAACATTACTCCTTAGCTTAAAGCTACACTACAACGCTTATGTTATAAAAATAAAAGTTTTTATAAATCGTTCCAAGGGGTTTTGAGGTACTCTAAATCAGTATAAACTCTACGTACTTAAAGGTTCCTGATTCCAGAGCGATTAATTATTTGAAATACAAGATTTAAGCCACAGCTTTAACCTAGTTAAGGTAACCATTTATAAAATCATTATCAAACGTAAGGATCAGAAATCCAAGCAGTTAAAGAAAGAAAACAGCTGTTCTCTTTTGTGTTTCGTTCATGAAAGCAAACAATAAGATAATTCCGTTAAACATGTCCCAAAACAAGTTACAGCCACTACGTTATGCGACTGTTGGCAAAAGTTTGGACATTTTTAGTGTCGGCGGATATATTTACTGCGAAAACAAGGAATGAGTTACCATGTCTTATAGCTTTATCACCTGTATGTTAACAATTATCGAGCTAATAATTTTATTATTATTTAATTCTTTATGGTACACCTTTTATACATATATATACAGAAAACATGTCACAAACAGTTAGGTATAACAATAGGCGGTCTTATCACACACGGCGATCTCTTGCAGACAACCTTGATATGGATATTGTTATAAAGTGTTTGGGTAGCCTGTGGTGTACTAATAAATAACAAATTAAGTTACTTATAATTAATGCATATACACCTAATACGAGGCATGCCTTTTCAGTTTTGTCGTTTGAAGAAAAAAACACAGCTAGAACCTTATAGTACTTTTTTATTGTTTTTCAAAGTATTCACCACGTAGCTTAATACACTTTTCTTTCTCACACACAGAATACTGTATAATAGTGAAAGAATATGAACATTCCGGCGAAGGCGTATAGGAAACCACTTGAGCTTAGAACGATACTCAGAGACATGGTAATATTTTTGTAATCCAAATATTTATTTACTTATTTATACAGGGACATAAAACAGTTACACGTTGTGTCTTAATATAAAGAAAATTTACTACATACATATGTTAGGTAAACGTATAATTTAGTACCCACCAATGACCCTATTATTCTACCATAGTGACTCCATATTGCCTCATGGAAAGCAATAGGTGGAGTCAAAGAGTGGTGGTCACCATCCTCATTGCATGTCTAGTCAATGCAGCATGGTGACCCACACTATGGCGGCCTGGTGAGATGCTTTGACCCGGGATCAAAGTGGGAAGGAAACCGTGCGCTGGTAGAGAATTCCAGGCTTTTGCCGATCGGCACAGGAAAGAAGACACAAACCGTTTAGTTTGGGTACGTATATTTTCGACGCTCAAACGGTGACTCCTCAGGCCAGCACGTGTAGTCCTGTAGAAGAAGGGAGAAGGTGGGACCAATTGGAAGAGCTCATCAGAACACTCCCCGTGATGTAGGCGATAGAGGACTGCCATAGAGGCGACATCTCTTCGCAACTGCAGAGGCTCAAGAGACTGGGTGATCTCAGGACAGTCGATAATGCGGACTGCGAGCCGTTGAAACCGATCGAGAGCGTCAAGCAAATACTGCGCATAGCCGTCCCAGAGATGAAAGCAGTACTCCACGCAGGAGCGAACCTGGGTCTTGTATAAAAGACACAGATGCTCGGGCGAGAAGAACCGTCTCACCTTGTTCAAAACGATGAGCTATCGCGAGGCCGCCTTGGTGACACTCTCGATGTAATCGCGCGGATTGAGATCCCTGCAAATATCCATACCCAGGATACTAAGCCTATCCTGCAGTGGCAGTTGAGTGCTCTGAAGAGTAGGAAGGGGAAGGAATGGAGACTTTTTGGTAGAGAACGCACACGCTTGTGTTTTCTTGGCGCTGAACTCGACCAGATTCTCACAGCCCCATTGGGAAATGCGGCTCAAGACCCGGTCGAGCTCAGCGACAAGCTCCTGTCGTTTTCCCTCAACGTCTGCCAGCTTGGCTGCATGATGTCCAAAATATCGCAAATGAACTGTGCTCTCGTCTGCATAACAATGTATATTGCCAAGAGCCAACATGTCATTGATATGCAGAAGAAACAGCGTAGGCGATAGGACGGAGCCCTGAGGTACACCAGCACTTACCTCGTCGAAGTCTGAGGCTGCACCGTCGCAGAGCACCCTAATGCGGCGCTTATGGAGGAAGGCAGCAACCCAGTTGCAGAGTTTGGGTGGCAGACCAAATAAAGGAAGTTTGGATAGAAGCGAGCGGTACCAGACCCTATCGAAGGCCTTGGCAATGTCGAGGCTGATGGCCAAGGACTCCCCATGCCTATCCATAGCCTCACCCCAAAGGTGTGTGACGTACGCTAGAAGATCACCCGTGGATCGGTTGGGCCTAAAACCATATTGCCGATCATTTAACAAGGAGTGATCCTCTAGGTGGCGGATTAATTGGGTGTTGATGATCCGCTCGAGCACCTTACAGAGTATGGAAGTGACGGCTATAGGTCGGTAATTGGCTGGATCAGAGCGGTCGCCTTTTTTGGGAATGGGTTGAACATTCGCTTCTCTCCAGGCTTCCGGAACAATTCCTGAAGAATAGGACAGGCGATACAAGCGCGTCAGTACGGGAGACAACTCAGGTGCGCAGTTCTTAAGAACCACTGCCGGAATACCATCGGGTCCACTGGCTTTCCGGACATCGAGTGACCGAAGCTCCGCACGGAGATCCCTCTGCCGGATGCGAATATCCCGCATTGCGGAGTCGCAGGTCGCAATGGTGGGCATGTGCGCGCCACGGTTGTCGATTCGGGAGTTAGCCGCAAAGAAGTCAGCTAGAAGATTCGCTTTCACTTGCGGGTCCATGCGCGGTAGGCCGACTGCTTTAGAGCAACGGCACGGATGCACTCGCGATTGAACCAGGGCCGGGTCTTCGTGCTGGCGACTTCACTGTAGGGGATATAATACTCCATACCGACAGTGATTACGTCAGCCACGGCAGACGCACTTTGCGACAGATCCCTGTCTTTAAAGCAGCGTTGAGCCCACGGAATGGATGTAAAATAATCCCGCATTCCATCCCAGTCTGCTGACGAGTAGTGCCATAACCGCATCCAGTGCCTCTTGTTACCCCTCCACGGGTCGTGGTGGTCGTGGGGTAACAAGAGGCACTGAGTTCAACACCAGGCAGTGGTCGGAGGATCCCAGAGGGGCGAGAACCGATACGCTGTACTGCGCTGGGTGATTCATCAGCAGTAGGTCCAGCAAAGAGGGCGCTTGACCCGTTATGTCTGGTATCCTGGTGGGCTGGAGTACCAGTTGGAGTGAGAGCAAATGCGTAGGCAGTTCGACCAGCGTGGTCAGTTTTGGGAGATCCCAGCCAGGACTCATGGTGGGCGTTAAAATCTCCCAAAAACACCAGTTCGGCGGTCGGAAACTGCTCCTGCGCTTTATCCGCTGCTTGACTCAGGTGGTCAAAGAGTCGAGTCGTCTCGGAGTCTAAAAATGCTGTGTCATCATGTATCGGTGAAGCATGACGGTGACCGAACCGTCGGACGGAAGGGCCCCCGTACCCTCACGAAAGTGGTCACCGGGTCCCACCGTCCGGTCACCAACCGGCACGACGAGCCACTCTGTGGATTATGCGCGTTCTGACGGGGCAACCTCCCAGGGTGGTTAGCTGTGGTTGGGCCCCTCTCTATGCCGCGGGCGGCCAGCGGCACCACCGTTTCTACGGGTCTCCCTGGCCGACGGTTCGATCCACGCCACCCTCACAATGACTCTACAGCACTCCACTGCTCACACACATACCACGATAACTGTCACCCCTGCATCGTTGGGCCTCAGGTGTCTCACTTACCAGCGAAAGGCGACACCACGAATGTTGTCACTTTAGACTGGTTTTCTGTGAGAGGGTAGTACTGCCCCGATCGAGCAGGCCCATTCCTGCTGAATAAGTCAGCGTGGCTCTACTACCTTTATTTAAAATTAATGGAATTTAAAGTGGTTGATAAAAATATCCCAATAGCTGAATCTAAGTAATTTAGAGTAATTTAGAATTTATTTGCAAGCCAAAATATCACGTGCTAATCCTTGAAATTTAAATTTTGAAAGATAAAAAATGTCAAGTTCAGTGAAGTATGTATTAGCTTAGATTAACTTAGCACAGGCGCGCGCACACCAGCATTAGATTTACACCTTGCAGTGTACAACAGCTGGTCCGCACGCACCCCGCAATGCGCTGTTCTGGGTACAACATAACGTAATTGACTTGTTTAATCCGGGCAGTCGAATTTATTATTACTATTATTAAGCCATGAAGCGTCATAGCCGAAAAATGGACACGCCTGGACTCCAAGCTTAATTTGTTATATTTCTGTAACAATTCTGTCTATGACAACTTAGGCTGGTGACATCTATAATTCATGGTTCGCAAAAAAATATTTTGGACCATTTCAAGTCTAATAACATATTTAGCGTTAAATCGACTCCAAATTTCCACCACGTATTCGAGTTGAGAGCGAATGAGGGTATTATACTGGAGTAAAAAGGTGGACGCTCTCTTAGTCGTTTGTTGATCTCATGACGAAACCGTACATCCTGTAGGCTTTATTAATGCAAAGTGAAGCCTTGAATCCAGTAAGACACCTAAATCGCGGATGGAATCCACCTTATATAAAGGAACGCCTTGTAAAGTGTAATTAAAAACAATGATATTCCTGTTTTTAGTGAAGGATATAGTATAATATTTAGAGAAGCTGAGTTGAAGTCTATTGTTAGAGCAGTAGTCGGAGACTCTATTTAAGTCTTTCTGCAATAGCAGACAGTCCTGTACATTTTTACACGGCAGGTAAATTTGATGCATCAAATTTACCTGCCGTGTTACAGTTTTTCAGCCGTTTACATACAGCCTACATCAGAAATTTATAGTGAACGAAACAGTTTATAATGTCATTAATGAATAGTATGAATAGAAGGGGACCAAGTATAGAGCCCTGAGGAACTCCAGAGGAAACAGTGATAGGGTTAGATTCGAATCCATTAATGACAACCTGTTGGGTTTTGTTAGAAATATAAGCCGTGAACCATCTTAACAGATTACCCCAAATACCGTTAAAAGCGATTTTGTCCAAAAGTATTTTGTGATACACAGCGTCACCCTGTACTTTATCGTCAATTTTCTCAAACACGTAGTTGATAAACAATATGAGGTTAGATGTCGTTGATCTGTGCTTAACGAACCCATGTTATTCGGGAGTAATAATGTGGTGCAAGTAAGGATATAGTTGGCCATGCACAAGACCCTTGAAAAGCTTGGACAAGGTGGGCAGTATGGAAATGGGACTATAATTTTCAATGTTGGTTTTATCACCACTTTTATGAATAGGAGTTATGAACGCTCGTTTCCAGATACTGGGAACAGTCTTCTGTCAAATACTTGTTGACTATAATGTGCAGTGGAAGACAGATATATTTAGAAGTATTCTTCAGAAAAATAGGCGGTAAGGCATCAGGGCCGGGCCCTTTGCTTAGGTCTAATTTTACAAGTGCTGTTTCAATATTATCTGTGGTTAGATATATATCAGAAATTAGAGATGAGTTTAGAGCATAGGCATCAGGTGGTTGCCATTGTTCTGGGTCTAGCGAGGTAGGCTCATATACAGACTTGAAGAACCAAGAAAACATATTACATATTTCAAGTGGCTCATTTGAGTTACGGTTATTAAGATACATGTTTGAAGGTATGTTTTAGTTGCCTTTACGTTTCGAGATATAAGTCCAAAAGTACTTAATATTGAAAGGAATGGTATCTTCAATTGAGTTGATATACATTTTAAAACATTTATATAATACTGTTTTAAATCTCTTACGATGAGTTAAGAATTCCTCGTAATCTCTAGTATTATTATACTTTTTCCATTTAATCCATAAATGTTCTTTTTGATTAAAAATGCGAAATAAGGCAGGTGTAATCCAAACAGGGAAACTAGAATTTTTTGGTAGTCTGAGCGGAACATGTAACTTAACTATACCGTACAAGATATCATAAAAAGTATTCTCACATTACTCAGCATGAAGATCACCAAGTAGACGGTGCCAGTCGAGATCAGAAAGTTTGCTATTAATAGTCTCATAGTTCGCTTTAAAGAAGTTGTGCTTATTCTTTATGTGATGTTTCATTGGAGTAAATTTAATATCTAAAGGCATAAGTGCAAGGTATGGGGGATGATAATTATCTGGGGGCAATAGCGCCGTGCAGCTATTAATTTGACAATCGACGTTGGATATAAAGAAATCCAAATACGCCCATATTTTTTTTTTTTATTATATCAACTTGGCATGCATTAGAAATTGCTATGAGGTTCAATAAATGGTGACTTGTTATATTATTTTAGCGGGGAAACACACATTCGTCACCTTCCTGGTTAAGCCAATCAATGTCACGCAAGTTATAGTCACTGATAATGTGAAAAGATTCAATGGTATGGTGGTTAATAAGATCCAATAACGTGTCAAAATGCCGAGTGTATACCTCGTCTTGCATACGAGGGGTATGTATGCTGCACTTATAATATGACGCCGACCGCGGCTCGATGCAGGCAATTGCATTATGACATGTTAATTCTCTGCAGCTGGCTTATTACATAACGTTATATTAGTGGCACGTAGAATTCGCAGAATGGCGTATAAAACCCCGCCACCCGCACGTCGCCCAGTAGCACCTCGGTCACGATCACCCCTAAATACTAGATATCGATCATCGATAAACTCATAATCTAAGATGTTTAGGTTAAGCTATATATAATAACCAACAACAAACTATATATCACACAATAGACGCTCTCATGACGGAACACCGAGTCCGACATACCACCTCACCGTCAACTCTGGTGAGGTGATGACCCGTGGGGGTTTCCACACGAAAAAAAAAAGTATAACGATAATAGGCTTGGAGTCCAGTTACAGGACCAATAACAGTCTGAGTTAGTGAGTAAGATACCCATTTGCTTATTATATCTAAGTAACATGTCGAATCTAAAAGGCGTTAACAAGTGACATACATGTACGGTTATTGCAGCTAAGTAACATCTAAAATAATATATTGTACATAGTTTAAAGCGGGCACAATAATCAAAATAAAGCCATATTGCTAGGGTTGGGGCCAGCATGAATGTATATGGAAGAACTTACCATCTCGCCATATACTATACAAAAACAATTCGTAAAGCAAGAGTAAACAACGGGTCCTAACTTGATTACCAAACAAAACATTGTCTTAAACCAGTATATCAAAATTCACAAGTGTGAAACCAAGGTCAAGAGGTTACTGTAATTAAGTATCAAAAGAAGTTTAGGTGTTAAAAAGAATAATAATAATCTATGTAATGCAGATATTTTGGAGCCTGACATACATCTCCATAGTCCAGAATAGGAAGAAGAAGAGATTGTGCGAGTGCAATTTTCGTGTTGGTGGGAAGGAAGTTCCGAAACTTTCGCAGAGATCCCGCTGCTACAAATAGTTTGCGACTAACTTCTCCAATTTGAGGGCCCCAGTAGAAGTACTTGTCTAAATAGATCCCTAGGTTTCTTACTTTCTCGTTGTATGGTATAACTGATCCATTGCAATAAATGATTTTATTGATGTTGATAATACAATTCATGGATTTTGATTTATTGGAACATTACAGCAGTTTTCTAGTTATTTGCCTTTCAATGCACAGCTTGGGATAAGGTTACTCTTACGTTGAGGGGTCTTATAAAATGGGTACTTGCTTAGCATATCAGTGAAAAGTGAAAGAAGTCACTAAGAATTTTATGTAAAATTATCAGAATCATAGCGTACTAATGTTTCCTCAGAAAATTAGTGCAATCCAGTTATACTATGTTATGTTACTATACACTATATATATTATGTTATGTTACTTATGTTAAAACCTAAGTTAGTTATTTTCTTTTCTCAGTTTTTCTTGATACGATTCCTATTAGTCATATAATAAAAAGAAGGATATCTATTTATTTTATTTATTAATATCTCTTTATTGTACACTTATGGTGTACTAAGTATTTAAAAATACCGTCATGATTGCATATATTTCGGTATAATAATTGGCTGTTTTGTTACTTACGGTATTTTCTTACAGACAACCAATATAATGATATTATTATATCAGATTAGGGGTAGTTTAAGGTCTACTTATAACGAAATGAATATATGTTCTTAAAATAATGTACAATATTTAGATACAAATGTATATAGATATATACCTACATAGTATTCATAATGTCATGAAGTAGTTAGTACTCTTTGGCTTATCTAATTTCCAATGGGTAAATTATTCCACAGCCTAACTGCTTGCACCGAGAACAATTTGTGAATCAATTGTGTGGTATGTCTAGCCATTTTTAGCTTCTAATTTTCTGATGTTCTCAGGTCTCAGGGAGTATGTGGATGGAAAAGAGTACTGCAAGAAGAGAAAGAGAATATAAACATTCAAGGCGTCAAAGGAAGCCACTTGAGCCTTGAATGATATTATGAGATATGAGGATATTTCGAATTTGAATCTTATGCAGACATTTTAGACTCGTTCAAGTTTGTTCAGTTGGTCTGCGGTGTGATCTAGATACCTGACATCCCCATAGTCAAGAATAGAAAGGAGAAGAGATTGTGATAAAGATATTTTGGTATTGATAGGAAGTAACTTGACTCCGCAGTAGCAAATATTTTAAAACTGACTTCACCTATTTGTGGGCTCCATGACAAAAAACGATACATGTTGAAGTTTTTGACTTTGCCGCTATTTTAAATGATGAAACCATCGCAATAGATAGCGAGTAGTTGCTGTCTGTTTATTATCGAATTCATCCTAGGACTACCGATGGTAATTATTTGAGTTTTTGACGAATTTACTCTCAACTCGTAATTCTTACTCCTGGTACATATTTGTATCAAATCGTCGTTGATGTCAGGGATAGCTTCATTCAGTTTATCCGGGTCGGCTTCATAGAAAATTTGGAGACCATCTGCATATACGTGGCAGGGATAAAGTAGTCGACCAGTGATTGAGTTGATAAAAACTGAGAAAATAATTGGGATAACACGCACCAAAAGGAATAAATGTTTTCAATACAAGCACGCTGGTAACGACCGTACAGGTAACTAGGAAACAAGTCAATTACTGATGTAGGTATGCCAATAGGGCGTCATAAAGCAAGCAAGACATCAAAGTGGACGGTATTACAAGGATTACTGAAATCCAGCAAGGCAAGGACTGTCAACTTCCATGTTTGAACTGATAATATGAATAAGGCTGTGGTTGTGCTGTGTGCGGGATGGAAACCTGATTGAAAAGTGTTTAAGAGGCAGTTTCTAGTAAGGAAAGAGCTCAACTGAAAACACTTTCGGACACACAATAATTAACAATATGGCAAATAACGGGTAGGATTTAATTTAGGGTAGGAAGTATCATTTTTAAGGTGGATGTAGTCGAATCCTACTGCATTTAAGGTTATTGATAAAATGCTCTTCTTGACATTACAATCAGAAAGTTGACTGAAAACTAACGGTCAACAGTCAGGGGGTTGACAGAGAAGGAAGCTAATTTAGCATTGCAATTTCAATAGTTCCTCACCCACTCAAAATTTAATCTATATGCTGATGACCTTCAATTATATGTACATGGAGGACTGCCCTGGGTCTTTACTTAAATTAAATAATGATGTAAACCGAATCTCAGAGTGGGCAAAGAAAAACTCTTTAGCTCTTTACCCTAACAAATCAAAAATTTTAACCATGGGCACCAGAGACAGTATACGGAAAATTCAGGACAGTAACCCGGATATGATGATGGATGTCAAATAGAACAGGTGCTTGACCCATACACTGTGTCAGTGTAGTTTAGCTTGGATGGTATAAGTGATTCGCAAAGCATTATACGCATGTCCATACTAATGTATGGTCGCACCCGATAAAGCAGTCTCAGCCGGTAGAAACAGTCTCAAACTGAAGAAGGCCATCAAAAACCACTCCCAGGTTGCGAGCCTCAAGCACCTTTTTTTTTTTTTTTGTAAGTGTGGAAACCCCCACAGGTCTTCACTCACCGGTGCTGACGGTGAAGTGGTATGTCGGACTCGAACCGACTAAAACCACACGGTGTTCCGTCATAAGTGGGTCTATTGCAAGGGACCTGGGTATACCCAAGAAGGGATGCTTCCAGGAACCCCTGCAGACCTTGGCCGCCTCTTTTCCAGGGCGGCCACACCATGGCAATATGTGGGGCATAACCCCCCCTCAAGTTTGAGAGGCGTGCGTGGAACACGTCACGCCACCGTCTCAGCCCTGCTTCTGCTAGGACACGGGCAGCCCTACCCGTTACCCCCAGGCCAGCGCTCATGGAGGCCGGAGATCGTTGTGTGCTCTCCGGCGCCTGGTGCGTCTTCTGCGGGACGGGTGAGTATTTGTCCTCTCCCGTATCCTCTCCGCCGCCTCTTTAGCCAACATGACTTCCTCGCAGAATGAGGCGGCGGAATCCCACTCGCTCTCGCTTCGGACCATGGACAGAACCATGGTCGCCAGGGAAAGGCTTCCCACACCTAGAGCCGTCACGAGGTTTTGGCGCTGGTGCGCCCACGCTGTGCACTCCACAAGTGTGTGTTGTGCAGTGTCCTCGCGACAGCCTCCGCAGTGATGGCACGCAGACGTTGGCTCCCGGCCTATACGACACAGATACTTACAGAAGCAGCCATGTCCGGTGAGTATCTGCGTCAACCGGTAGGAGAGGCTGCCATGTCGCCTCTCTAGCCAATCCTTCATGATGGGCCTTATCGCTGAAATAAACATCAACAAATAAACTACACTGACACAGTGTATGGGTCTTGCTTACTCAACGAATCTGATAGACTCATTCAGCGGGTGCAAAATGCATGCACTAGGTTTTGTTTCGAAGTACCACCACGTTCACATTTTTAAACAGTGGGAAGATGTCAAAAATTACATCTCGCAGAAGGCTTCATCTAGCTACTCTGTTGTTTTGAGTTATTCTGACTAGGAGGCCTACATATCTGTACAACAAACTTGTTTGGTCTAGTGATCAAACATACATAATACCCGGGCATGTACATACCTTCTTCTGACAACTAAACATCGAACTGCGGCTTTTCGAGAGAGTTTCAAGTTGACTGCCACTCGCTGCTGGAATGACCTGACCCCCCCTCTCCGTGCTCTAAAATCGGTATTCACTTTCAACAGACAATTTAAACTGCATCTATGCAATGTGCAGTATCAACAAGTGTGATCCTACCTTGTTACCTGCTACCACTAAATTGATATTTTTTGGTTCATTAATCAACAAGTGTCGACGCGTCGTTCTCTTAAAATTGAGAATCCCGCCCGACTTCCAAAGACAATGTATCAGAATCTAAAGTTTAATTTTATCATTTGTTTATTCGTTTTTGTTTATTTACCATAAACAAACCGTGTTCCAGGTCAGTGTGCTCTTAGTTTATTTATTTGTTTGTTTAATAATTTATTTATACCACAGACAGAGCTATCTACAACTTTATGTATGAACGCCATCTGTTGTCCGTGAGCGTCATCACATCCGGTCTTAGCAGAATAGCAGCGCCGCCTCTACTAAGAAGTGGCTCAATGCTGAGCTAAGAACCGTTTTTGTTTCCTGTTAGTTATAAGTAATATATGTCATAGTTTTAGTGTGTATAATTTGCTGTTTGAACAATTACTATGTTCACTTTATATGTAATAGATGTAATTTTTATTCTTCTTTCTTTCTTTCCTCCAAGGTTGGAGAAAACAGAGAAATATTAATTGAAGGAGTGGAATGGAGGAAATTGATTTTACTTATATCTTAACATTGTCTTAATGATAAAAATGTAATGTATAAAAAATGCTTAGAATTAAAACCTGATTAATTAGATCTGTTCACGATTTCGCCTTGGCATATGGCTTGACGCAGCTGGTAGCAACGCCTACACGAATTCCAGATGCAGAAAGCCGTGCCTTCACTGTTGGATCTTCTGCTGACCTCACATCCTGACGGCTTCAAAGTATCCGTTGAGGGCCCTCTTGGTTCTTCGGACCATCGCCTGATTAGGAGTATAATGCCACTCGTTCTCTCGCTGCGGCCGCGAGTTACAGGCAGTCGCCGCGTATGGCACTATAGGTCAGTAGACTGGGATGGAATGCGAACATTCTTTGCATCCTACCCATGGAGGCAGGTTTGCTTCTCGTCGGATGATCCCAATGATCCCAAACATTAAAGAAGCAATTTAACTTTGCCTCCAGGTCCCTCAAAAGAGTAATTGCTGGGGCGAAGTCGGCTCACATCGGCAGAATTGGCGAGAAACTAGTGAGTCTCCCTTCCGGAACTCGTGCCTTCTGGTCTCTTGCCAAAGCTGTCCAGGGGAACTTTTGAAAGCCATCCCTTCCACCTCTGCACATAGGAGATAATTCGTTGGCCCACGACGCTAAAGAAAAAGAAAATCTTCTGGGCAAACTCTTTGCATCCAACTCAACCTTGGACGACGGGGGAAACACACCGCCGACCATACCGCAGTGCGAGAGCCGCATGCCGGAAATCCGGTTTACATAAAGGGCAGTGCGTAAAGCGCTTCTTTCCCTCGACGTTTTTAAGTCGAGTGGGCCCGATAGAATCTCTCCTATCGTGCTGAAGACGTGTGCTCCAGAGTTGGAACCGGTTTTAACGCGCCTTTATCTGCTTTCCTACTCTCTTGGCGTAGCCCGAACTCATGGAAGACAGCTCTAATGCACCCAATCCCTAAAAAAGGAAATCACTCCGATCCGTCCAACTACAGACCCATAGCCATCACCTCCTTGTGTGTGAGACCAAGGGGGAAGCGTCGGCCGTTAGTTTGGACATGGCGAAGGCTTTCGATCGGGTCTGGCACAAAGCGCTCCTTGCGAAGCTTCCTTCCTATGGGCTTCCCGAGAAACTGTGCAATTGGCTCAATAGTTTTCTTACAGACAGAAGCAGCAGGGCCGTTGTTGACGGTACATGCTCCGACTCCAAGTCTGTTAATTCTGGTGTCCCACAAGGCTGTGTGCTATCACCCACGCTGTTTCTTTTGTATATCAATAACATGCTGCAGATTAGCAGCATCCATTGCTATGCGGACGATAGCACGAGTGATGCCCTTTACACCGGCCGCGCTAACATTTCTCGGGTAAACGTCATCGAAAGCCGATCCAAACTTGTGTCTGAAATCGAAACTTCTTTATCAAAAGTTTTAGATTGGGGTCGACTTAACCTAGTCCAGTTTAACCCCACGAAGACACAGGTTTGCGCGTTCACCGCTAAAACGATGCCATTGGTCGTATCACCTCAATTTGAGAGCACTTCCCTAACTGCATCAGCCAGTATCGGAATCCTTGGCGTCGATATATCAAGCGAAGTCCAGTTTCGCGGTCACTTAGAAGGTAAGGCCATATTAGCCTCGAAGAAGCTTGGTGTGCTAAACAGATCGAGACAGTATTTTACTCCGGCCCACCGTCTGCAACTTTATAAGGCGCAGGTTCGGCCGCACATGGAATACTGTTCTCATCTCTATGCAGGTGCACCCCAGTACCAGCTTCTCCCTCTTGACCGCATTCAACAGAGAGCGACTCGCATCATCGACTGCCAAGCTATTTCTGATCGGCTTGACACCTTGGCGTTGCGTAGAGATGTAGCTTCACTCTGCATCCTCTATCGCTTGTATCATGGTGAGTGTTCAGAGGAATTGTTCGGACTTATACCGGCTGCAGGTTACCGCATTCGTCCTACGCGACAAAATATCCATCCCCACCACCTGGACGATTGGCACTCCACCACTGTGCGCTTTTCCAGAAGTTTTTTGCTTCGCACAACCAGCTTATGGAACAAAATGTCGCCTGCCGTATTTCCGAACCGATACGACCTTCAAACCTTCAAGAAAAGAGCGTACTCTTACCTAAAAGGCCGGCAGCGCACTTGTGACTCTTGAGTTGCGGGTGTCCATGGGCGGCGGTAGTCACTTACCATTAGGTGACCCATCTGCTCGTTTTCCCCCTACCGCATAAAAAAAAAAACAAAACAAAAATAAAGCGTTAAAGTATCCGCTGAAGAATACCTTCGAAAATAGAATTTATGAACTTTCATATATCTGGAACGCACCGTCCAGATGCGCATCTAAATATTCCAGTTTTAATCTGAACTCAGAATCCGTGAATTCGAGAAAAAATGCCGGTTGCGAAATGTCTCTAAAAATTGAATATCCACGCTTCCTGAGAGTTAGTGAATTAAAATAAAATCTCGTTTAAATCTACCTAAAACTGGCACAGTTTTCACAGTAAATTAAAAAGTCTCATGTTAGTTTTAAATTGCTTTATAGCTGTTTGAAATAACGAGGCACCAACTTATTCTTTACTAAATAACAGTTTATTTTTTATATAAGATGAGCATCAAATTAAAAAGTGTAATATCTTAAAATAAGAGATCAATATAAACGTTTTTTTAAGAACAATATAACATATCAGTGTTGCAACTCATTATAAAGAAACAAGTGAGATATTTATGCAGATTGGTGATTTTTTAAAGAAGGACAAATCGGAAGTACAAGTTTAGATGACAGTAGAGGAAATTTAAGAAAAGAAGTATGCGGGCTTTTGTCTCTGCCTACCACGAAGGAGAAAGGCGTGAGCTAATGTAGATATTTTTTCCTTGGAGTTTTCAGGTAGTAAACTTTCCATAATGTTAAGTGCTTCACATCTTATATCGGGCGGTGTACAACATAAATTATTTTCTTCATAATTAGTACTTGTAGACATTTTAATTAATAAATAACTGTAATTTCAACAGTGAAAACGAGTTGTGAAAAAAAAATTCTCAATGGAGGGAAAAATTAATCAGTTTCCTATGCGCTCGCATCTTACAATGGCGATCGGCCATAGACTAAAAGAATAAGGTTGCTTTTATTTTGGCTCTCGCGTATAGTTTTTAGCCACTTACAAAATGGGAAATTTCAAGTTTTCTTTGTTACAGAAAAAACAAAAGTTATGTTTGAGTGAAAGTTTTATTTATTTAACACATACAAGTTAGAATTAGAAGAAATTATCTATTTATATACGTAGTTGCATGAAATGAGCAAGCAATAGCTACATTAATTTACTTAGAAACTTTTTTAGAAGAACAAAGCATCTCAACCGATAAAGTAAAATAAAAATTCTATAAGTCACATGTGAATAATTGCAATGAAAAAGTCACAGTTTGATTATAGGTGTCATTATGTGCCTTATCGCAGTGAAATTAGAGCCACTTTATGAGCAAGTACATACTTGAAATGTACTATTATAACTTGTAAAATTGACTATAGATAATTGTACAAGTGCTTTTCAGTAAACAACACAATATTAATTGAATAATAAGAGAATGGACAGGTAAGATTATTACTTCAAGAGAAAACGCCATTACATTTTTACAATTTAACGATTGTTTATTATACTCTGTTTTCTAGTATTTTATTTTGATAAAGCCAGCGGCTTCCATTTTAATTTACTTAAGTACGTAATACTCAGAAAATGAAATATGGCATTGTAATAGAATATTCATGAAAGAAACCACTGTTATAATTAGATTTATAAATAAAAGATTAGATATTATAGTAATCACATGATATAGATTTAATAAGTCCTTTATAGAACTGTCTATATATATATAATTATAGCTGGTTTCACTAGATTTAACTATGTGCTACATTTATTAAAATTTTGTTTACATTTTGAAACCACTATTTAAAAGTTACAGCTGGCTAAGATACCTATAGACGAAAAAAATATCATAAAAGATTGTCATTTTCACGAGAAGGCAAAAGATTTGAACAAAAATATAAAATGGTGTCGATTAAAATTACGATAGACGCAAACTGAATTATATTTGGAATACACTGTATTGATCACTTATCTTGCATACGTAGAACCAATAACAAGACATGGTATAATTTTCTGGGAAAATTCTGAACATGTGGATTATGTGTCTCATCTCATTATTGATGTAAATATGCTTGATCTCCCGTGCTCTTTGTTAAAAAGAATATTAGTGTAACCGAGAAATTAAAATGCATAAGAAACAATTTAAACGTTAGTATTACGTCAAATACAAAGGCATTTTTAAATATTTTGCATGACTCCCAAAATTTATAACAAATTGCTAAAGTGTATTCTTGAGGAGCAGTGTTGATGTTCTTAAAATCACACAGAGAAAGTTACTGTTGGAGAGGTGCTACTACTCTGTAATGGATATTTATTTGAGTGATAAGATGTAATACAACTATTTATCATGCATGTATAATTTGCTGTTACTATTTTTATTACATAAATTCAGATAATAATGTACACAGTTTACAATTATTGTTAGCTTAATGTATTAGGTTGGCAACTAATAAACCCGCCATCTTTGTACAAAAATTTATTTAATTGTTTAAGTATACAAAATCAAATTATTTCTCAGCTATATAAGCACCGTCGCTTTCTATCACCTGTCGCCATTTTGGCGTCGGTACTCCTGCATCTCCAGGTCCAAGCCATTGGCGCTTATGCGAAAACTGAATGTACATAACCCACTTTTCATCCCCCGTAATTACATCCCTCAGCCACTCATTGGTACGATGATAACTAAGTAGTTCTATGCACACGTTAGCTCTCTTCTGAAGTTGAAACGGCGTCAACTCATGTGGCAACCAAACTGAATATTTCCAGGTTTTTTCTAAAGCGTGGAGTTGTTTTTCTACTGCAGTATGAGAACACTGAAGCTGCTCTGCCAGACAACGTGAAGTGAACCTGGGATCCATTTCTATGAGTATTTTTAACTCATCTATATCTATTGTAAGAGGTCGTCCTGGATGAGATTCATCAGATAGGTCATTATTTCCATCCTTAAATCTGCAAAAATATTTTGAGGTGTACGTCGGTCAGCTGTCAGCTACAATGAATTTATAACCAATATTTGCTGCCGTCTAACGCTACTGTCTTATTTTATATGAATAACAGAAGCCTTTTGAATAAATCCCAAACATTTTTTACTAGACCCGACCTCACAATGCGGTTATAACAATTAATTTTAAATGTAACTGTAAGCCCAGCCAAATTTAAAATACATTTCGATGTATCCATTATTTCTGACATTGATTATGTGGAAGGGGTATATATACTACGCATTCATTTGAAAAGTAAATACCCAGATGTAAACAAATCTAAGTAAAGGTTCTTAATATACAATATTTACAGTATTCCTTTTTTTGTGTGGAAACCACCACGGGTCATCACCTTAACGGGGCTAATGGGTAAGGAGGTATGTCGGACTCGAACCGACTAAAACCACACAGTGTTCTGTCAACGGGTCTTATGGCCGGGGCCTCAGGTGTACCCTAGAAAGGAAGTAGACGAAGAAGAAGGAAGGAAGGAAGAAGGAGAGTGTGGTTTACATTATTCCCAGCATAATTAAAAAACATACAGATTTCCAGAGGAAACTGTCCCATTATTGTAGATTACATTTTACTATTGTGATAAAAATTTGTTTATCTCAGATTGCAATCAGCCGCTGTTATTAGAAAATCACTAAATGTTTTGAGAATAGCAGATCAAAATATAATTCTAAGTTAATATACGCTACACTCAACCTGATAGCAAGAAGCCAAAGATTACGTAAACAGAGGTAATTATTATACTACATTACCACTATAGACATACATATACTACATAAACTGATACATATTATTTAAATCAAGTTCATTAATGTAAAAATCATAGCAAAACGAGTAGTGATCTTTCACAAATCAAAGCAAGTCAAATACAATGTATATCTTTCTACATATCTTCTTTACTAATCTAATTATAACATACTACGAACTATAAATGTAATATTAAATTAGACTTTAGAACAATAACTTTAAATATAAAAAAAAAATAGAAAAAGAACAATAGTCTTCTTTCCCATTTCACTTTCAATATTAAAATAAAACACGTGATTTTATACTGAGGTCCAGTTTTGTTAGTCCAAATTACAAGATACAAAACCGCCTTTTGAAACGACTTAATAAGCGGAGAGGTCTTGATATTTGCTATTTTGAGTCGCCAAACATATAACTCAAGTACAGCGTGAATTTTGAGTGTTATCAATAAATCGGTTCGTAACGTATGTACATATCTTTCACTTTTTTTGAAGTTGCTTTTTTTAACCTGAAGATTGTGATAGTTTTAATAAATTTCTATGTAAGTAATGTAAGTAAATGATTTTTAGTTTCATATGTTGAAGTCGTTAACTATTCCTATGTTTTATATCAGTGTTGATGCTGACAAGAGTGGTCTCAGACATCAGCCTTAATGTCAAGGCATGTGGAAAGGTCAAATATTAAATAAAACAAATCAATCGTCGAAAATTCAATTATCAATAAATCTATAAGACATACTTAACTTTAGACCGTACCAAAAATTCTTTCAGAGTTTTGATTACTAGAACTGCAAACGACGCCCCAGTCCCCTAGTGAATTCATAACAAAATGTAAAGGAAACGACTACTCATTCGGAAATGACAACGGTCTCTCTCCCACTTCTTCGGTTTCAGTGTACGGAAGTGAAAATGTCGCTGTTTCCGAACGAAATGTTTTTCCAATCACCTAAGAGTTTCTTACAAATATATTAATGTTTTATTTATAAGGTATTTATATGTGTGACAATAAGTATTCGTTTTACTATCTTACTATTAAATAAAACTTAGAATTAAATTACCGCCTTATCTCACTGTCGTTGTTGAAAAGGTAGGTTTTTAAAAGTGTTCATGGTAAAATGTAACCCTTAATTAAAAATTGTGTACAAAAATAAATTTGTATAAATAGCAATCATGTCTTGGGCCGTACCTAAAACGACTTAAGCGCATTCCTTGAAACTTTCCCCAAGTTTAGGAGAAATTGGGTCTGTGTTTTAATCAAAACAAAAGATACCGTACATCAAAACTTTTAACATTGTACGTACTTATCGTACTTCTTAAGTCCAGTAATTTCATCATTCAATTTACTAGGAAACGGTAAGCTCTTTGTACGTAAAGCCGTACAAAATGACATATAATATAGGCTACCGTAAGAAGTAAAATACAGGGTTGCTATTAAAAAAAAAGAAGTTTATGATTATTTAAACCTTGTTCTTAATTTTAAACTTGATATATTTAGTTTCCTTATGTTGGAATTTCTCTTGGTCATCAGTTACATCAAAATAAACTTTTTCATTAATTTGCCCTATCACTAAGCATAACAATTTAAAAGGAGTCCTTGAATATAAATGTAATCGAGTTTTCGAAGACGTCAAACACGGAATAGTTGGCGAAGACGTGAGTGTCACACTTCTTGCAAGTAGGGTTGACACTATTGTTTATAGTCTAGATTACTGTTCTATTTTGATGACCACTTGGTACAAATATATATAGTTAGAGGACTCGGACTTCCAGGCACGAGTCAACTCGAGTTATAGGTATGCGGCCCAGTCTTGCTTAAGCTGTTGCTCATACTTCCCCATCTACCTATATAAGCGATTTCCCTTTCCTTCCCTTTCTATCCTCCCTTTCCAGTCAACATACTCCAAAATTTTCCATTTTAATTCCCAAAAGTACTCAAAGAAAGAGCAACTTTATTAGATTTTGTACTATATCATTAGCAATGACACAAAGAACCTAATACTGTTCGTACTGATATTATTGGTGTGGTCACTAGAGTTATCGGTCGTATAACGGTTGGAAAGCTGAAAAGAGCACAGCTACGATGGCTGAATACTATTGTAAGGTAATTAAAAAAGCAATTTTTGGACAGACAGACATTGATGGAGTACTACGATCAGTGAATCACCGTTATATAATTTAATATACCATGCGGCTTTTTTCTAAATCATTTTGTTTCATTGTAACCGTTTTCTGCCAAACGTCCTGAACTTTAAGCGGATAGCTTGTCTTGTTTTTAAACTGCTACACGAAACCAGAGTATTCAAATCTTCTTTTTTTGATGTTCACGAAGGATAGGCTACTCAGCTTTTTCAGATCTGTGACAACTCTCTGAGACGAGTATAATCCCTAATATTCAACAGCCCAGTCGCAATCTTACAAAGTAGAATCACTAACAACAGGAAAACCTTGAAAATTTACACTTAATATTGATTCTGATCATATTCCTTAATGTTGGTTTATCGTAGACAACCGCCGTTGTAAAAATTGCAAGTCATTACCATGATTTGTATATTGCATTCATGTTCATTGTTCCGATTCTGAAAATTGCAAATAACCGCAAAAATATACCTATTACGTATTAATTATAAATATAGAACGAACACAATTTAAAAACTATATGATTGTGACGTGACCTAGAACCGATACCATATCCAAAAATAAAATATTCCAGTATTTCATCCGAAAGTCCAAGATGTATGTACATATGTCTATTAAAATTTGTTTTAATACTATAAAAAATAATTATTAATATATTTCGTAAAATCTAATATATGAAAATAAGATCTGAGATCGTTAGTTTAATTCCTGGGTCGAGTAGTTTTGGTTTTTATGTCCAATAATTCTCATAGGTGAAACCGTCCTGGAGCTTGTCTTGTTGCCCAATATATTTCAATAATATAATCTCGGCATTGTGTAGCTGTGTCGTAGTTAGAGCAGGAGTATGCTATGTTGTTACTACTTTCATTAGAGCCTCACAGTCATGAATTGATGTTTATAACCTATAACATCAGACAAAGGTTTCTAACTCTTTATACTTTTAGGTTCAGTACAAATTCCGCATTTAGTTTATAAAGAAGTTTAATTATATAAATGAATAATTTGTAACTATTATTCATTTATATATATATATACATATATATTAGAGGGGAAAGAGAATATGTGAAAAAGGAGAGTTGGATAAGAAAGAAGGATAAGAGAAGTTGGTTTCTTAGAGTGGTAGAGCCATGCTTAGGCACGAATGGGCCGGCTCGACCGGTGCGATACCACAGCCTCACAGAAAACCGGTTGTGAAGTAACGCTTGCGTTGCATTTCCCCGAATTGAGTGAGGTTTCCGGAGGCCCAATTCCCCCGCCCCCCTTTTCTCTCTCCTCATCTCCTTTGTCCTTTTTCCATCTCCTCATCCCTCCTCTCTTCTTTCCGCTCCCTGCATCCCCTATCCCTCATCACCCTCAAAGGCGGGCAGCGCACTTGCGACTCTTGAGTTGCAAGTGTCCATGGACGGCGGTGTCACTTACCATCAGGTGACCCGTCTGTTCGTCTGTCCCCCTATAGTATAAAAAAAAAAAAAAAAGGATAAAATACACACATACACACAGCTAAGATGTAGTGCTACTACTACAGTCCTTGCATTCTTATAGAATCTTGCGTCGTAAGAGATGACGATAAACCTCCAAAACATATTTGCTCATGTCTTTTTTTCTCTTCATTTAGCTTTCTTTGTCTTGCACTTTCTTCTTTTTCGGCTAACGCTTTTTCTACACCAGCTAAACACCTTAGACGCCCTGGTTCTCTTTTTTTGTAAAAATTCTTTATCTTCTTAAATTTTCATCCGTTCCAAAGCATCAGCGTGTGCTATATTCAATAAATTATCTAAATTGATTTTGCCTCATGGCGCTTGTAAATATCTTGTATTTAGTTAGAATTTTTTTTGAACCCGTTTTAAGAAAGGTTCGATAAAAAATCTTAATAATCTTCTAAAGAATCCCTACCAGAGTTATCTCATGTAGGGATTCTAGCTTTCCTTCAAAATATAATACATTCCGACTCCGACGAGATTAGCGCTTTCACTAACAGTAACAGTTAAAAAAAGTACTGCAAGAACTTGACGATAAGACGGTAACTTTGGGAGTCTTATTTGATCATTTACGTCACTAACTAAAAAAAAAATTTTTTATTGCTTTTTAATTCCACTACCAATATTATTTTAAATGTTAAACAACACGCGTTAATTGCAAGAATTATTGAGCGCGAATACGCACCGCTTCTGCCGCGCAACATGATTCGATGCAAGTCGGCACGGGTTATTGTACTCCAAATAAGGTAAAAATTTATGTTTTAGAGGCTTGCCTCTAAAACACTCGAACATAAATTGAACAAAACTAAGACAATACGTGTTAGAAATTTAAAACTTTGTAAAATAAGGTACAGTATATACATACATAAATATTTGCAGGCGAGACATATTACGTACCTCCTGGGTCAGGCAGGTAAAATGAACTTTTTTTTTTTTTTTTTTTCAACTTGTTGAATCCCCCATGGGTACCAATTCATCGAGTGAACGATGATGCGATTGTAGGACTCAAACTGACTAAGCCACACGGCTTACGTCACGCAGCCTATAATCGGGAGTCAAGGTATGCCCTAGAAGGATAAGCACTCTACCCCCGAAGATTTTGCCTCCCTAGCAGAGAATCAGGCTTTACTTCGGGCTCGCTTATGCTGCCGAACCCGCTTCTTTTAGGCCAAAGCTCATGTAGGCCGAAGATCGTGCCTGTTGTGTCTCCTACGGGACCGGAGAGTGCTCCTTCTCTCCCGTACCCTTGCCGACGCCTAAGTGATGTTCTCAGTTATCTGAAGGTACTTTGGTCTTATGTATCACGTCTTAGTGAACGGGAAAGTCACCTATTTAATTCTCATTTAATTCGTTACTAGTTTCAAGGCAGTATAACTTTCCAAATGACTCGCCTAGAAAAATGCTTGGTGTTTTCGTGTGTCACTATTTTTAATTTTGTTATACAGCAGTAAAGACGCAACCTATACTTCTTTTGTATAACTTCAAGCAAAAAGTCTGTCAAAAGGCTACAAGAAGTTTCAACTGCTCCTTCAGTAATTGCGTCTGATATATAAAAACTTTTTGGAATATTATGTTTGGCTTTTGATTTAAACTTTATGCCATAATTATTTCCTTGTGATTAAATTAAAACGTGTCTACATTCAAACTTTGACCTTCTTTTTAAGTTAATTGACATTTCGACATGACAAATCGCTAGCAAAGTTTTTTTTGTCGGCATTCAAAAATTACAAGTTATTGTGTGAGTTAGCTTTGACCCGGAAATTCAGTCAATGTTACTTTTATTTAAAAATCATAAAAATTGTACATTCTTCATTTCCTTTCGGTTTAGTTTGGAGGCTATTAAAGTCAAAATACTTTACGAGATAAGGGTAGTTATGTTAACCTATAAACCTCAGGGGTTCTGAGTTGAGCTCCTTTCATGACAAGACGCAATTTCCACATGGAAAGTCAAATGGAAAAGCGTAACCAATCTTAATGTCTTCGCTGCATGCACGTACAACGGTCGGTTGCAAAAATTTTTTTTTTTTAATTTAATTTAAAAATCTTTATGCACTTTACGTACACAGGCGGACTTAATGCCTAAGGCATTCTCTGCCAGTCAACCTTGGGGTGTTGCAGAGATAAAAGTGGTAGGTGCAAAAACGCATAACTAATTGAGGGAAATGGAGATATATATATATATATAATATATATATATATATATATATATATATAAACATACATATACTAAAGGTAATATTATAGATAAGTGTAGATGTATAGATAAGTGTATAAGTATTATAGATAATCACACGTGATAATAAATAGTGAATCAGATATTACGAAACAACTTACAATTATAACGTTAAGTTTGTCGGAATCACGCGGGTCCCAGTTTAAACAGTACCGTTTCCTATTTCATATTCTTGCAAGTTGTTGTCTAACATTTATTTATAATTGACATTAGGTTTAATAAATCGGTCTAGCTAGGTCTCGTTTTATTCGTGTTTTCAGGCACTGAAAAACTGCTACAATATCATTAGAATACGAAGGTAAATTTTGTTTATATATATATTTAGTTATATAAGTCAGGTGGGAAATCGGGCGGTCCTGAAACCAGAAAACCCCGGCCATCGTGGCTCGACGAGCGGCTTCACAAAAAAACAAATATACGTCGACTCGGGTAGAGCCGTAAGTACCCGAGCAAGTGTAACTTTGTTTCCCAACCAGGAGGTCCACAGGTATCCTGGCTGGGGGTGCGCTCGTGACTGAACCCCCTCTGAGGTGAGGAGCAAATCTGTCAGCCATTCATCCCGTCGCCGCACACCAAAACTTGAGATTCAGATATTTTTTTATAGAGGTTTATTCCTCGCAGTCCGGACAGTTAAGCCAGGACTCTCGGTCCCAGTACCGGAACTATGAGCCATGACCATAACACGACACTTACTGGGATTGCGATTTGACCGCGAATGCAGTGAGAAACTAGTTCCCGCACTGCCTGCTCGGAGGCAGGGTAAGTGCACACCGAGCTCGCCTCAAACTTCTCCCCTCTAGAGAAGCCTCATGCTCATCCATTACGTATTCTGCTAAGTCAGAGGAACGCATGGAGAGCGGCAAGGCATCCGTAGTGGATGTCCTGCACCGCACGACAGTCCAGGATGGACTTCGTCGGGTATCCCTCTTGGTCTGGTCTCTCCCCCTGAACCTTTCCGGCATGAGTAACTCTACTGGCATAGCTCCAGTGATCATCGAGACGCACAAGCCCCCCCACGGCGACAACGTGAGGATATGTTCGGGGGGGCACGTGCGTGCGACGGCTGGGGGAGTCCATTGTGGACATAACGTTCGCAACCCCTGCCCTATCACGCCGAGTACAAGGTTGGATGGTGGAGGAAGGGGTGGAGACATTATCGGATCATCGCTACATCCGGTTCGATGTCTCCACCCTGACCGAAAGTAGTCTAACTACTGCATCCCCGAGGCCCAATAGCCCAAGATGGGCTCTCTAACAATTGAACAGAGAGGTCCTGGAGGAAGACGCCATTGTTGCGGCCTGGATCCGTGATTCCCTCTCACAGCTGTTGGAAGAGGTGGTTGCAGCCCTCTTCCCCGCTCTTGCGGCGCACATCCCACCTACGATGGCTCCACCCATAGTCGCAGAGTCTAGAGAGGAAGAACATATCCCCGAGGTGACGCAACCAGACCTTCACGTCGCGGTGTTACGCCTCCGGGCGAAGAAAACCGCTCCGGGGCCTGACGGTATACCTGGCCGCGCAATAGTCCTTGCCCTAAAGGAGTTGGAGCCCCGACTCAGAGAGCTCTTCACAGCGTGTCTGGTACAGGGCCGGTTTCCTTCTATTTGGAAAACTGGCAAGCTGGTACTGCTCCGGAAGGGGGGGCGCCCGGTAGAGTCACCATCTGCCTACCGGCCAATATTGTTGCTCGACGAGGTGCCCAAACTCTTTGAGAGGATTATTGCCAACCGCCTCGTCGGCCACTTATCCACGTTCGGGCCGGACCTGGACGAACATCAGTTCGGGTTTCGGCGTGGGCGCTCCACAATTGGGGCGATTAAACGTGTGAGAGCTCTGGCGGAGGAAGCGGTCTCCCGGGACGGGGTGTTGCTCGCAGTTTCGTTAGATATCTCCAACGCGTTCAATACCCTACCCTGGTCATGTATCATGGAGGCCCTAAGATACCACCAGGTGCCACCTTACCTCCGCCGTATAGTCGGGGCTTACCTGTCAGGACGTTGCGTCATCTATGCGAGGAAGGACGGCATGGGCCGCCGAGAGATGTCTTGCGGTGTTCCACAGGGGTCAGTGCTAGGGCCACACCTGTGGAACATCGGATATGACTGGGTGTTGAGGGCGGCTCTCCTCCCAGGCGTGAACCTCACATGTTACGCGGACGACACGTTGGTCACGGCCTGGGGGGTGACTCATGGTGAGGCAGCGTTGCTTGCTGCGGCTGCAGTCTCCCAAATCGTGGAACGAATCCAGCGGCTGGGCCTACGGGTTGCCCTTGAAAAGTCCGAGGCCATTGTGTTTCACGGGCCTCGAAACCCGCGGCCGTTGGACTTCCATATCGTCGTCAGTGGGGTGCGGATGGCTGTCAAGGACACTATCAAATACCTCGGTTTGGTCCTTGACAGTCGATGGAACTTTCGCCCACATTTCAATCAGATGTCGACGAAACTGATGAGTACTGCAGGCGCATTGTCTTCGCTGCTTCCCAATCTCAGGGTGCCGAGTGCGGCGTGTAGGCGCTTATATTTAGGGGTCGTGCGGTCCATGGCCCTTTACGGGGCCCCAGTATGGGCCGACCATCTGACGGCAGCCACGGTCGCCATACTGCGCAGGCCGCAGAGGGCGATGGCCGTCAGAGTTGTGAGAGGATACCGCACGATCTCCTATGAGGCAGCGTGCTTACTGGCTGGATCACTGCCCTGGGACCTGGAAGCGAAAGGTCTCGCGTCGCTACATGAGTGGCGTGAAGAGGCGCGAGAACGAGGACACCTACCGTTGCCAAAAGAGTACGAGAGGCGGCGGTCTGAACTGAGGGGGGTCCTAGTGGCAGAATGGCGGGCCCGACTACTGCGCCCGTCATATGGCCTCAACACCATCGAGGCCATCCGGCCAGTATTCACTAATTGGGTAGAACGGAGGCACGGCTCCCTGTCATATAGGGTGACGCAGGTGCTTACCGGTCACGGATGTTTTGGGAAGTACCTGCGGGACATCCGCCGGAGCCGGACGCCCGGTGCCACCACTGCGTCAATTCCGAGGAAGACACGGTGCGGCATACAGTACAAGAGTGTACTGCATGGGAAGAGCCGCGTAGTGCCTTACAAACAGAAATAGGGGTTGACCTCTCGCTCACAGCGCTTGTGCGCGCCATGGTTGGGAGCGAGTGGTCATGGGATGCAGTGGTCACCTTCTGTGAAACGATTATGTCACAGAAGGAGGCTGCGGAAAGGGAGAGGCAAAACACGACCACGCTCCCTATCCGCAGACGACGCACCGGACGTCGGAGGAGGGCTGACAATGCCCAATTCCGGCCTCCGTAAATGGACCCGAGGCTGGTGAACCCGGGGTTCAGTTCACCACCCCAATCGCTTAGCGGGTCCGAGGTTGTAGGCGCGTCGTGTTCCTCGCGCCTCCCTCAAGGAGTGATGGTGGGGCGAGAGGCACAATCCTTTCCCCCCTTCAAAACGAGATTGGGTCCATTCCGGTAGACGGTCACCTGCTGGTCGCGGAAGAATGTCGTGTTCCCGCGGCCCTCGACAGCAGGTGCGAGGAAGGAACACCGTGGTGGTTTTAGCCGGTCAAGTCCGGCACACCCCTCCGCTGATGCCCCCGGCGGAGGATAGTCCATGAGGATTTCCCCACGTAAAAAAAAAAAAAAAAATAGGGCGGGGGCCGTTTGCCGCTACCCGCCCGGAAGTCAGTCGTCCGCCGATAAACTTCGGCGAGCACTTCCGCCTCCAAGTCCCACGGGGAGTTCCGGCCATCGGCGCCCATATGCGCCCAAGAGCGGACGCAGCACCGACCAGCTTTTGAGCTAGCTGCCGAAAGTGCTGGTCGAAGAGCCACCTCCCGTCAATGATCAGGCCCAGATATTTAATGTGGGTCCGAACCGGTACAAGGACAGAGTTGGCCATAATGGAGGCGCCGGGGGGCGGACCACGACAGGGCCCATGAAATAAAAGGGCCTCCGTTTTGTCCAGGGCCACCCGCAAGCCCAGCGCTCCATGCGCCTGACCACCAGTGAGGCTCCTCTGGTGGCCAAGCGCACCGCCTCTTGAAAGTTCACCCCCCGGGCCATTACCAAAGTGTCATCAGCGAAACAAATTACGCCCAGCCCGGGGGGGGGGGGGGGGGGGGGGGGGGAATTCATAAAGGCCTGACTTGAGGGTGTATATAACAGAGAAACATTAAAGATCACAAATATGCATTGGTCAATATAATTCATATATATGTATGTACATAAATACATTTGTATCTGAACGATAGAAGGCTAAAAAAATTTCTATCCTATCGTTATATATGCCCTATGTCCTAATCCGTGATGAATAATAGCTAGAATAGCTACCCATTGTTGGCAGCACAGTGACAGGGAATATACGAGTCCAAACCAATAGTTTAGGTTTACCTCACTCCTGTGATATGTTTACGAGTGGTGCGTGAGCCAGGCTTGAAGGCCGTTGTCTGTACACCATGACAAATGAGATGGCATGTGAAATATATCACTCTGTATTACCTACTTCGTAGTGATTGCAATTTAATGTATTTGGTATGTCTTATAGGATATACCCAAACATTCTTTTACGCGGTAGGTATGTGTAAACCATGAAGTGTGAATCCTCCTAATATACCCATTATTATGTATGTATGTTGATATCACTTATAAAATCTTTTAACATAAAAAAAACTGACAAAATAAGAAAGCAAAAGAGGAAAGAAAATAAAAATATTATACTAAACTTACAATAATATAAATATACCTATGCAATATTGTTTGTTTGCTTTTGTAGATGGTAATAGTAGTTTTTTGATTTGAATTGATTATCTATCGTTTACATTTATTCTAAAATGGGATTCTTAGAATCACTTTCTTTTTTTGGGTGCTATAACTATTGTTAAAAAAGAATAAAAAAAACGAAAATAATATTAATTCGTCTTATATTTCCATTTAAGTATGGCGTTTCATTACAATGCCTAGTAACAATATGCCTGCCGCATATTGTTACTAGGCATTGAATATTGATCCCATTTACAAGCCTAAACTAGTTAGTATTGCAAAAACCAGACCAGCCTTTTCACATGTACGAGATATTTCATATGAGATCTGCTTTTATTATTTTATGAGACCACCTGTGGTGTTGGTATTTTTGTTATACTGTTTATATGTAAATTTAAACTGTTTTAAATAATAATGAGTCATTTGCGGTACTATAGATAGGATACCGTAATGTAAAAAATAAAAATAATGCAATTGAAATGCCACAACGTTGGTATGCCAAAAAATACGTTCATAACTTTAACAGATGTTCCCCTTGAACTAAGGTTAACTAATGCATTCATCGGATGTTGTGTATTTAAAATTTCCTACAATTTGCAGTCATCTAATCAATTTTGAAAACATCAGACACAACCGACCAAACAAATTAGTAAACTTTTAGGACATCACTAAAAAGCTGAGCAGATACTTAAAAAACGGGCATTTGAATTTGCCAGAAAGTTCTATGACCACAAAACTCATAAAAAGTTTATGCTAAATGAAAAAACTTTTGAAATTAGGATCCTCTTACTATAAAATAATCGCATACCAGTTTAGTGCCGCGCAACTGACTCAGCTTGTTTCATTTCAGCTTTCACGAAACTTATATGGTAATATCCACGTGAGTTCTCAGTTTATGCGACACTTAATTAAATTAACGAGCGTTCAGGGCACGAGTAGCGAGCGGCGACGACGGCGGGCGGCGGAAGTGACCGCAGCATGTGCAGCGCGACGTTCGCTCGCGGCGGAGTAGCGACCAGCACTGGCGCGCGTCCCCGCCCACCCCGCCGGTGTCATCCCCTAAGATCCCCAACGTTGGTCCTTCGCGCCCGCAAGTCTTAGGATCAAACTTACAAAAAAAATGTTGACGAAATACGTCTATAAAGCAAATGTACCTACTGCAAGCATACAGATATCAGGCAAACAACAAGTGAGTTGTGCCAATGAAATGTGTACTACCACATTTTGCTAACTACACTTTAGTCCAAATTTTGGCAAGCAATGGGCAAGCATGGCAGCATAGGTGGCAAGCCGTTTGCCATCAACCGGGCACTGGCTGTAAATATACGATCTGATAGATAACAGTCCAATCTCCTTTGCTTACTATTTTTATTTCTTATCATTAAAGATATACCACCACCACTATCCTTTACGTATAGGACAATTATTTAATCTCATTTTACATCTAAATATCTGAAAAATGTGTATTCAAGGGTTAATTGTGTCATACTTATGCTGTATTTCAGTACCAAAAAATACTTTCACAGTAAGTTTTGCATACAAACATGAATTCAATTTATATTTAGTCTTAATGAAATGCAGCTAAGAATATCTAGCATAGCATGCATCATATTTAGAAAGACCGCCTGCAGCGGTACTGATTTACCCACCCAGCTTTGAAACCTCTTACTTTTCTCAGCATATTATGTTAAACATTTTTCAGTGAGATCTATGGTCTTTTAACTCAACCGTTGCATTCCTAATAAAACCATTTTCTCTGTCTATTGTGCTTGGTAAATGTATACATTATGTTAACATATGTACATATTTTCTTGTCAGTAACGATATCAAGTATGTCGACTTTTTCCTAATAAGTATTCATACTTCGTTAAGTGGTTTATAAAATAGCAAATAAACAATATTTTTCATTACTATATTATAGGTACGAGTTTTACATGTCATAGCTATGTACGTAACTTACAAATATAAGGAAAGCTATGCTTAGGCGCGTATGGGCTGTCTCGATAGGAGGAGTAAGAGTAGAGGAGTAGAGTATTTTACTGAGTGAGTGAGCTTACTACAGGCGCAACCCTCCTTCTCCTCTTTCCCTTCCCATCCTCTCTTTCCCCTTCCCTCAAAGGCGGCTATTGATCCGTTTGCTCGTTTGCCCCCTTATACCATTAAACAAGTACATGGAGCTATCAAACACATGTTCTTTAAGAGTAACGATACCATTAAACGATCCGTTACACAAGGATTTAAAAAACCTTTAATTTCTCAGTTAGAATTATATATATTATGACAAAACCTGTAACTAAATTTCTAGTAAAATAAAGTTATATTTTTTTCTTATTGTATTTTTTAGTAGGGTTTGGGTTAGGGTGAATATGCTTTTTATTTTTTTTTGTTTATTAATGGTGATTGGATTTACCTTATAAGTGCTTACATAATGAATAAATAAATGAGTCCTTCTTTGCCTGAAATATGGCAGTTACAAATCTTATAGTATTTACATAGTTCTTCGTACTCCGCCTACATAATTGTGCATGCAAATTTACAATCATGATAATTAAATTTAATGTTCATTTTTAGCATGCTTAATTACTACTAGGTACGGTAATATAATAAAATGTTTATATTGCCATTTCTTTAGTTATTTTGACAGTTGCATTTGGTTATGGCTAATTTTATTGACAATCCCTTAACAATTTACCTAATTTATAATTATAATAGTACATAATTTTTAAGTGGCCCTAATGAAGATCTGGTGTACCCAGCAAGAAGCTGTACGTAGGCTTGACCAAAACAGCTAGTAACAGATACCATAAACATACACAACATAAACTAAACGTAATGTCGATAATTTTCAGTGCTTAACCTTGGTTTCAATGAGCTGATAATCTTATTTATATTTCATTGTCTTCAATGACATGGCCTAGATAGATGCACAGACGAAATAAAACCGAATTAGAAGTAGTACTAGATGTGATCGACCGGCGCGGATCGTAGACTGAAATCTCACACGTCTACTAAACACGTATTCATTACGACACACACAAATAAGAACTGTGACTAACATCATATAAATATCTTTTCTTAATCATTCAGTATACATATGTAAAGACATATGTATGTTCGAGTAAAGTTAGTATCCTTGTACTAAGTGTTAATTTTAAATGATTCAATGTATTTTAACAGGTCATTTATATAGAATAGCTTATCCCCGTATTGTGTAAATGTTATATCCATAAAATACAACATCGTTAACTTTTATTTAAAGGTATATCAATTGAAAATGTAACAAAACAAAAAATGTAAAATGATATTTAAAGCTGAGTTCGATTATTCCTAAGAAAAACGGTTGGTATAAATGCCGCGTTGATGGCGTATCTAAGATATGGATTAATTAATTGGAAAAACTTAACAGACATTAATAAATACACAATACATTAAGCTTTTACTGTCCAGAAAACGTGTATAAGATCAGTTTTTGGGTCTTGATCCAAAAACTGATCTTATACAAAATCCTTTAAATCTTGTTGACCACTGTACTACTTTGTAAAGCATAACTTATTGACACTGGTGTGCTTATATGTAGTTGTACATATTTGAAATAGGCATGTTTGTGAGAAATTAAATTACGTAAACTGTCAAAAATTCTATCTAAATTAGCCATACCCAAGTCAAAATAACTGTAATGTAATGGCAATAAAAAATTTCAACGAAAACCCAAAGATATGAGAGTTACCATTTAAAAAAATTCACCCTGGTGACGGCTCGGGCAAAGACGCACCGCGACGCAACCATAAAGGCCACGGCCGGGGTCGCTCAAGTCGTTACAAGAATCCGGCGATTGGGTCTCCAGGTGGCTCTCAAATCTGAGGCCCTCTGCTTCCACGGGCCTCGGAAAGGTCCGCCTGGAGGATCCAGTCTATTTGTGGGAGGTGTTCGCATCGGCATCGAGTCCTCGATGAGATATCTGGGACTCGTACTCGACAGCCGATGGGACTTCGGACCTCACTTCTGGAGTCTGGTCCCCAAACTTACGAGGGCAGCGGCCGCGCTTTCGAGGCTACTGCCCAATTTGGGGGGGCCCGAGGCCTCCTGCAGGAGACTATACGTTGGGATCGTGCGGTCCATGGCCCTATATGGGGCCCCAATATGGGCGGAGACCCTGACGACCAGTAACGCTGCTATTTTGCGACGGCCACAGCGGGTTATGGCCGTCAAGGTCATAAGAGGATACCACACGGTCTCTTTTGAAACGGCGAGTCTCCTAGCCGGAACACCGCCATGGGACCTGGAAGCAAAATCTCTCGCTGCACTGTACCAGTAGCGGCGGGAGTTGCAGGAGCTGGACCTCAGACCTGGTCCTCGTGATATCGAGGGGCAACGGTCCCAGCTCCGCCAGGCGCTCATGGCTCAGTGGAAAGAACGGCTTGAGCGACCGAGCGCGGGGCACGCCACAATTGTGGCGGTAAGACCCATCATGGAGGATTGGCTGGAGAGGCGACATGGAGTTCTCTCCTACCGGCTAGTTCAGGTACGCACCGGGCACGGATGCTTCGGTAAGTACCTGTATCACATAGGCCGGGAGCCAACGCCTGTGTGCCACCACTGCGGGAGCTGTCACGAGGATACCGCACTCCACACATTAGTGGAGTGCAATGCGTGGGTGCAGCAGCGTGCTGACCTCGTGGCAGCTATTGGTGTGGGTAGCCTCTCGCTAGAGCCCATGGTTATTGCTATGGTCCAGAGCGAGAGTGCATGGGAGTCCGCCGCTTCGTACTGCGAGGCAGTGATGCTTGCAAAAGAAGCGGCGGAAAGAGAACGGGAGAGAGTTAGTACTCTTCCGTCCCGCAGAAGACGCACAAGGCGCCGGAGAGTGCAAAATGACCTACGGCCTCCATGAGCGCTGGCCTGAGGGCGACAGACTGGGCTATCTATCGCCCTAGCAGAAGCAGGCCCGTGACGGCGGCGCGACGTGTTCCACGCGCGCTTGACTGAATATGAGGGGGGGGGGGCAGAACCCCGTAGCAGAAGCAGGCCACACATCATATTGGGGTCGCCTTGCTCAAAAGGCAGCTAGGTCTGCCGGGGTACACAGGGATTTCCTTTCTAGGGTACACCTGAGGCCCCGGCCAACCGGCCGGTAACACGTCACTACGACACCTCCCAAGAGCACACCGCGCATTACCCAGTCGTAGCCGATGTTCCACAGGAGAGGGCTCAATACCGAGCCCTGTGGAACACCGCACGACATGTTACGCCGAGCGTATCCTGCCCGAGTCGGGTAGATAACTGCTCTCTCTGTCAAATATGCCCCGACAATACGGCGGAGGTAGAGAGGCACTCCGTGATAGACGAGTGCCTCCTTAATACAACTCCAGGGCAAGGTGTTGAAAGCATTGGCGAGAGACACCACCAACATCACCTCCCCCCGAGACACTGCGTCCTCCGCCAAGGCTTTAACGCGCATGACCGCATCTACAGTGGAGCGCCCTCTGCGGAAACCAAACTGATTATCCGCCAGATCCGGCCCTACCTCCGCCTCCGCCTCGCAGGCTGGCGCATCATCTGGACGGCGACGCCTCCTACGAAACCTGGCAGCGCGCGGTCACACATTCTTCTCTTAGCCGCGCTATTTCCGGCGTCCACCAGCACACCTGACGCCTCGCAGGCCTGGTCTGAATCCTAGGCATAGCCGCATCACAGATGTGCGTCATGGCCTCCTGGAACCACTGTGCCTCAGCACCGACATCGACAGGCCTGTCCGGTGCAGTCGCCCAGGCCTGTACAATGGCGGCTTCCAGGAGGAGCTCAACTCAACGCCCAACGCGGACCGGTTGGAGCCATAGCCACTGGCGCTTCAGAGGTTTCGGCAGAGACGTCGAACCGAATGTATCTGTGATCAGACAACGTCTCCACCTCTTCCATGACACGCCAGCCGCGTAAACGTCGCGCCAGAGCAGGGCTCGCGAACGAGATGTCCACGATCGAGGTGCCCTGTTGGCGCACGCACGTGGCTACGGAACCCCGGTTCAGGAGGACTAGGCCGAGTGATACGGCCCACTCCTCTAGTGCTTCACCCCTCAGATTTGTGGCTGGGGAACCCCAAGCCGTTGACTTGGCGTTAAAGTCCCCCAGCACCAGTACAGGGCGAGGTCTACACCCTTCGACGACGACGGCTAGCTGAGTGAGCCAGTGTTCGAACTCAGCCAGAACACGGTTTGGCGAGAAATAGACGGCCACAACCGCAACATCATCCACAGTAATCGCCACGCAACCCCGTCCCCTTGCAATGACCAAAAAGGGGGCGGAGCCTGCAGCGGTACCCCGGGCTATAGCCGCCAAGCCGTCAAAGTCCCCGGCCCAGTTATCACCGGGCGGGACAAAATACCGTCAGCGACGACGGCGACGTTGATTGACCACTGCGCCATGCTCTGGAGCAGAAGATCCTGAGCATTGGCGTAGTGGTTTAAATTCCCCTGGATTATGCGGAACTGGGAGCCCATTAATGGTCCTGCATTTGCGCATCCCGCGACAAATTAGGCCCCTCCTCGAGGACCTCTCCTGATGTTTCTCTTTGCCGGGGGGTAAGTGGATTGCTCCCAGGCTTCGACCTTGATAAGGCGCAGGCTTTGGTGCCAGCCCTGTGATCAGCCGCTTTGCCTTCCGCAGAACACCTAAAGCAACGCGGTGGGGCACTGCAAGTGACTGCTTTATGGCCAAGCTGACCACAGCGGAAACATCGCTCTCCCACGGTGACTTCTGCGGTGCATTTGACTCCTACGTGCCCCACAGACAGGCACCGGAAACACCTGGTTTGGCGCGGCTGCAGGAGTCGCACCTGCGCCTTGAGAAATCCTCCAATGAGAATGCTGCGCGCATCTGCAACTTTTTGGGCCGCCGCAACTGGGCAGCTAATGACAGTTGTCCCCAGACCACGAGCACCGGAGCGGATTACTCCAGCTTTAATTTGGTCTGGGGTGCAGCCTCCGACATCTGCGACAGCGGACACCATCTCATCCGCTGTCACAGAGTCATCCAGACCCAATATACGCTCGTCTGCACATTTTGTAGGCCTGGATACGCTCACTTCGGCTGAGTCTAAAGATTCCCTTAGCTTAGCCGCTAGGGCGTCGGCTTTGGGACCGCTAGTAGAACCTGGAATTTCGAGGAGGCGGGCCCCGGTTCGGGTCGATTTACATCGAACCCCTTCAATTTCCAAGTCCTTCAGAACGACTGAGGCCTTTGCTTTTTTCAAGACTTCAGCGTATCCCACGCCCTTTTTTGTTGCTTCCGTTGTCAGCGTCAGGACAACGGCAGTGGAGCGTGGAGCACGAAGTCTTTTCGGTGCCTTATCTGAAGCAGCCGCAGCTTTCTTAGACTTCCAAACCTCTAAGGATATGCATCCAAAAGCAAAATACATTTTACCTTTAAAACTTTATTATTGCATGATAAATATATATTAATATAAATGTATATATGTATATCATGCACTAATACAGTTTTTAAAGTTAAATGTATTTTGCTTTCATTGTATATATATGCTATATGAGTAGATTAAGCAAATATTGCTAAGTTTACCGTGATCTGTTTACGATTCCAACAATCGGGTGATTAAGTGAGAGTTACTCTCCTCGGTGCACCAAGGAGAGTACCTCTTACTTAATCAATCGTAGCTACTGGATTATTTTTGAACTTCCTAACTTTTTTAATACGATACGATGGTCCGTTTAGATAAGAGTAGTTTTTATAACTTTAAGCACCTTCAGGCATACATAACCTAATATATCTTTTAATTACATCCAGATACATTTAATGATGTTATGATGTTCTGTCGTTTTTGTTATACTTTGTTGTTTTTTGGCAATATAATTTATTAACATATAGAAAGACAAAGAAAACATATATATTTATTGGGACAAAATGATGGACAAATAGAGATTTATATAAACATATAAAATAAAATAACTGTAATAGAAAAACTACTAAAAACTACTGACTATACGATATGGTTCAATACTAACTGCTTTTAATTTTAAGGTTTAATATTTACAAAACCTTATTGATTTGTTCAGTCAATTAGTAAGTAGAAAATAGTAAACACACAGTATTTCACTATTCTTATCGAAAAAACTTCAATATGATTTGATTTGAAAGACAATGAAAACGATGACGTATACAAATAAAAATTCTTATGCAGGATAGAATTACAATTCGACTCTACAGAAGAATCAATTAAAAGTTAATAATATAAAAAACTCAAAAAAAAAAATAAGGTAACGGAGACTGCACTCACCGACTGTGCCACTCACATACCTGCAAAACCAGCATCGTTACTTCACATTATGTTTATCTTACACGTACATATACAAATTTAATGTAAAGTAAGTAAAGTAAAACTCCGCCACCTTATTCATTCGAACAAACATAAATATGTGTCAAGTCAGTTGACATATGAACTTCTAGAACATTCATTATTTAATATACAATAAAAACTTGAAAGGACAGAACAAACAAACGTTTTTAGTAGGTAAAAGCCTTACTTAGCTATTAGAATCACATCGAGGTGACAACTCATAATAAATGTATGCTTATCAAATGGATACTGTGATCGACTTCAGTAATGTTTAGTACTTACAACCAATTAATCTTTTTTTGTCTGTGTATATAACTTGTTTTACTTTTCTTTATGTTTTATGGGAGAGCCAAGATTTGGGACGAGTGTGCCAGCTCGACCAGCCTATTGGCACGGCCTGAAAGACAACCGGTAGACAATCAATGCTTTCATAGTATAGACAAATGAGTAAGGCCGGTACCGGCGTCCCAACTCCCCCTTTTCTATTTCCCCTCCCTCACCTCCCTCTCTTCTTTCCAATCCCTCATCACTGTCAAAAGCGGGCTGCACACTTGCAACTGTTGAGTTGGAGGTGTCTAAAAAAAATAAAATAAAATAACGGACTGAAATATTTTGAATTGATGACGCTAAAGATTATTTTATTCAAATTCATATCTGTGTTCTGGCGTTGTATTGCATACATAACTTCATATTGTAAACGTGCTCTATGTAGGTATTACCAATGTATGTATGTAGAAACTAATCATTATAATTATAATATTTTTCTAAAAATAAAAATAACAAGACAGACAACAATAACAGAGGCGTAATGAACACCTATATCTTGGCGATTCGATTTAGTCCCATTTATGTAATAGGAGGCAAACCTATGCAGTCATCCGGGCACTTTTGAGAAGTAGATGGGAAAATTTGGAGTATATTGACAGGAAAGGGACGATGTAAAGGAAAGGAAAGGATATTGCTTACACAGATGGATCTCTAGCAACTCTGGGACGCATACCTATTATATAACTTGGCTAGTGCCGTCAAGTCAGAGTCCTCCAATACATCTATTTTTTCCCTAAAAGGTATAATTTAACGAATTACACTTTACTACTCGAAAGACACATGAATTTTAAATGTGACTTATTATTATTTTGTATGTATACAAAGAAAAGCAATAGGCAATTATGTAAATAAACCGGTAACTTATTTTCATTTGCTGCAGTCACACATGTGTATTAGTAAGTTTCATTCAAAGACTACATCTAAATTTTAGTAATTTTCAAAAACTGAAAGCAGGGCCTCTATATGTAATGGCTGAAAACCCGAATAACTAAACATAAAGTGTGATAGTTTTTATTTATTTACAAAAATGTAAGGTGATATAATTGGTATATTTCTACAGCTTCATAGTGGGAGCACGGTGTGAAAATGAACTAGACCAACATAGCACACTACACACGAGCCGAGACTTTGTTACTCCCACGAGGAAAACTAGTACCGTAGAAAAATAATAAACACTTAATTACTTAAATTTCACTTAAATACAATTCAATACTAAATAATTTAGTATGTAATACTTGAATCATAAAAACTGTTCCACTTTTATAATTTAGACGTATTTCATTCGTTGCTAACCTGAAGTAATATTGGAGCTCACAAAATTCTAAATGTACATTTTATTGAGGAGCTTTATAAATTTTTACGACAACTTTTATAGCATTTCGCACAATGAAACATTACCCAGGGAACGGCACCGAGAGCCGCTGTAACAGTTTTATGTGCGCTCCATAGCCTGTTTGTTTAGTTCCACTTGTATTTATGATTTATATTTACATCCTGAAACGTCACCGAGAAGATGACGAGTCGTGTTCACTGGCATCGAACGCCGTGTGTCACTTGAGGCGCCCACCAATCGACGCTATAATGAATACAAAACGTCTACCAAGAGCTGGCGCGTTACTAAGAAATATGATCAACATGCTACTCTGAACTTCGCAATGCTCGCTTTGGTTCAGAATAGCTGTTGCAATAGTTGGATAACTGGATAAGAACATCGCTTTACTTTAACGGCTGTAAGCGTGTAGAGCACAACACAGATAAAACCCTAACATAATGCGTAGCAAAAGTTAACTTTTGCTACGCATTATGCTAGGGTTTTATCTGTATCTGCAAGTTAACTTTTGCTACTAAACGCTATTGTTAAACGCTATTTTTAAACCAGACGCTATGACAGTTTATAGAAACAAAGTTTAATGTCAATCATTGTAAAAATATCTACAATCAACTTACAGAAACTACAATCAAACTCGAAATACTTATCTGTGTATCAATCCATCACTACTACAATACCCTAGTTGGTTGTATTGATAAATCCATTAATATTAGAAACAGCAATTGCTTTATTTTTATTCTTTATATAGAATAAACTCCTGTGACCTTCCACTTACACGATTAATGGACACATAGTACTGAATCAACCGTACAGCTTACTAGGTGATTCCCTGATGCTGTGTGCGGCATCAATCTTTTGAATTAACTATGGACTATACAAAAATGAATATGCTTCTATATAAATTCGAAGTTGATATTTTATGAAATGTTTTGCCAAATGTGATGTATGCAAAAAATACGAATAGGCACAACATTTTACTGAATTAGATCTTTTTCCATATAAAAAAGGCATTTTGCAGCCGACTGTTTGGTTTTCCTCTCACTAAATAATGACTCGGTATTTGTCAAAGACTATATAGCGCATAGCCTCACGCTTCGGAGTTGTATAAAAATATGTAATATTCTGTGAAAATACTTTCTAAAACTTTATAAATGTATTCAGAGCACGTATCTAAAGCTAATAATATCGAAAAGAACCCGAAAAAATATGCTGATTTAATTATCTTCGATATTCGTACGCGACTCGTACTGAACTCGTTACATGGAGCAAAAATGTAAGTTAGAGTTAACCAAACAAGTTTTGCGTTTTTTGTGTTAACAGTGTAAATACAATTCTGCTATTTTTATACGTATTTAATATGTAGGGTTAAGGATAATTAATGACTACGATTATAACAACCAGCGCGGTCGAGATAGGTGAAGTTGACAAGCTAGTAGATAGTATATTAGTCAGTTATTCACAGACTCCTCTGTCAGGAGCCCGGTGGATTTAAACAGTCACGGTTATACAATTATTAGGTACCTCACCGTTCCGAATATCACCGTGGGCATAGTTTTCACCATACTGTAAATGATAAAAGTACCATGAAGCTGTGGCGTACACATGCCACGTACTGTAAAGCTAAAAATGCATCAAGACAGCATGCATCCACTCGCACTGCATACCAAGTGGAGAATGAACGCGATCCATCTGGTATCATCTCACCCCTGTTGAGGGGGGTGGGGAGACTATTTGAAGCTCTGGGCTCCTTATAGTGGTTTTCCTCGCAGCTCACCACTGTGAGCCGGTCATTGGAGTTAGCTCACCGGCCTCGAGGTTTGCTTGCCGATCGCTCCTCCGAAGAGGGGTCCAGCGAGCCGCCTGCGAGAGGTCGGTGGTTGGCTATCTGCATCCGATGGCGAAGCCAATGCCCTGCTCGAGGGAACTGATATGAGCTCCCGAGCGGGGCGTTTGAGTCGCCTCCGGATGAGTGTTGTATGGTCTGGATGTGGGAGCGGAGCAATACCTACCAGGTGGGGAAGTTTCGAGCGGTCAGCCCGCTCAAACATCCCCGTGGCGAGTCTGCTCACAAACTCCTTTATAGGTTCCCACTTGAGGTCTCGGTGGATCCGCGCGACAACGCGTTTTTATACGATGCATTATTTATACTCTCGCACACAGACAACGACAACAGCAACGTAAGCTGAATGGTTGCCTACACATGAAATATTGTAAATATAGAATAAGAAATATTATTGGTTAATCCATATATTGTGCGGTAAACTTACTCCATTACTTAATGGTCAAAAATGTAAATATAACTGGCATACTTTTAATCAAATATAAGTCGATTCCAACCATTCCCTGGTGTTTCACTTCAGTAGCTACGATTCAAGGACTAACCAGTCTGGCCGGCTAACATAGGCACCTTTCCTTGCTCCTAGTATTATCTACTTAGATACGGTTCGACGGCTTATACAGCCTGGCCGGCTAAGTAGATACATTCACCTCAATCAGCCAGGTGGCAAAGACGTAGGAAAAGTATTTTACAAATTTTTAGAAAAAGCCATTAAGCAATATACTACTGTTGTTACAGTTATGTAAAATAAACTACAAACAAACTTAAAGAATTGAATATTTTCATATAAATTATCTTAATATCCTTTATACTTCAATGATCTCGTATATATATGAATTATGAAATATATATAAGTTTGGTCCAATTGAGCCAAAATGTTTTTTCATGCCTCATTTATCTCGATAAATATTTCATCATTAATTTCCAGACCTATGAAAAGATCTTTTTAAACTTGACCTTACACATACTTAAAATATTGTAACGCAATAAGTAAGGAAACGTTTTGTCAGGTACTTGGGCCTTTCTTCACTGCCCCCAAAAGGTCGGAAGCTACGATTAGCCTGCGTTTGAAGTCTTTATAGCCAGTCATTTACAGAATAATGGGCCGCTCAAATTCAAATTTTAAAAGAGCGGTTTTGCCAAATATGTCGTTACTGTATATTAAGAATCTGCCCTCTAAAATATAAAAAAAAAACCTTAAAGATTTGACCTTTAGATTACGTTATCGTTAATTGTGAGGTCAGTTTCATTGTTAAACGGCTGGCATCGCAAATGAATTAACGATAAATCAAAGAAGGTTAAATAAGAAGAAAACCAAGAAATGCTGACAAGGATCCACGACAGCACTATAGTGACTAGCTTAAAGTACTACGGCTCGTATTAATGATATTATTTCAAAGTAATAAACATGAACGATTCATTATGCGCGTGCCTAAAATCAACTCAAACTGATCATTTTACGATCTAAATGACATGAAACGACAACTTCCCTAATTAATATAATTAGATTTTCTTTACAAAGCAATTTCAAAGTAATACAGGGTTTGACATACCTAATAGCACATCTATTTAATGTATTAATTTTATTCATAGAGGAAAAGGTCGTGTATATGGATGAATTTTAATAGACGATGATGAGGCGCGGAGCGTGGAAGAGTAATTACGTCGGTCATTCGACACAGGCGATACTCGCTGCTGTCCTACCTACCTATACGTTGTTATGAACATTTTTTTAAATTTAAAGCACTTTTCAATAATGAATTTTGACAATGTACTCAAAATGGGTTAATTATAGAAGTTTAGTCTGAAAGAGCACATCTAAAGAACTTTTGGTACTACAATAACAACTTTCGTGAGTTATATACATATTTATTTAAATATACGGTTTTACTCGTGTGTGTATTTCGGGGATGTCCGACTAGTTTCGGTCTCGACAGGAGACCTTTCTGAAGGAGTTAGCCCGGTACCGTCGCGGTTGGACGACTTACTCCTAGAGAAAGGTCTCCTGTCGAGACCGAAACTAGTCGGGTATCCGCGAAACACACACACGATTAAAACCGTATATTAAAATAAAAATAAGTTTATATCACAGAGAGGGTGTTTACCTATCAAACCACTTATAATTTAAAAAAATAAATAAGCGATCATGCAACTCAAACAGGTAAACAGTATGATATTATCTTACGTTCTGAAATATAGGTATATATAAAAAAAAACACAAGATCACTGAACTCCCCCTACCATAAACGGTAACTGGTGCAACTTAATATATTTTACTTTGTATTGTTTGTATTGTACATACATCTCAATTTGAAATTTGAAATTGTTTTTTTTTTTGAAATTGATTGAACGTAAATGTATCCACACAGATACATAAGTTTATATTCGGTGGTCGCAATTCAACATCCATCTAGGATGGACAATGTCACAATGGATTGAATACAATATCACTGAATATTTTTAATATTCGTTGGTGACAGGACGCACATAAACGGACCTAGCTAGGGAGAGCCCGACCTCTGTATTTGAAATTTTTATAGCCCCTCCTATATTATTATGACTTACTAAGTTATTTGAATATGAATAGAGGTTTGATAATTCTATGCCTCCTTTAAGATGAACAGTCTAACGATTCTGAAAATTATGTAACTTTCGAATTCAAGAAGGAGGATTTCTGAATTTAACTGAATATTTTTATGTGTATTTTGCACGATATCTTTCCCATTTGGTAACAAATTTCAATGTTCAAAAGGTTGTAGCCAAAGTTAATCACATTTAATTTTGAAGAAAATATTCTAACTCTAAAAATGCAGTCACATCTGTACCATCCGCTGCTGCTGCTGCTGCTGTTTTAACCTGCAATCCCTTAAAGGTCTTCACAATTACGCAACCGCCACACTTCAGTAGAAAAACAGGCTACATTCAACTAAGACACTTATTACACATTAATCTTATCTATATCTGATCATCATCATCATCTTCCTACTCTTGTTTCCAGGTAGGTGCAATCTGTACATTGCAAGAGAGTTTTGATTAGGTTTTTTTTTTGGCCCGCCGCCAGCCTGACGCCAACCCTCCTTGGGGATGTAGTCGTTTTAAGACGGGTAAGAAGAAAGAGAGGCAAATTTCTTGAAGGAAAACGAGTGAACGTTTTCCTTCAAGAAAAACGAACGAACGAGTGAATAAAAAAGAGGAACTTGTGGTAAGGGATACCCCAAATCTCATCTATCTCAGGGGTTGTATTTAAAAAAAGCCTTCACCCAAAAATCTCAAGTATCAACATGTCGGAAGGTAAATTGTCATAGATGGTTAGTGCTGGTAGTTTCTGAGATAAGCTTCTATCACTTAAACAGCAGTACTATTCATGTTATAATTTGTCATTGTCTCTATATTCAAACAATAGTTTATTATTATATTAAGCTCCAGGTCAGAAATGAAAATACATATAAAAAGTATAAAATTAAAATGGATGTAAAATTATATAATCCATTTTCCACCTGGAGCATACTTTAGCACATCGTGATAAAAGCCGCAGGGAACAATTCCACAACTTTTAACTTTATTGCTTACAACAGTCCTAATTACGTAGCAGGAATAACCAACCGTACTTCCAATTTAACGGCGACTGTTAAGCGGTAGTAACTATATAATGTCTTTAATAATAGTTATACTAGTAAATTATTTTAAGGCGAGTTATTACTGCGTTCAATATAAAGAAGTATACACCCGAAACTCATGATAAGACACTATTAACAAGAGCAGTTAACGAAGAGGGTTATTAAAGTATATGAAATAACCATTTTTGTATGTGACCTTAATTTTGAACATCAAACGAGCGTCCAACTCGTGTCGTTTAGACAGGAAACTTCCCTAAAAATTCCACCACTCTAATTTTGTGTTGTAAAATATTTGACACCGCTCTTCGGCGTCGTGGATTCCGAAAAAACACTCGCTTAGATTACAATGTCGAAGGAATCCCTTTTTTATCGTACTATTCGTAATGGATTTATCAAGCTATTGTCGCTTTTTTGTAAATTGTCAAATGTTTTGGAAAACTTCGCGATCCTAAAAGAAATTTAATAGTACGCTAATATTAACATTAATTTCTCAGGGCTGTTTAATACCACCTTGTCTTTTTAAGAAGATTTATCATCTAATAATAGACATTTGAACAGACCAATACCAAATGATTACAATAATACATTAAGAAAGGAGCAATATAGAGATATTATTGCAGGCATTATAGAAGTGATAGGTCAATGAAACATCCCACGAACCGTTAAGTGAACGATTAGGCACAGCACGGAGCGGTTTTATACCCTTAAAATCAATATAATTTTAAGTCGATTCAGACAGTAATGTAAACGACACTTTAAAATTCAGAGAAGACGAAAATAGATCACAATTTAATTCATATTGCTTTCTTAGTAAAAAGCTAAATATATTCATTGATTTATATTATTATTGTACTGTGGTCAGTTTTAACTAAAAACACTATCGCATGGACAGGTTAAGGATTTTTTTATCTTTTTGGTAAATTTCCAAGCGGTCATATTTCTGAATCTGCACGGAAGGCGCATTGGTGTAAGTGGTCACCTCGCCACCACGCTGCCGCGCCGAGTGTTGTGGGTTCGGGACAATACTTCGTGTAATCCTCAAATTGTTAATAGTGCGGGAGTAGTCTTTTACAAAAAAAAACGTTTTTACACTCATTATCTGAAGCTTTTCGAGAAGCCTTAGACACTACATTACAGGTTTATTAGGTCACGACTCCACATGACTAGAGTTAGACAGGTCATAAAAACTTTCTCTGTACGACTGAGAAAGTCATACTTAATCTGCATATATTTAACGATATATTTTTATTTGTCCTTGAACTAGCGCTCAACACTTTACCCGCTTGCAGGGGACAAAAAATTCGCCAACCAAGGCATCAACATTTATAAATAATAAATATCAATATCATTAATATAATGGTAATATTATCTAAATTAACAACACTATTACATTATACCTATAGCGATAAGAAACATATAAAATGAATCCAACACAGAAACAATTTATAACACTGAATTAAACATTTCAAACTTACGTATAACGTTAACGTTCGTGATAAAAACGACGTATAAATTGTGAAAAACTGGCAACCGCACAGGGTTGTAAACTGCTTGAATATAATTTAAAGTTCTGAACTCCTCAAACATTTTAAATTATACATTATCGTGTTGACATTTAGCAAGCAACGGTTCTGTAACGACTAGCCGGTCCCGAGTTGTTAAGCCGAAAGGGTTGCTATATTATGATTGTTATAGGCAAAAGGCCCTCTTTATTGTCCTAATGTTGTGCCTTTTACGTGATCATCATTTAACGTGAATGGGTGTGGGAAACCCCGAGCCCGTAACGATATCATAGTTTAGAATACATGATTAAATCATACATTCCTTTGGCTCTTGTGTAAAGTGTGCGTTATTATTATGTAATATTAACGTACTTCCTCTGAAAGGGAAAATTACTGCAAAGGTTTCATTTAATTTATTTGTATAATATATACGAGTGTTTAGAAAACAATACTGATTTATATTGCACAATATTGCAGTAGTCTGATCGAAATTTAAAAGAAAATACTTTATACATCTGATCTTTTCAGCTCTGATCTTACAGCTATAGAAACTTTTCTCAGAAACCTTAAACTAAAATTTTGCAGGCTTTACATCTTAGAATTATTGAGATGTCTGAGCTACAAGTAGCGTGATAATATATATAAATCGTGCTTAATAGTATATTAAACCGCTTTTTTAATTCAAGTGTAAAAATGGAAACAGTGGAATCCCATTGTATTAAACATTATGTTTGTACCCTGCGTACATCATATATCATATCGGTTTAGCAACTGGATTTCTTGGATTCAAACGCTGTTAAAGGAATGGACTGGGGACTGGACATGGGCATGGGACTTGTGTTTCCGGTAAATGCTAGGTTTCCGGTGGTGTACCACGCACTTGCTCGTGTCCTGTTATATGGAGCACAATCTATAATCGAACTGTGGATACATATTACAAGTCTGTCTACTATTTCGTGGAAATTGGTATGTCTCTTATGTTATTTCTTACATCTGGCTATTATGCGTTTGGTTGGTACAAAAATATTTCAGACAAAAATAATATAAGCCAATTATTATTAAATTGTCATTTTGTAGGTTTTAAAGTCGTACAATATCGTATTGGTGGCCAAAACGAAAAAGTACGTTTGTTTCATTAAAAATATTTTTCATCAGCGAAGCTTCCAGGAACTCCTGCAGATCTTGGCTGCAGGAGTTCCTGGAAGCTTCGCAAACAGGCGGCCACACCGTAGAGTTAGGGGCCTTGTCCCCTAGTTTGAAAGGCGCTACGATCTCAGGCCTACTTCTGCAAGGGTACGGGCAGTCTCACCCGTACCAACAAGGATAACGGGTGGGGCCAAAGCCATGGGCTTTGGCTCTGGTGCGTCTTCTGCAGGCCGGAGTACTTTCCCTCTCCCATTCCTTCTCTGCCGCCTCTTCATCAACAGAGCTGCAAACTATACAAATATTATAAATGCGCATATACATGTATTATAGCTTCGTCTGTCTGTTACACTTCCCAAGCATGGAATTGTAACAGAAGTGTAACCATTGAATTTTATCGATTTTAGACTGTTAAAAGCAGATATTCGAAAAGAGTACCATAACTTTTTTATATTATATTGTAAACATAGTAAAAATTATAATATTGAGGTAGTGAATTAGGCTATTGCAAGATAAACTAAAGGGACAGTCGCAAAGAGGGCCAAACAATTCCATTTCCCAATACTTTCATTAGCTTTAACAAAAGCAAACAACGGCTGAATTGTGCACGCTAGCTCACTTTGTTCATTCGTATCGATTGGAAAGTTGAAGCCCAATCACTCAACGAACCTCCACGTTCGGACGTTGTAATAAACACCGGTATATTACTATAATGTTTACCAACCACACCTAACGAACTCCATGTTTGTGCGGCCGTGTATTTACAATATCCTATCTACATTCTGCCTGTTCCCGTGGATTACAGAACAACAATTAATTTCAGAGACAAAATTATAAATATATATGTTTATGTCTTAATATAATAGTAATCTATATATTAATACGAAGAAAAAAAATTTTTGACAAAATTTTCCAATGGAGTATGAAATTACAATATTACTTATGAAATTCTTAGTTTATATTTTTTAGACTTGCAGAAAGCTAAAATATTTTAGCAATCTGAAAATAGCCTCTATCATAGTAGGAAAGTCTTACAGTTCAAGTTATGCTGGCCATTTAAATAACTTGTTGTTATACTACTAAGCTGTACAATTATACATACCTATCTTGTCTACCTAAACCTTTAAGCATAAGTGACTTTCTTACGAGCTACAGAAGATTTTTGCCTTCCTATCTTTTTTTCTAACTTTAATTTTATTTCTTAAAATCTTACCTATTCCGAAACAGAAGTCTGTTACGAGGGATTTCTAATATATCTAACAAGATGAAGTCTTTGGTATAATTTTAGACGCCCGCCTTCTCCAAGGAAAAAGATAAGTAAAGCTTTTGTTATGAAATGATTGCACTTGTAATGAGTATTTGTACTCATATGTATGGTTTCCATTATATTAGTCAGGATCATCAACGAGCGAAGAACGAACGTAGAGGGTAGAACCTCTTAAAATCATATTTACTTCTAAATGTCGTTTGATCTAATAACATAGTAAACAGCAGCAGCATTTACCGCACCTATGTGAGGTCCGTCATTACCATTAGCGAGACATCGTTGTTTGTAAATTAGTGTACATCAAATATTTACATTCGTACTTTAGTTAACGTAATTAATAGCAAGTTGGCTTAGTTTTTCTAAATGAAAATTATGTACTATGCTAAATAGTTATAACAAGAAAACTCCACCCAGATACACGAGTCGTTATCCTTATTTTTTTCAATCTCGTAATTAATCACCCATTTTTTTATAAAGGTAGGTTATGGGTAATTAAACCATGAAGTATAATTTGACTTTAATCCAGGAGTGTTATTAAATATGAACCACCTGAAACCGGCCGACTGCCGCTCTCTCCACATATCAAACACATTATTATAAGAAACCATAAACGTAGCAATATGTCAAATTGTGCGGTAAAAGGGAATGTTAGTATTATTGCGAGTTAATGATATATGAATGCGGCAGCTATAAAAAAGTATATTACTATCGCCATTGAAATTTATTGCTGATTCACGTCGGTACTGTGTTGTTATTTCAGTTGAGCGACTGGGGTGAAGTGAAATAAATGAAACTATATTACACAACCGATAGGACAAATATTTCATCAACTTGTTGCCCCCGAAGGACATGGAAAAAACCATTGTATTATTCCTGATAAAGTTCTTTCCTTGAAAGTTTAATAGACGTTGGTTCTAGATTGTTCTCTTTGTTCGTTGGAGAGAAGTTACTAATGAGCATTACGATTGTGTATCGAGTTTATTGTTATCGATGAAAGTTCTAAATGTTTACGTTGAATATGGGATGTAGGTTTCGATATAAACGTATATCATGTATGTATATGTTTCCGCAGGCGCGGGCTAATCGCAGCCGTCCGGGAATATTTACTGTCTTTGGGGACGCTTCATCTGATATGTTCGGTTGTAAAAATGGTTGTTCGTTTAATGACGGGTCATCGCGTGACATAAATAAAATTACATTTATAAAATAAAATGTTCAAAAACTTTTATATAAATGTACGAGTTAGAATGATTAATGAAAGAGCAAATGCTTGAAAGGAGATAATTTGATATTATTATGGATATTTTAACATATTTTTGAATTTTATTTTGGCACTCGGCAATATATATATATATATATATATGTATATATATATTGTCTACCGGTTTTTGGCGAAGCCATGGTATTACTCTGGTTGATTCGGCTCATTCCTACCTAAAAACATGGCTCTCCCAATTAAACTTAAACTGTAACTAAACGAAATTCTCATTTCATTTTATTCATTCATTAAACAACAACAAAGCTATACTAAAATCGCATCTAAAGTCTCTATTTGTACGTTATTTTCCCATGGATGGAGTTCAAGATAAATAAGGTTGTTAGAACAACATAATGGTGACATAAGAGATTTCTAATGCACGAGTAAGTCGCTAAGTTCTAGTAAGTGACAACAATAACACTAACTTTACTTATAAGTCAAGTAACTAGTAGGTACTAAACGTACATATGGTTATCTAAAATATTTACCGTGACTAGTTTATAAGGCAATTATTTTTTATTTTTACTAGTACCAATATTGTTAATGCACGCGAATAGTTTTTATTTATTAAATAATTTATTTTACATACATACATTAATCATTGCAGGTTTACCCTAATAAGAATAAACGCATAATACAACATCACTGTATCAACCAATCTATAAACTTCTACACAATACAAAGTAAGTGGTCTCTGTGAATTCACTCATCGAACACGAAAATACGTATATCAATTATGCTTTACAAATTATTGAGCATACGCAGGCTGCCATTCTGTTCTTTGTACTCGTCAGGGACATAAAGTTGAAACATCTGCGAAACGACAGGGTTGTGTAGCATTCCTTCGCAGAACTTTAAAGATAGAAGTGGCCGGAGCCACCTCAATCTCACTAAGAGCCTATGGTAGCTTAGCATACCCAGAACAAATAGAGTAGGGTACAGCAATGTAAATTCTGGATAGACCTCGTATTGCTTTTAATAATCGTCAACTTTCAAACCTTCAATAATCAAATAAATTTATTCCGTATACGTTGTGACGTGTTTCATGAGGTGATCATATTACCGCATTGCTCTCTTAATGGCTTCTTATGAGAGCATCAAACAAAGCTCTTAACGCTCCAATATTTGCAAAATCGTTTGCTTCACTTAACACAAATCCAAGGTTACCAAACTCTTTTTACAAACATTGGTTACGTGTTTTCGTTGATTTCAGTTGATTTCTGCAGTAAACTGAACAAAGACTTAGCTTTGCTTGGGATTCCGCAACGCGCTGCAGCAGGATTCCCTCGACTTTTTACTAGTGTTGATGGGGTTAAGCACTTGGCTGTATGTTTTCACGGAGCATTTCGCTACATTGAAATACAGTTTATTTTCATGGCTCTATTTACAACAATATTTTTGATCTCACTGCAGTACGTCATGATCGTCATTCTGCTTCACCTTACAGCTCAGCTTCAAGTCATCAGCAAATAACAAAGATATTGATTCGCTAACCATGCCCGGTAAGTCATTGATCATTAAATCGAAAAGAGAGGCCCCTGGTTACTACCTTAGCTGACTCCTGACCACGTAAAATAACGCTAGCGTGAGCGATATACAGCAAACGTTAGCTAACTTTAACAAAAGGATGTTATTGTCTACCAAGTCGGAAGTTTTTCTAAAATCTAAGGAGGCTACATCTACTTGCACGCCAGCATCCACCGCAGGCACCAGGTGAGTCTACTACATTTAATCATGTGGTAGATTTTCTGTTATTCCCCGCCACGGACGAAAGCCGTGCTGTGCGTCGGACAACTGAGCACTTACCTGAGCATACATACAGCTACGAATGGCCTCCTCGAACACTTTGGTTGGAGTGCCTAATACCGGGACAGGTCTGTAGTGGCTCGTTGCTGGACCTCTACCTACCTTTACCCTTCAGCACGGGAACCACTCTGAATGAAAACATTAAATACTCTATTCATACCATGTGGCTGTCTCTAAAGACAAACGATGGTATACCATTAGGCCCTAAAGAGTACTTGGGAAGCAAGCGAACTAAAGCGCAACGCACATCAGCTGGGCGTTAGGACCCCTGGTGCACACATAATGCCGAATTTTAGTTTCTACCAGTCGGAATTATAAAATATTTTTGTGTTAGTAGTTTTAAAAAGTTTTAATAGTTTGAAGTCTAGTCTACTAAATATAAACCATCGTGACAGACTGCTATCATATAAATCCCAGAATAGATAACAGATAGAGGATCTTTAGAGTTTACAGAATTTGAGTTGTTTTCTTGTCTTTTAAGTACTGAAGTTTAGTATATACTGTAACAAATCACTCCTCAAAACTTGCCGTAAATAACTTGCGTGCTAGTTACATGCCATAAGTTATTTGTATTCATAAATAAATTCTCCAAGTTAATTGATTAAAATCGTAAATTATTACAGTAATATTTTTTAAAGTACGCCCTTAAATAATTCTATTTTACACACATATTTTCGTAGTTCAAGAAAAGCATGGTAGCAGTAAAAGTAAAAACTAAAGTAATTGGTTTTTCACTGGTTATTAAAATAGCCTTACAACAGTAGGAGGCGAGAATAGGGTAAGTAACGAATAAGTGAGTCCCATTGCTCTCTAAGGGATTCTGAAAAGAGCAGTCTTGCATGACTGTGGTCTTGGATTGATTACTTTGAATAATGAGTAAAAACTGTAGTAACGCTAAGATTTTGGTATTAGTGTGTTATGTAGACCCGTAATAACTCAATATGAGTTAAAAGCTTCCAGTTAGTAACAGTCTCATGTAGCGACTAATGACGCAGAGTCGTCATTACATAAACATTGTGAAGGAAATTCAGTGTCACCCGCCCGGCACACCGGCGACGAACGAAATTAGCATCGACCGAGGCGCTCTATTCAACTACAGGATGAAATCATTAATCTTGACCAACGTGATTGTGATTCCAATTTCTCTGTTATTCGTTCATTTGATGACACTCAGTTGTCAGTTAACAATTATTGAATGTCGTAGTATTGATGAAGGCTTTATACATTCTATTTCTAATCAAGCTTTGGATTTGGGTATGTAGATCTTCATCTATTTACAGGAATTATCAAATAAATAATAATAAATATATCTCATCGAACTCGACCGTTTCGGGGTAAAGTAGTCACATACTTTTCTGAGTGGTGGAGCCATACTTAGGCATGAATGGGCCGGCTCGACCGGTGCGATACAACGGCCTCACAGAAAACCGGTTGTGAAGTAACGGTTGCGTTGCATTTCCCCGAAATGAATGAGGTTACCGGAGGCCCAACTCCCCCTCTCCCCTTTCTACTCCCCTCCTCCATCCTCTACGCTTTCCCATATTCAACCTCCCCCTCTTCTTTCCCATCCCCGCATCCCCGCATCCCCCCATCCCTCATCACCCTCAAAGGCGGGCAGCGCACCTACGACTCTTGAGTTGAAGGTGTCCATGGACAGCGGTTGTCACTTACCATCAGGTGACCCGTCTGTTCGTCTGTCCCCCTATAGTATAAAAAAAAATACTTTTATTTTTACGTATCCTTTATCTTCATCAATGTCATTATTACGACAATGATGTAGAATCGCACTCACCATTTTCTATTACCAAATAAAGAAAACTGTTACTAATTAATGGGTGATGGCGTTACTGCAACCCACTTACATCTAAAACGCATGTTAAACTTACAAATAAACCAGTTCATATCATCAACTTTAAAGATATTTTTGACGAAGCCCTAAACTTGCATCTAAAGATACGCTTTACTAAAGTAGCATCAATTCAAATATTATACATCCCCGTTATACCTTCTACGAATGTTCTTTAAGAATTTGTACAAAAGTTGTATGTAAAACTCAGCGAGTAGTAGTAGCCTCCTAGCGATACATAATGCATAAACATCACACCTCAGTGGCTGTGCAGAAGGCTACGACGGGCAAGAGCTCTTCATATCTTGAGCATGCCTCCACTTATCTTGCAGTATACCGCCTGACCGTGTTACACTCTCTCCGCCGATCTCTAGTTTAATGTATTAGAAGCGAATGGGCATGCACAACGGTCATTCAACAGAACGCATTAAATGAAATATGTACATACATATGTCAATACAAGACACATTTCGTGTAACATATTTGTTATTAGTTGGAGTAAGTATTAAAATTCTCTTCGTTCCATTAAAAGTAGTATTAAGTCAAGTCAGATAAAGCCCGCAAGTAATGTTAATGTTTAACAGTGGTAGAGCCATGCCTAGGCACGCTTGGGCCGGCTCGACCGGTGTGATACCACGGTCTCACAGAAAACCGATTGTGAAACAACGCAAGCGTTACAATTCCCCGTAATTAGTGAGGCACACCCATTGCAGGTGTCCACTTACGATCAGGTGACCCGTCTGTCCATGTGTCCCCCTATATAATAAAAATAAAAACAAAGTTGTTATATGCCTTTTTGTCATAATTGCTAATCTAATAAAAAAACATTCAATATATTTGCGAGTAGGTATTTATTGTATCAAATTAAATTACAAGCGCTGTCCTAGATATTGTAAACTTTTCATTGTAATGCTTTTAATTTAGGATAAAAGTGTACAATTAAATTGTCTTATTGAACTTGTTATTATACATACTGTAGCACCTGGAGCAGTTGGACTTGCTTGTGAGAAGTTTAAGAACGTCTTAAGTCGTCGAAAGTCTTACGAAGCTTAAATGAAAAATAATTTTCAAATAAATGTGTATTGTGACTTCTGTAATAATACAATTATAATATAGAAATTAGAGGACTCAGACTTCCCGGCACCAGCCAGTTCGAGTTGTAGTATAAGCTAAATCCTTTCCCATATAGTTCCCAAAAGTGTCCGTATGACGGCAATAGGCCTGCTCCCTAAAATCAGCAAACTGCAAGCGTTTATTACTCATCTGGCCACCTCTTTTAGGATAAAGGCGTGAGTGTACGTATGTGACACTTGCTGCAGATATATTGCTTTAGGCGGACTTAATGCCGTAGGCAATTTCTACCGGTCAACCTTGGGATGATACAAAAACGTTGATAGGTGAAATAAGTAAAAATTACGCAATTAATTATACCGTACACATACATGCATACACATATACAAATATATAACTACTTTACAGAGTATTATTCAGATGATTCTATATATAGGTCCGTGTAGAGCTGTCGTACTTTAGCCTTCAAAGTTTGTCATCTGTAGGAAGTATCTTTTAGAATGAGAGAGAGTAGTCTATATTTTTTTTTTATTTTATATAATTCAATATACGCGATATAAAGAGTTCAGCCTCCTCTCATACACCGAAAGAGCTTGATGTGCTACATTTAAATTTATTTTTTTATTTATTTATTTTTTAAAGCTTTGTCTCTAAATGGTTAAGCAAATGCGTATCAAACATCCGTATCGAAACTATTACTAAAATTGCTTTTAGCAAAAAAAAATTTTAAAAACTTTCATCAAAATAATAAGAGTTAGGAAAAAGTGTTAAGAAGTTTTCCATGTTAAACTCTACCTGTGGGATTCCAAATTTACTGTAATACGTTTGTATAAAAAGAATTTGAAAAGAAAAACGCTGCGTTGAAATTGAAAGTCCAACAAGCAATGTCTGCGGCTAAATGCAAGTTTCTGAATCGAACTAGAGCATAAACAGTGCGTACTTGAAAAGTGCATGAGCGCGAAGCAGCTGAAGCGTAGAGTGCTCTCGAGTACTGAAGGGTCGTTAGGAGCCGTACTGCACGCGCGCTGCACCTCGTACCACGGTTATTTAGATAAGCATCTTTTCACTAAACTCTAATGAGACTTATTTCCGTGTCACAACTAACTTTAAATTTATTCAATACGAAATATTAAATGAATCTGTCAGGGTTATTGATTTTTCCGGATATTTGATACATATCGATATTTTTATTTTGTTTGGTAACAATTTCTTTAAAAGTTAAAACTTATGTAACAGTAGGCAAAATCAGCCATGTATACAAAATTTACTGAATACCTTGAACAAACAGAAACAATATGAAAGTTTTAGAAGTCTGCTAGCGCTTTGATTGATGGTGCCGCTTAATGAACCAACATGATTTAATGTTATGAAAATAACAAGGTGTTTTTTTTTTATGAAAGTAGTGGTAGTACTGTTTTCTTTATCCTTAGTTTAAAATATCAATTGACGTATGTATGTACATTTAATACGCCTTAATTTAAAAATATACATAATATCTGTAATGAACTCTATTTGCAAGCAAAAGAAGTTTTGTCATGAACAAGGAGATGGCTTTAATAACATTACTACTTCTACTTTTAAAGGTTTTAAAATTAATTATAATTAGTACAATTAATTATTTAATTAGATTGTTGACAGTAGATAATTAAGTTGGGTAAATTAACAATATAGTTTTCGTTTTTAAATATGTTAAATTTATAATTTATATTTTGTTAAGAAACTACATAGTTTAATTACTGCGTTTTTTTGGATACTGCTTAACCCCCAAGTATTTTAATGTTATATTTTGCAGACTAAATAATTGCTCAAAATGAACTCTATCCAATACAAAAAGAATGTATTATTCGCATCCAAATAAGGCAACAAAACCAAAACAAACAAACAAAAAATCTCTTCCACTTAATTATTTTAGTATAAATAAACACTGAACACGTTTTCATTTAAATATTAGTGAGGATTTCATGAAACGATAAACGGATCATTGGCGATTGCCGCTGTAAGCCGATTAGTAGGCCACTTCTATAATAATTGTAGGTGAACAGTTATTCGGTCAAAAGAAATACTTAATCATATAATGCAACACGCTTCGTCACTATAAAATAACATACGTAATCCGCAACATGCTTCACCATTGATGATTCATTGAAAGTAAGTAAGTAAAAGTCGCACTAAACGTACTTTTGTATCCTTATCCTAACCAATATCGCAAATCCGGAAGTGAACTTCCTTCTCCTTTGATGTCACTACCTAAATGCTCATGCAATTATCATGGATTTTTTCAAACGTTATCGGGCTGTGTACAGAAAGTGAATAAATTAGTGCTGCCGAGTTATTGTTGTGAATTAATAAAGTCTAGATCACCGTGAGCAAAACCGTGAAGAAAAGCGTGAAAATGATGCGAATGACTCTTCATTACTACATAGGAATAAAATAATGTTTAAATTGCATTGAAACTGTACTTAAAGTAAAGGTTGATTGAATTTCACTTCTCTACGATTCGAAAATTATTTAAACATTTCAAATGATGAACCTCCTCATACACCACCAATTTCATTTAGATACGAATATTTTTGTTGTAGGTGACTTTATGTATATTTGATTACAAAGGCTTACATCTAGGCCGAATATAACAAACAAATGCGTTGGCTAAACTTAGTTAAATAAGCTTCTACAATAAATAGCTTTTAACAATATAAATTATGCAGTATGTTAAGTAGTTTATTTCAAGGCCACCAAAGTACATAGTTACGTTACGTACTTCGTACATTTAAATAATTAATTTCGTAATATGATATTGAGAGATCTGAAGTTTGAATATTAAATGTGTTTAACTAAAATTATAATGTGTATATTCGAAACGATAATAAAAATGTAATGTGTAAGAGTGACCTCTAAAGATATCATTATAAGAACTTTAAATCCACAGAAAGATATATCTGATCACTTAGAGATCTAAAGTTTTATTTTTAATGTATCGCATCTTCCAAGTACAGCTGGGTGTGCCAGCGCTGCTGGTGCATGCGCAAAACTGCGTAAATACAACTATTTAATAGATAATTATATATTTGAGCCGTTTGGAATCGAGACGAGAGGGTCAGGGGGTCTAAGTGCTCGTTCCATTTATAAGGCATTTTTCTAGCAACTTTGCGATGCCTGGTAAAGCTAGCAGTGGGTAAACGATGCGGAGGAAATTTATGTCACATGTTTGTAAATAGTACCTATTTTTTATGATATAGGGGGACAGACGATCAAATGGGTCACCTGATGGTAAGTCAAAACCACCACCCATTAACACCTGTAACTCAAGAGTCCTAAGTGCGCTGTCCATCTTTAAGGGTGATGAGAGGGGCAGGGGAGGGGAAAGAGGAGACGGGTAGCTGGGCCTCTGGTGGGTACCACCATGCAAGCATTGTTTGTCTACCAGGTTTCTGTGAGGCAGGAGTATTAGCATAAGCATGGCTCTCCCACGGTAGAAGAGGAAGGTAGATTTTTATTTTGGTTAGTTTTGAATTTTGGTTACAGGTTGAATTATAGGTTTAATTATATGTTGATTATAGAATGTATTTTTTTTTTATAACAATATTAAAGAATATTATAAATTTATCTTAAATGGTCAAAACAAACACCGGCCGACCGAGATAATGTAAATCTTAACACAGCAGCAAAATCTATCGAAACACCGAGATTACTACATTAATCAAATCAATAGCCATGAGCATGCCTAATCCTATTAGAAAACTTGAATTGATGTGGTACAATACTTCAAGTTTTTACTATTATGATCCATTTTAATACTAAAATTCTACCTAAGAAGGTCAATGCATTCAGACTAAAAAAACCTGCTACTACGACTAAATAAAAGTTATAAAAGCTATTTCCTCTCGCTTTTTAATCGTAATTACTATAAGAGTATAAAAATAATGAAACTTATTAGGGAACAACTTCAAAGAATTTTGAATCATTAGTGTTCTTGGAATAAAAAATTGCGACATCTTACAACCGAGGCTATCGCTACATCTTCGCCATTTTAATGGTAGTTAACTAATGACATTGGCGTACAAATCTCCAGAACCGGAATCAAAAAATACTTTGTGCGCATTTTTACTATTTGCCACGCAGTAAAATTTTCAGAACCTACAAAAAGGAGTCCAACTTAAGCAGAAAGATACTCTTTACCTTCTTGTTTTGATGCAAATATGATTTCTACGCCTATTTATAAAAAAGTAAAATAAAAAAATAAACAAAAATCTGACTACGTGCAAGGATATTTTTTTGATTCCTTCCGTTAATAACTTTGTGTTTGTGGCTATTTATAAATGACTGCTAAGTCTTGTTACGTGGAATCCATGCTTTATTGGGTATTTCTCTTAGGAGTCATGTAAATTTGTTATGTGTACTTTGAGTTTATTTAAATATTCTTAGGTTGATTTTTAAGAAAGAGGTAAGTATCTAATAAGTAAACTTTATGTAACAATACCTTGTATTATTTAGGTCATCTGTACTCTGTATTGTGTTTCTGAATTCAATTCAATCAGTACGTAAAGTTTTACTTTAATACACCAATCAGATGTGATTATTCCAATGTCCTGTAACGAAACGTATGACAAAGGAACCTTGTCAGGGAATAACAAACGGAATTCATGAATTAGAATTTGCTGCATTAACATAGACGCCCGGTAAATATAAACGGTTACCTATCTTCGACTCAATCCCTTTGCCACTGTTTAATTTACACAAAACTACTCCCATTACACCAGTTTTTAAGTTTCAGGAAAAGATTTGTTTTGTGTATATACTTGTGTATGAATTATCGTAGCATAGAAATTAGAACTTGAAAATAAATTACTTTTATAATCTGTTCTCTGTTTATCGAGGCGAATACTTCAATACTTTAAGTAGTGAAAACAATATTCAAAGGTTTTTTTTTGTTTATAAAGGCAACTCCCGCACCAGGATTAATTCCTGTGTTTCGGGGAACTATACAAACATTCAAACAACGGACGCATAGAACGCCCAGACTCCTTGACTCCGGCTTGACACCTTGGCGTTGCGTAGAGATGTAGCTTCACTCTGCAATCTCTATCGCTTGCATGGCGGCGAGTGGTTAGGGGAATTGTTCGGACTTATACCGGTTGCAGGTTTCCGCCATCGTCCTACGCGGCAGAATATCCATCCCCATCACCTGGACGATTGGCCCTCCACCACTGTGCGCTTCTCCAGATGCTTTTTGCCTCGCACAACCAACTTATGGAGCAAATTGTCGCCTGCCGTATTTCCGAACCGATACGACCTTCATACCTTCAAGAAAAGAGCGTACTCCTACCTAAAAGGCGGGCAACGCACTTGTGACTCTTAAGTTGCGGGTATCCATGGGCGGCGGTAGTCACTTACCATCAGGTGACCCGTCTGTTCGTTCGCCCCCTATCGCATAAAAAAAAAGTATTGTATTCGTGCAGGTAAAATAATAATAGGTGCAGTCATAAATATCAATTGTCCCCGTGTGCAATTAAATTACATGACCCCACTAATGCTCCACAATTGACCGTCGCTGCAGACCAGAATAAAATGTACCAGACTATAAAGTAATGTGTAAAATTAATTAATAAATCGTTTAATGTTGCAGAAATCCAAACAGGACTAGAACGAAGTCTGAACATACTAATATCTGCGTGGATACACTACAGGAGTGGACGTATTTAGATGTGCCACAGAACACTGATGAGAAGACGTCTTGTTCTTTAAATAATTTAATTATAGGTAAATTTTTAATCCTTTTTAATAATAAAAAAATAAGTAACGTTGATAACTTGATAATGTGCTATTAAAAAATGTGGTTCTACCCTCGGAGAGCCAGGCGCGAATGGGCCTTCTCGACCGGAGTAATGCTTGAACAATGCTTGCGATTTATTTACCGAGTGAGCGAGGGTACCGGAGGCCCAAAACTCCCTTTTCTGTTTCGCCTTCCCTCTCCTCATAACAACTTCCAATTAAATTTAAATTAAATCATGTGAAAATAATATTAAAAAGATAAAATAATTAAATACTTGTATGTGTTGATCTGAACCCTCAAAGACGGGCAGCACACTTACAGCTCTTGAGGTAAAAGTGTAAATGGGCGGCGGTTGTCACATACCATCAAGTGACCCGTATGTTAATTTGCTCTCGTGTGAAAAAAGTGGCACAATATTTTCTGTACTCATTGTGATCTGTAATAACAGCTTTATATTTAGTATGATACAAATAGAACGACCAAGATTTTATAGTTACAGTAAGTTTAAAGTGTTCTTTAAAATTGTCTAAAATAAAATAACAGAAGATTGAATACCTACATTGCCATATTCACTGCGGTGATTGCTTGCTGTCAGAAAAAAAAAGCAAGACGATATAAATTGATTTCGTGCTGTGAAACCTATAGGTTAGCACAACAAAACTACGCTCAACGTATCGCATTTCGACGGAATCCCGCAGCAAAAGAAAATAAAAACGTAGGGTAGACGTTTTGTGATCGGATCACGAGCATTCGATTGGGTTATCGTCAAAACATTGGAGTGTGAGATATCCGTGACAAAGGCGCAACTAGATACCGCGGCAGCGGCGCGTCGTCGCCTCGTTGTCGTCTCATCTCAGAGCTTCACATAGAGGTCGTAGAATGTTGTACAACTCCGAAGATTTTCTGTAGGTATAGGGTGTACCGAGAACAATATTCGGTCGTGTATCGGCAGTAATTGGTTGGGAGTGGGCGGATCGATCGCTCGATGTGACACAAATACCTCGTTCCGCAACGCACTCACCCTCAGTAATCCACTATCGACCTAATTGTTTCTTCTAATGACAATTTTATCGAATCACTTATTTGAATTCACTACAAGGCTGTTATTTCGTTACTTTACTCGATTAAACTTCAGTTCTATTGACAATAAATATGGTGATTAGTTAATCACTAATCACAAACAAGTAAGTAAGTTAAAGTCGTTCTGGCGTTATATGACTATTTCATTTTAATATTTTTTAGAATCAATTATGGTTAGACGTTTGATTAGTGCTAAAATAAGCTTTGAGTCGGTAAAGAAGTTACGTTGCTCTAGTATGTTTTACTATCATCGCGGTATTTTGTCGGATTAATTGTGGCTTTTTAGGTATATTTTGTGGCTTATAACTTAAAAAATCAATGAATTATTTAATTTAATATTTATTTTAACGGTCTCATTTCGCTTGGCTACCACTTGCAGAACACTAAGAATACGAACTATTCTGCCCTACAGATAATATACTCGAAATAAATAGAGTTTATTTTAAGTATCTTAAGAACCTTAATTTTATATAAAAAAAATAACTAATTGTTAATCCAACAAACCCTTACACTTTCAAACGGTTTACTTTTTTTACGCTTGCCAGCGGCAATCTGCAAGGATTGCACTTGACCTGCAATGTGTAAAACAAAGGCACCAACATCGACACTAGTTCTCGCATAAAACAACAACACAGACCATTCGTACATAAAGAACCAAGATGTTCTCTACACTCTCTCAAATACATGGTACAGGGTGTTTAAAGTGGTGTAAAATCATAAGAGACATTTGATTTTGAAGTAGAGTACTCTGTTCTTATATTTCACAATCCGTAATACTTTAGTTTTCGTTGACTGATTTAATCTTCAAGTGACAATCGGTAACAGTCCCATTACTTATAGTGTTGTTTACATATGTATGTAATGTACGCTCGTATGTACGCTCACGCCCATACAGCACAAGGGGTAAGCGTGAAGCCAGAGGCGTCTTTTATGGCCACATTTCGCCAGCCACCTAATTACGGTTGGCCCGCTTAGGTTTAAACCTATTGCCGTCAACCGCCTTAAAGTACTGTATTAAATGCTGCATATTAATTAATAAGCTTTTAACACTAAACTTGAGCTCTTCTCTTAACCGACTTCAAAAAAGGAGAAAGTTCCATTGTAACCAAATCGGGATTTAATTAAGGGATTGCAGGGAAATTAAGAATAAGTTTATAATCTACACGTTTTTATGATTTAACATACTTGTGTTGCTCAAAGGAATGTAAAAAGTTAATTGAAAGCGGTTACCGGCTTTTTGTTTTATTAATTATGTATCAATAATTTTAGTTTATCTTAGTTCGACTGCACGAATGGCGTAGCGGTTTAAGTGGTTACCTCGCCACGATGCTACCACGCCTAGTGTTGTGGGTTCGATCCCCGCACGGGACAACACTTTGTGTAATCCTCAAATTGTTGTTCTGGGTCTGGGTGTTCTTTGTGTCCGTTGTTTGGATGTTTTCCGCGACACAGGAATTAATCCTAGTGTGGGAGTTGTCATTATAAAATAAAAAAAAATAAAATAAAGTTAGTTAGTGATATCAGTAAAAAAACCAAACCAACCTAAAAATAAACCAGCAACCACCTATTAAAAGTATTATTACTAAAACTACTGTAAAATGAACTTAAAATAAACAAAACACCTAGCGGTATGAAATATACTTTACGACCACTGTGACACGAGAATTTTATATATTACATATGAATTTCGTTGTGGAACTTACTGCAAAATAACTATTTAATTAAAGTACACGCGTTGCCTTATATGACTATAAAAATAAAAGGAAGAGGTTCACCTGTATTTCAAGTTCTACATATGCATACGTGTATTCATAACATATGCATGTAGTAAATGTTCTTAGAAAGGTCAGCAGATGAAAATCTAACAAGGATATTTGATTTTGTATAAATATCTTTTAGGTCAGTGATAATCAATGAAGATAAGGATAATATTTAGACAGTTTATAAATTGAAATAAATACTAACTTTAAAAAGGGTTTAAGTGGTAGATACATGCTTAAGCAGGAATTGAGGCCCAACTACCCCTTTCCTCCTTCCTCTCCCCTCATCCCACCTCTCCTTTCTCTTACTCATCCCCCTCTCTTCTTTCTCCTCCACTTCAAAGGCGGGCAGCGCACTTACGACTCTAGAGGCGGGTGTCCATGGATAGAAGTTGTCACTTACCATCAGGTGACCCGTCAGTTCGTCTGTCCACCTATAAAATAAAAAATATTCGGTTTTAAGTACACACTTATATATATCCCAACGCTTATATCTTCGAAGGAGTAGGCAGAGGCGCATCAAGTGCCCACATTTTGACAACCATAGTTAAGTTCCACTAACGTACTGTGGGCAAGCCTTTTGCCGTCAACTGGACTCTAGTGTAGCTAGTAGCTACAAAACTATTTTATTGCATTACAGCAGCATTATGGGTGTACAAAATTGATACATGATAATTATTTTACCAAGGTGTTAGGTAATTTATAGGTCTGTTTAGATTAATTTTATATGAATGCTACAATACTGTATATTTTTTTTGTATTTTACTTTAATAGGCACCTAGGTAGGTACTGATCCAGTCTAGACTAGTCTTTACTTCTCCATTATTTTGTGAGAATTTCAATATGTGTTCAATTTTAATAGAAAACATAGAACATATTATAATAAAATCACAAATCTTATGTAAACCCAATCGTTATTGTTGAAGAAACAATAATATAGAAACAAAAAATAATGTAGAAAAAGGTTAGGCGAAATTGAGTTTATTTATTTCAATTGTTTTGTACTATACGCATATGTGTTGTATAAGTGTACAATTTGATCAATACTTTGGTATTGAATTGTTCTGCAGTGTGTAGAGGAGCGAACAGTGGTCTGTCCGTAACGGTCTGGCCGTAAACATCACGCATTGTGCGGGGCTCCATTGAAATCTTGTCTCAGTGGGCTATATTTTATTAAAAAACTTTTCACGATTCTCTTCAAAACTCGAAGCATCCTATTCGTGCTAACTGACTTGCTGTAATCAAACTGTGCCCAGACTTATACCTCTTATATAACAAATGTACAACAATAAAATAAGTCACCAGTTACAAACATGAATTAATTTGATAGTAGTTATCTGCCCAATTCGGCGTGTTGAATGTAAACAGAGAACGGGCGCAAGGTGGTCTGAGTAAATCGCTCCATTAGGCAGTTAAAAGCTCGTCGCTATCGCCGGGACATAACTCAGACACCCGTCTCCGCGCAGCCCTATAAATTACGCCTTTGTGCGAACGGGGCGTGCCCGCTTAAAATATGTACGACATTGTCTTCCCGGCACTACTCCCCTTCTCATATCTCCCACTGAAATCCTCTGAAGGTCTTCCAACACTAAATTATCATTTATTACGTTTTGGGAGCCGTCTGATCTGCGTCATACTCAATCCAACACTTTTATGTAGGTCACCCTAGTGTTGGAATATATATGTATGTAACTAATACTTGTTACAGAATGAGGAAAATTACTTACAGATCTACTAAAGCTTTGCATTTGAAGACGATTTTCTTAAGGTTAAGTAAGATATGTAGCATTTTTTACATTGAACAGTGAACGTTTTCATACAAGTATATTTCGAACACTGTATCTCGAAGACCGAGGTCTTTCTACTCTATTATAGGTATCCAGAAAAAATGCCTTTTAAAATTATTAATCTGCTACCTATCCAGAATAATTCACATAGATTAGAAAGAACAGTTATAAATATCATACATAAACTTTTAAATAAGTTCTTATTTAAAAAGTCTTTACAGTTTCATTTTGTGGAAAGTATACACTGTCTTTGAAATATCATTCGCAAAGACACTTTATAACCTGTTTGTAAAGTTTCGTAGAGTTGTACTACGATTTCGTAGTAGTACTACTTTATGATGAAACTAACGAAACAATTATAGCGTTCAACTAACCACTACTACATTAGCTTAAATTATCATTAACCCGCAGAACTCTAAACCCCCCCCCCTGTGTTTGCATCCTCATCACCCTTTAAAGTTCAGCGTACTTACTCTTGAATGAGAGAAGGAGAGACCTCCAACTCTTGAATTGGAGGTCTCCATGGGCGACGATAGTCTTTTACTTTCAGTTGACCTATCTGCTGGTTTGATCCCTATCCAATAAAAAGTATATATGCATTTTTACGTTTTACAATATTAGACCACCATTTATCAAAAAATATTTTTTCAGTATATTTTCTAAAGACGTATAAACTATTTTAAAGACATTTAAACACATCACACAGTATATTTGTATTAAAAGGTACATATGTAACAGAATAATATATTATTTAATCAAATTTGCCCATCCTGCTAGGTATTTAAAAAACACATTTATTATATATAAAATGTGATGAAATTTTTAGAGGTGTACATTTTTTTTTAATCGTTTATCATAAACACCCTTCGTCTGTTTTGTGTTCGATATCTAAAGTAGTCAATAGGTTTGAATTTTGAAACTATATACTAAATAGAAGAATTTACCACTGTGTTAATATTATAAAAGAAGTGTACATTTCAAGTTTCACTCACTTGCATGATCACTATTACTTGATAGCTAATTGTGGTAGCTATATATCTACCTAAATACAATATTGCGCTAGTATTAATTAAAATTGATGCACGGATGACGTTGCGGTTTATGTGGTCGCCTCGCCACTACGCTGCCGCACCGAGTGTTGTGGGTTCGATCCCCGCATGGGACAACATTTTGTGTATTCCTCAAATTGTTGTCTGAGTCTGGGTGTTCTTTGTCTCCGTGGTATGAATGTTTGTAAAGTCCCCCGCAACACAGGAATTTATCCTAATAAATTAAAATTAAAATGTGATATGAATACCTACCGTAACAGTTATGAGTGTTAATAGATTACTGTTTAGAGCCGTCTCAATTCCTGACAGGCAAGCGAAATCTGTCAAAGGTTATAATCCGCCTTTGACATACCTAGACTACCGGCTCCAGGCTATAGGCTTCTCATGCTAAACTATTAATATGCCCCGTAGCTTCATCGGTGACATGGTGTACAGTATAAGTGTTAAAATTAGCATTTATGACGTTAGCGCCCCTAGAGCTCAAGAATGGCGGTCAGAAAGAAAACATTTTCTGTAACCTTCTAGTTCTCCGACGAAAGCTTATCACACTTTGCAATTTAAAAAACAAAAAATATTTGTTCACGTGGTAAAGCGTCGCTAAAGCAAAAAATACAAAGAGTTCCATAATTTAGGAGGCGCAACGCCTCCGTTCGTGTGCACACGGGACATTTATTAGATCTAAAGCGAGGTGTGCGATGTCTGTGTTTGATAGCTGACATATTCCACGGCATCCTGTAGTCTATTTCATGATTGAAGAGATGCGTATACGAGTATGTCCTTAAGTAAGTATAAGAGAGTTTGTTACAATACCGCGGCCATAGCTCAATGATTTAATTTTAAATAAGGACGAAAAGACATTATTAAAAACAAAATTTTAATAATGCGGTTTGTAGGTTCAGTTTACATGTTTAGTTTTAGAATAATATTTTTTTTATATATTTAAATACAAAATGAGTAGTTCCTCATGTTTCACAAATTCTATCGGCATTTAAATATTATAAAACGTAACCTAAACCTACATTCATATATATTCTAAATATATAAAGTTCGGAGACATCAAGAATAAATGAAATACAACTGTCATACGAGAATACATTTCTAACACGTATTTATTACAAGATTATTACTTCAATACAATTATTCTGTTCAACATGAATTTTACAAAAAAAAAAGTATTTTAATATTTTGGTTTGTCACATGTCGATTACAATAACAATTATTTATCTTTAAACTGCATAAATTCTGTAATCATAATTATTCATGCTTGGTGTGCTAAACAGATCGAGACAGTATTTTACTCCGGCCCACCGCCTGCAACTTTATAAGGCGCAGGTTCGGCCGCACATGGAATACTGTTCTCATCTCTATGCAGGTGCACCCCAGTACCAACTTCTGCCTCTTGACCGCATTCGACGGAGAGCGACTCGCATCATCGACTGCCAAGATATTTCTGATCGACTTGACACCTGCGCGTTGCGTAGAGATGTAGCTTCACTCTGCATCCTCTATCGCTTGTATCATGGGGAGTGTTCAGAGGAATTGTTCGGACTTATACCGGCTGCTAGTTTCCGCCATCGTCCAACGCGACAAAATATCCATCGCCATCACCTGGACGATTGGCACTCCACCACTGTGCGCTTCTCCAGAAGCTTTTTGCCTCGCCCAACCAGCTTATGGAACAAATTGTCGCCTGCCTTATTTCCGAACCGATACGACCTTCAAACCTTCAAGGAAAGAGCGTACTCCTACCTAAAAGGCCGGCAGCGCACTTGTGACCCTTGAGTTGCGGGTGTCCATGGGCGGCGGTAGTCACTTACCATCAGGTGACCCGTCTGCTCGTATGCCTCCAATCGCATAAAAAAAAGAAAAAAAAAATTGTGTATAAAAACATTTATCATTAAGCCATTGCCTCGGTTCACGTGCTAATGGTGACAGAAGCAATTATACACATACGGCTGCTGTTTCTTTTATATAGCGTTGTAGATTCACTTTATTTCGTAGTTTTCGTTTATCTCTTACCTAATACTTCTTCCTTTCGACCGGTTTCTTAAAAAAAAAGTGTAAATATTTTTTATAAAAAGACTCCTATCGCGAATTTGTAAAGTAAGGTTTTTTTTATTATTCTTATACGCAATTTATAAGCAGATACAAATTACCTTAAGAAGTAGGTACTTATTATGAGTTATAATTATAATATTAGTAGAAAGTAATAAATCGTCTTAATAGATAAATTCTAAAAATATAAACTTTTTATATAGTCTTATTTAAATCTCGTATATCAAGCACTCATTATAAACATAAAACCTTATTTCTGTTTGAATATGAATAAAAAAATAACTTACATTAAAGTAATAATAAATTGTAACATAAACTAACAACTCATATATAATAACTTATTTAATATGAATAAAGTTAAAACTTTTCGCAATACAACTAGCAGGCTCGAGGTATACGACATACTGTCAGCGTTGTGTCAGTTCGCGTGTTACCGTTTTTGATCTTCATTTACATAGCTTTACATATTAATATTCGTAGTTAGTACAACATATAATTGCGAAACGAAATTTTAAAATCTATTTAAACGAACGTAACATAAAACACAATAGACACTTCTATGGTGTTATATCATAATATAAAGAGAGCACATGATTATCACCTGAATCATGTCAAGAGCTATCTTCAAGTTGAAAGATATAAATAAGTGGAGATTTCGGTAGTTCTCGTGTCATTAGGCCTTAACAAGGCTTTGGGAGTCGTCGATGCGGTGATCGAAGCTCGGTCAAGCGCGAGAGATAATACCACCGGCTGCCCTTCCTTGTAATAACCATTCAGCGATTGACTGAAACACAAATGGAGCATTGTTAATATTTACTTTTTTTCGTGATGTAACAAACTGTCGTAAATGCTGGCATTCTTTTTTTCTGCAAACACAAAAAAAAGTTTGAAGCAAGAATACGACTGATCCGATAATAATGTGGTACTCGCACCATTTTTGTATAATTATCTTAAAACATTTAACAAAAGGTATTCTGAAGTTAGTTAACAATCGAAGGCACTGGTCTGTCATTACCAGATATTAATAGAATAAGTATATTCATAGTAATAAGCACATTTGCATAAATATAATAAATAATTCGTTTGAACTACAATTACAAAATATTTGTAGTCGTAAACACCGAAGTGATACAACCAACTCTGAGTGTGTATTGCAAGTTTTTTTATATATTCACCTATGTTGACGTTAACTGATATTATATATTCACCTATGTTGACGTTGACGTGCTCTGTTACCAATCTAGTGACATTCATACAATTCCATCTTAAATCGTAGTAAACTTTAACACAAGTAACTACGAAAAGAACTCACGTTTATCCGGTGAAAGAACTCGTTATTGTTGTTTGGCAGAAGTTTGCGTGGAATGTCTTTATTATTAGGATGCTGGGACCAACCAGAACACCTATTCAATATTTCGATTACTTTCCTTTTAAAAGCCATACGTCACTTTTTATATAATCATTCAATCTTTAAATACAAAGATCATATTGACATATGTCATAAACTGTGATCACTTGCAATAAAGATTTTGAATAAAGAAAACAACAATGTAAGATTTGGGCAAAGAAGAGCTCAGAAGATTTCAATGTATTGTCAATAAAAGAAACAATAAAGAAAAGTCTAAACACAATTGTAAACTTGCTACCCTAAAATTAACATAAATAAAAAAAAACTAAAAGCGTAATTAAAATAATGAAAGGAAGTTATAATGACCCTGGTTCTGATATAATACATAAAAAATGTGTGTATAAAAATCTATTAACATGTCCAAAGAAATTAAAGTGTAATATATAATAATAATAATAATTTATTGATCCAAAAGTGTTACAACAACAGTGAAACATATTAGACACAGTAGGTGTTTACAAAATTATACACTAGTATTCTAAAGAGTTACATAATATTATAAGCTATTCAAAAATTCGAGCTGTCTCTTAAACTATCTTAAGAGACAGGTATCGGCTATAAGGTGTAACAATTATGATTTCCATAAGGCATTGAAACAAGAAAGATATTGTGTTGATTGGATGATGACCGTTTGTATATATACAATTATGAGCTAGCATGCGTGCGTGCGTGTGTGAGCACACGCGTGTGTGTGTGTTGTTGTGTGGTTGAGTGTGTGTGTGTGAATGTGCGTGTATATGTGTATATTTGGGTATGCGTGGATGTTTGTACCTATTTGCGTGTGTGTAACATATATATATATTGTCACTTTAAGAACATTAGTAGTGATTCAATAGCAGAGTAATCTTTAAATAATAACTACTCTGTTAGTACTTGTTTGCTATTAAACCTTTCAGTTTAACGATCTTCAACTCTTTATTAATGTTACTGTATAGGTAAGGGCTTAGCGTGTAAAATTGATGCTCGGAAAAGGAGTTTTTGTGACGAACAGGAGTTGCAATGAATCTTCGTTTGTCGGGTTCTGGTGGTGGTAGGGTATTATGGTACCTAAGGGCTGTTTGAAGAATGTAAAGCTGACGCACTGTAAGTACCTTACAATCGGCATAAAGTTGGATTGTTGGATACCATTGAAAACCTCCTCCTTTTTGAGTAGGTTGAAAACTAACAATATCACTGAACAACTACGATGTTGAAAATATGAATTATGCGCCATACTAAAGAGCGCTAAAACGTGTTACATTGGCATAGGTACAGGTAAACAGGGTTAAGGGTTTCTGCATTTTTTGAACGCACGGCCCGGTCCAGTAAGTAAGTCCTCTTTACGTAATTTTATTAGGCGTTTTTACAACTCTAAGTATATATTGCTTGTTTATAAGTTGTGAATGGTAATGGTAATCGTAAAAGGCTGTGTTTCCGTATTTTGACTTTTGACATGTTTGGTCCATTATACGTTCAGGAGGCTGACTAGTTGGACCAGCCTAGCTCCTTCCAGAAGCAGAGTATCCTCCTTTGGAGTTCGTAGGCTTCTAGGAACGTCCTCGCGCCTACGGATTACTGCCAATTGTGTGGCCAATCCCTCGCATTCCAGGATAACGTGGGTGGCCGTTTCCTCCGCACTCAGACATCCCTGCATAGAGGGCTGTCGGTCGCATTGATGACCAAATGATGAATAGGTGTCGGTTCAGGGCCAGAGTGTCTGTAATACTTCCGACCATTATTCGGGTGTCCGTTCGGTGAAGACTGAGTAGTCTACATGATACGCGTGGTGATATATCTATCAGTACCAATTTGGATTGTGTGCAGCCAGGTGTGTTGATCAAGCGGCTGTTATGTGCTTCTAGAGCCCTTCGCCTTACCCAGGAGCGATGTAGGTTGTAGGGTGGTTTATAAGTTGTGAAAGAGGATAACGTTTGTTTTATGTATATTATGTAAACTGTTTGTCTAAAACTCTGGTCGAAATTTAAACTCACACGATTTTAGTCTATTGGTTGTACTACTAAAACTCACTCTGAAATTTTGTAGTACATTTTTTTTGGTGTTCTGTAGTTTTAAAATGATATAATTTTAAAACTACAGAACACCGTGTCTTTTTGGAAAATGGCAATATTTTGGAATTCGAAGATTTGGACAAGGATGAGACAAAATTAGATCGGTATGTGCTTTTTTGGGAAACAGCAGAAGATATCTCTGAATAAGAGCTGGATGACAAAATTATCGAAGAAAGTTCATTTATAGTATCTTCTTCGCCTATTCCAGTAATTCAGATGCCCTCCGTATGAATTGAGTTACCAGGCAAATCGACATCAGGAGCTACAACGCGAAAGTCAAGAAGATCACAATTTGAATTAAAATTCAAATCTTTCGATTGCGTTGAGTTAGAATGACCCCAGGAATAAGTATTTGGTGCTAAAGAAAAATCTAGAGAGACAGACAGAAAGTCGGACGGACAACAAGTGACCCTAAATATTTCAAAATATACAATGATGATAAAATAACATGTTTCTTTTTAACAGACAGTTGTGATGACTGATGTGATACACTTGATATTCAGTTTTGTTTATTAGATTACATTTTGCTTCTTGGTGCAACATGTTACTTAGAATGACGATTCTTTCTAGTTACTCTAAGAATTTGAGCTTTTAAACATATCAATACTAAAACGTCAATTTTACGATTTTCCTGTACAAAATATACATTGATATCCATTTATGTAGGTATTAAACATATATCCGTATCCATTCTAATCTCTGAAGGAAGTGAACGTGTAGTATCGTAAGCTCGCAGTACGCTGTTGACGGTATTAGCCCCGTGTGATAAGGGGCGAGCGTTGTATCCGGCTTGCTTGACCGAGCCTTCAACCTCGAAGGCTTTGTTCTGAAACCATAGGTACTTACTATTTAAGATACGGTTTCCTTTACTAAGAACAATGACAGGAGTAGTACAGCACATACAATATATATACTTATAGCAAAAATCGTCTGGTGGTCGAATGTTGAGCATAATAATAAAAAAATCACTTAGTATAAAAATTGGACGCTTATTTCATTGTTTAACGTAACTTGTCCTATCATTGCAACACGTACGGCAAGTTTTGTGTATATTTTTCTTTTAGGGAATATTCAGTTTGTTCTTTGTAAATGAAACGTTTAATTTTTATTGTAATATGAAAATTATATTGTAATGTTGCCACACTAAGTAGGTAACTGTTGAATCGATGTATGAGGTACCGTCTAACATAAAACACCGTTTTTCATGTAATAATGTTTGTGGTATGTCGTATATGCTACACATGCTACCTTGAGGTATCCGTCTGCAAGTTTGATTTTGTAATAGACTATTTTAAAAATTAAGCTTTCTTCATTGCTTCTATACGTAAACTTCAACTAAGTAGACCAAATTTCACAGTCAATCTTTATTTTGAAGTGACAACTCGTTTAGTCTTAGACAGGTTTGCTTTTATCCGCTTTGCGGCCTGGTCGTTTATCATAATATATAATAAATAAATAAGTATAATGTCAAGTTTTTGCGTACGAACGACAATGTGCAGTCCAACTATCAAAATATTTAATTTGCAAACAATTCGGTTTTCAACACAATTATAATAAGTATAATGATAAAATATTAAAAGTTGACTGAATTTTTTGTAAACCATCATAAAAATACATAAATTTAAATAGTTATATTTGCCGGCGCCACGTAGTTCTAGAATTAATTACTTGTCAAACTGCGTACTGTACCGAAGTGGTGGCAAGTTGGATCGTACCAAAGTCGATAGTAGTAACTCATCGCACGTGGTCTGGGTCACAAAACCCTGTTAACTAAGATGTCACGATTTGACAATGGCTGGAGATAACTTCTATGTCGTTAATATGAATGTTGTTGTTGTTCTGCCCGTACGTCCTCCCTAAGGACCTTTCACACCCTCAGTTTCTAGTAAACACTAAATTAGAAATTACATATTTTGACCAATCCGCTAGTAGGTAGGTATCGCGATAGAACTTTGTCAGTGTTACGACTCTAGACGCTGTTTCGAAAAGTGTTCAATATTGCTTTTGAAATAAAGATAGATTCTGGAAAACTAATTGAGTGTAGTAAAACGCTAATCATTATCATATCACGCATTAATAAGAAATGGAAAACATTGTGGTACTTACAACTTCTTTTAACAATATAATTATCTGGCCATGAGAACTGGCTGATAAAATACTTTTTTAAGTACATTACCGCTTTGGAGAATCATCCCATTGTCATAGGGAACTTTACAACCTTAACAGAATTATTTTTTCCCGGATATATCTGTACACACACAGACATTTATTATATGGAGGAATCGAACATACACTGCATACTACACTTATACAAAGGCAGTTGGTATTGATTCTACTTAAAAAGAGCTCGTTCTGTTAGCTATCATCAAAATTTAAATGAGTCAATTATGTATAAGAATAATGACATTTCTAAAATGGGAATAATATAAATTTCTATAATATTAGTGGGCCATTAGTTAATGTTGGTTTTTATTAGTTAATATTATGACTGATTTTGTGAACTGCTTACTATTTATTTCATCCATATTAGCATAAGATCACAAAAATGAACACTAGTATTAATGTTTTGAAAACATAGTTCCCTCCACGGCACAGTCGCGATATCATGACACGTAGTGATGTAGTTACTACATTGAAGGTAGCAGTAATATTGATTTTGACCGTAACGTAAGTTATCTTTTAATTCTTTTAAATTATGCTATAATAAATATTTTAATCTTCAACACTTGTTATTGCTTATCGCGTATAAAAATGTGCCACACTATGCGCTCATAAAAAGTCAGCATCAGTTGATTTTCGATAAATCTCAATTACTGTATTGCTGTAGCTTAATATAGTGCTGCGACTGGATTTGCTTATCGACTGTTGTACTTAATTATAAAAACTGCGTAGGCATCGCACTGTATGCTCTAAATTATATTTCAAAGAACAGAGGAAGAGATAATAATATTCTGTTATTAAGCGCAATGTGCATGTGGTATATTAATATATAATACACGAATACGAATATAATTTATTTATAATTCTTTAGTGGTAGAGCCATGCTTGCTTAAGCACGAATGGGCCGGCTCGACCGGTGCGATACCACGGCCTCACAGAAAACCGGTTGTGAAGTAACGCTTGCGTTGCATTTCCCCGAAATGAGTGAGGTCTCTGGAGGCCCAAAATCCCCTACCAGGGGGGTAATGATAGCGCTGTTAACAAAAAGGATACCCCAGGGGGGTACCAGCGCTAGCGTTGGAGAATCCCCCCCTGGACGTCCACCCTCAGTACGGATTATGCCTGAGCGTGGACGCCCAGGCTGCCCCTCGTACTCTGGGGGGGGCTCAACTGCGCTCTCAAAATCTGCTCGGGGCAATAGAAGGCATACCATGGCACGCCCTGTCACGTTTACCGTGGATTTTTGCAACATTAGGGGCTTACATTCGAACCTCGACACTGTCCACCACCACCTTGAGACAGCAAAGCCGGCCTTGCTCTTTTTAACCGAGACGCAGATATCATCTCCAGCGGACACATCCTACCTCTGCTACCCTGGGTACGGACTGGAACACTCCTTTGTTCCTAAGGCTGGTGTATGCGTGTACGTTAGAGATGATATCACTTCTCGCCGCCTCAGCAATCTTGAAGGTAGGGACCTCTCCATCTTATGGCTACGTGTAGACTGCGACGACCATCCCCGCATCTACCTATGCCTCTACAGGTCCCATAGCGGTGATGCCGAAACGGACCGACTCATCGACCACGTCCAAATGGCTACAGACTCAGTGCTCCAGCAGGTCCCATCCGCAGAGATCGTGATTCTTGGCGACTTTAACGCCCATCACGCCGAATGGCTTGGTTCGCGCAAAACCGATCATGCGGGAAGATCTGTTCACGATTTCGCCTTGGCATATGGCTTGACGCAGCTGGTAGTAACGCCTACGCGAATCCCAGATGCAGAAAGCCACGTGCCTTCACTGTTGGATCTTCTGCTGACCTCACATCCTGACGGATACAAAGTATCCGTTGAGGCCCCTCTTGGCTCTTCGGACCATTGCCTGATTAGGAGTATGGTGCCACTCGTTCACTCGCTGCGGCCGCGTGTTACAGGCAGTCGCCGCGTATGGCACTATAGGTCAGCAGACTGGGATGGAATGAGAACATTCTTTGCATCCTACCCATGGAGGCAGGTTTGCTTCTCGCCGGATGATCCCAATGTCGTTGCTGACTCTGTCGCGGATGTTGTGCTTCAGGGTATGGAACTTTTCATTTCATTCTCCCTGATTCCCACAGGTGGCAAGTCCCAGCCTTGGTTTGGTCGAATCTGCAAAGCGGCGTCCCGCCGAAAGCAGGAATGTTACCAAGCATGGGCTAATGCAGCGACAGCACGGGATGTAAAGACCAGCACATTAAAGAAGCAATTTAACTTTGCCTCCAGGTCCCTCAAAAGAGTAATTGCTGGGGCGAAGTCGGCTCACATCGGCAGAATTGGCGAGAGACTAGTTAGTCTCCCCTCCGGAACTCGTGCATTCTGGTCTCTTGCCAAAGCTGTCCAGGGGAACTTTTGTAAGCCATCCCTTCCACCTCTGCGCATAGGAGATAATTCGTTGGCCCACGACGCTAAAGAAAAAGCCGATCTTCTGGGCAAACTCTTTGCGTCCAACTCGACCCTGGACGACGGGGGAAACGCACCGCCGACCATACCGCAGTGCGAGACCCGCATGCCGGAAGTCCGGTTTACACAAAGGGCAGTGCGTAAAGCGCTTCTTTCCCTCGACGTTCATAAGTCGAGTGGGCCCGATAGAATCTCTCCTATCGTGCTGAAGACGTGTGCTCCAGAGTTAGCACCGGTTTTAACGCGCCTTTATCGGCTTTCCTACTCTCTTGGCGTAGTTCCGAACTCATGGAAGACAGCTCTAGTGCACCCAATCCCTAAAAAAGGAGATCACTCGGATCCGTCCAACTACAGACCCATAGCCATCACCTCCTTGTTCTCCAAGATAATGGAATCCATTGTTAACTGCCAGCTCCTCCGGTACTTAGAAGACCACCAGCTCCTCAATGATCGACAATACGGCTTCCGTCAGGGTCGTTCAGCTGGTGATCTTCTCGTATACTTGACTCACCGGTGGGCACAGGCGATCGAGACCAAGGGGGAAGCGTTGGCCGTTAGTTTGGACGTGGCGAAGGCCTTCGATCGGGTCTGGCACAAAGCGCTCCTTGCGAAGCTTCCTTCCTATGGGCTTCCCGAGAAACTGTGCAATTGGCTCACCAGTTTTCTTACAGACAGAAGCATCAAGGTCGTTGTTGACGGTGCATGCTCCGACTCGAAGTCTGTTAATTCTGGTGTCCCACAAGGCTGTGTGCTATCACCCACGCTGTTTCTTCTGCATATCAACGACATGCTGCAGATTAGCAGCATCCATTGCTATGCAGACGATAGCACGAGTGATGCCCTTTACACCGGCCGCGCTAACATTTCTCGGGTAAACGTCATCGAAAGCCGATCCAAACTTGTGTCTGAAATCGAAACTTCTTTATCAAAAGTTTCAGATTGGGGTCGACTTAACCTAGTCCAATTTAACCCCACGAAGACACAGGTTTGCGCGTTCACCGCTAAAAAGATACCATTGGTCGTATCACCTCAATTTGAGAGCACTTCCCTAACTGCATCAGCCAGTATCGGAATCCTTGGCGTCGATATATCAAGCGTAGTCCAGTTTCGCGGTCACTTAGAGAGTAAGGCCATATTAGCCTCGAAGAAGATTGGTGTGCTAAACAGATCGAGACAGTATTTTACTCCGGCCCACCGCCTGCAACTTTATAAGGCGCAGGTTCGGCCGCACATGGAATACTGTTCTCATCTCTATGCAGGTGCACCCCAGTACCAACTTCTGCCTCTTGACCGCATTCAACGGAGAGCGACTCGCATCATCGACTGCCAAGATATTTCTGATCGACTTGACACCTTGGCGTTGCGTAGAGATGTAGCTTCACTCTGCATCCTCTATCGCTTGTATCATGGGGAGTGTTCAGAGGAATTGTTCGGACTTATACCGGCTGCTGGTTTCCGCCATCGTCCTACGCGACAAAATATCCATCCCCATCACCTGGACGATTGGCACTCCACCACTGTGCGCTTCTCCAGAAGCTTTTTGCCTCGCACAACCAGCTTATGGAACAAATTTTCGCCTGCCGTATTTCCGAACCGATACGACCTTCAAACCTTCAAGAAGAGAGCGTACCTCTACCTAAAAGGCCGGCAACGCACTTGTGACTCTTGAGTTGCGGGTGTCCATGGGCGGCGGTGGTCACTTACCATCAGGTGACCCGTCTGCTCGTTTGCCCCCTATCGCATAAAAAAAAAAAAAAAAAAAAAATATATAAACAGTTACTTTTTAGACTGGTTCAAAATAAACTTGGACACACAGCTTTGATAATCATCTTTTTAAAATCGCCTTGGTCTTATGTTTGCTAAAGTGCGCTATATTGAGATGTCTGTTAATTTTGTTGTACAATACAGCACTTGTTACAAATACTGCCTTCTTGCGAATGTGTTGATGTGTGTTATGTAAGATTTTATGGCTAATTGGTTTTTGTTTACGTTTTGTAGCGTCTGGTGTAACTGATTAGTGTTTTGAAAAGTCTGGCAAAACCTTAATACTTGATAGTCTGAGTATTGTTTATTAGTCGGATGTCTAACTATCGGTTTTCGAATTATTAGTTTAAGGATATCTATCTTTGTCTTCGCTCTAGTTCTGCTCTAGTTTTAGCAGCACCACCCCATACAGTGATGCAGTACTTGGTCACAGATTGACAAAACAAAAATAAATAGCTTTAATTGTTGTTTATTAAAATAACAAAACAATGAGCACCTTATGGCAAATAAAGAATTAAAATTGTATTTTGATGTATCCTTAATCAAAATCTAAATAAAAAAGAAGGTACGTAATCGATATAATCCATGGGATTTCTGACATTGCGTCTGTTGCAATAACTTTTTTATGTTGGGCGTCAAATCAGATGTTCATAGTAAAAAATAAGTCACAAATATGTTGTTCAGTGAGCAAGTGTGCGGTATTTATTTGAAAACATAATTAAGATCTGAAAAAAAAAAACACTATCATAAATATCTTCATCCGACACTACTTAAGAATTGTAAAGCTAGGTCTGACATGACCGGTAATCTCTTCAAGCAACAAAAAATAATTTTCAACTATTAGTAGTATTAGCGAGCTGTGTTTGACAGAACTTGAACTGCAGTACCTACTACTGAGGACTTGTTGAACGCACTTATCAATTTAAGTTTTATTTGCCTTATTTTTCGTACCCGTAAAAGGTTTCATTACTCGTCCAAAGTAATCTAAAAAAGTTTTGACAGTGTTTATTTAATTTAAATTTTTACTATAATGACAAACGTTCAATGGAATTTTGCGATAGTAATTTGCCCTAATTACAAAAATTTTGCCATGGTAGTGGCAACGTTAGGTAGTTATTACTGTTGCTCACAGGTGTGGCTATTTTGCATTAACGAAAATCAGATATAATGTACCTACAGGTTAAGCTTTTTAGCTCTTATATTTGGATCTGTACCTTTACTGTGACATCTGTCCATTTTTTACCTTCTGTTATTATGCAGGCAGAGGACTAATGGCTGCCGGCTACGAAAAGTTCTTTCATACAACCAGATTGGTTAACATTAAGCGATCACGCAATAGTATACACTGGAAGTACAAAAATCGTGAATGTAGCCTTAGGTACATCTTTAAATCAATAAATACAGACATTCCCTCAAAACACAGTATATTATACTTCTATTAAAATGTGTATGTTGTAAGGAGCTTAATAGGTTTTTAATTAGGTATTATTTAGAACAAGTCTCTGGCTATGGTGGGTGTGGGTGGTTTTAGATCAGACTTCGTAAATGTCCCTTCAAGTGTTCCCAAGGGATCTCTTTTGGGACCACTTTGCTACTGCGCATATTTATATGACATTGAGTCGAATTTCAAGTACGCAAAATACCTCCTATACGCGGACGATATTAAAGTATCCATGCGTGTCAGATCGAGACTTGATTGTGAACTTATACCGTGTGACCATAATGCTTTATATCGGCACTAGATACAGAACAACATTGCTGTCAAAGTTTCTAAATGTCAATTATTTTATTATTTATTATTTAGTCGTTCTAAAACCGCTATCAATATCCATACAAAATTTGACAACATTATTATTGAAAGGGTTGATGTAAACAGAGATCTCGGTGTAATGTTGACTCCAAGATGATGTTCTCCGAACACATTGATCATATAATCAATGAAGCCCTTGTAATCTTGATTTTGTAATGCGTACTTGCGAACCTTTTAGAAAATGCCAAAGTATAAAGATTGTATATTAAGCCTATGTCCGTAGTATCGCAGCCAAAAACGGTCACCCCAATATATTGTTTATATTACGAAACTGGAACTTCAACAGCAGAAATTTGTGAAATTGCCTTGTATTCCGTGGCCTGTAGACACCATCACCTTCTTCCTCTCGACGATAGAGGAAAGATGCTGGATAAGCTTCTACTCTTTGAAATCTTGCGTGGTGAACTCGTTAATAGTGATCTTCTATCATGTATACAATTCTGTACCTACCTCAAAGTGTAATGCACTAATTACGGTAGAAATGCTGTTATGACACTATTACTTGGCATCTATACCGGAAAGTTTGAGGGAATAGATATACGTATTTCAATTAACTAAGGAGTCATATATAGGAACAAATCGCGAATATTGAGTATATTCGCGATTTGTTATAGATAGCTGGTAAATAGATAAGATACATTTTTTTTTCAATTGATTTAGTTTATATAAATTTAATTTAATTTATATGATGTGATTTGATTAAATTTAATTTGATCTAATTATTGCTATTCGTTTTTCTTTGTTTATTTTTATCATTGTAATGTTATAATACTCTGTACTTTTTAGTTTTATATAGAGAATGTTGTAAAACTCTGTAATTGGTTTAATGTAAATTATTTATATAAAACAAACAAATTTAAAGCACCCATAAATGAAGTGCACTTCTATCTTAACAACCTCAAAAACCTATCCTACACTTTTTTTACTTATGTAGGCCTTGTTGTATGGGGTTTTCAACCTGATATGACAATGTTTCTTGGCGACAAAATAAAAATATTTAATTACTCAGTAACTTACATATATTACCGTATAAACGTTACATTACACATGAATTAAATAAAAATCTTTTCAAAGGTTCTGGGTTCTGAATGTATATTTTTTTAAGTTGTACGTTTTTACGATTAAAAGTATTGCGGAAAGGAATTCGAATGGTACATGGAAGTCCGTAATCAACATTTTTTAAAGTAAATTATTTTGACATTACAAAAAGTCACTTTTATGTGTTTGTAAGAGTGATCAGACTTCCCAGCTAATTTGACTTACTTAGGTAGATATCGGTATGCGACCCTGATGTGCTTGAGTTATTGCGTAGGTATACATACACCACAGACCGTCAGTTTAAGCCTTTCCTATCAATTCGTTCTCTTCTTATCTTGGGTTTAATATACTACAAACTTTCCCATCTGTATTTTCCGAAGTACCCGATTGGCGGCAATATGTTTTACCCTATAACGTTAATAAGACCAAATTATAATATGTAAAAGGGGGAGATAACGCCGATACGCCTCTGCCTAGTCAGTATGCAATATCTTGAATCACAGTCTATTACCAAACTCTAAACAGTTGCATTATTTATTTATCAGTATCATCAATAAAGTAACCAACGAATCTATTGATAGTTAAATTGCATATAATGCAAATTGTTAAGTAATTTATTTCTTTTTGTTTCATTAAAATCAAGCAAGTAGTTAGGTTATTATGATAAAATTAAATTTCACTTTGTCGAATCCAAGTGGCACGTCACGTTACAACTCTTAGTTAACTAACTCCCTCTCCAACTTAAATTCCCTGTTTAATTACACTATAGTTACCGGTTTGTTGCATCAATATTTTAGCTCATTGTTGACAAAAAGTTCATACACGCAAATCAGGAGTGGCCTGCACCCTCAGACCGTTACAAAATGACGTCACAGCAGAGGGCATCGCACGCCTTACTTAAAAATCTAATATCTCCGAAAGTATATTACATATCACAAACATAGTTTTACACTATTTTCTTGCTTTTAATAGAGTGAAGAATACTTTCAAGTAAAAGTCTAACATTGGTAATATTCTCAATTGTGAACCTGAGCAAATTGTGAAAACAGTTAATAATATCTTAAATTAAATTTGCAAAAAAATATATCACCTACTAATCCAATATTTTTAATAATATAAAATTATCATAAAGTCAAGTCCTAAAATAATGAAAGTTTTGTAGCAATAGATAGTAACAAAAGTGCTTTGTAAATATATAATAGCGACCAGAAATTTGCGTTTATCGCGTATGTTTGATTGTGCTACAATTTATTCAACTGTTATTACGATGAAACACGAACAATAAAGATCCGTTAACAATAAAATGTTGACACGTTCAGTGCACGGTGGTTTTAAACATTTACCTACTCTGTATATCCCGTACATAAATTCGGCCTTTTGCAGTTTGTACATTGAGCCATATCTACGGTTTGAAAACAGTAGATAAGCTTTCAAAGGGATTTCAGTATATTTATAATAGATTTTTTTCTCCATTTGCATACGTGAAACTAAAAAAAATGACACCAGTAATTGTATTTCAAACATATGTATATCATTTTATTTTAAAATAATATTTTACGTGGGAGAGCCATGCTTCGACACATATGGGCCGGCTTGACCGGAATATTACCGCAACCTCACAGAAAACCGGTTGGGTCAGATTACTGGGCCCCCCCCAACTGTATCCCCACGTTGTCGCCGTGGGGGGGCTTGCGTGGGTCGATGATCCCTGGGGCTGTGCCGGTAGAGCCACTCATGCCGGATTGGCCCAGGGTGAGACTCCAGACAAAGTAGGATACCCTGTGTGAGGAACGGGGGGGATCTGAGTGACCCTTGGAAGGGTCACTCAGATCTTCTTCGCTGTCAAAGCGGAGGAACGAGTACGGGCTCGGCGTGCACTCTCACTGCCGCCGAGCAGGCAACGGGGATCTGGTCTCCCTGCCGCCGTCGACACATCGTAATCTCGAAAGGAGTATCGTGGTTTAGTCTCACGGCTCTGATCGGGGGCGAGGGTCTTGGCTTCGCCGCCCGGACTGCGAAGAAGAAAACCTCTATAAAAAATTACCCCGAATCTCGTGTTCTGGTGCGTGACCAGGAGATGCATGGCTGATGGGTAGTTCAGTCGCAAGCGCACTCCCAGCCGGGGCACCTGCGGACCCCTCGGTTAGGCACAAATCTACGCTTGCCCGGGTATTGGGGATCTCTGCCCGGGTTGACCTGTAGTTCTCCCCTTCTCGTGGGTTCAATATGGAAGAAACTATTAAAACAAAAAACACTGACGAAAAAAAGACGGAGAAACAAAAAAACGAACAAAAAAAAAGTGCGGGCTAAGAAGTCAGCAACTGAAGTGCCGTCGACCGACGAAGAACTCGCATGTGGGACGACTAGTGCAGAGGAGCTCCCGGAAGCCAATCGGACTCCTGGAAACATACCAAGGCCGGGACGCACATGTTCAAGTGTTGCGGCGACAGCAACAGAATCGGCGGAAGAAATGGAGCTGGACCTCCGCGATGCAAGTCGCAAGCGCGGTCGCTCCAAAGACTCGGATGGCAACTCATCGCAAGAAATGTTGCCACCGAAAGTGGCGAGCAGCCAACGAGGAAGGCCGCGTAGTCGGAATCTGGTCCCGTCCAGCTCGGCTTTTTCCAGGGCGGATTCCTACGCCCGATCTCGACTGGAAGGTGAAAGTAGAGCGGAGGAGGAAATTGACGATCTCCTTATGAAGATTCGGGAGCCGGTGGAAGGAGGTTCTGTCCCCCAGACACCGGTAACCATGCAGGAGAGAGCAAGCGCGGCGGTGGCCATTATAAACAAAGTGGCCACCAAGTCCAAGAATCTTAAGGGCTCTTTTGTGAAAGCCCTTAAGGACTCTTCCGCTGCTGTTTCTGTGGTAGTCGAGGCCCTTATTGGAGACGTGGCACGGCTCCAAGCCGCAAATGACCGCCTGACGGAGCGGTTAGAAGAGCTTGGCACACAATTCGCCCAATTTCAGGCGAGGTCGGACTGCCATGAGCGACCGAACCCGGTTGCGCGGCAAGCTGTTCCCTCCCCGTCTTCCTCTGAAATCCCGGATTCGCGCCTGCGTCAAGTTATTGACGCAGTGTGGCGAATGATGGACGGACGGCTCGCAGGTCTTGAGGCAAGGTTGCCTCCAGCGCCCATCACTCGGCCACCGCTTGCAGCGGATAAAGCGATGCCGACACCTCTCCCTGCATCGGGTGGCCGGGTTGCTACTTCCTATGCGGCAGTAGCGTCGGCACCCACGGCCGCGCCGCGGCGCCCGACGGTCGTTCGACCGGCTAAGGCTGCGACAAGGGTGACTACAAATTTGCCCTCGCCCGCCTCTCAGAAAAATCCAAAAGGCGCGAGTGCACCTCGAACACCAATAGGTGCTGAAGCTGTGCAAGGCCCTACCACATCGTCATCGGCCCCATCAACGTCTTTCACCTCCAACGACGGGTGACAGAAAGTTGATGGAAGCAAAAAGAGGTCCCGAAAGCGCAATAAAAAAGCCGCTAAGAGTTTAGCTTCTCCGCCACAGGCTTCTTCGGTAGCGGTGACCCCCACGAAAAGGCCGCGAAAATTAGAGACGCCCAAAACGGCGGCTGTGGTCGTCACCGTGTCACCAGAGGCGGCGAACACCGGGCTATCCTACGCGGCCGTGTTTAAAAAGTTCCGGGATAGTCTGGGTAACGAATTCGGGGCCTCAGGTGTAAGGCTGCGCCTTGCTCAAACCGGGGCTCGGGTTTTAGAATTCCCCGGGGCTGAAGGCGCAAAGACAGCGGACGCCTTTGCCGAAAAACTGCGAGGAGTATTCACCGCAACAGATGGTGTCAAGGTCGCCAGGCCCACGAAGTGTGCGGAACTGCGCATCTCGGGCCTGGACGACTCCGTGACTGCGGAGGATGTCCGCGTTGCCATCAGGGAGAAGTCAGGGGACAACGCGGACAACGTCAGGGTTGGCACCATCCGCCCCGGTCGTGGTGGCCTTGGTGCGGTGTGGGTCAGCTGTCCAGTTGCAACCGCCAAGATTCTAAGCGATGCTGGGAGGATCCTCATCGGTTTTGTGAATGCCAAAATTACAATTCTGGCTGCAAGACCGATGAGGTGCTTCAAATGCTTGGCGTCAGGACACACCCGCGCCAAGTGTGGTAGCTGTTTTGACTGCAGCGGTCTCTGCTTCCGCTGCGGTCAACCAGGGCACAGGGCAGCTGAATGCCTTTCAGCTCCTCACTGCCCTGCGTGTGCGGCGGGCAATCTACCCGCCAACCACCAGATAGGGCAGGGCGGTTGCAAGCCTCCTCGCACATTGCCGCAAACATCGGTGGCCAGCCAGTCGACCCAGGCTGTCCCCGATGCCAACCGTGCGTCACCGATACCTATGGAAGAGGCTGTAGAGACAGTCCAATAATGGACCACGTCTCCAGCCTCCTTGTCCAGACGAACTTAAACCATTCCGCCGGTGCGCAGGACCTCTTCCTGCAAACCATGGCGGAGTGGTCAATAGGAGTGGCCGTAGCCGCGGAGCCCTATTATGTTCCTTCCCGGCCAAACTGGGTGGGTGACCGAGACGGCTCCGTGGCAGTCGTCAGCTCCACGGCTGCTCATTCCCCGCCCTTGTCGTTAAGAGACAAGGGTACTGGATATGTTGCTGCCGAATGGGGGGGAATCATCATATACGGTGTCTACTTCTCCCCCAACCGGAGTCTGAACGACTTCGAGGTTTTCCTAAATAACCTAGAGACCTCGATACGGCGACTAGCGTCTGGGCACGTCCTAATCCTTGGGGACTTTAACGCCAAGTCCGCTGCTTGGGGTTCCCCCAGGACGGACGCACTGGGTGATGCGGTAGAGGAGTGGGCGACATCGGTGGGCTTCTGTCTGCTAAACAGAGGCTCCACCAACACGTGTGTGCGACAGCAGGGGGGGTCGATAGTGGACCTTTCGTTCGCTACCCCTGCTCTCGCCACACGAGTAAGGAACTGGCGTGTCCTGGAAGATGTTGAGACGCTCTCGGATGACCTCTACATCCGATTTGAGCTCTCCCGAATCCAGGTCCCCGGTAGGGGTCACACGGCGCGGCGTACATCCCGCTTTCCGCGGTGGGCTGTCACTAAGTTGAATAGGGACCTACTAGAGGAGGCAGCCATAATTTATTCTTGGTTGTCTCCCCTGCCTCCAACCGAGGAGGTGGACATTGGGGCGGGCCGCTTTCGCCATGCGATGACACATATTTGCGATGCGGCCATGCCCCGAGCCTTAGGTCGTCGGCCTCCGAGGAAGGAGGTCTACTGGTGGTCCCAGGAGCTGGCTGACCTCCGAGCTGACTGTATTCGTGCCCGGAGGTCCTACAAACGATGCCGGCGGCGGCGGCACCGCGAAGAGGGGGAGGAGGACCAGCTTCATGAGGAGTACCGTGAGGCACGGAAAACTCTGAAGCTGGCCATTAGCCGCGCCAAGGAGGTAAAAAAGAAGGAGATGCTGGAGGGTCTCGATCGTGACCCCTGGGGTCGTCCCTATCGTGCGGTTCAACAAAAGCTCAGCACGATGGGCATCCCACTTACGGAGACTCTCCAGCCCAGCTTCCTGCTGGAAGTGGTTGAGGGTCTTTTCCCGCAACGGGCGGAGCATACACCCCCGTCAATGGCCCCATTGGCCGTAGATGACGGAGAGGTTGAGGAGGATGCTGTTCCGCCCGTCACGGAGGAGGAGCTAGGGGCGGCTGTTCTACGGATCCGGTCTAAGAACACCGCCCCTGGGCCGGACGGGATAGCCGCCCGTGTGCTGGCCCTGGCCCTCAACCATATGTCAGACAGTCTCAGGGGAGTGTTCGACGCAAGTTTGGTGTCTAGGCGCTTCCCTGACTGCTGGAAGAGCGGGAAGCTGGTGCTCTTAAAGAAGCCGGGACGGCCTGCGGACTTGGTCTCGGCCTACAGGCCCATCGTGCTGCTGGACGAGGCGGGTAAATTGTTTGAGAGAGTCCTCTCTGCCCGCATCGTCCGGCACCTTTGCGAGGTCGGCCCCGATTTGTCGGACGCCCAATTTGGATTTCGGGCCGGGCGTTCGACCATCGGTGCTATAATGCGCCTAAGGGCCGAGACCGAAGAGGTAGTGAGTTGTGGCGGTGTGGTACTGGCGGTGTCGCTGGACATCGCCAACGCGTTCAATAGTCTGCCATTCAGCTGCATCAGGGAAGCACTCCATTATCACGGGGTGCCTAAATATCTGAGGCAGCTAGTGGCAGACTATTTAAAGGAGCGTACCGTCAAGTATGAGGACCGAGACGGAAATTTGAGATGTCAGCCCATGTCGTGCGGTGTTCCACAGGGGTCTGTTCTTGGACCACTACTGTGGAACATCGGGTACGACTGGGCTCTTCGAGGGACCTTCCCCCTCGGCGCCAAGTGTGGCAGCTGTTTTGACTGCAGCGGTCTCTGCTTCCGCTGCGGTCAACCAGGGCACAGGGCAGCTGAATGCCTTTCAGCTCCTCACTGCCCTGCGTGTGCGGCGGGCAATCTACCCGCCAACCACCAGATAGGGCAGGGCGGTTGCAAGCCTCCTCGCACATTGCCGCAAACATCGGTGGCCAGCCAGTCGACCCAGGCTGTCCCCGATGCCAACCGTGCGTCACCGATACCTATGGAAGAGGCTGTAGAGACAGTCCAATAATGGGCCACGTCTCCAGCCTCCTTGTCCAGACGAACTTAAACCATTCCGCCGGTGCGCAGGACCTCTTCCTGCAAACCATGGCGGAGTGGTCAATAGGAGTGGCCGTAGCCGCGGAGCCCTATTATGTTCCTTCCCGGCCAAACTGGGTGGGTGACCGAGACGGCTCCGTGGCAGTCGTCAGCTCCACGGCTGCTCATTCCCCGCCATTTGAGATGTCAGCCCATGTCGTGCGGTGTTCCACAGGGGTCTGTTCTTGGACCACTACTGTGGAACATCGGGTACGACTGGGCTCTTCGAGGGACCTTCCCCCTCGGGCTGGGCGTGATCTGCTATGCAGACGACACATTGGTCACAGCCCGAGGGGTGAATTTTCAAGAGGCGTCGTGCCTAGCTATCAGGGGAGTATCTCTGGTAGTCGGGCGCATCGAGGCGCTGGGCCTACGGGTGGCCCTGGATAAGACCGAAGCCCTCTTATTCCATGGGCCCCGTCGTGGTCCGCCCTCCGGCGCCTCAATTGTGGTCAACTCGGTCCTCATACCGATTCGGGCCCATATAAAATATTTGGGCCTGATAATTGACGGTAGGTGGCGCTTCGACGAGCACTTCCTACAGCTAGCTCCGAAGCTGGTCGGCACTGCGTCTGCCCTTGGGCGTCTCTTGCCCAATTTGGGTGGACCAAGTGTCGCGACGCGACGGCTGTACACTGGGGTTGTCCGGTCAATGGCACTGTACGGTGCACCGGTGTGGGCGGAGGCTCTGACCGCCCAGAATAGGGCACGTCTTTGGCGGCCTCAGAGGGTCTTGGCGGTCAGGGCCATACGCGGCTACCGCACCGTATCCACGGAAGCGGCGTGCGCGTTGGCCGGAACTCCCCCGTGGGATCTAGAGGCGGAAGTGCGCGCCGAAGTGTATCGGCGGACGGCTGAGTTCCGGGCGGGTAGCGGCGGTCAACCCCCGCCCGAAGAGGTGCGCGAGTGGCGCGAAGCCGCCCGCCGAGCCACGATGGCTCATTGGTCTTCTCGGCTGGAGGCTCCACGTGCTGGCTTTGCCACTGTGGAGGCTCTCCAGCCAATCATCGTCGAATGGGCAGGGCGGCAACACGGGGCTCTTTCCTTCCGACTGACGCAGGTTCTTTCCGGGCACGGCTGCTTCGGAAGGTACCTGCACTCGGTCGCTAGGAGGGAATTGAGCCCCGTCTGCCACCACTGCGACTGCAGTGAGGACTCGGCCCAGCATACGCTCGCGGATTGCCCTGCGTGGGCGACGCAGCGCCGGGCCCTCACTGCAGTTATCGGAGAGAATCTCTCGCTACCGGCCGTAGTACGCTCCATGGCCGGGAGTGAGATAAGTTTTACCGCGGTCGCTACCTTCTGCGAGGATGTCATCTCGCAGAAGGAGGCGGCGGAGAGGGCCCGGGAGGACGATCTCCATTCGGACCCAATCCGTCGCAGGCGAACCGGGCGGCGGAGGCACGCTTACCAGCGCCTCATGCCACCCTGAGTGTGGCCGCGGGTGGTCGGGACGGGTTTTCCCTTCCATCCGCCATATGGCCAGCCGCGAGGGGGTGAGGTCCGCGTGTGTCTAGACGTCACCTTATTGATAGGTTACCCGCAGTTGGTGCCCGCATAGTGCGGGCAGGCGCTAAAAGGGGTCCGGATGACTTACTAAAGCCGTTCCCGGACCCCTTTTACTTCAAGCGCAGTATGGCACACCGTGTGGTTTTAGTCGGTTCGATTCCGACACACCGTTCCACCGAAACCCCGGTGGGATGACGGCCCGAGGGGGTTTCCACACGTAAAAAAAAAAAAAAAAAAAAAAGATTACTGGTCTGAGCTCTCTACGAGAAAATTAATTTATAATTTGAAACATCATTATTCTTGCCGTACCGCTCCCTCTCGTAGATTCGTGGAGTGGACCGTTGAGTTCGGTTAAGATTTGACTACTTGTCTTGTAATATATAACATGGCTATAGAGAGAAGAGGCGATCGTTCAAATAGACACTCCCAAAGTGTTGCAATTATGTATGTATATAATGCCAAAACTTAAAAATGTATTGACTATGATACATTAAACGAATTATGTAGGTACCTAAGAATGAACTACTTGGCAAGGCAAAACCAAATAAGAATAAAAAGTATGTACCTACATAAGTATTCTAAATTATGTAGTATCACATTACACGCATAGATACGTAACGTACGTTTACACTGATTACTACGAGTGGATATAAATGGCTTCCTGGAAAAGAATTTGTGTCGTGTTGATCTCCACATGAGTCAGTCACAAAACTTCCAGGACGATAGAAACTTTTTTCACATGTGAAAACCCCCTCGGCGAAGTAGTTATGTCGGAAACGAACCGACTAAATTCAGTGTTCACAAGGGTGTCTATGGTCCGGGGCGCAGGATAACCTAGTAATGAAGTCCCTGGACCTAGACTGCATACGTGGAATTAAGATTAAGATATGTGCAAATACCTACCCACCGAATATATGTAATGAGTATTTCAGCTTGAGTTGAAATTCTTTTGTCCAAAAACTGTCTGCCCAGTTATGGCCTTATTGATAGGTTGCCAGTTATTAAAACATAATATATTAAAAGCTTTACATTATTTACTGTATAGATCACTACTACAAAACGAATTTCTCAAAATGTTACACTCATAGATAAGACCACAAAAGAAGATGGTTCCACGTCAAGCATTGTGGAAAATCAACAGTAAAGCTTATACCTGACAAGTTATGTGGGTTTTAAAGCCTTAGCCGAATGGGGCAAACACGTAAGACACAATACAGATAATAAGACGAGATGGGTCTGTAATGGATTTAGCCGTACTAATGGAAGTAAACCACAGGCTTAGTGTTGCGGCCGACGCATACACCTCTCCGACTGCTTCCACATCCTCTAGTGACATTCTGTTAAGTAACAATACATACGATAATAACGAACGTTTTCACACAAGATTATCCTAAAATTGACTTATATCTGAAAATTGAATTGACCGGAGTTTACATAAAATCGCAAGATGTCGTGGTTGTGTATTTTATTTTTATATACTATAGGGGGACAGACGAACAGACGGGTCACCTGATTTTAAGTGACAACCGCCGTCATTGAACACCCGCAACTCAAGGAGAAGGGTGAGGGGAGAGAAACGAGGGGAGTTGTGCTTCCGGAAACCTCACTCATTTTAGGGAAATGCAACGTAAGCGTTACTTCACAACCGGTTTTCTGTGAGGTCGTGGTATTGCACCGGTCAAGCCGGCCCATTCGTGCCTAAGCATGGCTCTACCACTGTTAAAAGAGTATTTGCTCTTATTATCTATGTTCTTAAATCTGCTTTCCAGATTACACAGCCTTGCACACTACAATTGCAATTTGCGATCACATACAATATCTACTTCTATAACCTTATCTACATGTTCATTCAAACCGAGTAGAAGTGTAGCTTAGTCACCATAGACCAGAATCCCCATTCATAGTTGGTCATAGTAACCCATGCCTTAGAGCAGACGGGTCATCTGATGGTAAGTGACTACCGCCACCCATGGACTGAGACTGACATGAGTCACAAGTGTGCTGCCAGCCTTCTAGGTAGGGAGCCCCCCCCCCAGAATATCTTTGTTAACAGCACTATCACTAGGAGTGTGGGGGATTTTGGGCCTCAGGAAACTGGAGACTGCCCTGTCAGACTGATTTTGTAGTTTTTGGAAGATCAGTCTTAAGTGTTGTTGTACATACCATCATTCATTGTTAATTAATTAGGTTGTAGGTACCATAAACAATAGTTGGTTTCAGTTGACAGGTTACCTCTAACATCCCCTTCTCCTCTTATACCTCAAGCAAGAAATCTAATAAAAAATAAGGAGCACAATTGAATATTCTACATGGCAAATTTTATAAATATTAAGCTCAACATATATACCTCCTTGATTTGTTTCTTGAATTCATATTTGTTTTACTTTGTGATACCTTGTTTATATACCTTAACTCACTTGTTATCTCTACAAAGGCTGCAACAATGAATGTTTCCAATAGTCTTTATATTGTAATACCTATACTTTATGAAGTCAAATTATAGAAAATAACACAAATCTTAGGCTTCTGACATAAATACTTGCCTAAAAATACTGAAATCAAATTAGTTACTTGTAAGTATTTATAGGAAGCACTTGTCACTTACCATCAGGTGACACAATAATCATAATTTCAATCCTTAAATACATAAAATTAAATAAACATCAATCATGTATAGAATTAAATAGTAAAACTTAATTTACTGGGATATATAAAGAAAATACTGTAAATAGCTTAAACTTAAAGTTTATTCCTGGCTAGCATCAACATTTTCTGTTTGCAAGCCCTTGATGGAGGCTACTGGGACATAGGTCACCAGAGTGAACAATTTGTGGGCAGAGTCTTCATCATCATTACGTCTCCGGGACAGCCTAACACGGACACGGAAGGGGACATTCCTGAAATGCACATTGAATGGTTTACTTTAGGTTCTAACATTATTACAAGCTAGGCATTACACAAGTTAACTACATAAACATGCAAGTTTAATTACCAATCAAGGCAAATATTTGCATTCATGTAGGTCTATATGGATTGGTCTAATATTCTTATAATTCTGTTTTTAGTAACATAGAACCCATACTACAAAAAATTAGTTTAGTTTGGCTTTAGAGTATGAGGACTGTGTAACATATCAGTGCAATAAGCTAGGAGCTTTATAACCTTAATGTTATTGTGTATATCCAGTGTTTATGTACAACAATTTAAAAATGATTGTAGCAGCTTATGAATGAAAATGAGGATTATTACATACATAGTAGGAACAATACGATAGATCTTTACCTGACTCCCTTTGACCAGAGGTATTTGTTTAGGCGAGTGTCTACTCGAACATCGGGTGTTCCCATTTGTTTCTCGGCGAATTTACGAATCTCTTTGATAGCACGTGGAGCGCGTTTCTTAAATCCGACTCCATGAAGCCTTTTATGTAGGTTCACTGTGTATTCACGAGTAACAACTTCGTTGATGGCTGATTTACCTTTCCTCTCTCCCTTAGGTTTTGCCATTGTTATCTGAAATATTTTAACAAAATAAGGGACCTAGGAATTGTAACAGAGTCGAAGTACACTTATGGTATCTAAATATTGCTTTTCCGGCATCCACTTTACATGATTACATAGGATTATTTCTTAAAAACACACACCTTGGAGTTTCGTGCACCAAAACCAAGTCAAAAAGAAACGTCAATTTCGAGTACTTATGACAATCAATTTGACATTTGGAGAAGCTGTTTTCAGCGACAGCTACACATTATTATTATTTGTAAATCTTTATTAATTTGGTATATCCATCATAATATATATTTAAAATCAGCGACTTTTATTTTTTATCTTTAATCCAGTAAACTTTTCTCTATAATTCGCTATAACAGGGATATGCAAGAAAATAGAAAAGAAAATTTGATGGTCTGGCGATCACCAGCTCATAATTTATCTCTAGAAGGAATTTAGATTCGCAGCATTGATTGTTTCTGATATATTTTTATAACACACCTTATAAAAGTAAGTATAATAAGAACCTAAATTCTTCTATCGTATTCGTTATAGGCGTACAACAACATACACACAACAAGACTCAAAACAAGCCTGGAAAACCAAGAAATTTAAATACATATATAAGTATGAAGCAAACCTAGCGATGGGCGATGTTAAGATGTTTGAACATTTAAAAAAAATTGCATTCGTTAACATATTGAATCGAATCCAAGCCACCCGGTAGCGTTGATTGCAGCCGAATGCGATATACCTGACTGCACCGTCGAACAATACAGATATTTTTATATCTTCTAGGAATTACAATAAAAAAAACTTATGAGTTGCTTTTTGTGTAGTGCAGTTTCCTCGAAACAGCCCCTGCAGTGATGGCACACAGATGTTTATTCCCGGTCTATACGACACAGGAACTTACCGAAGCAGTCGTCTCCGGTGAGTACTTGGGACAACCGGTAGTAGAGGCTGACATTTCACTTCTCCAGCCAATTCTCTATGCTAGGTCTAACCGCCACAATTTTTTTTTACCCTGCACTTGGTCCCATTTTACCTAGCCTTATTTATCAGCGTCTCGTGAACCAAAAAATTAATGTTCTAGACCGTGTCTGCTTCCAACACTTTCTTTCTATTGTTTTTATTTGTTTCTTTATATTTGTAACGTCTTTATAGTATTCCAATCATACCTATATCCATCCATCAGATATTCTCAAAACATAATCCTATCTATGGCATTCTGGCATATTTTAAGTTTCTTTGTGTGGGATTTATTAGCTGTCCAGGTTTGGTAGCCATATGCGAGAACAGGCAATATAGAGGTATCAGACAGTTTCTATTTAATGGTTACATGTCTCTTTGTATTTCAAACCTCTTTTAGACTCCAGTACTGTTCATGTTGATACGTGAAAAAAAGCACGGGAAGCACAAATCAGGAAGGTGTGGTTTTTGGCCTTCTCTTTATTTTATATTATTTTTTATTACATATCAATATAAATTTGGATCGGAGAATTAAAGTAGTTTGTATATATTGTAGTGATAATGTTAATTTTGTGCACATTTTAAAGCAAATAGTGTAAAAAACTAATAAGGTCCTTGGAGTAAGTTCGCTCCAGGCAACATAGGGAGACACCGATTCCAGATGTACGGATCCAGATATAGGGTTTACTGTTACCGATTTCAATAATGAGGAATCTGGTATGGTAACAAATGCATCTTCAGTTTTGGGTTCTAACAGTCGTAAAAGAATAGCCGATGACAGAGCATGCAAACTGCAATAAAAATGTAGTCGTAAACGACATTGCGAGGAAAAGGAAAGCAATAAAGATGAATTACAATGCATAAAAGAGACTACTACGAAGTCCAACTCAACACCAACAATTTGAAAGAAATTATCTTTATTGGTTTTTCAAACAATACCACAACAGGCAAACTCCTCTTTTCAGCCACCGACGGTAGCAAGATCTTGATAATAATCTTCCGATTTGGCACCGTATATCATCCACATTTAAAAAAAAAAAACACAAACTCCAAATGAAATTGTTTTTTGTTTGTTAACGTTATCCCATTTCCCCGCATGGCTGTTGTAAAGGAAGTTCCAGTGGAGTAGACCGATGGTGAAATAGTAGAAAATGTTAATATACCTATTGGGTGTGGTCAAATACTCAAAGTACGAGTCGATTCGGGCATGGTAAACTGCAGTGCTGATCACAACCTAAATGTTTTAAATGTGGTCAGGGTCATACTGGAGTCACCTGCTCTATATCAAAGGATATTGTTTCTTGTTGTTAATATAAAGATTCTCACTACTCTAATAGCATAAATGTCTAGTATACTCGAATGAGAGACACTATTATGCAAAGTATGGCTAAAATGTGTCTTACATGCCGAAGCCTCTAAGATCCATGCAGCTATTTCAAGGATAAGCCATGCTGGGGCCCTGCTCTCTTTTAATGTTAAATCATCTGCGTATATCAATTGCTGGCATGACAAGGCTTCTTTACACTAATTTTACTCAAAAGAGCGTTGGGAGAATCTTTGGGCAGAATCAAAGCGCTATAAAGATAAACGTTATGCTAGGATCCAGACAAGAATTCTTCCAAAACCTTTTCTAAGCAAAGTGTACTCGCAGTTCACTCATTAGAATGTGACGTGAGGGGCAAGAAAAGGCAACATAAATTTGGTGAGCTGAAGTACAGACATGTCCAGTCTGTACTCCAGTTCACCTTACCATAATCCAAATTGTTGACAGTGATTTTTGTGAACGCGGTGAAATGGGTGACTTGAATCATTTTTATCTTTTCTTGCCTCTTTTATAATAACTTAGATGTAAGTACTGCATCCACTGCTGCATTCCACTTCCTTCCAGATGAAGGACCTGTACTTGCCTGTCATTTTGTCTTCCAATAATCCTGATGTATATAATATCCTAGCCTCTTTTATAAAATAACATACCACAAATATTAAAAAAATTAAATGTGCATATAAATTTATTCTCTCTTTGATCCAGTTTCTTAAACGATTCAAAATTTCATTTTTTTTTATATTGTGTCCAATACGGACTATACTAGCTATACGAACAGTAAGACAGATAAAAAAGATAATAAGCAGAGAGATAAAGAATAAGATTGAAAGATACTAATGCATACGTATAATATATATATATATATGCCTATGTATAATATATATGTGTATATATATATGTATGCTGGGGCCCTGCCCCTATGTATAATATATATGTGTATAATATATGTATATATATAAATATATATAAATATTCACTAAGACATTTGATTGTTACATTGTGGACTTAAATAGGTTTTTTTTATTGCTTTGGTTTTGAGTATTTCTTTTTGTTTCTCTATCTAGTTCGTTTAGCATTGTTTGTAGTTCTACTTTCAGTATATAATTTCAGATGATATAATTATCAGATCATCTGCGAATCTTAATGATTGACAGATTCCAGTTGGTGGAATACTTATTATAAGATTGCTGTGAAAAGTTTTGGTGATATTGGTTCAACCTGACGCACACGTCTGCCTATTTTTATTTCTTTCCCATCCTACTCCAACTTGATTTTTGCCTTGCTGTTTTTTTACACATTCTTGGGGATTCTGATGTATTCATATTAAACCCTTACGTTTTTAAGCGCTTGCCAAATCGTATCTTGCTCTGGTAATTAGAAAGTTTTATTAAAACTGTGGTGGCCTTGGACAAGACGGAGGCTCTTTTATTCTATGCGCTACGCGGTAGTTCTGATACCGATTCGGTCTCAAATAAAATATCTCGGCCTGATCCTTGACGGGAAGTGGTTTTTCGACAAGCACTTTCAGCAGCTTGCTCCATAGCAGGTATTCGCTGCGTCCGAATGGAACTGTACGGTGCACCGGTGTGGTGGTTTTCGTAGGTCCGATTTCGACACACAAAGCCTCGCAGAAAGCCCCGGTAGGATGACGACCTGAGGGGGTTTCAACATGTTGAAAAAAAAAAGGTAGTTTATGTATTCAGTTAGAAATTAGTTACTAATGACATCTCTAGCTCTATCTTTTTAGGGTTCCGTACCTTAAGGGCTAATACAATAAGTACTAAAAAACAGAATAATATAAATATTTACAGGCAAAGTGGAGTCATTATGGTAGGCTTACACATAAAAAAAAATACAACATACGTATTTTTTTTGCCGTTTTTATACATAATTGTAAGGAACCCATCGTGCGCGAGTCCGACTCGCACTTGGCCGGTTTTATTTTCTTACTTTTTAACGCTATTGTCACTTCTGAATATATAGGGTACAACGTTTGTTCCTATTAGTTATATACCAATTTTAATATATATGTATATGCCTATATAGGCGCCTTGACGTTTCATTTAAAATAGAATTGAAAAACTTATTCCCTCCTTTTATTTACTCGCTCTCTCTCTCTCTCTCTGTACCAAAACGTAATTATAATAATTGTAAAAGTAATTAAAGAGTAATAAATAATATAGAACCTACAATGTTTTATTAATTTAATTATTTCTTTTTAATACATAGCCTTCTAGCAGTTTATTAATAAAATCCTAAATTTAAAAAATCTTTTCCTTACAGCTATGCATTTAAGTTTGTTTATTATATTTCTAATGAATATATTTAAAAGTAAAGTGCTTTGGTTTAAATAAAACCTTTTTATACTTTTATATGATAATAATAATTATATTATTACATTACTAAATTCTTTACAATGCATAATAAAGATTTAAAACAGTGTTTCATTATAAGAATATTTATAATAATATACACAATATATTATATAAAGCTGTAAGCTTTCCAAGCAACTAATAAATAAATGAATATTTTAAATTAATATTACTTTTTACGTAAGGAGGTACGGTACTCTTACACAAATTCAACAAAACCATAATTATGGAACTGTTTCATATAAGTTTTAGTATTTGGAATAAAATTATGGCGTAATACAACATACATACATAATAACAGCTGTCCATATTAATAATTATAACTGGACTACTCCACGACCCAATATTTAAATTTTGGATACGACTAGTTTATGCTCAGGACTAGAAACAAACGAGTTTAGTCGACATGCCACGCTATTGCGACTGGTTGATTGCTTTTAACATTGCTTCATCTAATGCTCGAGCGCATTGGTTTGGTTGACTCGAAAACATTGCAGACGCGACGATTAAAACATTGTTTGAATAATGGAAATAATCGTCAAAACATCTTGACATAGCCCATCGCTAATCAAAATACAACTGTCAATTGCGAAAGACGTCAAAAACACGTTCTCTCTCATTTTCAAGTTTTGTGAAAAATTTTGTTTGGCGGTTTTTAATTTGCAGTTCAAGACATATTTCAATACTGATAAACTAGCAGAGACGACTTTAATGGACCATGGCAGAAGTTTATAAGTAAGGACAACCTCGGTTGTGTTTTAAAATTTTGAGAACATTTTTTACACACAATCAATCATTTTCAGGCTCATTCATCCAGTAAAGTTCTTTAATGATTATATATCTAAAGATGTACGTCCTGATGGAAGATCATTTAGTGAACACAGAAGCATTAAGTTAAATGTGGATGCTATAAAAACTGCAGATGCGTCAGCTTTAATGAAATGTGGGAACACTTCTGTTATTTGTGGAATTAAGCTGGTAATTATATGTTGCTTACCAAACAACTTCCTCTAATTAACTTTTCAGTTTTGTTCATACTTATTTATTATGTATTTTATTACACTAACACCTAATTGACACATAATGTTTTATACATAACTATAGAGCATGAATCTCTTTTACTCATTGACAAAATTAGAATGAGCTGTTCTTATGGTAGGTAGACTTCTAGATGGATTAATGTTAATCTTTTAATCTAAATACAGTTTTTCCCAATGGCAATGACAATTATACTTATGCTTTTCAGGAACTAGCTACTCCAAAAGCAGAAGAACCGAATAAGGGGTTTCTAATCACAAATGTAGAGCTTCCTCCATTGTGTTCATCTAAATATAGGCCTGGTCCACCTTCAGATATTGCTCAAGTTACCAGCAACATAGTATCAGATATAATTACCAACTCTAAATGTGTAGATTTAACAGAGCTTTGCATAGTGCCAGATAAGTTGGTTTGGGTCCTGTACTGTGATATGCTCTGTCTTGACAATGGTGGAAGCTTGGTAGACGCTTGTATCATCACATTGATGGCAAGTTTGAAAACCTGTAAGTTTATCTGTGTATGTATTTGTATTCCATTAGGTCCTTTTTTAACCTGTGTGGGGTGTTATAAGTTAGACGTTGATGTCTGTCTGTGGCATCTTTGCTCTCAAGCCGATAGACCAATTTCGATGCAGTTATTTTTTTCATTTGAAAGCCAGTTTCCTTGCGCTGGTCCTTAACTATGTTTGGTTAATATCGGTCCAGCAGTGTAAGAGTATAAGGCATTTTTGACATATGATTACTCGATTAAGTGTTTCCCACATGCCAGTATAATCATTAAATGACAATTTATTGACAACTTACGACCTGATGCTGCATCCAGAATGGTCGCCAGAGAACCCAACTCTTCGAAACGAACATCGCACCCAACTTTTTGAGGGTTGTTCCTTAAACTATAAGTATGTTTTTGCATAGGGGGTTTTTTAAATTTTTAATTTCATTTTTTATCTCTACATAATCCATCACATTCTATCACAGGCTGCTCCTACATTTAATCTAGTGATTGAACCTAGTGACCCTCCCAAGTCCTATTATTAGTATGTATAAGTTTTATATTTTTTTTTTCATTAAACAAAAAATAAAAATAATGCCCTTAATTGCAGATATTATTATGTAGGTGTACTTCAATGAATATTAATGTTTCATATTAAAATTTAACTTATTTAGCCATCATGTGTTGTTCAACAGGTATGTTTTTACCTCTCTAGACACACTTACAATTAGTAAAATTATTGAAGAAAAAGAAAAAGTTTATTCAGTATCTCATATTTCCTCCTGGGCTCCTTTAGAAGAGTGCCTAACTTTCTTCCGATTGACACTAAAATTTCACTGGTCAAATCTCTTCTCCTGTCAGGCCTCGAATACTCTGATTTCAGCTATCTTGGTCTAACTGAGGACCAATTCAATAAACTATTTCTCACTCAACTCAATATTTCTGAATTTCGTGTTGAGCTCAAGTGTCTCCCTATAGGACTCCTGTCTCAAAGATCGTTTCGAGTTCCTAAATTAATCAAATGCCAGGCTATTAAGCTCATCAGCGCCAAAAAATTGACAGCATTCTTCCAGATATCTTTTACAACATTTAAAAAAGTTTTGATGTGTACTTGTAATATATATATTATTACATGATGTGTATGGTGTATGTATGTCTGTAATAGTCTATATATATATACTCTTATAGTTATCTTATTATATCTTACATATTTTCATGTAGTTTTAATGTTATGCTCTACAGCAGTTTTTGTATGCCTATAAACTACCATATACTATACAAATCCTACGGTCTTATCGCTAATTACGATTTACAGAGAATGTCGATTCTCTGTAAATCGTAATTAGCGATAAGACCGTTTGTAGTAAACTTTTCTTTTATGGTGTACAATACAGTGTATTGTACTGTATTGTATTGCATGTATTTAGTGGATTATAAGAGTAATTCTCCCCGGTGGTGTCGTAAAAGGCGACTAAGGGATCGGATGGTATCTATCAGACAGTATATCATACAGTGCCCGGTTGACGGCAATAAGCTTGCCCCCTATTACGTTAGTGAATAAAAAAAAATTAAGGTGTTTAATAAACGTCTACCTACTCAGAGGAAACAGGCGTGAGCGTATGTATGTATTTATGTAGAAATAATTAAATCGTTTTTTTTTTTATTTACTGGACTTATTAATGAAAGTAGAAAGCTTAAATGAGATCTATAATCGTTTACCCCCATTTACGGCTCACAGTCTTCTATTATTTTTTTTCAATTAGATAGATCCCTTGTAGAGCGTTATATCGACCCCTGGGATCGATAGAGACAACTTTGGGTATTCTAAAAATGGTTTCTTACAATAGTGTAGGATTAGGCTAAGATTTTTTTGCGTTTCAGTTCTTTTCTTCTATCGTCGTATTTCTTTTTCGGTAAAACATATTTATTTTTAAATTGTTGTAAAAAACAAAAAAATGTAATTGAACCCAAAACGACAACAAAGGATTGCATTTTTTTTTTATTATGGATAGGTTTCTTAGATAGAAAATTTAAATAAAGCTTTTAATAACTCCCTTGTTACAAATATAATTCAATCACATGTGCTATTTATGGGGATGTTCTTTAGCTATGTAAAGTATTATTATTATTTTTCCAGTAAATCTCCCAACTGTGACATATGACCCAGAAACAGAAGACATTAAAGTAGATACTGCTGTTCAAACTAAACTCAAGCTAAATGGGTTACCCATAGCTACAAGCTTTGCTATTTACAAACACATTCAAAGGTAGGTTAATCCTATTAATCAAGTTGTTCAAATGAAATAATAGGTCTCTTAGATAAACCACTCTCATTTTATTTTCAGGAATGTTACTTTGGTGGATCCGTCATCCTATGAGGAAGATATGTGTGGAGGATTTGGAGCTAATCTAATTTTATGCTACAATAAAGGTTACCTCTGTAATACCCAAAAGTTTGGTGGCAGCAACCTATCAGAAGATTGTGAAGAAAAAGCACTGAAAATAGCTAGAAAGAGAGCTCAACTTGCAGAAGATGTAATTAATATTTGCATTAAAAACTATGAAAACAAATATTTTACCAAGAGTATTACAGTATGAATTATTCCTCACTACTTTTGTTTTACTTGTGTGTTATCAACATACCATTGGACATAGAGCATACAATTGTGTTAGTTTTGTCATGTGACATCCCTTAGGTTGACCCGCTGAATACAGAGAAAAACCCTTACAACCCATATCCATACTTAAACAAAATCTATATTTTCTTTTTATTTTTTACATTTATTTATTTTAATCGATAATTAAACAAAACTTTGTTTTTTTTTTTAACTGAAATGTAATGAAATTCATATAATACAGGTACTTTACTTCTATATAATACCGTAGTCACTACTTTAGAGTTCTGAAACCTAAGAAAAGAATTATTACTAAAGTTATGGAATTCTATAATATTATATTATATATGCCTACACACAACACTACTACTATGATGATTACCCATAAGTCAAATCCAAATCATTTGGTATAAACAAGGAAGGCAAATATTTTGCCATAGACAGGAATGGCAAACCCAAGAAACATCTCAAAATCCTTTAAAAGTAGTGTAAGTGCAATACTAATAACTTTTTTACATCTATTATATCTTTAGCGAGGTTACGATAGAACATATAAATTACATTCTTTGAGTCAACTGGAGCTAGAATCTATTTTAATCTATGAGGTTTAGTTAATAAACTATACTGTGTTTCAATCGTAACCACCTATCAATCTGTATCCTTCAATGGTGGAACACATGCCTTTCAACAATATAAATGATATCTGCTAATGCATAGGTAAGAAAGAAGTTCATGGATTGTTAAGTAGATTGGTTCACTATGGAATTATAGACGTATAGAAAACTCTAACTGAGCTCATAAGACCAATGAAAAATTATTCTTTATATATCACACCAGATATGTACTGCGCAAGCGTTTATTTGTTATATTGTGGAATTCTATAACTGAAATACAAGCATGTCACGATCTAAGACGTATTCAGACCAGCCTCTAGCAAAAGAAATATATATTATCTCATTTTTTGGGAATAATAGGAACAAAAAGCTACTCCACGAAAAAGTGAAGCTTTAGCTTAAAAATGTAAATAATACTGGCAAAGAAAACAAGCAAATGTTTTTTAATTCATTTTTAAAGTATATGGGTATAATAGGATTAATATTATCTTACTGTGATGTATTTAATATGGCAATAATTTGTATTGTTGACATCAAGATTATTTTCCACTTGTAATAATCACGTAAAATGTCACCACGTCTCAAAATATCAAATTATGTTATTGAGGTAAACTATTTAATTTTTATTTAAACTTAACTCGTTTACATGTGTAAACCCTATATTTATGTAATTATGATGTTTATCTTTTACTTATAAATAGTTAATTTTCAGGAATGAGTTGCTATGAATTAAATACGTCATCACCATAACTCCTCCTAATTCTAAATTATTAAATTAACTTTTGTAAGTAATCATTTATATTATAAGCTATTCATTTCAGAGATTGTCTAAGATAGACACAGATGAAAGTACAGGATGTCTATACGGCCTCATGTACGATGGCACATTGCTTGTGGTTGGACTAAGCTTAGATATATTTGAAAATGAAAAAAATACATACCGACAATTATTACTTAACCTGCCCGCAGAAATAGAATTATGTGGCGTTGTTAAGTTTGGTGAAACTTTAACGATAGGTACAAGAATGAAAGAGATATTACAGGTAAGCATATAAATTCAACCATATGTGAATTGTAAATATTTGTAACAGGTATTGTAGGTAGGTAGGTATTTGTTGATAAAATTCACAACAATATTTTTAGAGGACATGTGTCTATGAGTGAATATTATCACATAAAAAATATATGATTAAATGCACAAAAATACTGACTTGACTGCATGGATGGTGTAGCGGTTTAAGGTCACTGCCGCGCCGAGTGTTGTGGGTTGGACCCCGCACGGGACAACAATTTGTATAATCTTCAAATTGTTGTTCTGAGCCTGGGTGTTCTTTGTGTTCGTTGTTTGAATTTTTGTTGAGTCCCTTGCAACACAGGAACTAATCCTATTGCGGGAGTTGTCTTTTTTAATAAAGAAAACAAAAAAATAAAGAATGTGTTGCTAATTTTTATTGTTTTCTAACTTTGATGTACCTTTGAAAATTTCATCTTATTTATATCTGCTGTAATGTGTACAATATATGTGTCTAGTTGTAACTTGTTCCTAGACAATTCTATTCTTACAATAGATGAAAATAATATCTGAATCTCACTTTCTTTCAGGATGTGGATATAACAGACAATCCTTTGGTTATGATAGTCAATGAAAAGAAGGAAATGAAAGCCCATTTTTTGGTTCATGATAAATTTGAAGAAACAAAATATGCAGTGTTAAATAGTGAAGATATGTGGAAACAATTTGTTCATGTGCGCTTAAACACAGTATTGCCTCTGAGTTGTGAAGCTACTATATCTGGTGTTAAAAATATTTTACAAAATAAAAGAAAAAAGGTAATTAGAATATTTATGTAATATAATAGTCAATAATTTAGAAACCATACAACTATGATACACAATCTAATTAATTAACTAATCATGCTGCAGTAAAGTTAAAAACTGTAAGGAAAAAATCCTATTATGGTGATGAAAAACTCATCACCAACAATCATCAAGCTTCTCTCTTACTTATGTTTCCTGTTTATAATGCCATTCCACTTTACTCACAAGGTTTACCAGGTAGTACCAATTATAGAAGACATAATTTGTTGTAGATTGCATCAGGTCAGGTGTCATTCCATCTTGATGGCACATCAGTGTACTTGTTTGGGGTAGCATCAGATGTAGGACTTACTGGAACTAGTGCTGAGGCAACTATTGGAGAGATCATAGACTCTATGAATCCTGAGCAGGCAACTAAAAAAAAGAAGCATAATACAAACAATGTTGTAAGTATTGTTTACCAATTCTATATATATTCTAAAGATTATCAGCCTTTTTCTAATTGTTGGATGGGTTTACAAGTAACTAGGGGTATTTGGATTTTTTTAGTGTTTACTTTAATGTATCATGTTTTCTTAATATATCTATAGTAGTCAATTATATTGACATTTTCCAAGATGGATAGGTTCATATTTCATATTTTCAGGAAATTGTTCCTGTTAATCTAGTAATGAAAACAACAAAAGATATATTGTCAGATAAACTTGTAAAGACTGCAGTCAAAATGATGACAACACAGAGAAAACGTGAGTAAAGTTCAATTACTTCTAAGACCATTTTCTTATTAGCTTCTCTATTCTTCAAAATACTTTCTTAATTTTCTTTTCAAGTCTTTTTGATAGATTGCACAAACCACAATACAACTTTATGTCAAGCAATAAGTAATATTTAGAAATTTTTAATAAAATGATATTATTAATTTATGTATTTCAATGTTTACAGCTGCATTTTGTATCAGTATGCCATTAAGAGTAGACACGCTAGCCATGATACATCGTAACACTAAATTATTAGAACTGTATACTGTACTTGTTGAAGCTGCCTGTAGATCACTACGATTACTAGAATGTGTGCTATTAGAACAACTGGGTAAGTTACTATTTACAATATACATTTGTACTTTGTATGTAATAAACTTTGTTGATAAAATGAAAACATTGAAATGCATATTTAACAGGTCAAGAAGGTATTGGGGATGGTGCTGGTCTGCGCTTGCCTGAAACATTCCATTTTCTACCACAAGAGCTAGGACACTTTGTAACTAGAATAGTTCCTAAAGGAATACCTGATGAACTTATGGGTAATATATCATATTTTTTAAGTGTAACTATCACATCCTGATAAAACAGAGCTTGTAAACCCTCCCAGTAATGGTAGTACTTACCTCCCAGTAAGACTAGAAATAGGGGGGTATTGTACCACCTAGATATACCTACACAATTTCAACTTCACAGAACAAAGTTTATTTCAAACTATATACTGCATACAGGTGGTGGTGGTGGTGGTTTTATTTATGCTGTTTGTTATTTGTGTCAAATTTGGTAATTAAAATTTTACCGTATTTTTTTTTTAAATTTCGTATTAATTTAAAATTAGTGTAAATAAAATATGGCCGTTCTACAAAATGGCGGATTACATTTATTTCACAACCCACACAATCCTCAATATGGGTATAAAATAAGAGTTTGACTAGTAAAATAGAGTATACGAAAAAGAAACCTTGAAATAATGAAGCACTAAATAAACTACTAAAATTAGAAAGATTGAATAACAGAATTGGAACTGAACATTTAAAATAAAATAAGTGTAAAAGCTTTTTAGGCTGATAATAAGGATAATGATGTACATAATGTACTAAAGGCTAAAAAATAATTCGGTAGGTAGGAACAGTCACCACACCACTCTTCTCATCAATCTAGGGCATAGGTTCCCAACCTTTTATGGACTACCCTCTTTAGAAGAAAAATAATTGCATCGCCCCCTTTTACATAATAGTTAATTATACAAATTCTATATGTCTGTCTTTTATCTATTAATAATCACAAATTAATTCTCTCTCACTCTCTTATCGTGCTCCTCGTGGCCGTGGCAGAGTCTTAATTATTTATTAATTAAGAATATAAAACATTTCAACAATTTAGACAAAAACTATAGTGTTAGAACAAAATTATAACTTAACCACAAAATGCAAGATAGTACACAAAGTTGGAGCACCCGAAACTGGGGCACTACAAAAATGCAAAGACATGACAATTGTTCAAAATTAGTAAAAAATAATAATAATAGAAAAACAAAATTTTTCAAGAAACATAAATATCAATAAGATGGCTAAGACTAGTAGAGTTTTAACAGTTAGTTAACGCTGGATTTCAATTTAGATAACAACAGTCGCAAATCAGTGATCTGTCAGTCTTCCTTTTCTTAGACAGTAAATTAGTCATTCCTTTTCTTAGACAGTAAATTAGCTACCCACTACTGAACTCAAATATGATGAACGTAATTAAAAATTTCTGTACTATTTCCTACAATCTAGGGTGGAGAGCTGATATGGATTTTTGGAAATGCCACAGCACCTTGTATTGTAATTTATCGTCATTAAATATTAATAGTCTGTAATTTTTGCATGGTGAAAAACGTGTATGGTATTAAATGTGGAATCTCGTATTTATCTTGTATGTTCCTTCTTTGTATCGGTTTCCACATTTTTTGCTAAACTCTTGACATTTTTTTCTTTTTTATGAATCGGACGTAAGCCAAGAGTTAGTGCTTCGTTATTTGGTAAAGTTGATTCATCAAGTTGAAAGGAAAATTTTGAAGTTATTAAGTAATCACATAATGATAGTTCAACATCTTTAGCCATTTCATCTATTCTTCTTTGCCCTATATTATTGCTCAAAGGATTTTTAATGGTATCTGATATCTTTTGATGAAGAACAGATTTGATTACCTCTTTGACTGCCGGCACAATTAATCCCTCACTACATGTGTATGGTTTTCCCGATCTTGCTATTAATAATTAAATAAAGCCATCATCATCTCCTTGCTTAGAACACGACGCAAAAAGGTTCGATATACATAGTTGGCTGTTTTTATTATCACCACCTATTTTATTCAAATGCTCTTGTTGCCTAACAGACTTCATTTGATCTAATAAATCCTTATTTCAAATAGGTTCTCAATACCGAATTATCTTTTACCTTTTCTAAATCATTATTATCTTTATTATCAATAAAACCGTTTACTTTAATAAAATATATTTTATTTTTTCTTATCTGATGTCATAAAACCAAATTGTTATAAAAATTCAAACTTACAGCTGTTTTTTTTTTTACTTTAATGACACTTATTTAGTAGTTGTAGTAATGTACAGGTCTCCCAAAGTAATAATGCGCATAGAAATCTTCGTCACTGTTCGGCAACGGTCGTATGTCCCGAGCGTCGGAAGACGATATATATGTATATAGAGTGGTTAAGTGCATTCATGCATAATTTAGTAGAATTATGTGTTTTGTTCTAAAAGAGATAAATATTGATTTATCAGTAACGAAATTTGATTCGATAATTCCATGTAAGTAAATAGTGAGGAAAACCACACGATTGCGAATATGCTACAATCTTTGTTGGATTGATTCACTTCGAAGATGTTATAGTACTTTTCAAGAGTCTTATTGAAGCTGGTGTAGTGATGGAAGAAAAGAAGGTTTAAATAACACAAGTTTTATATTAGAAGAAGAAAAAATGGTTTTCAAACACAGGTTTACATTAAAATCTTAGAAATCTAATCATTAAAGTCTCAGTTCAAAAGTATTTACAGCACTGATCATTCTAGAATAATATTACAATTACAAAAAAATATCAGAATCAGGGAGGATCTCTATTCCTGACATCGTAGATTCATCAGAACTTTCATTATGCTCTTGTTCATTTACACTTTCCCCACTGCTATCACCTGTGTAAATAATCATTTCATCGGAAAAACTATCGATTCTTGGCTCAAATTTTCTATATTCATCTTCGCATTTAACAGCATGATCACAAACTTTTTTCCATTCTTCTGGTCCTATATTGTTGTTTTTTTCTAATATAGCATCTTTAACTGACGTGACAGTCATTGCAATATTTTATTTGGCTACGTGTTGCTTTATTTGGGACCAAATATTTTCAATGGGGTTAAAATCTGGATAATATGGTGGCAATCGTATAATTTTATGCCCATGTTCCTCCATTATACGGTCAATGGCAAATTCTGTGTATTTTTCTTTATATCTTTTTATAATTTCATACAAATCGGGTTTCAGTTTCTTTGGGTCATGCGGAACGTTGTGTTGTTGTAACCAAGCTATCATTTGTGGTTTAGGTGTGTTTGAGTTTGGTGGTTTCACAGACAGCTTATTATGATATGGGGCGTTGTCAATTACCAACACACTATTAGGAGGCAAGTTGGGAATCAATTGATTGCGTAGCCAAGTTTGATAACGTTCCGCGTTTATTTCTTTATGATAGTCACCTTCTGTGTCGACACATTTATGTAACATTAGAGCCCCTGGGACGAAGCCTTTTTCATTGCCTGCGTGGACAATAATTATTCGCTCTCCTTTGGAAATGGGTTGTTTGATACCTTTTTTGCTGCTATCTTGCCAAGTTTTAGTATGTGATGTATGCACGTATGACTCGTCCGTAAACACTATGTTTCTACCAGAATTCCTCAGCTGTTGTATTTCTCTGAGATATTTGATCCTTTTTAAACGTATATCATGCTTTTCCATAAGTAACCGTCTGTAACCTAAACCCCATATCTTTCAAGATCAGCCTTAAAGACTGCACAGCCTTTGAAATTAATAGCTTCGATCAACTTTTTTCTCAAATTATTTACAGTTGGGAGTTCTTTGAGCGTCAACTGAAAATTGTATATCATATTACGAATCACACAGTAGTTGAAATCATCAAGCCCTAGCCGAAATCTACTTTTAGGTTTTCCTTTTTTCGGTGTGGAAAATTTCATTGATTGATTCTGGTTTTTTTCGTTTAAGATATTACTTAAAGTTCGTCTTGAAATTCCTGTAGCTTTTGTAACACGGTCCTGAAATTTTTTAAAATAATCATTATGGTCTCTTTTGAAAACATTGGCTTCATTTAAGAAATAAAGGTACACATTAAATACCATTTGTCGTGCTTGTGACTTAAGCGGCTTTCCACGTTTAAATTGATCCATTCTGGAAGAATTCCTCTGAAAGAAAATGGTATGGGCAGAGTTAGGCATATTTTTATTTATTTGTTGTATTATTGCATTATGTACTAATATACTTTTTAATATTATTTATTCCTATTAATATTTGTTTATTTATGCATGTGTTTATTTATTTGTTTATTAAATTTATATAAGCCTAAATCTTAATATGTATTTAACGAAGGTATTTTTAATTTTTTAATATAAAAAACCGTGAATTTTTTTATGTATATTTACCTATTTTACAAAATAAACTATTTAAATTTGAATAAAATAATTAAAGTTGAAATTAAATTTACCTTTGAAAACAAAACCAAGAAGGGTGTGTAGTAGTAGCAGCTCTATATAATTCCACACAGAAAGAACCAATATATAAAGACGACTGACGGACCTTTAACTGACCGGCGACCGCCGCCGACCGCTAGAAGTGTACTCATGATATTGACTCCTATTCCTTTCGAACAAAGTGGAAAATGCAAGTGCGTTGTTTAGGGCTCTTACGATTCAATGATACGCGTGTTTCCGGGAATACGACCATTAGCGAAGATCTGCATGCGCATTATTAATTTGGGAATACTGTACAGGGCCGAAACCTGCCAAGGTCAAGGTTACTTTACTTCTCATCACTAAACAAATTTCTAGCCTTACAGGAGAACCATTACCTGGAGGCTTGACTTGACTTGATTTGTCCGCAGCATCGCTCACGTGAATGTAGATTGCAATTTCTTTTTGCTTTTAAACCAACCTTGTATTAAAGCGAAAAGATTATTCAAATCAATCATATCGTTAATGAGATTAACGAACAGCATTACATTTATATATATGTCAGTATTAAGTCACTAACACAAGTAATGTTTCAGAAAAAGAAAGAAGACTGTTACACGAACAGCTGGGCATTCAACAAAACAAGCCTGTGTTTCGCAGAGGTAATGCATACTCTGAGAAAAGTGGGGGTCGCTTAGTCAATCCCCATGAAGCCATTCCGTTGCCACCTTCGAAGCCTGAAGTCACCGTTGCGTTTGTTCGAGGCCGATATACTTATCATCATTATATGCAAGATAACTTTAATGATGATGGATGGGGCTGTGCTTACCGCTCAATGCAAACAATATTTTCATGGTTTAGGTAAGATTGATCGTCCTTTTACAGGAAAATATGTGGCATATCAAGAGCTTACTTACTTCAAAACTATTGCCAGCTTTGAATGCAATTAACTAATGACAAACTGGTATACTAGTATGTTGTTTTTGTGGAAGTTTTTAATTAGAATGAATAAATCTGAAGTCCATGTATTTTAAGAGTATGTAATGTTTAAAGTATAATCTTCTTGTAAACTTTACTAAGTAATTGTTTTCGTTTCAGGTATCAAGGATATACAACAGTAGAAGTGCCAACACACAGAGATATTCAGCAGTGCCTTGTTAAAATCGGTGATAAGCCTTCATCGTTCTTAGGTTCAAAGCAATGGATAGGATCTACAGAAGTCATGTTTTGTCTAGAGACATTGTTAGGAATACAGTCAAGGATTATATTTGCAAATACTGGGACAGAGCTGCAGAGTTATGCCCCTGAGTTGGTTCATCATTTTCAAACACACGGAAGTCCTGTTATGATAGGTGAGCATGAGTCCTAGAATAACCATCAGTTTTATAATTACAAATGCGAGTTTGTGCGTTACGTATGTACGTACAGTACTAGGCAAGAAATAATAAGTATTTCTTAAATACAGAATTAATAAATTATAGTAAACTCTGCTAACTGAACAATACCTTTTTTGTTAACTACCATGCGGACAAAGTCGCGGGTATTTAACAGCTAGTAATCTTATAAATCAGAAGTTTGTTTGGTTTGTACGCGCTAATCTCAGGAACTACTAATCCAATAAAAAAAATGCATTAGGAATAATATACTAACTACTTAATAAGAGAGCGGAGGAGTAATTTCAAATAGGCTGTTAAGCCTCCATATATTAGCATTTACATATCTATAATCTTATTTAACTCGAGTGTCACCGCGGAGCACAGTTAGTATATAATATGAAGAGGCATGCCAATAGTATGGCTTCAGCCAAATCGCTTTCGTCCGAGGTTAATTGACAATCACATTAGATCAATACTTAAATAAGCTGTCTTTTCAGGTGGTGGAGTGCTGGCACACACAATACTCGGAGTAGAGTACAATACCGATACAAGTGAGATACGCTATCTTATTTTAGATCCCCACTATACGGGGGCAGATGATTTATCTACCGTCATCAGTAAGGGATGGTGCGGGTGGAAACAATCCGAGTTCTGGAATAAAACTGCTCATTATAATCTTTGCCTGCCTCAAACTAAACCTGGTATTTAGAACATTATTTACCATGGTATACTAATATGCAGTTAATACCAAGGTGTAACTTGAATTATGTTATTATGACTCTACCAGCATCATCAATTGTGGTATTTTCAATACTACTAGTTACTTTCACTGGGATTATTGGTTGAAGTATAGTGTTCATAGAAACACTTGGGCGAAAGTAAATTGTAAAAGCATTCTGTATAATAAATAAATGATAAAGCTCGGACGCTTCTAATACTAAAATAAATCAATTCTATATAAAAACGGATTCACTAATTACAATGCATTTATGAGTTAATCTCCAATTTTAAATTTAACAATCTTACATTTTCTGCTTACTGCTGCCCATGCTTTATAGAATGGGGTCGTCCAAATGATTCTTTGTCAATGTCATATATGCTCAGTCTTTAAAAATGTTTGTTATAATTTTGTAGTTTTCACCTAGTACCTTAAAGCATTTGCAAACGAAAAATACTGATGTTAGATTGTGTAGTCAAATTTTATAATTGTTTTATAGTCAATTATGTTAATATCTTATTTGCCTCACGCCATTTTATGGCCGAGATGACCTATCAAGCATGTAAGTTAAAAAAAAATGTTATATTTTATACTAAATAAAGTATGATTGAAATATGGTTTTTCATTTCCTTTCGCACATACTTTAAAACATTCTGCATAAGTTAGTACTTGTATTGTACTCCAAAGTAAGAACTTATATAGTTGTTATGTAAATGTTTTTCAGAGAGACTTACAGGGTTGATACACTTTCTGTTGTCTTAGTTGTATTTGTTTCCACGATTTATTTTGCTCCTACGAGGATTCCAAACAAACATGTAAACGCATTGCCCACTCCGGATTAGGGATACTTTTCTCTCGAAGGATGCAGCATTAAGTAATATCAGACAACTTCTTAGCTTGCAGAGATAAACCCGCTTCGGCACACTAAACATAATCATGTGTGGCTCTATGAATTAGTAGATGAGGATAGACTGCGAGGGCTCAAACTTGACTTTAATCCAATTAAAGTACAAGTATATATTATATTAGTATTCCCTGTAGCACTCAAATTCCAGAATACGGCTTGTGTGTTCCCAAACACATTTTAATGTTTGCAAGAATTTTACCTACTTGCATCCATTATCACTTGTAACCTTTAGGTATATTTAGTTTTATTTATGGGACTGTCACTCAATAAAAAGTCTAGTAATAGTTAATCCTAGTAATATATTTTCAATAAATCCATGTCAGTACTTAGATCTAATTTACGTTACATACGTAAAATACAGTGCTAAATCACAGAGAAATACAACATGTAAGAAGAAAACTACTTTGAGACGAACGAAAATCAAGGCACTACTGAGAATTATCTCTACGTCGTGAATAGATAGGTATATAGGCAAATGGAATGTCTTCCAATGTGAGGGGAAAGGAAGCCTTCATGAACAACGTGGCGTGGACCAGTCAAGAGATTTGAGGGTATACCTATTGACAAAAATCGAACTGCGTAATTGCAATCGAAATGGTTTATGAAAGGACTAAGTGACTTAAACAGGTGAACCACGTGGTTTATAAAAATACTTCCAAATAAATTTCAATTTTAACAGACACGAACATTTTCATTTCCTTACCTGTTTAACTTTAGTGATACATTATTTTAAACAAGTTTCAAATGTACTTAGGGATTAAATTTATTTTAAAATTAATGTAATTAAGCAAACAACATCTATCTACGTGCGTAGCTACAGACATTACTGGCAGCAAAAGGGATATTATTGTAAATTTTGCTATGTAGATGTAAAATCAATCGAACGAATACAACAAAATAAGCCTCACTAGCATAATATTCAAATATATGTATTTATTTTCTAATAACGGTTTTTTAATAGCATCGATGTTAGAATAAAAAAAGTAAAACTACAGATGAATCAAAATTTCTGACACAAATCTTTTAGGTGTTTGTTATGACGGGTGGAATCCCACAGTACCGGTACTACCTGCCAGGAAACAGAGCATATTTCAAGAGCTGTCCAGTAATTTGGTAAAGATACTGGATATTTGAGTCAAGGTTATTCTTTTGTAATGTCTAAATACACAATCGTAGAGACTAAGGAGGTCAAAATAGTAGATATATTTTATTTTATTAAAAGGTCTCATGGACAATCCCGGACACATGCCTTTGTTGGAGGCGCAGAGTCGAAGGTCAAACTTAAATTCCTGAGAAAGAATAGGTTACCAACATTCAGAAATTTTATTTGTGTATGATGTGGCTTGCAATATTATTATGAGTTCCGTTTTTATTAGATACCTACATATTGAATGCAAAAAAAAATATAATTTAGAATAATAATGAAAAGCTGCGAAAGGGTTACAATGCTGCAATTTTATCATTATAATTTATTATATATCAAGAACATATAGATATAGCTTTACATTGGGTATGTCTACGACAGTCTACGGCAACGTACAGACTGAAAAATTATGAATTTACTATTTTGAAAGAGTTCGTTCTTGTAGTCTTTCCTGTTTTTTTATTTGCTCATGTGATCTGTTGAGTAATGACTAGTTTGGCTGTGCAACTATCAAATATGCTACAATTTCAACAAATTACTACATATTAAAGTATTTCTAAATCACAGTGCCGAACTTGTGGAAACTTTTTCTGTAATAAAAAGAAAAACATTTGTTACAAAATAGCCAACATCTGTAGTAGCAGGTTCTCAGTTACAAATATTTACCCTCAGTTTTAATTCTATTCTGTCTATCTCTCCTCCCAACATATCAACAATATTTTCACCATGCTTCAGTAGAAATGCCTCTACGTCATCAATAGTTGTTATTTTCTTGATGTCCTAAAAAGGAAAGATAATGTTCAAAATATCATGTATTCATATTCAATTATGTATTTATGCAATATTATTTATATTAATATTTATGTAATTATGTATTTATACGATGCAAGTCACATTTATTTCTCTTGCATTATTTGTTGTTACTAGTACGTCATTTACATCTTTTATATTTTATTATATTTCAAGTCAAAAATATATAAAATAAATTATAGGTATTTAAATCTTATTTATTATAGGTATAAAGATGAACTTTAGCAGTAATATTATAAATATTTTAGGCCATTTAAGACGTGGCTGTAACGTGTACACTCCCGTAAAGTAGTCTTGGCACTTTCCTGAAAATCAGAGCGTTTGCAATACCTATATTGTTGAAGGGTTATGCTGAGGCATTTTCTGTCTTAGCGCAATGCATTTTTTTTTTAGGTTAAGTGTATATAATTTTCATTTTTTATTTTTTAAAGTGTTTTTTTTTCTACCTACAATTTTTTATGTCTTGTGTGGATTTTATTATGTAGAAATCTTAAAAAGAAAAAATCCGACGCCCCCTTTTACATAATATAGGCATGCCTTTTAAGTTTTGTCGTTTGAAGAAAAAAACACAACTAGAACCTTATAGTACTTTTTATTGTTTTTCAAAGTAACGTAGCTTAATACACTTTTTTCCATTCGCTCAAACGTCATTATAGTGCCGATCGGTAAAAGCCTGGAATTCTCTACCAGCGCACGTGTTTCCTTCCCACTTTGATCCCGGGTCTTTTAAGCGGGGCGTGAAAAAGCATCTCACCAGGCCGCCATAGTGTGGGTCACCATGCTGCATTGACTAGACATGCAATGAGGATGGTGACCACCACTCTTTGACTCCACCTATTGCTTTCCATCAGACAAATTGGAGTCACTATGGTAGGCTAATAAAAAAAAAATATATATATATAACATTTATTCCACTCTAAAGGTGTTCAAAATGGCTGACTTGAAAGCGTCGACTGCTTCTTCACCGGACTGGAACCTTTGACCACGAAGACTTTTCTTAATTTTAGGAAATGTAAAGAAATCGTTAGGGCTTAGGTCAGTGCTGTATGGAGGATGGTCAAGGATTTCTACTTTTTTCTGCTTCAAATACTCAATCGTTTGACGAGCGCTGTGTGAGCTTGCGTTGTTGTGGTGCAGGATGATGCGTCGCTTTGAATTAGATTTTGGAAGTTCGGCGATGACTTGTGGTAAACAAACTGTGGTATACCACTCTGCGTTAACCGTTCTACGATCTTCAAGTGCAATAGTCGCAACATGGCCGGTTTTTCAACGAACGTGGCCACCACCTTCTTTGAAGTGCTTCGAGAACGAACAACTTTCGTCGGCTTTGGCTCGTCTTGAAAGACCCAGATTGTAGATTGTTGTTTGGAATCAGGATCGTAGGCATAAATCTAAGATTCGTCACCACTCATGATGTCGTAGACGTGATTTGACTCTCCTCGGTTGAACCTTTTCAGAGTTTTTTTACACCATCTGACGCGGGCCGCCTTGTGATCGTCGGAAAGCAGATGCGGTATCCAACGGCAAACTAGCTTTCTCACACCAAGCGCTTCATGCAAGATCTTCTGAATGGTTGTCCCTGAGATGCCTAATAGAGCCTCTATCTCTCGATACGTCACTTGACGAGACTGACGAGAATTAGTTGTCTCACATGTTATCTTTAGTGAAGGCGGATTTTGGCCGTCCTTCGCGAGATTTGTCACTAACACTAGTATGTCCACGCTGGAATTCTAAATACCAGCGTTCGACAGTCCGCAGACATGGGGATTCATCACTGAACACAGATGTTAGCTCTTCAAAACACTGAAGCCGTGTCAGGCCTCTTCTAAAGTTGTAGAAAATTATTGCACGAATATTTTCCTTAGAAAGATTCATTTTCGTACGTAACCTGACAGATTCCAATTGACGCTGTGACTAAACAATAGCATTAATCCTAATACTTTCAACTCGTTTGAGATTCAAAATTTAAACACATTCGAATATAGAACAGTTCCAAATTCGAAATTTCCGGGAAATATGGAAACGACAGAACTTAAAAGGCATGTCTCGTAGTTAATTTTACAAATTTTATATGTCTGCCTATTATCTATTAATAATCACAAATTATAATTAATTATCTTTCTTCCTCTTTCTCTCTATCTCTAATCGTGCTCCTCGCGATTGAGGCAGACGGTTGTGATTATAAATGAATTACAAAATAATAACTTAACCGACAAATGCAAGACAATAAACAAAGCTGGAGCACTGCACAAAGTCAAGAACATTAATCAAAATTAGTAAAACAATATATAATAAAAAGAAACAGAATTCAATAAGCAACATAAATATCATTGAGATGGTTGAGGCTGGTGGAGTTTTAACAATTTTTCAATGTCGGGTTTAAATTTGCTTAACATCAGTCGCAAATAATCGCGCTCCGTGATTTGCAGTCTATTCCTTTTCTTAGACAGTAAATTAGCTACCAACTACTGAACTCACGCTTAGCCAAATATGATGAAGGATGGAGTGAAGGTGGAGGGTGGAGAAACGATATAGATTTTGGCAGCCAAAACTCTCGCTATCCGTTTCTGAATTTTACTTTCAGTTCTTCATTAGTTGTGAATTCTACGAATTCTTTTTCTTAATTTGATGAATTTGTTGGATCTGCATTTGCGAAAAGGTAACTCAACTTGGTATATACATATTTAAAAGGGGGTTTTAAGTAAGTAAGTATCTTCCTGTTTTACCAATAATGCTGATAATATCGAAAAGAGTTGAATTCACCTCTTCCTAGATTTCGTTTGAATAGAAGAAGTTTTCCCACGAAAGTTTTTTGTTTTTAATAAATTCAACTCATTACGTTGCAGTTGTAAATGAACGTCATTAAATGTTTAAAAAAGAACAGTCAAATAAACGATGCCCTTTTTGGGGGCAATCGACTATCCGCGCAGTTCATCGTCTGTTTTTAATGAAATGTCGTACTGAGTCAAATAGATTGTAAAAGGGATTCAGACAAACGCCTTTCGAAAGCCATCGTACTTCTGTGTGCAGCAGCAAGCGATTAGTCTTCATTATTTTCACTATACATTTGTCCAATAATATGTCATTTAATGAATTGCTTCTTATCTTGTTGTCTGCCCTAATAACGTATTGGAGAGCGTATATGCAGGCGTTCATTTAGATTTTCTGCTACTAGGTGCTGACGACGAATAACACAATGTACAGCAAGTACATTTGGTACTGCTCGATTTAAATGTGCCATGAAACCCTTATTGCTGGAGCACCATCCGTAGCAACTGATAAAATATTTCGAATAGGAATTTCTTCCTCTTGTTAAAACGTGCATTTTATTATTAATGGATACTCCCTTTGTATCGGGTCCAAATGTTTTGCTTCTTTTCTTATTTTATTAATCGGACGTAATTCAGAAGTAGGGTAGTGAGAGACTTCGTTATTGAGTGAAGTTGATTCATCAAGTGAATTAGAAATTAAAGAAAGAAATATGAATTTGGAAGTTTTCAAGTAATAACATAATGATAACGTCTTTAGCCGCTTTATCTATTCTTCTTTATACTGTATTATTATTGTTCAAAGGATTTTTTTAAGTTAACAGTAACTTTTGATTACCCCTTTAACTGCCGTCATAATTAATTCCTCACCAATTTTGTGTGGTTTTCCCCCTTTTGCGATTAAGAATAAAATATGTATACAGCTCGCAGTCCATCGTCTCCATAGCATAGTGTTTAGAACACTATGCATAAAGGTTTGATATAGTCTGCTGTTTTTAATATTTATTTTCAAGTCCTTGAAAATGTTACAAATCTTGATCCTTATTATCAACATGTATTTTATTCAAATGCTCTTGGAGCCCAGAAGGCTTCAAAATCCATATTTAAAATATTCTATATTGTACTGCCGACATTTCTTCTTAGTTTCAGGCATCTAGAAATTCACAATTTGTTACGATTTCAATTCAATAAATTTTCAACCAATTTAAAAAAGATATATGACTTCACTTTACGAGTCGCGCACGAGTATGGATCACTGACGGAGCATACAAAAACAATAAGACATTAGAAGAGAGAGAACCCAGTCTTTTAAAGACTTTATTTCGAGCGCGCATCAACTTGTATACCTGTTTGTCTGCGGAGCCCGGTGCACTTGCTCTGTAAACAGGTTGTTACAAGCTCTCGTATTATCGAAATTTGTTATTGTTTATTGTTATAAATTATTTGCTTACCAACTTGCATGGACCGAATCATAGAGTTTATACTTAATGCTTATTTAAATGTTTTAATGTTTATGTACCCCATAATAAAAGGACAAACATTTAGGACGGCTAGATAAAATGTAATTTTTTTATGAAAATAGACGTATTTTCAAAGTATTGTATTTATAATATTAATTTTCTAATTAGGTAGGTATGGCACGACCGCCCCCTTGGCTATAATAACCCCCTTTGCCTTGGGACCCGCTACCGTCCCCACGAAAAGCTCCAGCGCCCACTTGGGGGCAGTACCGCCCCCGCTGGGAAGCTATGGAGTAGACGAAAATGGGGAATAAATGTTTCTTGTCATATTGTTGCAGAGGAAATTAGATATCGACGAATTAAATTGATATGCTGCTTCTTATTTAATTTTTTATTGAATACAGTAACAATCTAAAATAGGAAACCGTATAAAAAAAACTAACTAAATAACATTATGATGTTCTGTTGACTCAAGAACAATCAAATCATTATTTAGAACTAATTGAGTTCAGAATTGCGGAACAGTAGATAATTTTAAAACGAGCATTATCCTTATTTTAAACAAAAAATAATCATTGAGATATCTTTAAGTAAGGTTTTATTTATGAATTGGAATTATTTATTGGCGGCTAAGTAAAAATTGCTTACATAGAAATGATCCTAGCAAGTGGAAGTAATGAAAAGATGGAAAGGAATAGATATTCAGTCTAATATTCTTTTAACCATTTTTTTCATATTTGTAGTTTCTTGGCACATCCACGTACATTTTAGTTACAGCAGATATGGTTTCTTTCCACCACGATCGCAAAACGTACAAATGACAATATTTAATGACGTAGTATTTGTATATTCTTTGGAACACATTTGGTTTACAGCCCCTCTAGCACACACTACTTATGTCACAAGCTGAGAAGTGACAACACGTATCGTTGGCGCGACATTTTTAAATAACTAAATTTTTAAAAACAAAATAAAATATGTTTTATAGAATAACTATAAAACATATGTTATTTTGTATACAGCTGATGATAGTAACGATAAATTATACACATTTTTTTTAAGTTTTCGATCCCCAATTGTTTAAAAAAGCCTTAAACTGCTTTTGTTACCACTCTTAGTAAAGGAAGTTACATAGAAATAGCAAGAACTAATTATTTATTTTTAGAAAACATTTAAAGTGACAGGTCTCACCTCTAGTAAGACATTTAAATCGTGTTTTTCGATGTAGGACCGCGTTAGAGCTCGGCCATCAAAATCCACTTCAGCCTGCAAAAACAATTTTAATAAAAATTTAATAATGATACCTTATACAAAATCTTACTTATTCAAATTAAAATTTCCTAATAACTTTATTAAACGAATAGAAAGTTGAACACAAATAATTGCATTCTGGTAGTTTGGGAGCCTTCTTAACACTCATAATAATAAGATTAGAAATAGAATAGTATATTCACCTTGTATCTTATCAGACTACTTCCCATATCGATTCCTTTGACGTCATGAATAGCTCTTATCATAAAGTCTCGTTCTAGAAAACTGTTAATTTCATCTAACTGCTCTTGTGGTATAGATCTGTTTTAAACAATAAAAATATGACTAAATCAACTTAAATACTCTTATAAGTTTCGGATTATTCGTACCTACTATTTTCTATAACACATTTTTAAGACACGTTATTAGCATTCAGCAACTAAGCGGTAAATATGTTAACAGCTAAATCTTAGCTTTAGAAAGTATACGAAAAAAACATTTTTAGTGCCTATCATATTTGAGGGCTTCCCTCGATTTGACTGGGATCCCAACATTCCAGACTTAGTTACAGAGGGAACACCGCAGGAGTATACTCTACCCGAGCATAAAAAATATTTAAAAATCGTTCATCCTTACGTCCATCGTTTAAAAATCCATTGGCGGAGAAATCATAGATTTTTATTTTAACATAGATTTAAAAAACTTGACAAGTGCGAATCTGACTCTCACACCGATGGTTTCGTAAGCAAACGAACGTCTATGTATAATACCAATCCTAATACCATGTATATTTGACTTTAAAAAATACGAGTATACATAACCGACTTCAAAGAGCGTTTCATGATAATTTAATGAAGTGTAATTTAAGAAATAAATTATAAATTTTATATATATATCATAGATGACCTTCAGTACAACCAATATAATTGTGGATATTGTTTCACTAATGACGGAGTTAGTACTAGTAACAGTTCTGCTCATTAACTACTTTACCACCTCAGCGGCTTAGAGGTGCAATATCGTCTTTACATTAAAACGGAACCAATGTTCAATAGAACATATTGAAAGGTTTATTAAATATCAGTTCACAAATGGTAAAACATTACGACTAATATACCCACAAATCATTCTAATAGTTCCCCCCTTTTTTAAATCAGTTAAAAACTATATGAAACTCAACTCTATTTCATGAATTGTCTCTCTAGTTTTTTCTTCAATAAGACACCATATTTAAATGACACCATATGTCGTATGGTGTCATTTAAATAAATGACACGTCATGTCAAAATATATATAGTCTTGACAGACAGACAGACGGACGGACTTTTGAGGAACGGAACCCTAATAATCGGACTTTAAAAAAGTAGACAACCGACTTCAATGTGTCTATCATAAAATTTAAGAATATGGTTTTCTCATGGATGCCAATGTCACAACTGGACAAAACTCTCATCTAACTACCCTTGAAGTACATCCTTTCCAATAAAAAAAGAATCATCGAAATCGGTTAGCGAGATATTGAGTTATTCGTCCACTTGTCGCGCACATGCTTAATGCAAATTTAGGCCTTATATGTTTTTTCATGGATGCCATTTTCAGAACTGGACCAAATTAAAATGGGACCACACGGGAAGCACCAGCTTTCAAATAAAATTGTCGAAATCGGTTCACGCAATTGTAAGTTATGAGGTAACAAACATAAAAAAAATGATAAAAAAATACAGTCGAACATAGAACTTTCTCCTTTTTCAAAGTGGGTTAAGATATTTATATATTATGTATATGTAGAAATTCGATGCATCAGGTCTTTTCAACCTGCGACGTCGTACATAGGATAAGTAATTGTTACGATAATATCATAGACACAAACGAGGTCTGAAACACCACATATAGTACTCATCAGATTATAAGTTGTTCAATAAATACCTGCCGACCAATGCGCCGACATTAGTGAGAATGATGAAGGATGCGACTCCACCCAGAATTGTTCCAACTAAAATACAACCCACAGCATCCGGCAATGGGTTGCCAGTGTACTGACTTATTGCCATACAAGTAGAAGCTACCACTACGCCAGCAACGGCCGCACTATCTTCCAATAATACGACGTTCACCGAAGGATCGGAACTCCGCATGACTGAAATTTAAGGATTTTGCAAAAGAAATAAGATAATATTTAAAATTAGGTAGGTAATTTCTAAAAATAAATTCTCTTGAAGTAAATTTCACTATACCAACTAAGTTTCATATAGCATATAATACACCTAAGTGAGCTCAGTCAGATAAGTATGTACTCTTTACAGCTAGAGCTATAAATGTTGAACCTATGTAATGTCCAAATAATTGCCTAAAAATTGTACTACAGCAGTGAGTGTAATGAAAAGTAAAAATAAATATATTTACTGTAGTCGAATGTCCTGACATTAGCTTCTTTGGCGCCTTTTCTTATTGCATTTAATGCAACCAGCAGAGTTGCGCCCTCAGACACGACTGCACCACCAAGGACAAAGTAAGCCTACGAAATTAAAATCTATTGTTAGAATGCCTTTAAAACATACCTAGGTATTGTAAGAAAGAATCAATTGAATATCCTTAACCTCAAATATAATTATATTCTGGTTACTTAATACTTAAGACTACTTGACTGAAAATAGAATTTAAAGGATAAATCGAATATTCTTATAGGGTGAGGTAAAGAACCTGAATAATGTCCATAAGGGTAAACCCTTATAGTATGGATAAGGGCCTTAGAGCCAATAGGGTAGAATTGTGTTGAACTCTTTTTTTAAATCTTGACACTATAAGTAACCCAAAATGATTATGAAATATAATTATGAAATAAACTCACCCAAAAGAAATCATGGAGAGGTTGAGGGTCTATAATACCAGTTACTCCATGGTAGAAAGATAGACCACTTCCCACACAGAATATCCCTACTCCAGATATTAGGGAAGACACATACCTCATGTTTGTGTAACCGTATGGATGAGCAGGATCTGCTATCTGAAATTTATTAAAATTTTAGTTCATTTCTTTTTGGTCTTCCATCACAAGTGAAACTATAGTATCAGTTTAATAATACATATGTTTCTTCCCTTCATTTATATAAGGTGATAGTTGGATTCTCATATACATCGTTTGAGATAGCCCAGGCAAACCAGCCTGGGGCCAGATGGTTTTAGACATATGACTATAATAAAACTTTATATACAATACTAAAAGTAATACATTGCGCTTTGCTGCATTGTGAAGAGTTCTTTGTGTCTGTTATTATCATCTATTTATAACTAAATTTGAGAAGAGAATGGAATCCTATGTCTATGATGCTTATGTCAAATGAACATACATACTTGCCCAGATTTGTGTATTCCATATGCAAGGATCAATTGATTGACAGTATCTGCTAAGGAATGGACACATTCAGAGAACAAGCTGTGTGACCCTGTGTAGATCCATGCACAAAGTTTGAACAAAAAATTGCAACCATTTCTGAAAAAGAAAACATCTTGTAATCTACCTGAGTTATTAGAAAAAGGTTTATCTATATTGTTAGGTATACTTGCAACTTCTTAACTTACATTCCTACTGCAGTAAGGACTACTCTGCCAGATGTAGTTTTTAAACCTAATTGCTCAGTGTTAACAAGACGTTTGCTACTCATTTCCCGCCTGTAAGTTCTGAGACGTCTCTTTACGGTGAAAACATCTGAAAATTTTAAACAATATAAATAAATATTCACACATTCATTCATAACAAATATATTTCAGAATTCATAAAAAATCTTTATTCATTAACCTTATTCATGTTAAAATATCTGTTTATGACTCTCAGATACATTTATGAGCCCAACTAACTGCCAACTGTATGCTTGTTAGTTGTTAAGTTGAAACAAAAGCACACTGTATGTCTAATAGTACAAGAATTCTATGATAATAAAGTTTGACCGCTTTCTCCCACTGGCTATCTTTCAAAAAATGTACCAGCCTCTCCAGTGTACATGAATCTCACTGAGTTCGCAGCAATGGTACCCACAAATTTAAAATAAAACAGTTCCAACCAAGGCCACCCAAGACTTCAAAAAGGAGGAGGTTCACAATTCGTCTGTATGTTTGTTATCTCAGAACTTTTGACTGGGTGAACCAATTTTGATGTTTTTTATTTGAAAGCTGGTGCTTCCCGTGTGGTCCCATTTGAATTTGGTCTAATTCTGACAATAAAATCCATGAGTAAACCATATAAGTCTTAAATTAAGTTTGTGCGCAACAAATGGTCAAATTACTGAATATCACACCAACCGATTTCGATGATTCTTTTTTACTGGAAAGGATGTACTTCAACGGTAATTAGATGGGAGTTTAGTTAGGTTGTGACAATGGCATCCATCAAAAATCCATATAAGTCTTAAATTATTTAATAGATGCATTGAAGTCGGTTGTCTACTTTTATAAAGTCTGATTATATATTCAGAATACTGCAATATATACTTTTTAACTTTCCACCAGATGACTCTACAGCACTGTTGTTTTAAATCTGATTGATCTGATTGATAATTCTAAATTACCTTGCTCATATCGTCTTCTGTCTAACTCACGTCTAAGAAGTTCTTTGTCAAGGATTTCTTTTGAACCCCAAACCTGGTAAAGGTGTAAGACAAGTTATTTTAATTTAAATATTATATTTGTAACACAACATATCTAAACATATTATTAACCTCAATAGCTTTAGCTTCAACATCTTTTCTATAATGGACAGTTATTGGTGGTTCAGATTCATATGGTGATCTTCTAAGGACTTTAGGTAAACTTTCCAAGTCAGACTGCTTTAACAAATATTCTGTCATAGCTCGCATAGGAGTGATGAAATTACGCTCAGTGTAGGATGCAGAGAAATCAATCAACAATCTCTTTTTAGCTGAAACTTAAAAGATTATAATACAGATGAGTTTCAATAAAAAGTGTACCAAGTTCTTGTGATAAATTAATTTTTATAATATGTAATTAAGTAGTCTTATAACCTGGATTTGGCGAGGATTTGTTTTCTGAAACAGGTTTCTTTTCAAAAGTAACCTTAGTTACAACTTTGTCTTTATCAGTCTCTGTTTTAACAAGTATATCTTTATTAACGACTTTCTTAGGCTTAAGGTTGGAAGATTGTATATGGGCTTTTCTTTTTTCCAACACTTCAACATCTAAATGTAAGTTGGATGATTGTTGTATATTTGGCTCAGGTGTTTTCCCCTGATATATTTTGGGTTCTATTTTTTTGGGATTAGTTGCAGAAAATTTTATGTTATTTTTAGAATCACAGTCGTTTTTTTCATAAAGGTGTGCAGATGTGTATACACATTTCCACAATTCTTTTTTACATGCACTGAAAGTGTCTTGTCGCACTGTTCTGGGCATACCAAAGCATAGTGAATTGAAGTGTTTAATTTCAATTGAATGTCTACTCAAATTCCTATAAAAACACTTTGCAGCTGCCGAAGGCAACATGATGAAGTACGAAATTTGTTCAACCTTGAATGCAGCGTTCAATATTAGAGACACATAGGACTAACAGGGGATTGGTTACATATATACATTCAAATATACATTATACTTAAAGATACGTCAACTGCTATCCTATATTTTATATTAACGTAATACTAAGGAATATTTCAAATTCATCAAAAGTTGACTTAATGATGACATGACATACATATTAAACAAGATAAAGGACACTGACAGTTCATGACATCACTCAGCATAAGCGCTGTGACGAGACTCAACTTTACAAGCAAAACTTCATTTACTCGAGTTTATTAAACACGAATACTCGAGTGCGACTACGCACACTAGAGTTTTTTTTTTTCATGTGGTAGGTACCACGAGTCGTCACATCACCATAGGTAACAACAAGGTGGTATGTCGGAATCGAACCGACCGATCGAAACCGATGTTCCGTCACAAATACGTCTATTGCACGGGATCTGGAAATATTCCATCAAGAAAGCCTCTAAGAACCCTTGCAAATATTTATAAACCGTAAGGGGGTCTTGCCCTTGAGAGGCGCGGGTATAGCGTGTCGGTTTAGTCAAGGTCAGCAAACTAGATTGCTAAATAAACGTGAAAAAATGGATTTGATTAGAGAACATTTTAGCTCAATGATTTATTACGACTTTCGTCGTGGTTCTAATTCGGTGGCAATCTAAGTCTATCGTAACAACAAGGAATGGCATTTTATTACAAAGCCCCATATCGTGCCACTGCTTACAACAGGTTTAATGAGTTTAAACGTGGTCGAAGCATACTCACTGACGATTCTTGATAAGAACGTCCTTCTACGGCGACTACTGTTGAATATAGAAGGGTGATAAAGAGAGATTCGGTCAATTTAGGCATTAGTATGAGTCAAGTACGAAAACTCTAAAGTGAACCATTAAGCGTCAGAAAGCTTTGTAGTAGATAGACACCTCATAACTTGATGGAAGATCAAAAACGTTGTCGTTTGGATTGGTGCCTTTCAATATTTAAAAAGTATCACTGAGTTGACTCGAATGCTGTATATGATGTCGTCACAGGTGATGAAAGCTGGATATATTGCTACGAACCCGAAACCATCTGCGCAAAAAATGTTTAAATTCAAAGATGATCTTAAACATTTTTAAAAACATGATCCCTCTTTGGACAGACGAATCGTTTTGCAACAATCACTCTAGAAGATAAAAGGCTGTTACTGCAAATTGATTTGTCAGTCATTGTTTACCAGTCATCTTGGGTTGTCTAGGATCCTCCTCCACCACGACAATGCTAAAAATCACTCCGCCAGGTGGACTATCGAATTTTGCTTATCGAAGGTAAGGAGGTGTAGGGACGTGTAGCCAGGACGTAAGGAAGTGACTCAACCTTCTTACACTCCCGACCTGGTACCAAGTGACTTTTATTTATTTCCAAAGATAAAAGATAGACTTCGTCGGAATTCGGTTTATGAACCCTGAAGATGCCTTGGCTGTGTTTGAAAAAGGCATGCAAGAGATCCCTAGAGAAGAGTGGGCTCACGTCTTCAGTCAATGGTTTCATCGTATACGACGGTGCTTAGAAAGGAACGAAGGTTACTTCGAAAAGCAGAAAAATATTAACAGGATTCTATATATTACTTTTTTTTTCATAAAAAAAGACCTCTCTCAACGAGTAAATCGTCCAGCCGCGACGGTACCGAACGTCACAGCCTCACAGTGTGGCACAGGTCATAGGTCTCCTGTTGAGACCGAAACTAGCCGGGATTACACGATACACACACTTAAGTAAAGCCGTATATTTAAGTTAATATGAATGTAACTCACAAAAGTTTTTATTTTGAATAATTAGTTTCGGAACTAATGCTGTTGAAATGTGGAATATTATTTGTTAAGCTTATAAACTTGTTGTTTAAAGCCTGAACCTATTGATTAACGACTATTACTTATCGGAATACATATGATTATAAATACAGCGGATTTCCGAGTTTTAAATATTATATTGAGCAGTAATTATTAATATGTAAAATGGACGTACGAATTTTATATATAAATAATTTTCAAAAACTCGTAAGTTTCGAAATCGAACACATTGCAATGGCAGCTAACGAGGTGACATCTGAAACCATACCATCCCTCAACTTTAAAACCAATATTCAAACTGACTCTATGCATACTGTCTGATAGATAGTCCGGTCCCTTAGTAGCCTTTTACGGCAGCCACGGGAAGAGATAGGCTCTATTCTACTCCACCAAGAACCACACGGCAAGGCGCTATAATATGTGTGTATGTGGTTTAGCGTTAGAAAAAATATTTATTTTTTTATTATTGATGAAATAAATGTTTTTCCTGGCGTATGTACACATTTCTAAATAACATAATACATTTGAACTTTCTTGTCATTTCCAAAAGATTTTTTATGCATATATGGTATTAAATACCTGTACGGTCCAATTACCGCACATGTTACCGCGTCAGCGATTTACTGCACTATATACATTTATGCGATATTGTATTCACTTAACAAGAAGTCATTTGTGAGGTAACTTGTCTATCAATCAAATATATATATTTTATAAATCAACAAGGATTTATCATTTATCAAGACAGCAAGTGTGTCGTTCGGTAGCAACAAGGCACTGCAGGACATTGTGGTCCTTCGACAAGCGATTTAGGATCTTTTTGTGACTTCGTGTGATAGCGAATTGATTTAGCCGGCCTCCTACAAGCAGGTCTCACTGGTTGAATTGAGAAGTCGCACATATCACGCGAACAACCATTAGATATTAAACTATTAAGAATCAGCAAGAGCAAGTTTACTGTGTGGATTTTTTTTGGTAAATACAAGTCCACTATATCTTCAAGCACACACAAAAATAAAAATATTACAAACAGCAAGTTACATTAAGCTACGTCAACATGGATGTGGAAGATTTACTTTATCAGCAAACACTACTGTCAGAGGAGATAAAGAAAATCCTTACCAACTTTAGAAAGGACGGCCCATCACGTGGGATCCTGGAACAAATCACAAACGCCTCGTAGCTCTTGAAAAATATTGGCAAGAGTATCAGAACAATCATTCAAAGCTTTCGGAGCGCTTGATATCAGATCATGATTATCTTTTGGGTAATCAGTTCCAGCAGACAAGGCAAAGTTACCTAGACTTTACATTGAAAAATGGGATACCACTCCCTTCGACAGCAATAGCACCGACCACTTTACACGGAGCCACTTGAATGAACCGCGGCCGAGCAAGGCCGGTCCAAGTGATGCAGCGTCTACATCAGAAGAGATATTAGAGCAAGTTCAAAACGTAAACTTCGAGGAAGCTCAAACTTACAATAGAGGCTTTGATTCAAGGGAACGAGTGTCGAGATGAATACCTGGAATGTCGAGATGAATACCTCAGACACCGGGAATCTAAGCAAACTTGACGAGATGTTTAGAAGACAGCTAAGTAACTTCAAGGCTTTTGCTAGAACTGCCTCGAACATCAACGTGGATACCATGCACGAACGATGGGAGTTCGAAGATACGCTGAAAACTCTTCAGGTTCGGTGGAAGGCAATTTATTTACTGCACTGGGAAATAGATAGTGAAACAAACGGATCTAACCTACTGTATAAATCAAGGTTCATAGAGTATGAGCAAAGGTACAATGATATTAAAAAGACCATAAATAGCAAGCTATGGTCGGTATCACATCGTGTACAATCGACACCAAGACTAGACATTCCTACCTTTACTGGCAACTATCAGCAGTGGGTGTCATTTAAAGATCTCTTCAGTGAGGCTATCAGCTTATCAAGCGCTCAAAAATGCAATTTCTTAAAAGCAAGCTTAAGGGAGAAGCGGAGCGCCTAGTTCAACACCTTCATTAGTTCCGAAAATTATGTCACCTGCTGGGAAATATTAAACCATAGATTCAATAACAATAAGTTAATATTTACAACCCACATGAACACTACGATGAACCTTCCATTGGCACAACAAAGAAATGCGAATCACATTAAACGCCTTCACGACGTCGTCACCGAATGCTTAAATGAAATCAAAAACCTGGGCCTCAACGTAGATGCCTGGGATCCTCTACCTCTTAGTACAGAAAATAGACGCTGAGAATCATAGTAACTACCTACAGTCTTTAAAGGAGCCGCGAGACTTACCAAATATGAAGGAATTTCTTAAGTTCTTGGAAAACAGGTTTACTACAATAGAGTCGGGACGTAGAAAACAAGAAAATTACCAACAAAGATCAACGTCCTCCACATTAGAATCAAAATATGATAAACCTTATCACTACAAGATTTTTTCCAGTAACCAGGCCGCTTCAAAAATAAATATAAAAAATAATTTGCCATGCCCAATTTGTAAGATTGGTGAACATGGCAATAATTTCTGCAAAGAATTCTTAGAAATGTCGCCATTACAAAGACGAAAAATGATTTCGAAACTAAAATATTGCTATAATTGCCTTTTATGCAACAATTGAAAAACTTGTACTTCAAGCAAATGATGCCGCTAGTGCAACGGATATCATAACACTTTGCTGCACTCAGCATTTTTGAAAGGCAACATGACACATGCCGACATGACGTCAAGGTCCGCCGCAAACAACGTGAGCTCGAATCGACAATCTGAACAAGTCAGCAACAACCGCACGTGGCCCAATAACGTCATGTCCCGGAAATTCTACTAGCAACGGCCTTGATAGCAGTACAAAGAGCAGATGGAGAGTACCTGACCTTGCGCGCCCTCATAGATCAAGGCTCACAGGTATCTCTTATCACGGCACATGCAGCCCAGCTTATATGCTTACCACGTCGGAAATGTAAGGGTATAATAACCGGTGTTGGCACCAAGGACAACATCTGTAAAGGGATGATGGAAATTTACTGCAGTTCGATGACCGAAGACTACGCTTTTACTACAAATGTTTACATTATGAAGGGTTTAACAAGAAACTTATCTAATGTTTCATTCACAACTCCAACATGGGAATTATTACATGGCATACAATTGGCCGATCCCGATTTCAATGTGAGCAAGCCCATTGATATTTTATTTGGAACCGATATCTATTCGGATATAATTACGAACGGTATATATAAAATTGGTTGCACGTCACCGACCGCCCAACAAACAAGACTTGGATGGATACTGTGTGGCAAGGTGCAATCCTTTCAATGCCACGTAGTCCTTAACAATATTCAAGACATGCACAAATTCTGGGAAATAGAAGATGTACCCGAACATCAATCATATTCAACCGAAGAGATTCGATGTGATGATTTTTACAAAACGACTACTAAAAGGTTTAAGGATGGAAAATATATAGTTAGACTGCCCCTTAAGTGTAACGTTAATCAATTAAGCTGATCTAAGTACAAGGCTATAGCCCAATTTCATCAAATCGAGAAAAAAATCAGTAGAAATAACGAGATAAAAGGTGCCTACAAGTCGTTTATACATGAGTACCGAGAACTGCGACACATGAATCTAATCAGCTGCGCTAATAACATGTGTGAGAGCGACTGCTACTTACCACACCATTGCGTAGTACGAAACGACTCAAGTACTACGAAGCTACGAGTAGTATTTAATGCATCAGACTAAACATGGCCTAAGTCTGAACGATTGCATGTATATTGGCCCCAACTTACAAAAGGATATCTTTACTCTTATTTTAGGGTGGAGGCAATAAAATGTAGCATTCACAGCGGATTGTAAAAAGATGTTTCGTGCTATTTGGTTGCATGAAAATAACCAGCCCTTACACAGTATAATATGACGAGACAGTCCGCAAGATGCGTTGCTACACTATCAACTTACTACTGTGACGTACGGCACCAAGGCCGCTCCTTATCTTGCTATGATGACGCTCCGTCAATTAGCAAGTGATGAAAGGGAAAACTATCCCGAAGCCACTCATATTCTGAAAAACAACTTTTATATGGATGATTAATCCTAGCATTACCATCGCTAAAATCTGCACTGAAAATAAAGGAAGAACTTATCAGTCTTATGACGGGGGGGGCTTTATTTTGAGAAAGTGGAAGTCAAACTATCAAGACTTATTAGAAAATACAAGCCAACAAGGGCAACCCAATTATAATTTTAGGCAAACTGAATCTACGAAGACTCTCGGTTTACATTGGAATCCTGAAAAAGATGTCTTAATTTTTCAGTGCAAAGTCGACAAGTACACACACACCACAAAAAGATCTCTGCTCTCCGCTATTTCTCAACTGTTTGACCCGCTTGGATGGCTGACTCCGCTGTCTACCAAGTTGAAATTATTATTTCAAAAGGTCTGGCAAACAAGTAAGTGGATGACGCACTTCCCAAGAATATTTATCAAGAATGGCAAACAATTAAAAGCGATATTATTTACATCAATAATATATGGATGGTTAGGTTGCGGTGTGACGTCAAAGGTCGAATTACACGGCTTTTGTGACGCGTCGCAAAAGGCATTTGCTTGCGTAGTTTATAGCAAGTTAATTAAATCAGATGGAACAAAAATAATATTACTTGTTGGAAAATCAAGACTTGTTCGCTGCGATAAAGAAATTTCTTTACCACGACTTGTGCTGAGTGGAGCAGTACTGCTTTCCAAAGTTACCAAGAAAATCAAACAAGCCCTTCCTTCAGATATAAATGTGAAGGTTTATGGTTGGATTGATTCCATGGCGGTGCTTGGATGGCTGCAAGGAAACCCTGATCGCTGGAAGCCATTTGTGTCAAACAGAGTACGCCAAGTGGTGGAAGTCATGCCAGCTGACTGCTGACGATATGTCAAATCCACACAGAACCCTGCAGCAGCCTGACAGCAAGTCAACTGAGACAACACCCACTATGGTGGCCCGCATTTCTAAAAACTCTGAAAATGTACTACACGAAAACTGCATTTATACTACTAACGAGGAGATGAAAAGATGTAAGCAAGTTAACGTTATTACGCAATGTACTGAGACTATTGACCCGTTATTGACGCTTATACCTACCGAGAAAGATCTGAGAAAATGTTGGAGTCTTACACAAGAAGGTAGAATACCTATCCCAGCTGACATCAAGGTCAAAATGGAAAAATCCAAAAGAGAATATTATGTTAAATGATATTGTTCTCGTTCACGACGAAAACCTACCACCCGGCAAGTGGTTAATGGGCCGAGTAAGGGAACTTCATCCTGGCCAAGATGAAGAAGATGGATAGCGAAAGTAAGAAAGCACTATCACATGTTACGAGGTCTGTAAAAAGCCCTAAGAGAAGTCTTCTTAAATCTTTGATATTAACATTATTACTCGGTTTAGAGAAAACCAAAGCCTATAACCTCGATAAATTAACAAATATGTTATTTATAAAGGACGAATGGAAACTTGTAATTTATTATGATATGTCTCCTTTTCTACAAGGAAATAAGGCGCTCGATTCATACATATAAACCCTCGATACAACATGCAAAACAATTCACATACAATCTCGATGTGACGCAATAGTACTCCAGTTAAGTCACGGTTATGAAGAACTCAAGTATTACAATCATATGTTAGCGAGTCAGCAAATTGACGCAACGCAGACACCGGCCAGACAGACGTCACAAGAGAGGTTTTATCAATGGAGTCGGATATCTCGCCAACACATTGTTCGGAGTATTAGACAACCGATTCGCCAAACAGTATAAAAGGGACTTTGCCCTTCTCCAGCAAAATCAAAACCATGTACTAAATCTCTGGAAAAACCAAACAACTATCATAGAAGCCGAAAATAACCTCTTGAAACGTACTGAAACTGCCATGAATCAACAGCATAAAATCATAAATCAACATATGATAGCATTAGATAAAGCCATGAACGAGTTCCAAAACAGCGCAAAAACAAATAGCGTCATGAACGACTTTACAATGGGTTCTTTTGTTGCGACGAATGTTCTGAACAATCTGATCTGCCTTGCAAAATTCAATAATGGACACAATTATGGATGTTTATCAAGGTCGGTTACTTTCACTTAGACCAATACGACCTTCAAACCTTCAAGAAAAGAGCGTACTCCTACCTAAAAGGCCGGCAACGCACTTTTGACTCTTGAGTTGCGGGTGTCCATGGGCGGCGGTAGTCATTTACCGTCTGCTCGTTCGCCCCCCATCGCATAAAAAAAAAGTAACACCGGAACAATTAATTACTGAGTTGAACACTATTTCCAGTAAGCTGTCAAAAGATGTTTCTTTACCCGTAAATAGTATCCATTTGGACATACGTAAGTTGTACAATCTTTTAAAGGTCAAAATGAGGATGCTGGAAGATTATCTTTTGTTCGAAATAAGAATACCTCTTATCAGTAGAGAGTCATATGAAATCTTTAAATTGATACCAGTGCCCAAACGTCACCACAACAAACTTTACATAATATCCCCTGTGTCAGAGTATTTGGCTTTGAACATAAGAAAGGGCTCTTTTATACCAATGAGTGAAGCAAATATCAAGGATTGTTTCGTACAAGATTATTTTTGCCATAGCCAGAAGCCTGAATATCAGATGAAGACTGACGAAGATTTGTGTGAGCAAGAAAATCACCAATGTTCTTCAAAACAAATATTATGCAAGAACTTGTGGCAAGAGAGCTACATTATGAACACATATATTTAAATGTGCTGCGAACAGTGCAATGTACGAACAATGTGTCCTGATCATATTACCGCGCATCAGCTGACGGGTTCCGGGCTACTGAGTGTAGGTCACTGTTGTTTAATCAAGAAGGAAAAATTTACAATATATCCTCACAAACCCCATACAAGTGAGGTACGAACTTCACCGGACATATACACACCTACGGTAGCCTCGATCAATCATATTATCAACATCAGTGTACCCGTATACCAAATATCGAACCAATCACATTTAAATGTGGCGGCTGCAGCAGACGCAGTGGTGGCAGCTGTGACGGCGGAAGCAGTGCGGCGTGAGCGGCCAGCAAGCGGCGCCAACACACCAGCACCCAGCGCGCGGAAGTCAACAATACAAAACAAATCAACAAGTCCCGTTTTGCGTAAATTTAACGATTTGTTTGACAGCACTGTATAATTAATCTTTGGTTTACATTTATTTTTATTATTATTAAACATATAAATATTTTTTTTTGTTTATGTGCTCAGCATCTCTTCTTTTCTGGTTCGGGAATATGTACGGTCCAATTACTGTTCATTTTACCGCGTCAGCGATTTACTGCACTTTATACATTTATGCGATTTTGTATACACTTAAAATAAGTCATTTGTGAGGTAACTTGTGTATCAATCAAATATATATATTTTATAAATCAACAAGGAGTTATGTTTTATCAAGACATAGCAAGTGTGTCGTTCGGTAGCAACAAGGCACTGCACGACAATACCTATAGTTTAATTAATGTAAATCCTATCTCTTACGAAACATTAGATTCATTAATCTAATGTTTCGTAAGAGATAGGATTTACAGATAGGATAACTTTGAAGGATCAATTGAAGGATAAATGTCAGCGATTTGCGTTATTCAAGAGGTCAACTATACAATCCTAAAATACGAACACGCCTTTTTGAAACCGCCTGTATAACACGTTGCGCAGCGCATTACTCTACGAAAGAAATTCTCAGGAAGACTAGAATCCAAAAAAATTATAAATCAACTTTTTTTTTAAATACAGGTATTGACAACTTTACAAACATTCAATCAACGGACAAAAAAAACCAGGACTCGGTACAACTATTTGTGGACCACCGGTTCAGCAGTCAAGTTCACTAACCACTAGAGGACCAACAGGCCCATCGAAACTATAGTCTTATCTTAGACTCACCCAAACTTCTTCTTATCTGTATTCCTTTCCTCTAATTTATATGACTACAAATAACACGAAGCCTTTGGGATACTTTGAAGTTCACGATTTATTAAATGACTGTAACTATAGCTTCCGTTAAAAACGTATATTTCCATCGAACGAGAGATTTCGGCAATGATATCTTATATCTTTAAATGAGAAATTCTTGTATATATATATATATATAATCTGAATCTCGGAAACGGCTCCAACTATATTCATGAAATTTTGTATGCAGGGGATTTCGGGGCCGATAAATCGATCTAGCTGGTTTCATTTTTAGAAAACGTTGTTTTATCCGTGTTTTCAGGCAATGAAAAACTGCTACAATATCAATAGAATACGTAGGTAAATTTCGCCATCATCTACAAGGTTGTAATAGGTCAGGTGGGAAATAGGGCGGTCCCTTAACCAGATTACCCCGGTTCGAGTCTTAATGATGATTTTATTTTACTTTTTTCTTTTTTTTTTGGTCTTTTACATGATTTACCAAAAGAAAAAATACCAAAGCTCGGTCATCCAGATACTGAATTATAAAACGAGCAAAAGCTTTTATAAAAAAAGAACTAACTTTTATTAACTATATTGTCATTACATACCTTTCTTTTTTTATTGACAACAAGCGTATATTACTACACTATCCTATTTGGCGGTGCCCACATCCGGTGTTGAGGCGCGCGATGCACATTGCGCCTCGCCACCGGCACTCAGCTCTACCGACGCAGTGGTGCCCTTGGGGGTTTTCTCCCTAAATTTAGGGGAGAAAATCTATACAGGCAGTTTTTTAGGGGGACATTTTTTTCATTATATATTATACTTGTGTCACAGATGAGGAGTTTTAGTACGAATTTAGTAGGTTTTGAAATTGCTTTAGGAAAAAAAACAAACAGTTGGCGTCACTGTACCGACGCACCACGCAACGCACTAGGGATGAGACATACTTATTAACCTGTGTACCCGGCCTTCAAGGTATGGGTATCGTCAAAAACCCAGTACAGAAACCAAGTTTCAAAATAGTTATAAGTATACTGGTAGATAGTTTTATCAGTCATACATAAGTAAACCTACAATTTAAGTATGCCTCCAATACGACGTTTTCAGTACAAATTATATGCGTTAAGAGATATGAAATGTTTCCTTTCTACTTTACCAGGCTTAGGATCGGATATCTTAGGTTTCACGCATAAAATTAATTATGTTTAAACTCACTAGCGGGCGTAGTTAAATATTTCAAATCACGTTATTTACATTCGTAATTTATATCTTATTAGTCTTTTAATATTTTATTTATTTTATTTTTGGCACCTTTTCAACTTCTATAATAGTTTGTTTAATATGATTTTTTAGACTCTAAGACATCTTAATTTTGTTGTAGAAATAGCAGTTTCTCAGTTTCTTTCGACTCTCAAGTTGCGATCTCCTCTTATTTTATTATATATATATATATACATATATATTAACAATTTACACTATATTTGCGTGTATACACATACATACATTGCTTATGTATGTATGTGTATACATAGTGTGTATACACGTACATACATAAGCAATTGCTTACGCACCAATTGTAATTAGTACAAATCTATAGTGTGTATACACGTACTTACATAAGCAATGTATTCTTTCTATTACAGTTTTTTATAAAAATATAAATGTGTGAAATGCGCCAATATCAGAACTGACGTAAAAAATCAAAACATTGTCAACCTAAGTGGTACACAAAAAAGCTTAAATTATAAAAGCTTTCATACCTACACGCCATAATATTCTTTAACTGCAACATTCATAAGGGTGTACTTTGGGTATTAAAAGTTTATAATTAAATAAGATCGTCCAATTTGGAAGTCCCTAAAATATACCTACGATACAACTATCCGAAAGGAACCCGAGGTGTAGTAGGCTACACTTCGGGTCCGCCCGTGATCTGTCGGTTAACTAAAAGCGTATGGTTTGTGATCGCGGTTCGTATCGTACTGGACGTGTGACGTAATACCTTAATGGTATGTACCTATAGATGTAAAGCCGGTTTAAAACCAATTCAACTACTCGGTTTAAAACCATTTTTTTCGTTTAAAACATTTTAAACCAAAATTTTTGGTTTAAAACGGTTGAAAACTATGTTTTATTAATCTATTTTTCAGGTTTATCAGATTTTTTTTAGGTGTATCATAACAAATCGATCGAGTAATAAAATCATATTTTAAGAGTTACTAGTGTTTAATCAGTTAAATAATAAAGTGACTGATAATTGTTTCTTTTATTCTAATATATAATAATTTAGTATATACATATATAAATATAAATTTGGTACTAAAAACTACTGTCACAATGAAATCACAATCATTTTGAAACGTGGCAATTTTGTGATGTAGAATAATTAACTATAATGAAAATAATATTCGAAATATACTAAGAAGATAAAATCAATATTATTCAACAGTTAAATAGAATTATTTCAATAATATTAATTCAAAACTTCACAATAAAATCAACGTTCGAAAAATTTCCTTAAGATCATGTAACAAGATATTGCTTCGTTCTTATTATTTTTGTATTTAAACAAGGGGATCACTGTTACTTGTAGTCACATGTTCAATCTCGCCATCTTCACTATCCTCATCTTCAGAATCATTATATAAAATCTTCTCATCTTTCTTTTTCAACAAATTAAGATTCGACCTGATACTTATTAGTTTGAGAACTCTCGATTGTTTCAAGCGGTTTCTTAATTTTGTGTGTGTGTGAGCAAATATACTCCAGTTTCTTTCCGAAGCCGCAGATGAAGACGGTACACTTAAAATTTTTATAGCTATAGCACCAACACTTTGATTTAAGGCAAATGTTTGCCACCATATTCTGGGTTGCAGCTTCTTCGCTGGAGACCAAATAGGCTTTGATTCTTGAAGAAAATTCGTTTTTGTTTTAAACTCTGCCATGTTCGTCAGAACATTTGTTACATCTAAGCCGCTAGTCACACAGTATTCCTGAATGTATTCAGTAGCCTTTGAAATGTCTTCATCACTCAACCCGTTGCCGCAATGTCTCGGATCCAACAGATAGGTAGCAAAATGTATAGATTGCATGCAAAAATCTTTTCGACTGCTAACATGACCTAGTAGTAGATTTTTGTCTTCGGCATCTAAAAGCACAGACTCATCCAATACCTGTGACAGGCCCTTTTTTAAATTTTCAAAAGTGTAATAAACATCAGAAAGTACAGATGTGTCTCTCTTTGTTGAAAGAATGGCCGTCGCAAGTGGCTGTAAAATATTTACAATCTCGTCTAGCTTTACCCATATATCGGTATTCAAAATAATAGTTTTGATTTCTTGTGTGATTGTGACTTCATGCGATATAGCCAAAAGTTCCAATGCTTCCCTATTTTTTAAATACGATTCCATGGTAATATAAACCACTCTACTCCATCGGGTCCTACAAAACAGTTTTAAGGTGCAAGTGCAATCTTTATTTCCATATTTTTCTGTCTGGTAGTTTTCGAACGCTGCCAATACGACGTGCGTCTGCTTGATATATTTAATAACCTGAATGCTTTTATCCAATGTTGTTTTGAAAACATCAGTTTCATTAATAACATCTTTATATATTAAATTTAGAGTGTGACTTACACAGCCAACGCAGGAAATATGAGGGAATTCACTCTTGATAATTCTCCACGCTGCTTTCATATTTCTGGCGTTGTCAGTAACAACCACTATAAATTTGGCAGGGCCGATTTCATTGATGATACTTATAATTTGACCGCCAATAAATTCACCCGTTTCTCTATTAGTTTCTGGGTATATTGCATGATAAAATATTGGTTCTGGGGTTGTTACAATAAAATTTATCACACCTTTACCATTAATATTTGTCCAGCCGTCAACAATGAGAGCAAGAGCCAAAGAATGATTAATTTTAACAGTAATATCTTCTTTTATTCTTGAGTATTCGGCATCTAAAAGTCTATTGCTCAAGGCGTGTCTCGTCGGCACTTCATATGTCGGGTCGAATAGGTGAAATACATGTTTCCAGTGTTCTGATTCAAGCAGAGACAATGGCACACCACTAGCATATATTGCCCTAGCTAAAGCAACATTTATATCATCGTGATCCGGAGAAGTAGGATGAACGGACGAAGACACACTCGTATTTTCGTGACAACTTTGTGGGCTGTTAGCCTGTTGTGCGCTTAAAGAAAGTGATACGGTTGCTGCTGCCGGTGATGTGGAAACAGTCAACCTTTGAGGTGATTGTGATGTTGATGCGTTATCTTCTGGCTTGAACTTCATTTTCACCTCTTTAGGGCATATTTTGCAACTTAAAATATGTAGTCTTAGTTTATTTGCCATTGCATATTTATATTATATAGAACAAAAGCAACAAACAACATGTTTTTTACCGTCACTATCATTTAGTGTCAAAAAATGTTCCCACACGGCACTCGTAGGACGCGGCATAATAAAAAAAACGACGAAGAGTAATCTCCACTTCACTTAAACAAAACAAACACGTCCACAACTGGTAGTTGCGCTATCTGAACTAACCGACTCTGCAATATCTGTGAGTACGATACGCGAGCGAGCGACGTACAGTCAAAATGGCAACGGCGCGCGCGTATACGCGACGTTTTTTTTTTTTTTTTTTTTTTATGCGATAGGGGGCAAACCAGCAGACGGGTCACCTGATGGTAAGTGACTACCGCCGCCCATGGACACCCGCAACTCAAGAGTCACAAGTGCGTTGCCGGCCTTTTAGGTAGAGGTACGCTCTCTTCTTGAAGGTTTGAAGGTCGTATCGGTTCGGAAATACGGCAGGCGACAATTTGTTCCATAAGCTGGTTGTGCGAGGCAAAAAGCTTCTGGAGAAGCGCACAGTGGTGGAGTGCCAATCGTCCAGGTGATGGGGATGGATATTTTGTCGTGTAGGACGATGGCGGAAACCAGCAGCCGGTATAAGTCCGAACAATTCCTCTGAACACTCCCCATGATACAAGCGATAGAGGATGCAGAGTGAAGCTACATCTCTACGCAACGCCAAGGTGTCAAGTCGATCAGAAATATCTTGGCAGTCGATGATGCGAGTCGCTCTCCGTTGAATGCGGTCAAGAGGCAGAAGTTGGTACTGGGGTGCACCTGCATAGAGATGAGAACAGTATTCCATGTGCGGCCGAACCTGCGCCTTATAAAGTTGCAGGCGGTGGGCCGGAGTAAAATACTGTCTCGATCTGTTTAGCACACCAAGCTTCTTCGAGGCTAATATGGCCTTACTCTCTAAGTGACCGCGAAACTGGACTTCGCTTGATATATCGACGCCAAGGATTCCGATACTGGCTGATGCAGTTAGGGAAGTGCTCTCAAATTGAGGTGATACGACCAATGGCATTTTTTAAGCGGTGAACGCGCAAACCTGTGTCTTCGTGGGGTTAAATTGGACTAGGTTAAGTCGACCCCAATCTGAAACTTTTGATAAAGAAGTTTCGATTTCAGACACAAGTTTGGATCGGCTTTCGATGACGTTTACCCGAGAAATGTTAGCGCGGCCGGTGTAAAGGGCATCACTCGTGCTATCGTCTGCATAGCAATGGATGCCGCTAATCTGCAGCATGTCGTTGATATGCAGAAGAAACAGCGTGGGTGATAGCACACAGCCTTGTGGGACACCAGAATTAACAGACTTCGAGTCGGAGCATGCACCGTCAACAACGACCTTGATGCTTCTGTCTGTAAGAAAACTGGTGAGCCAATTGCACATTTTCTCGGGAAGCCCATAGGAAGGAAGCTTCGCAAGGAGCGCTTTGTGCCAGACCCGATCGAAGGCCTTCGCCATGTCCAAACTAACGGCCAACGCTTCCCCCTTGGTCTCGATCGCCTGTGCCCACCGGTGAGTCAAGTATACGAGAAGATCACCAGCTGAACGACCCTGACGGAAGCTCGGTTCCGTCAGGCTGACGGATGGGCTCGATGATCGGTTTTGCGCGAACCAAGTCATTCGGCGTGATGGGCGTTAAAGTCGCCAAGAATCACGATCTCTGCGGATGGGACCTGCTGGAGCACTGAGTCTGTAGCCATTTGGACGTGGTCGATGAGTCGGTCCGTTTCGGCATCACCGCTATGGGACCTGTAGAGGCATAGGTAGATGCGGGGATGGTCGTCGCAGTCTACACGTAGCCATAAGATGGAGAGGTCCCTACCTTCAAGATTGCCGAGGCGGCGAGAAGTGATATCATCTCTAACGTACACGCATACACCAGCCTTAGGAACAAAGGAGTGTTCCAGTCCGTACCCAGGGTAGCAGAGGTAGGATGTGTCCGCTGGAGACGATATCTGCGTCTCGGTTAAAAAGAGCAAGGCCGGCTTTGCTGTCTCAAGGTGGTGGTGGACAGTGTCGAGGTTCGAATGTAAGCCCCTGATATTACAAAAATCCAAGGTAAACGTGACAGGGGGTGCCATGGTATGCCTTCTCTTGCCCCGAGCAGATTTTGAGAGCGCAGTTGAGCCCCCCCCAGAGTACGAGGGGCAGCCTGGGCGTCCACGCTCAGGCATAATCCGTACTGAGGGTGGACGTCCAGGGGGGGATTCTCCAACGCTAGCGCTGGTACCCCCCTGGGGTATCCTTTTCGTTAACAGCGCTATCATTAGGGGGGTGGGGGATTTTGGGCCTCCGGAGACCTCACTCATTTCGGGGAAATGCAACGCAAGCGTTACTTCACAACCGGTTTTCTGTGAGGCCGTGGTATCGCACCGGTCGAGCCGGCCCATTCGTGCTTAAGCATGGCTCTACCGATCTATTACGCTTTATCCTATTACGCTGGCGTATCGCCGCCTCTATCCTTAAGTTTAAGAAAAAACAGTCCGCGGCAGTATAAAAAAACACGAAGAGTGATCTCAACGTCACTAAAACAAACAAGTCCACTACAGGTGATTTTCATTACTATGTTACGTTATGTGAATACCGACTCTTCAATGCAAATTCTGTAACAAGTATGTACCCAATATTACGCTCCGTACCATTATTGCGTACTGGTACTGGTAGAGGTATTAAAACCAAGTATGTGCGGGAAGCACATACTTGGTTTTAATACCTCTACCAGTAAGTATGTGCTTCCCGCACATACTTGGTTTTAATACCTCTACCAGTATATACGCTTCTCCTCTACAACGGACTGCGGACATTTCTATCTTGAATTATTGTCAAACGTGTCGAAGATTGTAAGCGACAATAGAGCCAATATTAATTACAGTCCACACTGCAATTACACTCATAAGTCCCGTTAGTGACTAAACATTCTTCCTTCGAGCAAAGAGATATGAGTAATTTTGGAAAAGGTCATATTTTGAAACTAAAAATTATTCAGACTTGCAAAATTATTTATACGTTTCAAATGAAATTTCAAAAATTAATTAAAATTTTAATTTAATTCAAATTTTGCCGATCTCATAGCTCTTTGGTAAGGACAGAGTTGGCGTTGAAATTGTTATTGTCCCCACTTTTTGTATTGAGTTTACATTCTTGACATTCTTCCTGGGGTACATAGATTATACACAAATACTCGAGGGACTTGTGCCCTTCTTTCTTTGCAATCTGTGCATCCGCCTTTCGTCGATCTATATAATTATATACATATTACTATACTCTATGGTTTTGTCATTGTATTAGGTATTGCATTTATTTTGCTTCACTCATACCAAGTCATACTTATTAGTACAAATCTATATTTTCTTCGGATTAAATTACGTGAATCTGTGAAGTTAATCTTTTGTAATAATATATAAACTTTTATATACAAGAAGATATGAAAATGCCGACGAGCAATATCGATTCGTACCTACAGGACGCCGGAGATAACTTTGATGCTGTTCGACCTGCTCCAGTTGGCTCTGAAAATCAATCAATAGTCCGATGTCAGAATATACATGTTTCTACAAATTGTTATTATGGCTACCATGAGTTGAAAAGTACCAGCGACAACCACGTTGACACAGATTGCGAAATGGTCGAAGTAGGAACAAAAGCAGTACAACATAAAACCTCATCCAATAGTACTCGTACGTCTAAGAAACGTTGTGCAGATGAAGAAGACTACCCTCAAACTAAACGTCTTCGAGATGGTAAGTTAATAAATATTAATTAAAAAGGAACCTTACTGAATGTTGCAACTTAAATCTTATTCAGTTAGGTTTCATAACCAAGTTTTTATATATTTAAATAATACTTTTTTACAGAAATTCAATTCGTAAAGCTATACATTTGAGCAACCAGATTGTTATGTAGTTTTTGTTCTTTAGGAAGTCTCCAATTGCCACTTCCACATGTAGATGGTATTTATTTACAGTTCATATTTTGCAGTATTTATAGTTTTGTTGCAGTTTCACATGAGCTTAAGTATAGTAAAGCTTTAACATTGTGCACTGGTTTTGTAACATATTACCTATTGTAATTTTTGATGTTTAGTAAGTTCATGTCAAAAATCTATTGGAATTGTATAATTTGTACAAATTTACTGCCTGTATGTGTTTTTTTCTTGGTATTTCAACTAAAATTGTTTCACTCCCAAAATTTTATAAAGGTGGTTGGGTTATATTTGTCAAAAATGAATTGGATTTATTCTGATTTAGAGTTTAATAAAAATAATTATTAAATATTGTAAAAAAACAAATACAGTTATGTATTATGATCTTGTATCTAATAAAAGTTTTTTATAAGAAACTGAATGTGGCTGTGATTCTTTTGTTCAGACATTTATGAAAATTAAAATGTTTACCTAAATGAATGTTGTGAGCTGTTTATATATTCACACTTATGGTAATTAATTAGACTGATTATTATTTTTTACATTATAATATAACAGTAATTCTATAAACATTCTAAATTAGTTGTATTGATGTTTGTGGTCTGTAATTATTACCTGCTGTTGTCTAATACAAATATATTTGTTTATTCTATGAAAAACTTACTACTGATAATTAAATATGTAATACTTACTTTAAATAATAAGATAACTGTTACAACTTCACTTGGAAACATACTGTATATTTCTATGTGAAGGTGTGAGAGTATTTATTATTATTGTCTGATTTAAAATACATTTTTGCGTGGAATGGAGTTACTGAACACAACTTCTTGATAATCTTTATTTTTTAATCACCTATATAGTATTTGTATGGTAATGTATATTGTGATTTACTAGAATCCAAAAGGTTCTCAGTAAATTAAAGCTACTCTTATAGCTCACTGAACTATAAATATTCATACTTCAAGTGACATGACACTGCTAACATTTAAAAAATTATTTAGTTGTCCTTTTAGTTAGCCTTTCTAACAAATCTGTATGGGTATTATTAAAATCAGAATTGTTCTTTGGATGGGATTGGTATATCAATGAAAATTAATATACCAATCCCATCATAATGCTAATGAAAGATAAGTATACAAATTTAGATTTAGAGCAATCACTTATTTCAAAATGTAAGTATGCCACTTAAATATACTCATTTCATTTAGTCAAGATGAAGGCTATCTATAGAAACCTAATCTAAGAGCATAATAATAATATAATTTTCAGTCATTCCAATATGTTACCTGTTATTAAAACCCATCAACTGAACTATGATAAGGTTTCAAGTGGTGAGTCAATCTGTCAGGTTTTCTGTTAATGAAATTTGAAATGTAAAAGCTAAACTGTTTGTAAAATATGAATGAATATAAGAATTTAAATAGAAAAAGGTGTGCAAACCACAACAAAACTTGGTATGGAGGCTTCCTGCCTAAAATTGAGCACCAGTATGATGAAATTCGACTTTATTTCAGAGGGCATGGTGCCATCAAGTTCCAACTACAACCCATGTTTTCTACGCCCAACCCACAACAACCCAGACATATCTCGTTGTCTCATGGTCCATATGATCTAATTTCTATCAAAATGTCAGAACTGAATAAATAAAAAAAAATTAATTCAGAAATATTGTCCATTTTATCTGCAGAAGTACAAAAAGAGAAAAACATTGATCCTGAGACAAATGAGACCATGATATTGGATGCAAATTCAGAAGATCTTTTGGAGTCTTTATATTGGAATGTTCATGGAGGACATATATTTCATTTAATACAGTGTCTGTGACTGTCAGATTAAATATATGAATTATGTGTGATATTGTTATGACACTAGTGATCGGGACACTAAGTAATTTACAGCTCTATATTACATTGTGAATTTAAGTGTATAAGTATTTCTCATAAGCAAGTCTTAAAAAATAAAATAATAATAGGCAATGAGGAAGGATCTTTTTTTTTTTTAAATTATAACTATTATTTTCAAGAATAATATTTATTTATTTATTATTATATATTACACAAATATTTATGTAAAGTATAAGAGAAATTAAATAATAATAATAATAATAGGATACAGTTATAACATTGAATAATAATACTAAAGGCATCAGGAAATTCAAACTTCTCAGATTAATCTGAAAAAAAAGAAAAAGAACGAATTATTTCTATTTACTTTGTTTTTCTGTTCCAGGTGCAGTGAGTGAAGCTTTCACTAATTATATTTTTCCTTTCAGGATACACTCAAACAAAAGGAAGAACCAAATTTGGTTTCCGTTTGAGTGTTTGTGCCATGTTATGTAAAATATTAATTTCACCTTTTTGTTTTTCAGATGATTCCTCCATATGCAGCCTTGTTGGCACACGATCAAGTCCAAGCCATTCAGCTTCAGCCTTTAATGTAAACATACCAACAGTTTTTATAGTGTATTTATCATTCAAATTGATATTTAGAGTACAAGTTACGTAATTGATGGAAAATAATAGATTTGCCAAAGCATTACCTGTGATATTTTGTACCTGATATTGTAATAAATTGTCAAAAGTATATCATGTTTCTTTTTAGTGAAAATGCAATAATTTATCAGTTCAATTTATTATAACTCAAAAATACAAGTTAATACATTAACATCTAACAGTAAATTGGTTTACAAAATCTAGCCTCCATTACTTTACTATCAATATATAGTAAGTAATAATGTGTTTTATTGTAGTTAAAAATTATGACTGATAAGTAGTATGGAGACAATTTGTTAGCCAATCAATATGCAGCACATATATATTGTAGGTTTAATTGGAGGAATCAAGGAAAGGAAATCAATAGAAAGTTATATTGCCTAGAATTAATGATTCTCTCAGATTACCACCCACTTCAAGAGAATAAGTACATAATTATACATTCAAAAAAAAGGTGTTACGTTGGGTCTAGATAGAATTTAATAATCTAAGAATACTAAAGATATGTAATATGAATGATGCTGACCTATTAAGTTTTAAAACCTCTTAAAGATGACAGAAGTGTAAATGGATATTAATAGTACTAAGCCTTGTTTAGTTAGGTAGTAAAATAAATAAAGAAGAAATGCAAGGTTAAACAAGCTGCAAATGTTTAATTTAACTTCAAACAGCTCTCTTGTCTTACGCAATAAATCAAGATCTAAAAAATTTGTTAAGGGCGTTACGGGACTGTATGTGCCCTAAAATACAATATGAGCCTTGGGCTGCGTTACTTGAACAGATCGAAAAATTCTAATAACATATAGATGTCACAATTGCAGAGCCATCAATAGGAAACAGACATGCTATCCATATGCACGTGTCAGCGGGTTCGCCACCAAGTAATGGAACCGTTTATTTAGTCCAACAAAATTAACTAATTTTATGCATTTATATAAATTTTTCGATGCGTACAAAACTGATCTCCCTGATATAACACACGTTGTAAAGACAACGCAACCCATAAATCTCTTAAGTTTTATATATATTAAATTATGATATTTAACATTAGAGAGATTACTAAATGTTTATAAATTACGGTTAGCACAATTAATTAACGGCAGGCATCTACAATATAGGACATGTTGCATTACCTCAGTCGGAGTGACTTCCTCAGTGTCTACAACATCTGGTAATGCTTCTGCATTAGCTGAAGCTTCACCATGCCCATTAGTGGCTCCCTCTTCTGCCTCAGTGCGACAGGTTTGATCAGCTTCGGCTAAATCTCCGTTATGCATCTCTGAACAATTTATGAGATCTACTTTGCCCTCTTGACTGGAATGTGGACTATTATCATTCATATCCGAATTTTCGATATCCATGTGTACGTGTCCCGGCCATAAGTCATAGGGACAAGCATTTAATTGATGTAGTTGGCTATCGCTGGAGCTAAATAAATTTAAAGATCCCGCTACGTCTTGTAAAATAGAAGATTCTAAGAGCTCATTCGTTAATTGTGAAGGTTCGTTATCTTGAACTTGATTGCTGGCTGGTACTAATAAGGGTAGATTTTCTAGAATGTCACCTGATACATCACACACTCTCATCCCCTCGTATTTGGAAATAAATTCCATAAGCCTTCTTTTAGTTTGTTGTAGATATCTGCCATCCGTGAAACTGCTCAAAATGACCGAAGCTAGTGCTTCTAAAAATTCGGACGTGCAGGTTTCCTCACTTCTTAGTAGTAAGAAGCGAACTATTTTGTTATCAATTTGCATTGGGTTACCACGCATATTCTGTAGCGAAAGGCCGTCGTTGAAAGTAACAGGCTCTACAGATGTTGCCGAGACGGTTTCCTGTCTATTTTCTTCAAGCACACTGTCATGACTTTGAGTTTCTAGTAAGGAACTATACTGAGATAACACATTACGTATGGATTGTAACACTTTTTGTCGTAATGTATCAGAGATAATTAGTTGCAGTTCTCTAAATAATTGTATTAAAAAATCTGGATGTGATTCATTCACATCAATCAAAGCTGTTACTTCAGAATAAACATTTTCTCTAAGAAGATCAAACAATTTCGACGTAGCTTTATCTTGAACTTCGCGACTTGTCGAAGCCAAATTAGGATTTGGCATTTCAGAAGTGCTGGCAATGTTTATATTGCTCATTTGTGAATAATCCAGAGTATAATTTCGTCTATTTGTTGAGTTTTTAGCAGGTAGTTTTGAAGAAGATTTCTTTTTACTATTAGCTGTCGTGTTTAAATTGTTGGAATGTGACTGGATGATTTCAGGAATTGGGTTCGTTATATTCAAATTCCTAAATGAGCTGGATGGAATTTCCTGGCGGTTTATGTTGATGTTTGAAACATTAGTCACATTACTGTCATCTATATTCCTTGAGTGGCAAGCTGTACTTGCCTCGGTATCAGGATTTTGATTAACGTTTAGCACGTCCGGTGCTGATGAAAAGGATAGAGATCGTTCGTATACAACGTTTCGGCGCGCATGCCTATTGGGTATGTCGTCGTTATTTGCCTGAGATGATTGGCCTAAATTTTGCGATGAACTAGCAGCGTTGGTATTTCTCTTGGGTGTAATGCAGGGAGGAGTGCCAGAGGGGGTGTGGTGTAATGTGTTATGAGATCTTTCGACTAAAGGATGCGGATTATGAGCGAGTCCAACTCCTAAATGACCGTCTGCGTTTGCCTTGTTATTAGTAGAGAGAAGATTTTGACGAGAATAGCTGGAATAGAAAAAAATGGATGGTTATTGTTCACATATTATAATATTATGGATTCATAGTAAAACACGACGATTATTATACCACTAAATGATATGTTAGTAGGAACACGTCATAGAGTATTATCGCACAGGCATATACAAGTTTTATATTAATGAAAGCAAAAGAAAAGGTATCAATCAAATCAAATGTGGGCAAATGCGATTCTCACCCTTATGACTTTAAAACTTGTAAGTAAAAAAAATATATATATATATATATATATAACTAGATGAACAAAAGTAAAATAAATTATAATAAATAGAAATGTGCGTTCTCTAATATCTGAAAAGAGAAAACCATATTTTAAAAAATCTTTAAAGAAATAAAACAAATAAATGAAAATAATATATAAATTCTTACCTTCGGAAGTTGTCCCAATAATTATTAGCTCTATTTCCAGGCGGTACTTGATTATTTAATGTATGCGAAGCTGTTTCAGCGCGCCAGCGTTCCTCTAACTAAAACATAGATAATAAGAAATGTAATACCAGCTTATAAAAAACTTATATATTCTTTTCTTTTTTTAATGCGATAGGGGGCAAACGAGCAGACGGGTCACCTGATGGTAAGTGACCCATGGACACCCGCAACTCAAGAGTCACAAGTGCGTTGCCGGCCTTTTAGGTAGGAGTACGCTCTTTTCTTGAAGGTTTGAAGGTCGTATCGGTCCGGAAATACGGCAGGCGACAATTTGTTCCATAGGCTGGTTGTGCGAGGCAAAAAGCTTCTAGAGAAGCACACAGTGGTGGAGTGCCAATCATCCAGGTGATGGGGATGGATATTTTGTCGCGTAAGAAAGGCATTGTAACTGAAATGATTTATATTTCAAATTTTAGGTTAGATACAGCTGTTAAAGTCTGGCGACCCTCTAATGATACAAGGGATGTACTTATACATACGGATGTCAGAATCAATGACACCTATAGACGATGAGCCCCACTAAACCGAGAAGATACCCGAAATTGAGCAATGGGAAATAGTGGCTGCTCTCAAGCAGCTAAAGAACAATACGTCGCCCGGAGATGACGGAATTACTACTGAGTTCTTAAAGGCAGGCGGGATACCAATCCTGAAAGAGCTATCGAGTCTCTTCAATTCCGTCATCGAAGAGAGCTTACACCACAACTACACCAAGGGGCCAAGATCTTGATGAAGAACTACAGACCGATCTCGCTCATTAGTCATATTTAAAATGTATGTGTATGTCATTTGTTACTACGAGAAAGCCTTCGATCCCATAGGCAGTTCTGAATACTCTGCAACGATGTCGTAGCGACTAGCGATATATCGGTGCTGAGATGCTTATATGACACTGCTACGATGACCGTCCGGTTCCAACGGAGCAACCATATAAGCTCAAGCTATTTTCGTTTAAAACCGTGGATTAAGACAGGGGGATTTTATATACCCCAAACTATATATGTTTTCAAGATACAATAATACAATATTAGAATCAATAGAAAGGGAAAGTATTGCACCTTCAATTTGCTGACACCGTCTTAGTGGCAGTTGCTGGAGCAGCTTGGCGAAATGCTGCATAGCCTACATGATGCTTCTCGACGCGTCGGTCTCGGTACGAACTTTGACAAGACCAGGATAAGAATGCTGAACTGGCAATGGGCTGACCACATCTGCCGAAGGATAGAGTGGAGACCACGGACCGTGAAGGACGGTCCCCAAACAGATAAAACGACGAGAGACCTATGTCTAGCAGTGGACTGCAATGGGCTAATTGATTGACTTATACATACAGAGAATACACGGCGCCAGTGACACTGCTGCTTTAACTACACCTTTTATACACCAAGTAGTATTAAACAATATTATAGTTGGTGTCTTACGTGATTCAGTTGGTCTCGTAGCTGATGAATCTCCCGTTGCTGCATGACAAGCTGTTGCCAGCACCATGCGCCCCAGAAACCACAGCCACACCCACAACCACCCACCATATCTAAATAAATAAATCTTAGTTCATTACTATGTTCAAAGCAGTACAACAATTAAATGAACAAACAATCTGACGATTTAAAAGTATAGTATGCATTTGATATATTCATAAAAAAATAGTCAACCTATAAAAAAATATTTCACCCTAACATTTTTTTTTAATTAGCCTACCATAATGACTCCACTCTGCCTGATGGAAAGCAACAAGTTGGGTTTAAGAATGGTGGTCACCATCCTCATTGCAAGTGTAGTCAATGCAGCATAGTGACCCCACACTATCGTCAATACTTATAAATCTTATAATCTCTTCGACTCTTCTTATTATTGATATACATATATGTGTATATATAAATATATACCTATACTTACTACTAGAAATTATAAAGCTTTTCATGAACATAATAAATTATGTGTATGAAAAGTAACAAATTGTCAATTGAAAAAATTCACAAAAGAAACCAACAAGAAATTCAAATAAAATTATGTTAAAAAAAATATTTTATATAAACTTTAAATACAAGTGATGAAAGTTACACTATTCACGAAGACGCCTATTATATATTTATACAACTGTTTTACAATGCATTTTAGAATAGTTCTCCTTTAAAAACTCCTTTCTTAAGATCTGTTAAACACATCACTAATGACACGTGAGAATATTGTGATCTAAGACAAATGATTGATTGTTTTTTTTTTTTCTTTTTGATTAGATTAGCAAACTTACTGTAGGGCATCATCATGTTAAAGGGCATAGACGGTGGGAATGATATCTGTGGGGTTCCCAACAATCTCTCCATTGTTTGAGAGTGGCTATTTTGAGTGAATTGGTTACGCATGTCCTGAAACATTACAAAGAAAAAATATTGCACGTTTTAAGAGTATAATTTAAAGAGTATTATAAAAATTGTTAATGAGTGGAGTGTACATTTTGGTATTAATTACCTGATTAGATTTATTTGTATTCCAGCAAGGAGGAGGCAGATGCGGGTAAGGCATGTTGGCTGGATTGTCGCCTACTGAACATAAAAGACATTAATTAGGACTCGCTATACTTTCGTGTTACATATATTGCTAAACTTTTAATTTATATGTCCTACTTAAACTCAACTTCAAGTGGGTACGTCTGTTCTGGCAAAAATAAAAAATAAGTTCCGTGTGGCTTGGCTTACTGATAATAATAATATTTCTGAAATATAATTACATATTTAGGTATTGTCATCACTATTTTGTTACATTTCAGTGTTTTTTTTTTAATTGTAATCCAAATAGCTCTAATAATGAGTGACAAATCCAATAATTAATATTGTAAGTTTAATAAAAAAAAGTTTGATTGATGGATGGTTAAAAACGTTTTTTAAGTCCACTTTGATACCTAATATATAAAGAAAAACTATACGACCCTAGGCAAGTTATTAAAAAATGGTCCATTTAATTAAGATTTCAAAATGGGTTGGGACTTCAAAATTTTAAATGCAACAATTGGGGTCCGGTTGTCAATACCTACAAGGTAAAAAACCTATGTAGTAAATAATCCACAACGCATATTCTCTACTTCGCATTATGACTAAATCGCATAATGACATAGTAGCAAAATGCCCACTTTTTGACAACAGGTACAGTCGATACGAACATATGTATTTACAATACGAAAGTATTTATTTACACACTGATAACTTAAAAATACATAAGGAAAATATGTCCGGCTGCCCATACCTACTGCCATGTTGAAGTCGTATCTAATGTCGGGTAAAGGTATTATTATATTGGTACTTCAGCGATACAATGAATAATAATCTAAAATTTATAACAAATCAAAAGGAAAATCGGGCAATTCTTTATTATGGCCATCGATATAATTTCGCGAAAAATAATAAATGGGAAGAAAATGGAGATGTGTCAATAAGGATGAATGTTCAGCAATAGTGACACTATGGATAAAAATAGAGAGAAGATTGTTAGACTAAGTTCTCACATTTGTGCATCACATCACGAAGATAATGAAATAGCTCTGATGACGGATTCTTGTATGCAGCAACATGGAACCGGTGAAGCAAATATTTGAAAAGTATATTTTAAAGCATCAGAAACCAATTTGCTAGTGCCGTCTTATTCCGAAAAAAAGAATAGCTTGTGTAGAGCTCGACATAAAAATTGGGGTCCTAAAATACTGAGTTTAATAAATGGTGATGGTGAAGAGGAGAAAATATTGTTATTTTGTTCAAAAAGTGCAAGAAAAACAGTAAGTTTTGGGAAATAAATGTTTTTTTGGTGATGTCACCTTCAAAAGATGCCCAAAACCTTTTTATATATTTTTTTCTATTCATATAAATTGAAATAGTTCTGCAAAGTACATAAATATCGAGCCATTAACGGCTTACTGCCAAACAAAAGGGAAGCCAAATACCAAAGGCTTTTTTCTTTGATTAGAGACAAACTCAAGTTCACACTATTGGTAAATTCAAATGTAACTTTGAACAAGCTGTCATGAACGCATTTAAAACAGTATTCCCACAGGCAGTCGTAACTGGATGCTACTACCATTACAACCGAGCTGTATTGAAGAAAGGCCGTGATCTGAAGGCGAACAATTAAATTATCAAATTAACTTCGAATGTGCCTTTACTGCCGATTAATTACATAGAACAAATTCAAAAAAATGAGGCAAACAAAAAGTTTATAAATTATTTTGAACGATAATGGGCGAAGTGTTTCTCACTTATATGTTGTGCGGCAAAAAGACGTCGAACCAATAACGGTATGGAGAGCTGGCATAGACGTCTTAACTGTCGAATTCCTCATAAAGCTACATTGTTTTTATTATTGCGAAAAGAAGCACGAAGCACGGCTTAAAAAGGAATTGCCCTAAAAAAATCTTATTTCAAGCAGTCATGTAGATTGCGACGTCATATACAGTTCGATAAAATGTATATATACTTTTTTTTTTTTTTTTGTAAGCCTACCATAATGACTCCACTTTGCCTGATGGTAAGCAATAAATGGAGTCCAAGAGTGGTGGTCACCATCCTCACTGCATGTCTAGTCAATGCAGCATGGTGACCTACACTATGGCGGCCTGGTGAGATGCTTTTTCACGCCCCGCTTAAAAGACCCGGGATCAAATTGGGAAGGCAACACGTGCGCTGGTAGGGAATTCCAGGCTTTCACTGATCGGCACAGGAAAAAAGAGCCAAACCGTTTCGTTCGGGATCGCATATCTTCGACTCGCAAAAGGTGACTCCTCAGGCCAGCACGTATAGTCCTGTAGAGGAAGGGAGAAGGTGGGACCAATTGGAAGAGCTCGTCAGAACACTCCCCGTGATGTAGGCGATAGAGAACTGCCATAGAGGCGACATCTCTTCGCAACTGCAGAGGCTCAAGAGACTGGGTGACCTCAGGACAGTCTATAATACGGACTGCGCGACGCTGCAACCGATCGAGAGCGTCAAGCAGATACTGCGCATAGCCATCCCAAAGATGAGAGTAGTACTCCACGCAGGAGCGAACCTGGGTCTTATATAAAAGACACAGATGCTCGGGCGAGAAGAACCGTCTCACCTTGTTCAATACACCGAGCTTCCGCGAGGCCACCTTAGTGACGCTCTCGATGTAATCACGCGGATTGAGATCCCGACAGATGTCCATACCCAGTATACTGAGCCTATCCTGTAGTGGCAGTTGAGTGTTCTGAAGAGTAGGAAGGGGAAGGAATGGAGACTTTTTGTTTGAAAACGCGCACGCCTGTGTTTTCTTGTCGCTGAACTCGACCAGATTCTCACAACCCCATTGAGAGATGCGGCTCAAGACCCGGTCGAGCTCAGCGACAAGCTCCTGTCGTTTTCCCTCAACGTCTGCTAGCTTGGCAGCAGGATGTCCAAAGTATCGCGCGTGTACTGTGCTGTCGTCTGCATAACAATGTATGTTGCCAAGAGCCAACACATCATTGATATGCAGAAGAAACAGCGTGGGCGATAGGACGGAGCCCTGAGGTACACCAGCGCTAACCTCCTGGAAGTCAGAGGCCGCGCCGTCACATAGAACCCTAATGCGGCGCTTGTGGAGGACGGCAGCAACCCAGTTGCATAGCTTAGATGGCAGACCAAATGCAGGAAGTTTGGAGCGAAGCGAGCGATGCCAAACCCTATCGAAGGCCTTGGCAATGTCGAGGCTGATGGCCAAAGACTCCCCATGCCTATCCATAGCCTCACCCCAAAGGTGTGTGACGTACGCTAGAAGATCACCCGTGGATCGGTTCGGCCTAAAACCATATTGCCGATCATTTAACAAGGAGTGATCCTCTAGGTGGCGGATTAATTGGGTGTTGATTATCCGCTCGAGCACCTTATAGAGTATGGAGGTGACGGCTATAGGACGGTAATTAGCTAGATCGGAGCGGTCGCCTTTTTTGGGAATGGGTTGGACGTTCGCCTCTCTCCGATGATCTGAAGAAAAGGGATATTGCTTACACAGATAGCATTAGATCAATCAAGTCAGGGTCGTATACCTATCAGTCTTAGTGGCTGGTGCCGGGGAGTCCGAGTCCTCAACTGCTTACTTTTTATCGTTTGTTATTGTAATTTAAAACATAGCTAATCCCATATATTTCATGAACATGTCAATTCATTATTAAGTTACAAAGGGGAAACTTGCTAGGACATTTACTAAATAACTCAGGGTTACTACTAAATTTTAATTTTGAAGAAGTATCCAAAAAAAGGAAACGAAATCCAAAAATAGAGGCGGACAGTTTTGCCGAAGGTATTTTATAACTCAAGTGATATTACGAGTATTTGTTTTAACACGTCAAATAATAAATATTAAAAGGTTCTCTGTTCGGATTTTTTTTTAAATCGACTGATTAATTCGGTTTGATGTTCTAAAGCAAATATCGAAATAATCAATGAAGAGATAAAGCTAACACTAAAAAGTTTTAAAATGAGTGTGATCGACTTTCTTCTTTATAGAAATTTATGTAATTGATGAATATAATATACATTATTAAGATATGATGAATTGAATAAAACTATTATATAAGTATGTATTAAAATTTCACAATTAAACGTAGAAACTTACAATAAACTGAAATTAGAATACATGCAAATAAATTATTGTGTTTTTATGTGAGTGATTGTGCTAACACACTCACTCACATAAAAACAAAGGCTTAGTTTGACTTTATAGTGAAGAATTTAATGAAACAAGTGTAAGTCAATATCGCAGAGCAACATAACAGAAAGCGATGAGTCGAAAAAGTTCAAGCTTTCAGCTGCCGAAAAAATTAAATAGTAAATATTAGGATGCAACAAAAACTTGATAAAATACTTTATGTCTAAAAACAGAAACAAAGTAAAATATAACCGCGTGTTATAGTTTGTTAAAATCTGTTTGTTTAGAAAACCGTAGTCTATGTAAACTAAGTTAAATATGAATTTTTTAATTTTACTATATCAAGACATATACAATATATATTGAACATAATTACATTAAAATTATGATGTTAACTTATTGAATATTTTAAAATGATGAGCTAAAACGATGTACGAACAATTTCTTTATCATCATCAGGAAAGAAAACCAGTCATTAGAATAAAAAATAACTGACAACTGCCGCCCATGAACACCTTGCTACTTTAAGTCCTAAGTTCCGCCTTTGAGGGTGATGAGAAGAGGGCGGAGAGGGTAGGGGAAAGAGCAGTCGGGGGATGAGGGGAGGGGAAACCCTTTCCTCTTTCCCATCCTTTCATTTAGGCCTCAATCACTCGGCAATACAAGTCAAATTGTTTGTCTACCGGTGTTCTGAGGCCGTGGTATTACTCCTGTTGAGCCGGCCCTTTTGTGCCTAAATAACTGCTATACTTCACATTCTTAAAATTTAACCCAAAAATTATAAATTTTGACGGTAAATGAAATTTACTTAAATCGTGAAAAAGTAAATAAAATATCTTACAGTTTTGAGAAATTGGTGGCACCATATTTACGTTGGATGTCTCCACTCTTGGTTCATGGCGAACACTTTGGTTCGTATGATTGGTTTGTGTTGCCTGAAAAACAAATACAAATTCAGTATACAGCCAATATAACCATTAAAAAAAATTGGGGAATATGAAAACAACGTACTGTACTCTCTTCTGCCTGCCTCTCTTGTTGTTGTCTACGCCTCGGGCGATTTCTTTGATTTGACTTATTCCTAGATGCACTGAAAAAGTTATTTCATGAACTATTCACCTCATTTATAAGCAATGTTTAAATACCATATTAAAATTATATTGATTAATATCATACCTATCCGTGTCACTTCCATAAGCGTTGCCAATGTGAGGTGGTAGCGGGCCCGACCTGACACCCAAGGCACTATCTCCACCGCCCTAAAGATAAATTAATACACGGTACATTTTATTTAATTCGGGATAATACTATTATTCAGAAAGAAATTGCAGACTACAAATATTTTAGTATTTCTAGCTGGTAATTTGATTTTTGTGATGTTATCACGATATACTATCTTTCACTCACTTTCGATTTTTAACCGTATGATACGCAATATATTTACCGTTAGTAAATTGATTTTAAAATATTACTTTCAATTACCAAAACATTATTTTTGTTACACCTCTTAGGTTATATCTATACAAATAAATAAAATTGGAGTGTCTGTTTGTAATATTAAAATAACCGTTTTTTACTAATTACATATGGATGTATACACGGTACATATACCAAAACAACATTTTTTACAATTTTTGTCTGTCTGTCTGTTTGTTCCGGCTAATCTAATCTCTGGAATGGCTGGACCGATTTTGGCGGGACTTTCGCTGGCAGATAGCTGATGTAACAAGGAGTGACTTAGGCTACTTTTAATTTAGATAAAAAAATACGACCTTAAAAAAATTAAAACCAAATAAAATTTTGTAATATTCGATTAAAAGAAGAATTTCATTTAAATTAGTATAGGTATTTCTTAAATACAGAATTAATAAGTTATCGTAAACTGTGCGAACTGAACAATAACTTTTTTGTTAAATACCACGCGGACGAAGTCGCGGGTAACAGCTAATATATATATATATATGATTTATCATAATAGGCATTGTGGCGATCTCCACATACAGAAGAAACGTGTTAACACCATCTAGCAAAGACAAGCCGAACTACGTAGCAACAACACTGATGACGACGATCCTAAATCATGCTAATAAGGCTTTCGCAGCGATTAGTATATATACGACTTCCCAACAACAACAGCTGGGCCGCGGTCCACTAGACATGATTACCTCGCCTGGTTGGAGGATCCTCCCTTTGTGTTGGAAGGACACAACACCCGTTCCTCCACAGCATATTAAAGCTGCTTGGTTATAAACTATTTCAAAAGTGTATAACCAGGACTATTTACTGTTTAAACGTTCCTTCATCACAGAAGGCTCACATTAGCTAAGTAAGTCTGTAAAAGTTTATGTACAGTGTATATTACCCTGAAATTCTCAGCTTCCCTCGAATCTTGGGAGTCTAAAAGTATTTGCTCAGATCTGGATTCAGGTTCACTAACGTGTTCTTGTTCACTGCAAACAAAAATATAAAATGACATTAAAGATATTGATATATACTTTTCAATTTAAAACTGCAAGATAAAACTGTACCTATTATATGACTGGTTGACGACTGAAGCAGTGCGCGAATCTGGATTAATCTTCTGATGTTCAGGTCCAGAGCATAATACTTTCTATAACAAGATCAAAAAAGACACAATTTATCTTTATCACATATGGTATAATATAGTGCACTTAAAGACATTGTGGCGTACGCTGCGCGTACAACTACACCGGTCGTAAAACTGTTTCCATCGTCTTGTACCGTACTATTTGGCTCACGTACGACCGGAACGCCGGCGGTAACAAGCGCACGACGGATTATGTCATTTATGTTGGCATGTTTAGATATAGGGAAGCTTCAAGAAAGGAATTGATATTCGAGGCTGTCAACAGCTTTACCACAGTGGCAATGATGCAGGGAAACACAAAGAGCTCCTAGACAAAGGCAAGTAGCAAGGTGGAAAGTGGTATCGGCCAACAAACTGGCCATGGGAGTGCCTAAATCCATAAGCCTGATTCGAATTCTCCAACAGCCTACAAACGAGAGCGCTCTGCGAACTTGGAGGTGTCAATTATAGAATACCGTTTTATTACCGTTTTACCGTTAGTACACAACGGCTCGTCCCATTGCCCATATTTTTTTATAATATAGGGGGACAGACTAACAGGCGGGTCATCTGATGGTAAGTGACAACCTCCGTCCATGGACACCTGCAACTCAAGAGTTGTAAGTGCGCTGCCTGCCTTTGAGGATGATGAGGGATTGGGGGATGCGGGAGAGGAACGAGGAGAGGGGGATTTGGGCCTCCGGAAATGTCACTAATTTTGGGGAAATACAACGCAAGCGTTGATTTACGGTAAAGATAGTATATAAATTTTATCTGTTGCTGAATGATGAATGAAATAAATTGTAAGCATTTGGGTTCAAATCATAGATACAGGAATTGCTAATAATTTTAATTTTTAAGACTAAGATATAATTAAATAATAAAAAAATAAAACACCATTATTTGCCTTGACAGCCAAAGTGGTATGACCATTGACTGTCAAATTAGAGGTCCTAAGTACAAACCCAAGTATTTTTTTTTTACTTTTTGTAAGTTATATTAATATTTTATGCTATATTAGAGTATTATCATTTAAAAAAGAAAAAGAACAACCTAATACATTGAATATTACATTGACACCTTGCCTAGCCCAAGAACTAAATAATGGTCACAACACCCTACTGCAGTTACAACACTATCGTCGTATGGCTCCTATACCACTTTCATTGTTATTATTACCTAACAGGATTCAAATTAGGCGGAAATGCCAAATAGTGCATTGATCGATTGAGGATTTAATTTTTAATGACTTTAGTCTTTGTAGCTTCAGAACCATCTTAGGAATAGTAATAAGTTAGTTACAAAATGGGAATCTTTTTGGTATTCAATCAAAAAAAAGCTCTTAGTGAGCATATCCCTTTAAATAGTACTATTTCCTACTGCAATACACTCAATTTGTACAACAATTAAATATAGTCCCTTATTTCGCTGTAGTCGTTTACGTTCAAGGTACTTAGGACTAAGCTAATCTCCGCGGGGAAAGACCGAGACGCGCGTGAGCAGGTTGTGTGTCCTACTAAAGTCAATACTAAGATCACATTCTATGAATTACTATAAGCTTCTAGAAAAGGAAATTATTTCAATAATTTGATAATTATATGCATTATCTTAGTAAACATTTAGTAGAAACCTCTTAAGTGACTCGTACTGTTATCTATCAGAGCGAATGTATACAGTCATAAAGTGCCAGTTCTGTCTACTGCATAGGGTCCACAAGAGTGAGCGTATATATGTATTTGTAAACCTCTTTATTGAGTAGAGCTTCTAGTTCTCGTTGTTTGTCAGCAAGTAATGCTCGCAGTTGCATTTGTCGCCGCTCAGTGGGTCCGGGAGCGCCCGACGGCCCCGCGCGGACTTCTTCGTTCACTTTCTTCTGCTTACGACTTGCCTCTGCTGTACATTACATAACATTACAACAACTGTCTGAATATGTTCAACCGTGTGAGTGAAAATGTGCGAATATATCAATTGAAATATTTTTTGAAACTTGAGAGTTAATAGTTAAACTTGTATTATAGTCTGTTACGTATAATTATAAAACTTGTCTCAATACAAGGAATCTATTTATGTACAACGTGTTAACGTATGCAGTGAAAGTATTACCTGTATTAACCTGTTAACGTATAAAACTTACCTTTGTTAGATATCATGTCGTTGATACGAGCGCGCTCACCCATTATTTTTTCTGTTTCCATGCGCAATTCCTGAGCTAATTCTTGCAGAGTAGCTATATTTGCTTCATGACCTACAAATATTTAAAACCAATTAACAGCCTTGTGCTCGTTGGACTAGAATAGAGCTGTCTCTTCTCTTGGGTGTAGTAGAAAGCGACTGCTAAGATAAGATTGTTATCTATCAGATAACACAAGGTGTGATCAGAAAAATAACATGAATCTTTAAATTTCACGGTTCTGGAGAGTCTGATAGTCAATTTTTATGTTGGTATACAGGCCCCTAAAGTATGATAAACTTTTTAGCTGTATTGATTGTTACTTTGTTTATGGCTAAGATTAGACGTGTTTTTATGAGCTCAGCGTTTGTTAAAAGATATAAATCAAAGAATTTGTATTAAATTTTGCCTAAAAATTAAATAAAATGTAACAAAGTGTAAAATGTTAGCAAAGGACTAAGGTGAGTCTGCTATGAGTAAAACAAAAGTTTACGAGTGATATAAGCGTTTCCAAGATGACTGTAAGGACGTTGAAGATGAAGAACGCTTCTGACGCCGAAATAAAGTGGAAAAAGAGAAAGAAATGGTTATGAATAGCAAAGGACTATGGTGAGTCTGCTATGAGTAAAACAAACGTTTACGAGTGATCTAAGCGTTTCCAAGATTACTATAAGGACGTTGATCATGAAGAACGCATCTGACGCCGAAATAAAGTGGAAAAAGAGAAAGAAATGGTTATGAACGATAGCCGAATCATAATCAGAGACGTGATAATGTTATCATATCGATTAGCTTAGATTAGCTCATACCAGAATGTTTTGGTTAGAAAACGAGTGGCATCAATTTTTTTTCTAAAATTCATGAATTTTGAACAAAAACCTTATTGCACATTCCTGAATTTTATGCCAAAAATATCTTATTTTTGTAACGATGGCTCAGCCTCTATGTGACTCGTTTTACAGGCATAGGTGAAATTAAAAGCGCATAGCTGAAAGAACTATCCCAAAAGATCAAGTTTGAGAAGTGTTTGAGGATTGAAGTGCACAATATCTAATGGGGACTACTTTTACAACTTTAATGTTGACAAATAAATATTTTTTTTCTTCATAAAGCGAAAATTCACGTTATTTTCTGAACACAAATCGTAATCAGTCCTTAGTGCCCAGATGACAGCAATTGGCTTGCCCCCTATTTCATAAGTGGGACTAAATTAGGGCTGGCAAAAAGTGGACGTGCCCATGCCTATAATCTAAATGATCTATATTTTAATAAGTTTCGAATACACGTTAGAAGTATCGTTTGACGTACTTTGTTGTTGCTGCTGCTGATGATGTTGTGCAAGATGCTGTTGGGATTGTTGTTGCGAGTGCTGTTCGTTGGTGAACTTGTGCCGTTGCGGTAAGGAGTTGCGCACTCGACACATGCTGCCTTCATTAGACCACCCACCCATGCTACCTCCACCTTCCGATTTACTGAAAACAAATAGATTTCCTTTATAAAAAGAGATAGATGCCTTTTCGAAAAATTCCATTCTGTAAAGATACGAAAAATCTTCAAAATGGTTCTACACTATTTAGTATTAATAATAATATAAATGCAAAAGCGAGTTTATTATGCTTTCACGCTTTAACCATTCATCCAATAATCCTGAAATTTTGCATTTTAAGTGCAGCAATTTTGTTTTTATTACAAGTATATACAGGCAGTAAAGGTTAATTTATTACTGGGTCAGGACGGGTCACCTGATGGTAAGTGATAACCATCGTGTCCATGGACAGCTGTAACTCAAGAATCTAAAGTGCGTTGCCAGCCTTTGAAGGTGGGAGGATGCAGGGAGGGGAAAGAGGGGATGGAAAAGAGGAGTGGGGGACAAGGGGAGCGGAAAGATGAGAGGGGGAGTAGGGCCTCCGGAAACCTCACTAACTTCGGCAAAATGCAACGGAAGCGTTGCTTCACAACCGGTTCATTTGTGAATAAGCATGGTTCTTCCGCGATATAAAGTCGCGGGGACTTTATAAACATACAAATAACGGACACAATGAACACCCCGAACCAGACTCAGGACAACTATTTGTGGAATACACAAGTTTAATTTAATTAAATCTAGATATCATGCAATACTTTATTACTTGTCATGGATATTTGAATGCATCGACGATTCTCTGAAGGAATCATCGTTTGCAGCTGACAATTGTTCTGCTTCATAGGTCTCTACAGACCTCATCAAATCTGAAAGAAAAATATCAAAAATACATTTTGCTTTTATATTGTAAAAAATATGAATATACATATATGTATTTATAAAGCCAGCAAAAACTTAAGAGAGTAAAAGTAACTTAGCGTTGCTTATAAGAAGATTATTCAAACCAACTATATTTTATAGACTTGTCAAAAAAATTCTTATAAGCAATTAAAAAATCTTACAATTACATACATATAAACAACAAATATTTTACCTCGTAATTGGTATTATGTTTTAAATTGAAAATGAATAATATACGAGTAAATAACTGTACTTTATTGTATTTCACTTAGGACTCGGACTTCGCAGTATCAGCCAGTTCGAGTTATAGGTATACGACCATGACTTGCTTGTTTGAGCTATTTCTTATACTCCACATCTGTATAAGGAATATCCCCTCTCTTCCATTTCTATCCTACCTTTCCTGTCAATCTAAATTATTCCATCTAATTCCCATAAGTGCCCGGATGTAGCAGGCAGCAATAAGCTGGCCCCGTATTAAATGGGAATCAATAATGACTGTCAAAATGGCATGAATTACGCCTCTGCCTAACCCTTTGGGGAGAAAGGCGTGAATTTTATTTTAGTTAACAGTATGGTTTGTAAGTTGCATGTCAATAGGACAGGTGAGTACACAGTCAAATAAGAATATTTTTAGTAAACATCAAAATGGTAGATTTGGTACATTTTTGTATGAAATACATAGTTGTGACGCCTGGGGTATGTATTTTCAAATCATTCCCTTTTTATGTTAGTTTTAGGAATAGAAAGTAAAGAAAATTGTGTTACAGTAAAACTGAACGACAATTGTAACTAATTTTGGTAATTTTTTTGCCCAACATAGTGAACTAATTTAATTTCAGCATAGTCATCTACTCAATTGCAAAAGGCAACATGGCAGTTTGACAGTTATTTTCTTATTCGAATTATTATATAGTATATAATTATATACTCCTGTCAAAGCTTGCCCCTATATGTATTGTAATAGTTTAAGTCAATATTTAATGAAGAATAAAGTAATGCCTACTAACATAAAATAAATATACATTTCTAAGTTTTGACATACTGTAGTATGTTAAATAAATATGAATGAATTCTTTCGCATACTTCTGATATATGATCATTGCATAGCAGTTCTGTTAATAACAACATACCTTTAGTCTTTTGAAGTGCAGTCTTAATAGCTTTTATTTCCATTAGTTTGTATGGGTCCTCATTCTTGTTGTTACTGCTAGGCTTGTTACATTTTCGAGGTGGTTCCTCTTCAGCACTCTCTTCGCCGGAGCTTGAGTAAGTATTGTGTGCGGTACTACCAAGACGAGTGGCCATTTGCAGTTTTTGAAATTCTTGAACCTACGAAAAATATTATAATAATAGCTAAAGAAACATTTTATTAATGATTAAATACTTAAAAATCTATGTATTTACACTACAGAAAACCTTATGGATGATCTTTTTGACCAATAAATAGGACTATATCTCAGACCAACAGAAAAATGAAAGTCCAACAACTCTAAGAGGTATTGAAAAATATACATCGAATATGGCGGAATTTAATGTTGTTACTGGACAGCGATTAATACATACCAAATTTTCCATGTGTTGTTTTTTCATTTGTAATTCTCTAAGTTTTAACTGAAGTATGCGACTACGCTCATTGAGTATCATTTCATCATCTTCAGCTTCACTGTCTCGTCCGACGCCAGCTGCTTCCTTTAAGTAATTTTAAAGATAAGATAACATAATTTATTTATTCGCTCAAACACATTGGTATATATAATAAACAATCGCATGCAAGATATAAAGTTGGAGAAAATTTGAGACATGCTTGCCACTACAATTTAATATCCAATTTAGGAAATGCCAATGTACGTCAGCCGAAATGTTATATTGCTGTTTTATTAATATTTATTTTCAAATTATTGATCCAGCAATTTGATTGTTTTATTTAACGTATTGTTTACAACAAATTTATACAAATCTCGATGGTGACAAGGTACAGTGATCGTATTGTCGTCTGCAAATGTGTGTTCTAGAGAGAAGGTCCTAGTACACTTCCTTGATGTACACCATAGACAACAGTACGTTCTTCAGATAAGAATATTTCCTCTCGTTTAGTGTCACCACTTATGCTACTGATTTCCGTTACTTGTTTTCTATAGCGTAAATAAGATTATAAGAGTTTTAGAATATTTCCTCTAATACCGTACACCTCAAGCTCTTGTAATAAAATATCATGTTGTACGTAATCAAATGCCTGTGACATATTACTAAAAATAGCACAGCCTGGGTTATTTCTATCTATAGTTCTTTATAAATATAAAATTGAAATATTGAGATTAGAGAAGACACAGATACTGACTTTTAAAGCATTAGGAAACATGCCTTCACAAATACTCAATTATATAAGCTAATGACTTACACTAGTATGTTATTTATTTTTGTTTTTATACCGTCGTATCCTGTGTTGTGGGTATTAAGGCTTGAAATTATTTTTAGTAAGTCCTGCAGTAAACATGGAGTTTTTCAGTTTAAGATGTGTTTTGTGACTTGGGTCTGGGAATTATTTCTAGGCTGAATTATCAATAATGTAGTTGTTAAGTAAATTTGCAATGTGTTTTGGACCTACAATAGCTGTCATAATCTTGAATTGTATTAATATAGTTCTTTGGAGTGTTTTGTTTGTTCTGATTTATTATTTACCAAGTAGCTTTCGACTTATTTTTAGATGTTTTTATTTTGTGATTCTTAGATTGTTTAGTGGGCGTTACCTGTATGATTTTCTATGCAGCTTAGAATAATTCTTAAATCAGTCATTATTTTGTTGAGTTGGTTTTATTCAAATTTTATTTAAACAATGTTTACCAAGAAAACCAAGAATTACAATATCCAACTATTATTTTTTTAACTCCTGCACTGGGAATGATTCCTGTATCGCGGAGGAATTTACAAACATACAATCAACTGACACCAAGAAAACCCAGGCTCGGGACAATTATTTGTGGATTGATATTAAATTGGTTTTATGTACTAGCTATCTATTTATTAGAAAAGCAATTGAAACTGCAAGGTATGTTCTTGTAAAAAACATTAATGAGATTGAAGTAATTGTGATTTTAGCTAGTAAATGAAACCGATAGTAGCTTGTTGTTGATCAATAGACATTATTTGTGTACTGGAGAATGTTTTCTTACACAAGTAAGTAGCACCAAAAACAGAAAACAGCTAATTTATGCTAATTATCAAATTGTTACAGTGGAAGACTTAAACAATTTTAAAAAATATGAGTTTTGATATTTCTTCGTAAATAAATCACTGCACTGTAAATCCATAATTTCAATTTAAAGCTCCAGTACTAGAGTTTCAGTGTTAGATACAGGCGTGAGTGTGTATGTGTGTAAAAAAGAAAGTTAGTGCAAAAAAATACTTGTAAGGTATAATTCTGAACAATAAAGGTTTTCATGACATGACATTGAGGTACTTACCTCGCTGCCAGTAGCATTATTTTCTCTATGCGAGAACCTGTCATCTTGGCTATGATTCGATTGTCCAGAATGTGCATGATCGGTATCTACGTTCGCGGACATGCTTTGTTGACCATGCAATGTCTCGGACGAATGTGGCAATGTTGTTGCAACACCTATTTGATTGGCGGCATACATTCGATGATAATAAGTGCCTCCTAAGGTTTGATTCTGAAATAAATGAAATTAATTACGTATCCAGCTTCGAGGTAAGGTAGGCTGCGAGAGAAGATAATGAAATTAATAATTGGCTGTCAAAAAAGCAGACAGTCGACTTCAACCGCCTATCATGATAAATCGTAAAGGACTGTATTCTTCATCCTCAAATTTTTCACCTTAGGAGTAAAACATTTTTTTTTTTCAAATTTTACATGGCAAAAACTTAAGAAAGGACCTCTAATTAATTTAAAAAAGAACACAGAATCTGTTCACAAATGACGGACGCATCAAATTTAAATTGGACCAAACAGAAAGCAAACTCATATACCCAAATAAATATTTTTTTTCACAGAATAGCACAATTTTATTTGAGATACCAATTAAGCTAGTCCTCTAAATTGTATGAGCGCCCATACAACTCAGAGGACTATCCTAATTGGCGTTAACTATGAAATTATAGGGACACTTCTTATGTTTAACCTTTTTTTTTTTTAATTTTTCTTTTATTTGCAAATTTGCCAAATTTCGTGATTCTAGGTCAAAGGGAACTACCATATATGTTTTCGACCCAAAACCTATAGAGTACTTCGGGTTGACCTAGAATTGTCAATTTTGGTTAAAAACAAGGTCTTTCAGCACAAATTAAGGTAAATTTTGGTACTTACAAGTTTTCGCGAAAATATAAACATGCCTATATCTTTTTATCGTGTTGACTCAGGAACTTTTATACACCTAATAAGGGCTACAGACCTCAGAATCTGGTATAAATTTCAACTTGGTCTACGTCACCCCCCTCTTGAGAAAATCGGTGGTGACACACGGACAGACAGGCAAGAGAGTGATTTTATAAGGGTTCCTTTTTTACCTTTTGAGGTACGGAACTCTTAAAACGGGGATTTTATAAACCGGTTAGTAACTAAAGGAGTTGTGCAGTAACAAACAAAAATACAGCCGAATAGAGAACCTCCTCCTTTTATTGAAGTAGGTGAAAAATAGAATCATTAGTTTAATAATAAAAAAAAAACTGTTTATTACCTGACCAGATGCAAAATTTTCATGCGACGAAGATGGCTGCATTTCTTGACCTTGAGATCTTTCCCTATTCATCTCATCTAACTGCTGCTTTGCTTCAGCCTGTAAGCGAAATAAAACATTATGAAACATTTCATATTTTTAACAATTTTATTTCAAGATAAAAGAAATACTTTGTTGCAGAGTAATACCTGATATTTCAATAGTCTTTTTTGTTGCTGTTTTAGAGCTACTAAGCGAACTTGTGATAGTTCCATCTTACTTTTAATTTCATTTTGCCAGAGCTCATTGTCACTGTATGTTGACCCATTACTCTGAGCAGACACGGGTCGCGTCACAACATCCTGCTGGAAAAAAATATACATTATCAACCATTTTATAAACTTAATTGATGCTATAACAAAACAAGTGTTTTGTTAGGTAAAACCTAGGTTTTTTGTGGGCGCTATACCATACGATAACTAATGTAGTTGGTCCTGTTTAGCACAGGCAAGTATTTTTCTTACTACAACGATTTTTTTGGGTAGTTTTTATTTATATTATACGTTATTTCGTTAAAGTTGATAATAGCAAAAAAAGCAACTTGGCACTCAAAGGAAGTGGGCTAATAATTACAAAATATGACTGTTACTGAAAGATTCAATTAAATCAGTTCCTAGTATGTAAGAACTTTGTTAATGACAAACAAAATAAATGCAATTATATTACTTTCCACTTGTGTGTGACTACATGCGTTTGTGTCAGTAGACAACTTCGCGTCTTTTACACTCATTGGGAAAAAAATAAGCAATAATTCACAAGAGTGAATCCGCAGTCTGTATATTTTACACAATCTAGGTTCATCTCTTTATTTCATATTATTTTTAATTTGACTTAGAAACAAAAGAACACAAAGGACATCTATGTATCCGTGATAGATACAAATGCTTACGGCTCAAGAAGTTACCAGAAGAGTATAATTATTATTAATACTTAAGAAATTAAAAAAAAAATCTGAATATTAAATCATTATCACATAAAACGGCATTAAAAGAATAACATCAAAACTGAAAAAGTATGTTAAGGTTTATAAGCAGCTGTGACAGACAATCAGTATCAAATGATTTTTGTCGCTTATGTTAAAATTGATATAAAAGATGGTTATTTTCTGCTTCGACAATGCATCCACTTCATGCTGTGGATTTTTTGGCTCACAACAGAGGGACACACGCCACACTGCACATTAACAAACAAAAACCTGATCTGCGAGCTTTTTCATTTCTTTCTTTTTAGATTTCATTTCTTCTATTCTTGTTATTTTTTCTACGCAGGACAGTATATTCTTTCGCAACATATCATTCAATTCCTGATCCTCCTTCTTTGGGATGGACTGCTGGGCCTCTTGGCTCACATTATCTGTTTCCAGCAACTCCACATTACCGACTGGTAATGGCGGCGTAATTTCACAACGTCCGATATCAGTGGTTTTATTACATTCTTCTTGAACATGAGTTTCCTCATCAATTCTTATACTATGCATCGATCTATTTAACTGCTCATTTTCAATATTAGTAACTTTCTTTAAATTATTATTTATAACACTGCTGTCACTAAGTTTAACATTGCATGTTTTGTCTATATTTAAATGATTATCTGTGAGAGCTTCGCTTTTGTGGTGTAGTGAAACATCACTTGCCTCTAACTCAACAATGGTAACTCCATTTGCTTCTTCAGCAGGCACCTCATCGTTTTCTGGTTTACTGTCCACCAACATTTGTTCTAGCTTGCTTTCACTTTCTTTTAATTTCATCACCATCTGTACTAATTCATCATATTCTTCTTTGGTATGTTCGACAAATGCCTAAATTAAAAATATGATAAACTAAATGTCATTTGCCTATGCAAATCGCAAAAGATTTAACTTATACATACCTCTTCTTCAGAGTTACGCATAGTGTCAACTAGAGACGAAGTAACGCGAATGTATTCACGTATCTGTCCTAAGCGACGTTCCACAGCCGCTGCATCTGGACATGCTGCGGCTATAGCTTCGCCTAGAGCTCGGGCAGATTCTCTTTGCACCTAAAAATTATTAGTACAAATAATTCATAGAATTATTATTCATTGCCAAGGTTTGGCTGATCATAAATAGTGCATGAGTAAGAACACTACTTACGTGATTACTTTCATTTACATTATTGAAACTTCCTTGTCCCTGTTCATACATATTGTTAATTAAATTAACAGTCTTTGTTCCAGTTCTAGAATTAGACATTGGAGGCGTCGTATTATTGTTGCTCGCGTGGCTTCCGTCAAAATTTCGAGATGGATTAAGGTTCCTTGTTAAATTGTTTCTGTTTTGATTTGGAGCCTAAAATATCATGTTTATATATTATATTTTAATATATGGATATATTTATCATAATTAAGGTCTTTCAGTTATGAGGTCATAAGAGTTAGGCTTTAAATGGAGATGCATCTATTAAGAGTCCAAAATGTGTCTATTAAATTATAATACTTGAGGGCAATATAATTTAACAATAATTAAATTGTACACCATTGCAGCTTTCAATGACTTGATGCTGCAATACTCATACCAGGATGCAGGAACCTTATCTATTTTTTTTCTTAATGATGGCTCACAACTGTCACATGTTAGGTTGAGAATGAACAGTTAAATAAATGTGACCATATATCTAATAATAATATTGCTAATAATTGGGATTTAAATAAAACTTACATTAAATGGCTGTGAAAGGTTTCCAGTAACAGCATTTGGTGTAGTCGGGTTCACAATCATTACAGCTGCTGATGCATGGTTTGAATGTGGAATTAGTCCTTAGAATAAAAAAGCACATTAGATCATTAGATGAGGTTAATGTATGGTACTCAAAAACTAATACACTATAATTAATAATTAAATCTTATTACTACTTTATAAATATGTTTCATTAATATTAGCAGAAATTGAATACCATTCTGCATTTGATGCGCATAAGGGTGTAAAGTGTGGCCTGATATTGATGATCCTGTACCATCATCATGCTGCTCAGCCGTAATATTTTCACGATTTTGGGCATGCAATGGCAATGCGCGTGGCTGTGGTCTCACTGGTACAAATCTTCCAAAACCACTCTCAAAAGATATGGAATTGTCTAAAAAATATATGAATTATCAATTTGGGTTACTAAATTTAATTAGTTAATAGACATAAAGAATGGAAGATGCTTACCCAAATCTGCCAATTCATGATCTGAAGTGTTATTTGCTGGTTTTCTTGACTGACTATAGTTGGACCTACTGTTGTATTCGGAGACAGGCACCCAATCTAATGAAGTCTAAAAAGGGAAGAACACATTGTCTTAATACTGTGACAACTATAAAATAGAAAAATAGTAAAGAACACACACCTTCTGTTGACTATATTTAGAAAAGCAACCTCCCATAGAGTAGTAAAATAAATATTTATAAAATATTCACTTGAATAAACACTATTAGTTGTAATAATAATATTCCCTTTTACATTAAAAGTAAGAAATTGCTATTTGATCGGTAGGTATTATTTGTGTCACTAACCAACAGCTTGGCAAAAGTTCAAATTACAGTAAACTCTCAAGTTTCCAAAAATAAACCCATGCAAACTTCACACATGTTAACACATTGCTAAGAAAGAGTAACATTCTTGATATTTATTTCAGTTTATACTTTGCAAGGCATTTTTGTGTTATGACATGTCCCCTTACATTAGTTAGACAATTTCTTCAGATTATACTAGTTAATCAACTACTATATATTTTTCATTGGCATTCTGCACTTTTTAAAAAGAATACATTTGTTAATGAGCTCTGGACACATAATTGGTTTAGTGGTATTTATAAAAGGATATTAAATATTCCCTTTTTATTAAGACAGGATCTGGTAAGTGCTGCTAAACGTATAATAATTTTATTAGATACATTCATTTATCGTTTCATTATAATAATAAAACTTTAAATACAGTGTTTATTGTGTGATTGTTCTTGTTTTTACTATATATTATTTTATAGAACATTGAACACTATTATTTCTTTACAGGTAAATAGTAATAGCAGAACATATGGTGTTATTTATGCAATTAAGAGTTGTTTAATGTGGTTATTACCGTCAGATTGGTCGTCATGTCTCTTCTAGTCGGTGTTACAGCTTCTTGAGGAACATTACAATTATTTCTCACTTTTGTCTTGGGTATAGTGCCCGTGTGACCTGGATGGCGCTCGTTGTTACCAGGAGCCATAACATTTAGTTTTTATTTGCTGACATTAAAAAGATTTATAGCAACATAGACGAGTTTAATATTGTAATATGTCGATCGTGAAAAAAAGCAATATTAAATGTATTATTATAACTACGAGAAAGTAAATATATTTAACTTAGAGAGTTCACGTCGCTTTGTCTTTACCCACAAATTCTACAAATACTTAAGGCATATTATAATTACGTATTGTCTAGCATACTGAATTATTTTCATAAAATTATTGTAATAAATCTTTGCTACTATTTTTTATTATAATCCATTTCATGTTCAGAAGGACGAGTTTGGATATTAGGTATTTGGTCAATGGACCGTGATGAGTTATTGATTATGAGGCCCTTACGATATTTTTTTATAGAACCAGATGCACAGAACTTGTACACAGTATATACAAATCGTCATTTTTTGATTTTAAGAGAACTGCTGTGCTATTGCTATGCTAATGTTGGTATATGGTTCTAAATCTGAACAAAAATTTGATTAACATACAAGCAAAAACGTATAAAAGAAACAAAGCGCTTGGTTTTAAAATAACAAATTATAAAATGAAACTTGTGTAAACGTGTTTAATGATATACTTTTAATAGTTTTCTGTATTTTCAACGTTCTTATAGTGAGGTTAGTCTCTGTAAAACACGTAAGCTTAGTTTGTACATACAAAATATACCTACAAAAATAAACATAACAGAATATTATTAAATTGAACTCACAAGTAGTGAAACGTAATGAAGCAAGTATATAATAGATTGTATTTATTATTGAAATTCTTTTGTTTACTATTGTTTTTATAAATGTGCACTATACTAATTAATTGGATAAAGGTTTCTATGTAAGTGTTTATTATAGAATGGATTGGCTTACAAGTTATTTTTTTTAACTTACTAGTTGGTTTTAAAATTCTAATACATTATTTATGTTTGTAAGTATTAATAAACTTCGAATTTCTATATTATGCTATTATAATTAATTCATGGAATATGTAACTAAAGTTCAAGTGCCGTCCACTGCTGTACGAAGACGTCCCCCAAAGAGCGCCAACTATCCCTAAAGTAAAATAATAATAATAGTATTGTATTATATAAACAGATGAACTTCAAAAGAAAAAAAAAATAAGATGATATTTGTTTTATAGGTAACTTTTTGATGGAAGAGAATCTGTTAAGAATGACAAGGTATAGCTACAAGTATTTCATCTATGGTAAATTAGAGATGTTCAGTGAGGCACGTTATTTCAGGATCTTAGTGCTTTGGAATAGGCGTAGACAGAGAATGCGAGTACAATAGTCACCGTGATAGCTTCCGTCGCACACACAGCAAAAAGATATTATGCTAACCATTTTTGACAAAAAGGGACAGACCTGCACTATATTTGGTTTCATATCACGTGCTGGTTTTTGTCAAGGTCAGCAAACTGGGTTGCTAAACAAATGTGTCAACTTGTCGTTAAAGTCCATGGAGTTGTGTATGCTCCAACTTCTTTTGGAGTAATACTTTTATGAGCACGAGTTATAGTTCTGTGCGTGCGTGTAGGTTATCTATAATATATATTTAGAAATATATAAGTATATTCAACAGCAGTCTAGTTACCATAGTATAAGTACTGCTCAGTTTGCAATCAGACAGCCGTGTGAGTTGTCTGAAGTTAAATTAATTATTAGTATTCCCTTTATTTAACTTAAATACCATTTAAATTACATTTTTAAATTCAAAATACAATTAAAAACCAAAAATATATTTAAAAATATAAAAAGTAGTAGACCAACGACATCGAGTACAAGGACCAAGACAGCGGTGGTTAGGGCTCAAAGGATAAGAACCTCCTGCATGTCGAAGAGAACTGCCTTCTTCTGTTATACTTTTTGAAATTAAATGAAATCAAAATTCTCTAAAAGTGATTTAATGCGACTGGTCCAGCAAACTGACTTCTGAAAAATCGTCTAAAATCTGAAGTCAACATTTTATGCCAAATGAATTGATAAAGAAGAACGGACGTGGCGAAGGCCTTCGATCGGGTCTGGCACAAAGCGCTAATTGTATATAATACCAAATAAAAATGGGACCATTTTAATTTGGTACAGTTCTGACCTGTTTTTGAATTTTAATAGTCCTCATTTCAAGTAAGAAAGTCCAGTCGAAAGTTATGAGGTAACAAACAAAAAAACAATCGAATTGAGAACGTCCTCCTTTTTGAAGTCGGTAGAAAAGATTTCATAACCACATAACCTTAACTTGCATTTTGCATGCAATTTTTGCCATGATAGCCTTTTCACCAAACTTTATTGTTTGTGGGAAAGTGGTCTCCGAGTTTTAGAGTAATTTAAGGTTTGAGTGTTAGATGCATCCTATACATTTTTACCTTTAAACAAATCTTACTAGTTACTATATACGAAAGTTTCTATGGATGTTAGTAACTCAATCATGACAGAACGGATGAACGGATGTGTACGGTTTGATCTTCACACGCAAACGAAGGTGCGGGCAACAGCTAGTTAGATAACAATTTAAAATGTGACGTTAGTAGATGCCTACGTTACATTATTCTTATATTATGAAGATACAATATTGTATGTAAATTTCTTATTTATTATATATACCATTAAGTAATGTATGCAAGTGTATAAGTATGTATGTATATCTTATTTATGTATATGTATGTATAAGTACTTTTGCCCTGTAATACACCTAAATATACAAATCTATTAATATTTACGCATTTCTTTTTTCTCTTATAATAATCCGTTTCTGTGTATTTGTTTGGTGTACAACAAAAATATATTATTATTATTAATATTATATGAACATCGTCTTATTGATTTCTTTTCTACCTATATATGTAGGTATTTGCTTTCTTGTACCTCGTTCTTTTGCAATCCCATCCAATTTTCTTTGTATTTGCCACTGCAGACATGTATTGAATATTTCTATATGTGAAGTATGAGATTTGACTGTCGACGAGGTACAGTTCTCGCACTTTTTTGCTGATTTGCTTTCATGTGAATCGGAATAATTCAGGACTCTATTCAGCTAGTTGTTAACTTACTGGTTCGCCAACCCTGACTGCATAAGTCCAGCATGATATATTCCTGTGTCCCCAAGGTGTATTATACTATCAGGTAATATTGTTGCTGTTGCATCCTGCTGATTTGTTAGCACTGATATTCCGTAACATAACATCAAAACCATTTTTTTTGCGTGAGGAAATCCGCTCGGGCCATCATCCCTTCGGGGTTTTCGCTGCTTTCGATGGTGGTGGGACGGTGTGTTGGAATCGAACCGACTAAAACCACTCGGAGTACCAATATTATAATATCAATGAGGTGCTTGCCAACTGCGCAATTAACGTCTTATCCTCCCGTGGCATTTGGTTTTAATTTCAACTACGCGTTCCGGAGAAAAATGGCCCCGAGTGAGCCTACAAGGGTTACTTTTTTTACTTTTGAGGAACTGAACCCTAAAAACGGTGACTCTCACAAAGGTGTGTTTTACTAAGCTACCTTATTACCTCTTATTATTGCCATGCACTTAAACCTTCCTGCGTTGTTTTTGTGGGATGTGAGGATTGGCTTTTACTATGGTTGGTATTAGTTAAATAGATTTTTAATGGCTAATCATGCTATATATTACCAAAATTGACGTGGATTAAGGACGAAGACAGTCAACTTTAAGCGTAATATAGGAATGACTGACTATGATATTATTTTACTGACTGAGACTTGGCTACTGGATAGTAGGTATCTACGATAGCGAACTCTTTGACGATCGCTATATCGTGTACAGAGAGGATCGGAACTACGATCTGACGTTGCAGAAAAAGGGTGGCGGTGTGGCGATTGCAGTGCGGAGGCAACTAATGTCAACAGTTCACTATGAGTGGCACTCTAGTGCTGAGGATGTGTGGGTTTCACTTAAATTATGCAATTCTCCTGCTCGTACCGCCTTAATACTACATATTTGTGTCCTTTATCTATGTAATCAATATTTAGGTAATTCCTTTGAGATACAATTTAAAAAAAAAAAACAACTTGACTAACATAATAGACAAACACCCATGTGACAATTTTTTAATAGTAGGTAGAATAGATTTTATTAATATTTTAAGCGAGAGCAATTTAAGTCAATTTAATTATAACAAAAATAACTTGGGCAGTATCCTGGATTTCGTCCTATGCAATGATTTCGTCTCTGTATCAGCTTGTTCCGATCCGTTACCTTTACCCGTTGATCCGTTACACCCATGCCTAACTATACGACCCTTGTTTATCGAATTACACGCTCTTAAGGTGAACAAGCGGACTGCTTTCTCTTACTGTCGTGGAAATTATGATGAAATCTGTAAGCATCTAAGTGAGGTCGACTGGGAGGCAATTCTTAAGATTGGCAGCGTTTAGGAGGCTTAAGAATACTTCTATACGACGATATTTAGGCTAAGGGACAATTTAATTTCAAAACGTCTCGTAACATCTTTGAAATACCCTCCTTGGTACAATTCCTCGCTTATAAAAATTGTTAAAGAGAAATTTAAGTACCACTCAAAATTTTATGTTTACGGTAATAAGTCAGATGAAAGCACATTTAAATTGCTTCTTGATAGAGTAGAAGAAATAGAAGAAAATTGCTACGAGTATAGTAGTTATATACTTAAAATCGAAAATATTATTTCCGCTAACCCAAAAAGGTTTTGGTCCTTCTTAAAGGGTAAACGGTCTAATTCCTCGTATCCAGCTTCTATGAGCTATCAGGGCCAAATCAGTGACACAGGTCCCGAGATCTGTGAGTCATTTTCTTCATATTTTGGTTTAACATTTTTACACTCTGGGAGGAGCTGTTCCCACCATTAATCAATTTGACTCGAAATTATCCTATGAGATTTCCTCTATTGATGTATCATAAAGTGAAGTATCTATATTATAAAAACAGCTTGACCGAAATAAGGACGCTGGCCTGGACACTATGCCGGCTGATTATCTCAGTAATTGCGCTGAGGAGTTGGCAGTGCCGGTATCTTTAATTTTTCAACGTTCACTTAAATAAGGTTGCCCCCAACATATGGAAGTCTGCATTCATCACACCCATCCATAAAAAAGGTCCTAGGAATGCAGTAGAAAACCTACTATTTCACCTATTCAAAGCTTTGTCTGATTGCTAAGATTTTCGAAAAAAAATATATTTAACCAACTGTATACATGCATCAAATCTGTTTTTATCCCGCAGCAGCACGGTTTTTCTAGGGGTAGATCAACGGTATCCAGTCTTGTTGTTTTCAATGAGTTCCTCACCTTCAATATGGAGAATAACAGCCAAGTGGATACAATTTACACTGACTTCAGCAAGGCGTTCGATCGAATTGACCATGATATAATTCTATCCAAATTATTTAAGCTTGGCATCCGCTGAGACTTGTATCGCTGGTTTTGTTCTTACATCCGAAATAGATCCCAGGCAGTTGTTCTTAATGGCTGTACATCTTCCTGGATCAAAGTCCCGTCTGGGGTTCCTCAGGGATCATTACTGGGTTCCCTTTTATTTGTAATTTTTGTTAACGATATTGGTTCCTGCTTTTTACATTCTAACTTCCTTTTTTTGTTGACGATGTAAAAATCTTTAAAGTTATTAATAATGAACTAGACGCCTTGATGCTGCAAGATGATTTGAATCGATTGGGGGAGTACTGTTAACGATAAAGCTTATAAAGCACTAGGATTTGTGATTAGAGCATCTAAGAACTTTAAAAAGATGAAAGTAATAAAAATATTGTACTGTGCCTATGTTCGTAGTCATAGTGTCTACAGGGATTGTATTAAAAAAATTCAAAGGAAATTTTCCCGCTTCTTAACGTTTAAATTTCAATTACCATATCTAGACTACACAGAGAGTTGTAAAAAAAAAACATTTATTGCTGCTGCATCTTAGACGGGATGTTTCCGATGTTAGCTTTTCAATGAGTATCGCGCAGGGTATTGTTGACATTCCGGATCTTCTCGGCAAGATTACTCTTACAACTCCCACACGAAGGCTAAGGAAACCGACACTTTTTCACATCCCACACAGCCACACTCAATATAGAAAAAAATGTTTCTTCCCGCGCTGTTGCTATAGATTTAATAACATAGTTTAATAACATAGTAGTATAAACATTTCAAACTGGGCATATCTATCTATATTGTGTATACTTTAGACGAGTAGTTTAACCATTTAAAATAAAATAAAATAAAAGTAGAGCCCTCCCAAATTGACAGTAGCCTATGTGCTTCAAAGATTCACATATGAAAATACGATTAGACTGATTGAGATTACATGGGATCTATCAATACATCGTTACAAGTTTTACTTTAAGCTTACCTGCAGTGATGCGTTTATATTGTACATCTATTTAAAGGAAAGTTATATAAAGTATACAATATTTTTAACGGTAGTGCCTTCTATCTTTTTATAGGCGAGTGACTTTCAGTTCGGTTTCTTTTAGGTGGTATATAGAAAAGTTTATTTACATGTTTAATAACATTCCAGCGGAATATAATAAAAGTAATCTCGTATTTGTCCAATTGTATTTAAAGTCGCATATCGGGTGAATTGCAGGGTAAGCCTTCACCAACAATGTAGGCCGACAGAGCGTGTCGTGTAGTGGAAATATAGCATTATTTTCAACTCTCGTTCGTTTCTTATTGGAGTCGTTTGTAGTTTAGTACGTGTTTGGCCCGCCGAGCAGCCGCGCTTCTACATCACCGTAACTGTGCTCTACGCATTGCTTTCAATAAGAATTAGTAACAATTATATTCTCGTGTGTTGGTCGTTGAATTAGTGTGTTAAATTTGTGTAAAGAGTGTGCTAATTGTTTTTATAGAAGTGTAGTTCGATAACACCAAGTTGTAATACAAAAACGTAAACTTAACAATTTTTTGAGGTAAATATTTTAATGTTTTCTCATTCAAACTTTTGTAATTTGTATGCGAATGTGCAGTTTTTGATATCACTGCTTGCATGCCATATGATTATTAATCACAAGGATTTTAAATGAAAATAACAACTAGTAGATCAGAAAAAAAAAAGATTGAATTGGAGTAGCCTGTCAGGTCAAGATAGAGCTTTACCTGCAGAAGATTACGATCACTCAGCACCACTAGTGTTGAACTTACTTATAGTTTAGGTTTGTCAAAATTATATAGTGGAGGGAGAGGAGGGTGACATTTTAGTTGATTAAAAGTAAGAGGATGTTTAATCAGAAAACATTTGAGTTATAGTTAAAATACTTGATTTTATTTTAAGTTATGGTGACTCATCATGGTCACATAAACAGGTATGTCATCAAAATTGTGTTATCGCTTGAACCCTAGACCTTTTGTATATTGTAGTTGCGTATGATAATATGCTATTTAAATAAGCAACTTAACAGTCATCAAAGTATCGTTAACCCTGTAGGTTTGCAATAGAAAGAAAGAAATATAGGAAATCTTATATTTTTACATTTTAAACTGCTGCTTGCGGCTTAATAGTAGTAGCTTAATTAAATTCTTCAAAAAAACTAAATCGTAGCATTAAAAGTACTATAATTATTAATTTATTATGGACGTTATATTCGCTTTTGATTGAATGTTCTGAGCGTCGCGGCGTCGGCGTCGCGTAGCCAGCAAATTTGAAAAACACTTAAATGTCACGTAGTAAATTTAGAAGTCATAATTAAAATCTCTAGATTGATTACTTATGTGTTAATCCCCAATACTTTCTGAAGTTTGTCTAACCTGATGCTGGCATAATAAACATAATAGTTTAATTTATAGTAAATATTTAACTTTGAAAGCAAATATAGTTCAAGCATCTGCTCTGAAAAAAATAATTCCTCATATTACTGATGATTTTATGTTTGTCTCTAGAATTTTGGAAAATAATAGCATACACAGCAGAATACTTATAATATTTAATTGATGTTATATTTGTATAATGATAATACCTTTTACACCCAAAGACAGCTTACAAAACAGATACTAAATAATAAGTATAATAACTTAACGAAGTAAGGAAAGGAGGTATATGTACTTCTTAAGTACATTTTTAGTACATATTCCCTTATTAGTTCGTTACCACTCTACGCATCTACCTTAATTAAGATTGATAAAAGCAATGCCATTTTAATTTGTCTGTTAGGCCCTGTCCGCCTGTTATTCTATCACTCACACGACATGATGACGAAGACACCGATATGACAATCAGCAGATTCCATTCACAGTTATTAGTAACGGATACCCAAGCCTATAATATCACAAACAACTACTACTGATCAAACACATATCAAAATTTATGATGATGTATGTATGTGTGAGATAATAACTCTACAAAAAACTAAATTTGAACTATCGTAACAAATGTGTCAAAACATTGGTCAAGTCAAACGTATCTTAATGCACCTCATGAAGATGAGCTAATCATGATGAGTACTTTCTGACCATACGTCATACTCAGTAAATGCATTTTAAAGTCACCAATCAATTGAAAGATTTATTCTTAACTGAATTTGGAAACTAGCATCTAGCATACGATGAGAAGCTTGTGGCTACGGTATAATATTCGTAAAACACATGGGTATGCTTATAAATAAACATACATATTAATTTAATAAATGTTTTAATTATCAGACTTTAAAACATCACGCTAATACTCTTAACAGATAGGCAGTGGTCATTAAGGCGGCTGGCCAAGTCAATCAGACTCGTTCATAAAACACTATTTGTAGTACCTACAATAAGTCACAAATGAAATGTTGTATAAGTGCTATTAGGCAGTAATTAAGTAATATAATTACCAATACCGACAATAAATTATAAAGAGTGTTTCTATATTTTGTGTTTGGACAAGACCTTCCCTTTTAACAGGAAAGTGAAAAGCAAAGTATATTCCACGCAACTTCGGCTCTAAGTAAAATGCATATTGATGCACTAATGTACATTCAAAGCAATCTAATATCTTACATATTGTGTAATATTATTTATTCATTCAATATAATATAACATAATCTTATTCATAATTATTCGTTTTACAGTACTAGTTTAGTTTAGTTTTAGTTCTTTTTATCATAGAAGCAATGGAGTGCTTTTATGATTAAAAATATAATAAAAAATAACATATTGAGTATAAACATACCATAAACAACATGTAATTTCATATAGTTTATTCTCGATGGCTTTATAATGATGATACGTTTGCATAAATTCTATGAACGTCGAGGGTGGGTGTGCCATTCACGGTAAGGTAGGGCACCACCTCTTACCTACCACCAGGCTTGGGTGTGTCGACCTACATAGAAGATTTTCTGTTCCCACTGTAATTTTGACAGTTTAATTAATATAAAGTTGGCGGAGGCGGAGGAAGGCCGCACCTTGCTTAATAAATATACCTATTAATGGTAATGAATAATTACTTAGGTACATTAGGTACTTAAAAGGTATATTTATTATATTATTAGGGAAATATCTTTATTGCTGACTGAAATAAAATAAATTTACCTACCTACCTATCATCTAAAAGTATTTCATACTTACCTCAGTGTGTCTTCTATTAATCGGAAATATTTAAAACTTGAGTTAAAGTATTAAAGCGCTTAAAAAAGTAATTCGTTAACTGTATAATTATTTTAATGACCAGACCCCAAGAACGGTTAAAACGACTCTCATTGAAACGTGTATAATTAAAGTTAACATTTTGGTGATAATGTTCTAGCGTATGGTGCCCATATGGCGTCTGGCGTCCAATGAACATTTCAGCGATACCTAAAATGTATTTTTTTTAAATGATTAATTATTTAAATTATTAATTTCACCAACCTATCGCAACATAAGTATACCGATATCGTTTATGACAATATCAACTTTTATTATTTTTATGAAGTTTACTTATAGTGATGTCAGTGATGACGTCATATTTGTACCACGAACAACCGGTATCGCGGCTGCCGTCGTTGTCGACCTCCAATTATGCTAATGTCGATGCCGTTCCAGTCCACTCCTCAACCAAATACGTCGTAGACAGATACATATACCTAAATTGGGTCTGACTAGTCAGTGAGATCACCTACCTGCAGTTCTATCATTAAATGATTTGCAAGAAAGATTATGTTCATACTGACAATAAATTTATATTAATATAATAAAGCTGAAGAGTTTGTTTGCGCAATTTTGTGTGCTGCGCTAATTTCAGGAACTACTGACTCTACTTGTAAAATTATTTTATTGAGGAAGGTTATATTCAGGTCAAGCTGCGGCGGACGGCTAGTTTAAAATAAAATAAAGAAGTAATTCGATTTCCAAAATGTTTACGTTGGTTTTCTCCAAAATTGTCGATTAAACCTTTTTTTTAGACTTCCACGTGGTATCTGAATGATATATTATATATTGCAGAGCCGCCAATTTCGAGTCGTTAAAAAGTAACACGATTGTATCACGCACGACTTCCGTTGTATGTGTTCATAAGAACTTTAGCTAACATATCCATGCCATACTGCGCTGGTTTCCTGCAAGCAGTTTAGTTACCCGGTTTGTTGTGTTACGTTTCTAAACAATGTTATGTTTAATCCATTGACTCCCCGTTACTTTGAAGAATGCTATTGAAGTTTTTAAGTATTGATGTTCCTTTATGACACACATTCAAATTGGTTAAGGCACCTGGAAACTTGAGACTCGAAATGCCTGAGCATTCCAGCAAATTTTATGAGAAGTCATTTACTGTGGAAGCCGTGCGTTTATAGAATGCATCGCCTATTGCTATCAGACGAGCACAATAAATAGTAAATTTAAAGCAAATGTTACATGAGCACTATCTCCCAGTTACTATAAACTAATAACAATCTATACAATATTTATGAATGTTTACATAAGTAATTCTATGTATAAAAGGTAGGTATATCTATGGAGTTGAATATGTATTTAGTATGTAGTAGATGCCTAGTTTTTGTTTATTTAACTATTACCTTCAGTTTATTTAAAATTACAAGCAGTTCCACCTGCGTTTATGCTCACTCCTCCGCTCCCAAGAGTCGTAGAGTGATGTTTTAGCCTTCCGCATTAAATACACTATCTCAATTAAGAAAAACCTGTAGATTCCAGGACTCGTAAAGTTACCTGGCAGAAATTGCACTAAGCGATAAGGCCGCCCTTGAAACATGATTGACATGATACATTTCCATCTTAATATTCTTTGTAAAACCATATTGTACAAATAAAGTGTTATATATATGCATATCTAATACGGATTGGGTTTTGGATAGGTACTAGATATTATAATTAACAACAGTTTGCCAAACATAATATGGCTAATTGATGAAAATTAGCCTCTCCCAAGGACACTTGGACACTTGGTTATACCACATACCACGCACCGCGGTCTTAGGTACTGTTTTAACTTATTTTACAGTTTATGGACGTGTTATCGAAATGTTGTTTGTTATTAGCAAATTACCTAGTTAGTCGGTAAGTCTTTAGAACATTTTACACATACATATCTACAAACATAAAGCAAGTAAAAAATCAGTTTTTCAAAATCAAAATCAGTCAGTTTACATTACTTTTCTACCTTCCAGCATCAGTAACATAACCAGTCACCGGTGTTCATTTACCCTGTAAGCAGGTTTATACATTAGCTATGTCAATTAGACACTGTCAGAGGAAATGAAAACGCGTAACTATTATGCTGAGGTTTGCAGCATTTATTGTACGTGATTGGCGTCTCTACATACGTACTACGATACCACGACTACCACGATAGCTGTAGCGCGATAAATGGCCAGTTACTTTTTTTTGTGTACTTATTTATTTATTTTAATATACATGTAATTAATTTATTTATCTCCTCTGCGCTGCGACTGTACCCTTGTTTTCATAATTTTGTGGTCAGCTGCTTATTACAATTATGTAATCTCTATCTCCTTGACCTTTAGCGATGTTAATAATATATAGTGATAATTTCTTCTGTCACTTTAAAGTATTACTACAGTAGTAGAAGAGTATATGTAAATCTGCCTTGTTATGCCGCCACGAAATGTAGGAATAAAGTTTATCAAAAGTAATGTCTGATTGCTTTATATTTTTTATGTAGATACATAAATGAAAGACATAATAAATCCTTTTCCAGTTTAGAATGACTAAATAAGTCAAGCACCCCACAACACTTTTATCTTAATAAGTTTGTTATTATAAGCACATATATATAAGCACAAAGATATAGGGTAATATATTATACAAAAAAACTAATCGATATCGGTCATGAATGACAACATTGTGAATAATCTGGATTGCGACTATAAATTACAATATAACCTATCAGATCCCGTGTCTTTGACATCGTTTGTTGCATTAAATCGGCCATTGAAATGCATATCCATCGATCTGGTTTTCTTATTGTTATGTATCGATCAGTTACAAAAGGTTTAGGCAAATACGAAAAAAAATGAACTCTGGAAATATGCGAAATCAAAAACATGTATAAGTACCTATTTTTATAGGAAAGCGAAAATAATACATACGTAGAGGTGCATGATTGTATTGCTGTCTGGCTGACCTTTATTGGATGACAAAATCTACATTATTAGAAGCGAAGCCTACGCCACAGTTACTTGTATTATAAAGCAGAAAGTACCGAGATGACAATTCAAAGATTATTCATATTTATTTATTATATGCAGCACGTTCCGGTTACAGACGGACCACCCAATGCTAACCAAGGGTCGTAAAAAGAATTGTTTATCAGATTATATCGGGCTACACATGATACCTACAGACAGTTTAAAACTTTCGCAAGTAGGAATGATGAATAATTTAAAGTTTGTTGAAATATTTTCAATCAAACTATACTTAAGCAAATATCAAAATATATTAACATTTAAAACTTATAACATTGAAACATATTTTCTATATACGGACGGATCCAAGATGGGGTCGGGAACAGGAGCCGGAATTTTCTCACAAGATCTTAACATAAGAATATGACTGGCTTTAGGGCAACACAGTTCCATTTTCGGGCTACGGCCACGGGCAAGTAACGCAGGTGCGAGGACGCTTCTAGAAGCCTGTGAATGCCCAAGGAGGCTTTTGAGCTTCTGGAAGGAGCGAGGCTGGCTCGATTAGACAGCCTGTCTTTACTGCGAAAACGGAGCCCTATACCAATACCAATATTCTCTATTTAGTGTGTAAAACAATGTGTTCCAATTAACAAATATAGAGTTAAAAATCTTAATTAGTGGTTGTGTGATCTAAGTAAGCTGTACCTGCCGAAGACTTACGACTTAAGTCCTTTTCTAATACTTACTGACTAGATCCAGACATGTAAAGCAATGTTTATTTTGCCTTAGTAAATAGGAAACGTATATATTATATATGTATACATAAGTATGGTATTTTTCATAGGTACACATGTTTCGTTCCAGTTGTTGATCCACTTTTGTACATTATTAGCAAACCCGGCCCGCTTTGATGGGCGTAAATAATATTCAGTGCAGATCAATGTATTAAAATATTTTTTTTTATTTGGAAATATTAACTAAATAAATGTGTTCGCTTTGTATATGAAAATAATGTAATAATATGTATATTTCAACGAAATGGTTATAAAAGTCGCGAGGGCCGTCTGTCTTGCGTTTTTTGTTATCTCAAGTTATGGCGTAGCGGTTTAAGTGGTCACCTCGCCACTACACTGCCGCACCGAGTGTTGTGGGTTCGATCACCGCACTGGATAACACTTTGTTTATTCCTCAAATTATTGTTCTGAGTTTGGGTGTTCTTTGTGTCCGTTGTTTGAATGTTTGTAAAGTCCCCCGCGACACAGGAATTAATCCTAGTTCGGGAGTCGTCTTTTTAAAAATAATAAAAATAATAATAATAATAATCTTCTCAACAATCCGCAGAAATTATTTCCGTGATTATGAAACTCTTTATTTTATACGAATGAATGAAATGAATGAAAAACCATTACTCTGTGTTAAATATATTGGTTAAAATATGGTATCGCATACTTTATTGTATATCTACTAAAGACTAATATTTTGCCTATATGTGGACCCATTTGCCCAGCGCACGCTGATACAGCGTATAACTGGTTAATTTTTCTTTGACTTGGTTCACAATTGCTGAAATTTTACTCTGAAATAAAATATATATGATAATAAAATATAGCCTATGTGACTCAGAAAGAGAAACTCTAGCAGGCCTCGGGTCTGTGGATTCAGAGATTACCCCCCACAAACAAACAATTGTACGATTTATGGATTTCATTTACCCTCCCTTTTAAGTAACAGTATGTAGATACTTATTGATATTAGGTGAATATATATACTTCTGTATAGTGAACTATACCAAACAGCTTTCTTTCCTATGAATTACTAAGTAGTTGTTGGTAAGTGTAGGTGAAACAATACGGACGTAAGTATGGCCCAGATGTTCGCGGCATGACGGCGAGCTCTTATCGGTGCAAAGACGCACCCACCTACTCTCTTTCCCCTTTTATTTATAATGTACGTTTGTAAAATCAAGCAGCGTCGTGCCACCAGCGGACACGACAGTTCAATGAACTGTCAATTCACCATCTTTTCCATTCATTAATTCTAATTGCTAGTCTTCCGGCCTTCCGCCGAACTCAGTATTTTGACGCATTCGACATTTGATTTACATTCGCATTATCAACACATAATGACACATAATTAACACGTTGTTGGTGTTTTCATTTCCATGTTTTTTTCCATTTTTTTTAAACCACGTACAAAGCACTCCGTTTGTATGATCCTAAGCAGTCATCGTCAGCCACTACTTCTCATTAACAGAGAAAAAACCTTTTTTTTAATTTTGTTTTTTTTTAACGTGTGAAAACCCCCTCGGGCCGTCATCCCACCGGGGTTTTTGGTGGAACGGTGTGTCGGAATCGGACCGACTAAAACCACACACACGGTGTGCCATCCTGAGCCTGACATAGGAGGAATCCGGAAACAACTTTGGTAAGACATCCGGACCCCTCCTAGCGCCTGTTGCCCGCAACAGCGCGGGCACCAACTCTCAATTAGGCAAAGTCCAGGCACACCAGGACGTCGCCTCCTCGTGGCTGGCCATATGGCGGATGGAGGGGAAAACCGACTACCCGCGGCCACACTCAGGGCGGCATGAGGCGATGGTAAGCGCCCCTACACCGCCCGGTTCCCGAGTTGGATCCGAGTGGAGATCGTCCTCCCGGGCCCGCTGCGCCGCCTCCTTCTGCGAGATAACGTCCTCACAGAAGGTTGGGACCGCGGTGAAATTCCTGTCGCTACCGGCCATGGAGCGTATGATGGCCGGTAGCGAGAGATCCTCTCCGATGACTGCAGTGAGGACCCGACGCTGCGCCGCCCAAGCGGGGCAGTCTGCGAGTGTATGTTGAGCCGAGTCCTCACTGCAGTCGCAGTGGTGGCAGGCGGGACTCAATTCCCTCCTAGCGTACCGAGACCAGGTACTTTCCGAAGCAGCCGTGCCCGGAAAGAACCTGCGTCAGTCCGGGGGGGGGGGGGCGGGGGCCGTCTGCCGCTACCCGTTCGGAACTCAGCCGTCCGCCGATAAACTTCGGCGAGCACTTCCGCCTCCAAATCCCACGGGGGAGTTCCGGCCAACGCGCACGCTACCTCCGTCGACACGGTGCGGTAACCGCGTATGGCTCTAACCGCCATAACCCTCTGAGGGCGCCAAAGGCGTGCCCTATTCTGGTCGGTTAGAGCCTCCGCCCACACCGGCGCACCGTACAGTGCCATTGACCGGACAACCCCCGTGTACAGCCGTCTTGTAGCGACGGTGGGTCCCAGTTGGGTAAAAGGCGACCAAGAGCGGACGCAGCGCTGACCAGCTTTGGAGCAAGCTGCTGAAAGTGCTCCTCGAAGAGCCACCTCCCGTCAAGGATCAGACCCAGATATTTAATGTGGGCCCGAACCGGTACAAGGACCGAGTTGACCATGATTGAGGCACCACGACGAGGCCCATGAAATAAAAGGGCCTTCACCCCTCGGGCCGTGACCAAAGTGTCATCAGCGTCAGGGCCCAGTCATATCCCATGTTCCACAGGAGGGGTCCAAGGACAGACCCCTGCGGAACACCGCACGACATGGGCCGACGTCTCAGATTTCCCTCTCGGTCCTCGTACATGACGGTACGCTCCTCTAAATAGTCTGCTACTAGCCGCCTCAGGTACTCGGAAACCGAATTGGGCGTCCGACAAGTCGGGGCCGACCTCATCCAGGTGCCGGACGATGCGGGCATAGAGTACCCTCTCAAACAGTTTACCCGCCTCGTCCAGCAGCACAATGGGTCTGTAGGCCGCTACCGAATCAGCAGGCCGTCCCGGCTTTTTTTTTTTTTTATTTGTAAACCTACCATAATGACTCCACTTTGCCTGATGGTAAGCAATAAATGGAGTCCAAGAGTGGTGGTCACCATCCTCATTGCATGTCTAGTCAATGTAGTATGGTGACCCATACTATGGCGGCCTGGTGAGATGCTTTTTCACGCCCCGCTTAAAAGACCCAGGATCAATGTGGGAAGGAAAAACGTGCGCTGGTAGTGAATTCCAATCTTTCACCGATCGGCACAGGAAAGAAGAGCCAAACCGTTTCGTTCGGGATCGCATACCTTCGACTCGCAAACGGTGACTTCTCAGGGCACCACGTGTAGTCCTGTAGAGGAAGGGAGAAGGTGGGACCAATTGGAAGAGTTCGTCAGAACACTCCCCGTGATGTAGGCGATAGAGAACTGCCATAGAGGCGACATCTCTTCGTAACTGCAGGGGCTCAAGAGACTGGGTGACCTCAGGACAGTCTATAATACGGACTGCGCGTCGCTGCAACCGATCGAGAGCGTCAAGCAGATACTGCGCATAGCCATCCCAAAGATGAGAGCAGTACTCCACGCAGGAGCGAACCTGGGTCTTGTATAAAAGAAGAAGAACCGTCTCACCTTGTTCAATACACCGAGCTTCCGCGAGGCCGCCTTAGTGACGCTCTCGATGTAATCACGCGGATTGAGATCCCGACAGATGTCCATACCCAGTATACTAAGCCTATCCTGTAGTGGCAGTTGAGTGTTCTGAAGAGTAGGAAGGGGAAGGAATGGAGACTTTTTGTTTGAAAACGCGCACGCCTGTGTTTTTTTGCGCTGAACTCGACCAGATTCTCACAACCCCATTGAGAGATGCGGCTCAAGACCCGGTCGAGCTCAGCAACAAGCTCCTGTCGTTTTGCCTCAACGTCTGCTAGCTTGGCAGCAGGATGTCCAAAATATCGCCCGTGTACTGTGCTGTCATCTGCATAACAAAGCTTCCTTAAAAGTACCAGCTTCCCGCTTTTCCAGCAATCAGGAAAGCGTCCGGACACCAAGCTAGCGTCGAACACCTCCCTGAGGCGGTCTACCAAATGTCCAAGGGCCAGGGCTAAGACTTGGGCAGGGATCCCGTGTGGCACAGGGGCGGTGTTTTTGGAGCGGATCCGTAGAACAGCCGCCCCTATCTCCGCCTCGGTGACGAGTGGAACATCATCCTCGAACTTCCCGTCGTCTCCGGCCAATGCGGCCATCGATGGGGGTGAGTACTCCACCCGTTGCGGGAAAAGGCCCTCAACCACTTCCTGCAGGAAGCTGGGCTGGAGAGTCTCAGTAAGAGGGGGGGGGGGGGCAACGCGCGGAGCTTTTGTTGCACCGCACGATAAGGGTCACGATCGAGACCCTCCAGCATCTCTTTCTCTTTACTTCTTTGGCGCGGCTAATGGCCAGCTTCAGAGTTCTCCGTACCTCTCGGTACTCTTCATGAAGCCGGTCCGCTTCCCGCTCTTGGCGGTGACGCCGACGACTGTGGGTGTAGGACCTCCGGGCACGAATACAGGCCGCGCGGAGGTCCGCCAACTCCTGGGAGAAAAAAAAACCTATCTTAACCTCGTCACTCAAAGTGCGTAATAGCATATTAAGTAAGAGTACTGAGAACTCTAATTATCACTTGTAATTTGATATTTAATATTGCCGTATTGTTTGGCGAAAGCTGCAGTAGTGTACAATAATAACTACTTCACTAAGATTATTGAAAAAAGATTCGTAGCACCACCACACCACCGAGCGAATTGATAGGCCATAGGCGAGTAATAGGCCTCCTCTCCTGTTACCATGAGACGGTCCGTCTACTTCTTTGTTGATCTAGAAGAAAATATTAGTGTAGTAAATACATAAATATATACTGAATAATGAATGGCGGCATAGGTAGTATAAAGTTACAAATGGATGGCAGACGTGATTTGAACTTAAATACATGGTCAGAATGCATATCTGTACAGTAAACAGGCTATTAAAATGCAAGGTGGCTAGAACTGCAGGATCACTTAGCCAAATATTTGGTTTCAATTTTTAGTTCAGTTATTTACTGAACGTTCACACATAGTAGGAAAAAGCGAAAGTGTAAGTACCGGCCAAGCCCTTACAATGACCCACGAGTTTGTGTAGTTAGTTAAAAATAAAAATGACCGTATACATTACGCTTTTTTAGTGTGTACTATACAATTCAGTGTGCTGCTATTCGAGAAACGGGGAATGGCGCGGGCGTTGTGTTCCGTCACAAGTCACGACAGCAGACCTTCGCTGATTTTAGCGGTGACGCCATCGCACTCCCGGCACATCTGTACGACAACATAGCAGGCGTGGTCCTAAGGTTGTCGCCGCAATACTTTTGCTTCTTTAAACCTGTCCTTATTCAGCCGGTCAAGGCACGTTCAAGGTGCCTACCTGAAGCCGCTTATATGTCATAATTGTTTCTCATGATAGTGAATATGGAAGTACTTATTTCGAGGTCTATTCAATCTCCTTTAGTTATGTGACCATTACATGATATTTAAATTATATAAGTATTATTTATTGTTGTAAATTCAAGAACTCACTGATTCTTATTTCTATAACTAATTTCTAAAGCTTTAATTTATTATTATTTAAGTGCAAATTTAACACTATGTGTAGATTATTTTTAACATGGTTCTTCCGTGTTGTTTGGTTATCGTGTTTTTATATATTTAACTGATCTCGTCAACGTTAAAATTCAGTAACCTCTTGTCTTCGGATAATATCGAAGCTTTTCTTTTGTAAATAACCCTTGTTATTTGTTACGAATTCAAATTAAATGTTTCTAAAAATGTCTGAGGATGAGGTACGTCCCCTTTTTGGTTAAGTAGCGACATACTAGTTTTTGAGAGATAACACACACATGTCATAAATGTTGGCTTGAGCTACACGCATTCGTTACATTGTCTGTCGATAATTATGGAACTTTCACTAGCAAAAATCTACAAGTCGTCCCTCCTTACAAAAACTGGACAGGCACATAAAGACTAAGGTAAAAAAACAGACGTTACTACGAGACAATTATATGTAAAAAAACTTCAACGATAACTAGATATGTATTCGTTTTTAACGAAAGATAGTATAAGAGAGCTGCTCGCAAAAGTTTAACTTAAGTGTATGAAATATCAATATTCTGACAATTTGACGAATTACTAGGAGTTGAGTTTTAGATTAATATTTATAATAATTGGTCTTTATATCTGTGGATACAAATGTTTTGATTACGATCCAGACCGGAATGTAGTTAATAAAATCAGATGAACATAACCTCAAAAGGACACGGAAATAAAAATTGAATTTAAATTAGGATTACGACGAGTCTTTAGAATTGGGTAGAAGACTATGCTTAAATTAAATTATTTCACTAAATATGCAGAATTATTTGAATGAAGCTCTAGAATTGCACATAATTATCACACATGCCTTGCTGTCAAGCCTTAAAACAGAGTACCTACTTTCTGTCTGACTAAGAAAGTATATTTTTACTGTAAAACGACACTGAAAAAGAACATAGTGTTGATTGAGTTATTGAATATTAGTTTGGTACTATATGTATAAAGAACATCTCAGAAATTAATTTTCTTAAAATAAGTGTATATGCCTATAAACAATGGGTACTTAGTCACCAAAAAAAAATTCTTGCAATAAAAGTCCGACAACATACAAAAAAAATAAAAAATATATGTATATTTAGTACAACATAATTTTCTAACTGTCCATTCAAGAGCATGATTTCAGCAAAACATGAAGGAGATTACATTACATTGAAGTTGTCACCATTATTTTCAAATTGTAAATTTACTGTGAGTGTTCCTTAGCAGAATCGATAATAATGGTTTTTCTGTTGAAATTTATTTATACACTTGCTTCGTTTCTCGTCCCGATAGATGCGATGTGTTGTGCCACCTAAATGTCAAAAGCGGTTAATTTGTCTATAAAAAGATTCGCTTCTTAGTAATAGACATTAAGACGAAAAATTAATATTTTTATAACAAATATAAATATTAAGTACGTACGTAATAAAAATACTTAAAATCGGTGTCATGCAAGATAGGTCACTCGATGAATGTTGGAGTGAATTGACTAAGCATATTAGAAAGACAGCGAGTGAAGTGTTAGGAGAATCCAATTGAAATGTCATTATTGAAAGAGACATTTGGTGGTGCAGTGAAGATGAGAGAGACTTTTAAACTTTTCTAGTCGGTTCGATTGTTACATACTACCTCACCGTATGTTCCGGTGAGGTGAAAAACTTACCCCCTTCCCCTTCCAGACCTCAGATCGCCCGTAAGTTATTTTTCCTTTCATTTTATATTATATTCTCTTTCTTTTCCAATGGGTTTTATCCTACTATTTTTATTTTTCACTTTTTACCATAGATGATCTACTTAGGAGTGAAAGTGAAATGAGGTAAAGAGGAGCTGAAATTAGATATACTTATCATCTTATATTCAGAAAATTTCTTACAATAATAAATACCTAATTCTTAAAAACGTAAAGAGTAGATGCCCGAGCCCCTTTTTTTTAGTTTGAGTCGTTTTTACAGTTGAATTCCCGAAATCTGGCGATTTATATATCCTTCCACAGAGTTTAAAGTATCATACCGTAAAGTATACATACAGACAGACATATGTATATAGTTACCTTCACATTTATAATATTAATAATCGTTTAATTTAATCTATTAACACTAATAGCATAGATGGAGTGCATTTTAGAAAGATGTGATATTATTTGTCGCTTTGAAACTAGGTACCTACACGTTGCAAAACCTATAACGTAGTTCAAACACAGTGTCCCAGTTTAGCTTACTTTATCGATTTTTCTTGCTAGTTTGCATACCTATGGATATGCCACAGAGCTCTATCTACAACACGTCATGTATTCCATTCGAACGATTGCTTATGGTATCTATGCTTGTTGTACCTTGTAGCATGTGACAATGTCGAGACTACTAAATTAAATTGGTCTAACCGCCACATCGCTACTTAATCAATTTGTGAGCGACCGAAGACTCTGCTTGCATGACGCATTCGTTGAATTAATTGTACCTATGGTTTCTTCAGGGCTACGGTTTTATAATTATTTATAAAAGTACCTACTGAGACAGCGTTTGTAACACTGTTTAAATTAATTCCACTTATGATGATATGATTATGATATGACTTCCAGGAGGTTAGCGCTGGTGTACCTCAGGGTTCCGTCCTATCGCCCCCGCTGTTCCTTCTGCATATCAATGATATGCTGGCTCTTGGCAACATACATTGTTATGCAGACGACAACACAGTACACGGGCGATACTTTGGACATCCTGCTGCCAAGCTAGCAGACGTTGAGGGAAAACGACAGGAGCTTGTTGCTGAGCTCGACCGGGTCCTGAGCCGCATCTCTCAATGGGGTTGTGAGAATCTGGTCGAGTTCAGTGCCAAGAAAACACAGGCGTGCGCGTTTTCAAACAAAAAGTCTCCATTCCTTCCCCTTCCTACTCTTCAGAACACTCAACTGCCACTACAGGATAGGCTCAGTATACTGGGTATGGACATCTGTCGGGATCTCAATCCGCGTGATTACATCGAGAGCGTCACTAAGGCGGCCTCGCGGAAGCTCGGTGTATTGAACAAGGTGAGACGGTTCTTCTCGCCCGAGCATCTGTGTCTTTTATATAAGACCCAGGTTCGCTCCTGCGTGGAGTACTGCTCTCATCTTTGGGATACCTATGCGCAGTATCTGCTTGACGCTCTCGATCGGTTGCAGCGACGCGCAGTCCGTATTATAGACTGTCCTGAGGTCACCCAGTCTCTTGAGCCCCTGCAGTTGCGAAGAGATGTCGCCTCTATGGCAGTTCTCTATCGCCTACATCACGGGGAGTGTTCTGACGAGCTCTTCCAATTGGTCCCACCTTCTCCCTTCCTCTACAGGACTACACGTGCTGGCCTGAGGAGTCACCGTTTGCGAGTCGAAGATATGCGATCCCGAACGAAACGGTTTGGCTCTTCTTTCCTGTGCCGATCAGTGAAAGCCTGGAATTCCCTACCAGCGCACGTGTTTCCTTCCCAATTTGATCCCGGGTCTTTTAAGCGGGACGTGAAAAAGCATCTCACCAGACCGCCATAGTGTGGGTCACCATGCTGCATTGACTAGACATGAAATGAGGATGGTGACCACCACTCTTGGACTCCATTTATTGCTTACCATCAGGCAAAGTGGAGTCATTATGGTAGGCTTACGAATAAAAAAAAAAAAAAAAAATGATCAAAATGTCATGTTCCAGTATGAACACTTTAAATAGGATTTAAGCTACTAAGTCTAAATTTTAAATTAAATTGTTCTATTTGATCAATTTAGGTTTTTGTAATCCTTCAAAAGATTATTTAAATATTTCTTTGAAGGTTAAGCTGCGGTAGCGTTATGGCTGAGGCGTCGGACTCCGCCAAGTACACAAGCATTTAGCTTAGCTGGGGGGGTCAACAAGAATACTAGTTAGTAGTGTGTGACTAGTTACTACTACTAGCTAGTATTCTTATTTAAAAAAAAAAACTTTTGGTTTTTACAATTCGGTCGGGTCGGCTCCACCGGAGTAATATCACGGCCTCACAGAAAACCGGTAGACAAATAATTGCTTGCCATCATATCCTGTTTCCCCTCCCCTCATCCCAACACCCCCCCACCCTTAACCTTAACCCTTGGGAGGCCAATAACACTTACCATTAGGTGACCTGTCTACCCCCCTATACCATAAAAAAACTTTATTACGCTGATATCCATTATCGTGATATCGGTATAAAATATTGTTAGATAGACACTTTTATGTTTGAATTATTATTACTATAATACGAAATTGTAGATGTGTGTCCAGTTTCTAAGCTTTCTTTTACGATTTCTGATGCACCAGCTGTATTTTTAACCCTTTTGGTTAGGAACTAGACATGTTGCCTCCTTGGTGTGCCTTTTTTAGCTGCGAATGAAAGCCCGCATTGTAACAATGTTTTTGTAACGGTATAAATGCGGTTTGCCAATATTCTCTACACTAAACATTTTCACATTTTTTAATCTTTTTATAAATAATGTATTATATATTAACGTATTATTAACGTATATTGTTGTGCTATTTATAAATTCAATTAAGCACCAAAGTGCTGGTACAGTATTTTAACTATTTTCAAGAAGTAGGAGGTTCTCAATACGAATGGTTTTGAACGGATTTCAATTATTTTTTTCAATGCCAAGAACTATAAAGGTTGGTCCTTTTTTAATAATTATGTAAAAACATCAATTTCTAAAGATAGACAATTGGAGGCCGAAGAATACCGATAATAGCACGTGAATTAAACCCAAGACCTCCGGCTCTATACTAAAAGGACAGTTGGTACTACTTAGTAGTTTTATGTGTGTAGTTTTCTAGTTATTTCTATTAGCTACGTTATTTTATATACTTACTTACTCTAAACTTTATACAGATTGAAAGTCTCACCTCATCACCGACTTTATGACTATTAAATAATATTAATTACCTACTACTAACTTTAACTTTCGTTGCCCATTTATCCAAGGAAGGTTTAAGATGATCACCGCTAACTAAAACCAGTTATGTTATGTAAAATGTTTTAATCTGTTAAAACAATATTGAATACATATTACGGAAAAAATAAATTTAGAAGTTTTATCAGACAATAAAGGTGTCTATTTTTAATGACAATTAAAGGACTAAAACCCTTTTAACACTGGATGCAGTTAAGGGTTTAAATTGCAATGTTCAGATTAATTTACTTTTATTTTATTTTACTTTATAACTTACAACTGGGATGTATGTTACATTGAAAATGACTGGTTTAAGTTGGAGGCTTGGAGCACGTAAATGTTGTATTTATGTATGACAATTATAATTGAGTATATGGATCAATTTAAACAGATATGGGCTCACAGTGAATTACTTAAATTGAAAAACTATTGTAGGATGATGATATAAATTTTGAACAAAACGTAAGGCTTTTGTTACCATTTAACTTTTAATATTCCAAAAAGGCCACTTAAGCCGTCCAATAAGGTATTACTGTGACTTTGCTAGAATAGCCCTTTAATTAAAAACAAGAAACGTAGGTGTGTTTCTGTAATTATACCTGTCTACTATTGTATATATCTCTGTCTATATATATATGTATCTATATATTTTATATCTTTGGTCGTCTGCTTTGACACAATGAATCTCCTCAAACGAGTTAAAGTAGGTTCAGAAACACGAATAACCTTTATAGCCATCAGCCCATTAAAGGCATCATGGATTAAATTGCAAATCGTGTTTTAAAAATACATATTTCGACATTTTGTGTGCAATTGAATATGAACGTCAGCAGTTCTGTGGGTTATGTTATACATATAATTATATACTTCGTGGTTATTATATATTAGAAATAAGTAATTAAATAACAAAATCTGTTTAAGTTTCGCTTCTTGTCAGAAGTCGTTAAAAAGATTTGGTATATACTTGATGTATTCCATCCAGGAATCAATGCGAAGGTCGGTTTCTCGCACGGAAATAATAGTATCTGTATGTCTGTGGTTTCTCGTATTTAGCTATAAAATGTTAAAAAATTCATTTTCTTCAAACTTGTTACTTATGATATATCGATTTGAATTATAAATACGTACAAACCTACACTCACGCCTATATTCTAGGGGCACTCAGACGCGCACTTTTTGACAATCATAATTATGTTCTACTAACTTAATAGGGGGCAGGGCTATTTGAATTATCCTAAACTAAATAGTAATGTATAAGCCGTTTCTCTATACGTCATTTGATAAACACCAGCTGCATCTTGACAGTTGGTTACGGTGACCGATCACGAGTTCACTATAAGTTTTTATGCGTCGCACTGCCTAACCGTAGCCCGTAGTCATAAATCCACTCAAAAAATGCAAGCATTGAATAATACATGCTATAAGTTAATATAATTCTGTATAAGTTTCGCACGTTTTCTTTTTAGGTATTGTCGCAATTACATTTATATCTAGGGGTTATCGAATGTTGGTCAACGACCGTTGCTATGCTCCCGTGATGTCAAATTTATCGAACAACCTTCTGACACGAAAGAAACTTGTCGTAATCATCAAGTTTTATTGTTCGACTGAACGACTGTTTAGAAAAAACCGGACAAGTGCAAGTCTGACTCTGACTCTGAGTCTGAGGGTTCCGTTAGCAAACGAACTTGTATGTAAGGATAATAACAAGTATAATAAAATTTTGAAAAATATAAAACCGTTTTCTCTGACCTTATCACGATGATTAATGACCCTCGAGTTTTGGCTTATTTGGATGGTTTTAGGGATTCAAAAGACACTTGAGAGTGTTTTTTATTTCTTTTATTCTGTAACAATTCCTAATTTTATTTATAATATTGCATATTTTGACCGGATTATACATAATAATATGCTATGCTTTATAAAGTAGGTAAAGTAGAACTATTCACCAACGAGTATACGATGAATAAACGGGGCGCTAAAGGGGGAAATATCGACCCGAAACGTTGGAAACACGAAACAAATTTAGGGCGAAAACGCAGGTCGCTGGATCAAAGTAGATTGGATACCTACGTTTTTTTCATTTGATATATCTGTTTTATCTATTTTTCTATATCTATCTGTCACGAAACGATGATCCCGTGTACTTAAAATATAGAGAGAGAGCAACGTTCATGAGTCTGTAAGTAGTTTGTCTTCTACAGTAACAAATCAGTTAGCACTACGAATTTTCCAAAGTGTACTAGAGCTTTACTAAGATTCACTAAAAGGTATATTTTACATTGTATTCAAAAGAAATAGTAGTAATCAAATTATATAAAAAATTGAAAAAATTTGCTATATGTACATATTGCATACTTTTTTATCTTATCCTATATCACTAACACTACTTCAGCAGGATACAATGGAAAAGTGAAAAACATAACTCTCCTTCTGGGTAAGTGGGGTAAAAAGGTCATTTGAATCATAGACTACATAAACGTTCCATGTGATCATTTTTATCCGCATACTCTATACGAGATTGTACTGAACGACAAGACGTTTGCCAATGACTATCTTGTCACTCGTGTATTGCCATACGGTTGGCAATCCTCATTTAAGAACGGTTTTCGGTAAGGTTCTTACGCTTTTGAACATATATAAAATACACTAGAAATCTAATATAAACGGATTCGTTCAGTACCTATTAATTATGTTTTGATGGTTAACGTACTTATAAAGATCTATCTTCTATTTAATACTGTGTGACACCTTGAGGGTAATCTTTATGTACCCATTAAAATTATAATTGAACACCAAATACGTATTCCACACTACACCAATTTGAAATGAAAATTAATCTCAGACGAAAGTGCCGATTCAATTTTTATACTTGCCACGGGCTAAAGAGCTGTCATGTGAAAGTACAGAGACGGCTGCTTCTAGTTGCTCCCATTATTTAGGTTTACCTACTCTATGGTAACCTAACTACGCACTACTGCTACTACTGCGATATAAACAGATGTGACGATGCCCGTTCTAAAAGAAGTTCATAATTATGACGACGGAAAATCTGTTATCAAAATAAATATTATAATATAGAAACGTAGGTATATGACGTAGCTTATAAGACTCAGTGTTTTGAAAGTGTTTTTTTTATTCCTACGTTTTTTTATTCATTCCATTCATTATTTATTTCATAAACAGTTAAATGAATTATTGAATAACTACACTCATGAATATTACAATTTGAAAATGAGTTTTGGTTTGCTGTTTGGTAACAACGCGGCAACTGATCAGTTGTAGTCGACGGGCTGGTGTTCGATAGAGAAGAACACAGCTTATATGGCTTAGTGAAAATTATACAGTAGGTAACTTACGGAAGGGTACGAACAGAGAACTAACTAATATGCTTGTGTCATTGTGTGTCATTATTATGTTTACTCGAGAACTTAACTTAGTTAATTTTAAATCTAATATTTGTCAATGGGTTTTTCTGTTGAGCATCTCATTGTTTCCTCTTAACATGTATACCGTTTTTATATTGTCGTATAGTGTAAGTGAGTGATGAGACGAAGCGGTCTAGTAGGACGCGATAGTTTGTAGGCCATAATAGGAAGCAGCGATATTCTCGGATTAGTTCTGCGATGTCTTCAGTGTAAAGAAAGTAGGTCATATGTTTTATTAATTGGTGGCAACGTTGCAGAGTATAGGGCTAGGATGGTCATCACATTAACTGGGTGTTTTTTCAATTTTTATTCATACTCCAGGTTGTTTATTATAAATTATGGATATATATAGAAAAATATTTCATTGTTTTAGCGCTTAAATGCGTACATTATAAGGGACGTATGATTTGTTCTAGATGTATATTACGTACTTCATCTGATGTTGCAGGAAATCCTACGGATAGCCTTTTTACTGATGCGCATAATTTTCAGACCATAAACAGGTTCTCAGCTCATCGACTGGACGGATATTCCATATAAAATAAAATATTTCACGATTTTGTCAATTATAGCCTTTGGCAAAAATATTGGTCTAGTATTTATTTAATTTTCAATTGGGTTAGAATAATTAACAATTCATATTTAGTATAGGTGGCTTATAATAGTCCTGCAGGACTTATGATTCTGAATTCATTTCATGTTATATGAAATTTATATTTTTATCATGTTATATTTTTATCTTCAATGATGCAACTTCACTTCATTCCATTAATAAAGCGACAAACCAACATATTACAGAAATATGATATTATTCTACGCAGAGAATCGTCATTAATAAATATTTCTGTGGGTCTATGTATTAAAGTATGTTATCCATTGTTCTGTTAATAGCACATATTCATCAATAGCTCATATGAATCATAAGCATTTATACCAAGTGTTGCGGTAAAAAATATTTTAACATAGGTTCTTCTTTACTTCTATAGTGTGCAACATACAAACTACTACTTTCTTATGTTGCGGACCTGATGATGGAAGGTACAACTCATTAACGGTTAGGAGCCAAAATATATGACACTGGTAGAGACTTGCTTAGACATGAATGGGCCGGCTCGACCGGTGCGATACCACGGGCTCACAGAAAACCGGTTGTGAAGCAACGCAAGCGTTGCGTTTCCCCGAACTTAGTGAGGTTTCCGGTGGCTCAATTCACCCTCTCCTCTTTCCTCTCCCCTCATCCCCTCTCTCCTCTTTCCCATCCCCTCATTCCCCTCCCCGCATCCCCAATTCCTCATAACCCTTAAAGGCGGGCAGTGTACTTACGACGAAAAAATAAAAAAATACTACTATCGTATACTATCCTCCTCCTTTTAATACATAAATATTACATCACAACGACAGTGTGTTTTTTTTGAAATAGTTTTTTTAGTACATTAAACCTGCTTGAGCTTCTTTCGTTCCAGGCATGTGGCAGTGAAGCATTTCAATCATAGCAGGATGAAATGTAAAACATGATTGGCGTGATTAACATCATCAGGGTGATTCACAGTTTCCCGTTTATTAACTATAGGAGGTACACTAGTTATTATGAACATATAGTTATGTACGGCCGAGCAAATTTTTACGAGCTCGTTAGTCGTCTGTGTTCAGGATGAGATCATTACAAGGGTCATCTCATACCATCTATTTTAATTCTATAACAGTTGGCATTGGTGGACGACACTTCTACACGCCCGACAAATGTAGACGGCTAAATAAACGGCCGTGGCCTCGATACACTGAACACGCTGCATTGATTGTCTGTTTTTTTTATTCAATTTTGGTGAACCGTACATTCACACGTACTTGATTTCTTTTTGTTATCTTCTTTTTCATATGGATTAATTAAAATAATATGAATACTTGCGCTCACCTGAAATGGCCTTACTAGTATCCTGCATACTTTACATGAGTAGAATACTCAGTATAAATATAAAATGAATTGCATTTTATTCCGTTAAAACATGTTAGTCCAGCTTTTAGACGTGCCTCGGTTTGTGTGATTATTATAATGTTTCTTATAACCGTAAATTATTTTCTGAATAAAAAGATACCAATCTATTCCTAAATAAAAAGTCGTTAATCCGTTGCTCCCTTACTGTATGCTGGAGGGCAAACTACTAACCAATAATACATTTTCTACTTTAATATATCAGTCAGGATTCTCTTTACACATTACTGTTTTGTATAGCAATTTTTGCTTCGTGGTCTAAGGCTAACATAATTAAATAATCTCTATACATACACAGATACATATACTCACGCCTTTATCCACGGAGTGGTAGACAACGGCGTAATTAACGTCCACATTTTGAGGAATATAATTTAGTGACGCTTACGTAATAGGGGGAAAGTTTTATTCTGAAGGACTGTAACTGTAGTAACTGTAACTCGGAGTATGTAACTGTAACTCGGAGTAGCTGGTGCCGGAAAGTCAGAGTCCTCTGTTACTCTCATAATCTCTATTATTTCTTGTTACAGATGCAAGATGAATATCCAGAAGTGAATCAGCAATTACACACGACAAAATCAATAAAAATGAAGCAACTTGTCAACAAAAATCTAATTACGCTCAAATGCGTACTCTTCTGTTTCCTCTCGGGTAAGATATCAACTAATGTTTTTATGTTACACTAGCAAACTCGGCCCGCTTCACTGGGCGAAAGTCAAAATCAATTAAACGGTGTAAAAAAACCTATCGCGACCAAACTTTATAGAATCACCTGCTAGAATAATCTGACGATCTCTGAAAATTTTATCAAAATGGATCCAGCCGTTTCGGAGTCAACAGGGAACATAGGTAAATACACATACATCCCCCTGTAATAATATGTATATTGCAACGAAATGGTTATAAAATAAAGTACTTCTTGCGTTTTTAATCATCTCAAGTTATATTATCTTCTCAACTATCCGTCCAAATAAAATGCAGTAAAGGCAAATTTTACCTTCATAAAGTTTTCGTGATGATGAAACTCTTTATTATCTACAAATGCATACTATGTATCTATGTTATTAATTCACCTAATCATTTCTTTAGAGTTTTTATTTTTCTTTTAATCAAAAACCATTATTCTGCGTTAAATATAGGAGTTAGATATTTGGTGTCTCTGATTCTTTGTAGATCTACTAAAGTCTGATATTCTTCCTGTACATTCTACTAATTTATTTAGAACCGTTTGCCCAGCGCATGCCGATACAGTGTATAACTGGTTAATTTTTCTTCGACTTTGTTCACAGTTGCTGAAATTTAACACTGAAATAAGGTATATATCATAATAAAATATAGCCTCTGTCACTCAGAACGAGTCTAGCTTCCTATCAGTGAAACAATTTTAGATTCAGATCTGTGGATCCAGAGATCACCTCCTACAAACAAACAAACAATTTTACCCTTTTAAAATTAGTGTAGATTAGTGTAAATATGAGTTTAATAACCTAATTGGCTAGGCAGATTATATTTAAAGAAAGCGGGATAGTAGTTGAAGCATTCTACAAAATATGTATTGATATATTAAGTTTTGTAACTAAAAAGTATAAAGGACGCAATACAAATAGTTACAAAATATTTTATTGCAATTTTGATTTCATATGTATTTTTTAACTAAATTTCAACGCCTATGGACCTCATACAATTCGATCGAATTAACTACGCCACAGTAAAAACATCACAGCACACACACAGCAACAGCTTATACATAAATCCCTTCTCACTAGTGATAAATAAATCCTACAATGTATACTGCTGGTCATGCTGCTTCTGGTGATACTTGCAATGATATATCGGTAAAAACGATCAAACAGGTTGATGTGCCAGTCAGTGCCGGTAAAAACTGGTCCACTTCTTTGGACAGTTGGCTGCGTAGACAGCAATCAACAATTATTTAACCCTGTGTTGCAACGTACCTTCTAAGGAACGTTGGCCACCTTATTGCTGACTGTCGAATGATTTAGGGACCATTCACCTCTGTTGGACTTGCTACTGCAGTGCCGCTTGATGCTTGTGATTACGTGACCCACATGCTCGCGGTCAACTTACGACTTGTGTATTAAGATGTTTGTGCAAACAGTAATTAGAAAATCTTTAGCACCAAATGAATAGCTCATTGCGGCTTTTTACTTTGGGTAATCATTTTGGTACGTATCTTAATTAGGATAATTAAAGCTGCTTCAGCCTTTTAAGTTTTATTTTCTCTATCATGTCAGCATTCACGATATATTATAAAATATAAATCGTGAAGTCATCAGTATAAGTTGTGTCTAAGTACACTTTCATTTCAACTCATATACAAAAACAACAAAATAATTGATTGATAATGAAATTTCCACCATAAGTTAATGTTAAAATTTAAACTTTTTATTTTGGTGAAAAACGGCTAACGCTAAGTTAAAAGCTTAAAAGTAATGATTATAGTTAGATATGTTTGCTATGTTCAACTCCCTAATTTATTATAAATAGTGCAATGTACTAACTCTCTGTGGGGTTTTGTAAGTTTTATAAGATTAACATGAGCGGTTATCAGCACCTAGGCGCTCTCATGGAGCCCACGCCCTCTTCCACTCTTAGAACCTTTAGTGACTCAATCCACACTATTCTCACTAACACAACTCATTAGCAAGTTGAAGGTCTTAGACTAGTCTTCAGGTTTCATTGCCTTACGTCTTCCTCGCTATCGTTCGTCGCTTTTACTTCGAAACTATGTGTATACAATATAACTTTTTTTTAATAAATAATAGTTTAAAAAAATAACTAAAAAAACACACTTTCATAAAAAAATCAACTAAAAAATAGAAAATAAATTAACACAAATTGAAATTAATAATAGTGTAAAAAGGAAAAAATAAAAATTTATTGTAAAAAAAGCGTGTCCATACTAACATACATACATACATATGAAGCTAATAAAAGCGTGTTAAAAAGGAATTTTGATTTAGGTATCGGCTGCATATTCCCGTTTCTCCCACTGCACATGCTATCAGTGGGTTTAGACAAAGGAGAAGCTCGAGTCATATCGGCTGTAGCACCATGTATTGCGCTCCTGGGTCCTGCCGTATTGGGGCCTCTCATTGATAAGTGAGTATTATGATAATCTATTAGTTTTAGTTCTACATAAAGGATCGAGGTTAACAATACGGATAAGAAGACTTTAAGACTTTTTTAACCTTTATTGTATGTCGTAAGTTTTAGTTCTCCGAGATTTTATCATTTGTAACTATCCAATATATCTAATGAAGTGTTTAATGAATATAAGACTACTTATAGTCTGTGAGAAACATTAATACATGAAGTTAAAGAACCTTGTGTTTAAGATCTTATTATGGATTGTTTTCAATAGATTACATGTCAAAATGAGGATGAATTGTGGTTAAGGATTTCATTTAATTTAGAGATCGTTATAAAATAAAACCCGAAACCGTGTATTAAGGGCATTATTGTTATGATAAACGGTTAACATTTCTGTGCAGGTTGTCAGTGGGGCGAGGTTCTACGGGAGGTGGCACCGGTCCTAGCGGATCGGGGCGGTTACTTCGCATAATAACGGCAATTTGCTTGATACTTAGTGCTCTTTTCTATACGTTGCTACTAGCTGTACCATACACAGAACGTCATGAGGTAGGTATCTACATGTACTTGGAATACATACTTATAACATTTGAAGGCTATATGAATAACTTAAGTGATGCCATAAATATCATAAACAAGAATAGTGGAATAAACACAAGACACAAATATTTGAAATTCAATCTTAAGGACTAAATAGTTTGGAAAAACTCCACATTCTCTTCTAAATATTAGACTTCTCTTTCACCAACATCCACACTCTGTGGTGCCTAAAACAACAATCTTGTCCTTTTCTAGAACTTTTTATATGTATGAAAGATACGTTCATTATATTCTTCTAGTTTACCTTTAATCCTGTTGGCTTCTTGCATTCTGCCCTGATCAAAAAACATACTCTATTTTAGTACTTACATTTGTGACCGTCTGCCGGCTGTCACTGATGCAAGTTTTATATTGTAGTTCTTAACTTTTTATTTTATTCCTTTTTTTGTGTAGTTCATGTGTAAACGTATCTTTTTTCTTTTAACAGGCTCGCCGACCTCAGGTGATGTTTATGTGTGATGAAAACAGCGCGTATGTCATGCAAGAAGTTTGTAAAGAGGACATGCGATGCAACAGATGGTCCGGGGAGAAGGTGCCTACATAAACTGTTTTATAATAGACTTAATAGGCTATAGACCTATAAGACATACATTACCTAATCTTCTTAGTTGTAAAACAATGTGATTGCAGGATCAAATCATTATCATAGTGCGCATTTTTTGCCTAAGGTAAGTAAGAAGAGCTTGGGAGGCTTGAAGAGAAAAAAATTGGCTCAGGCGACGAGTTTCTAAATATCTGGATTTTCAAGACATGTAATGCTAATTGCAATACACAACTATTGCAACTACTATAATCTTAATCGATTCATTGTAATGGATCTTAGAGTATTGCATTACTTCATCATCTATGTGTTATTTAGGTATATGTAGCAAGCCAACAACACAATAACATTAGTAATATATCTATAAGATAGTAAAATTTAAATCTACTACTATCGTTGATTGTTAATCCGACTTTAGAATATATTGAAAATTAGGAATGAAAAACTTATTTAAATTTATTTAATGCAAAGTCCGGGGTGCTGGCGGTGACATCATGCGAATACGGGTGCGCAGACGAGAACATGACGTGGGTAAAAAAGCCGTTTACTACCACGTCCACCACCACTACCATCCGTCCTATGTACGATATGAATGATACGGTAAGACATTTAAATATTATTACTATGTAAAGTATTAACGGTAAAATAACAAATATCCATGTCTATGTATAACTTGAAGCTTCCTATTTCAGTTTTAACCTTTGAATTGATTGCAATAAACTTTACTTAAAAAGCACATTACTATGAGACTATTTTAGCTGTGTTTACTTAAAATTAAGTTTAACTCAGATATAACGTTTTCAAAGCCTTTAATAAAATTTGCATACATTTTTGATAGAATAAATAACATTCTTTGGCCATACTTGCTGTACCCATGTCGGTATTCGTAAGCGTACTAGATAACTAGTATATAATTGGAAACTTTTCTTAACCAGAAGTTTTTGTACTAGAAGTCTAATTTATTTGTATTCCCTTAGACATCTCAGCCTGAAACCCGCAAGCATATGTACTTCGAGGCGAATCCACCCCATTTCTGTTACAACGGCACCTGCACAGTGTACATGCAACACCAGGCCAGGTTACGTCTACCACTATCCCTCATAGCACCCGAACTACCTGAGGACAACAGCACTGACTCTGATTGGTGTACATACCGACCAGGTGAGTGAGACTACAAACGCTATTGCCATTGTCAACACAGTCTATACGTTTAATATTTGTAATATATTGGTGCCAATACCTTTTTCAATTCTATTCAATTTAGGTAAGTTATGTCTTGTTTCATAAATAAACAAATTCTTAGCGTTTAACAATGATAGAGCCGTGCTAAGGCACGAATGGGCTGGCTCGACCAGTGCTATACCACGGCCTCACAGAAGACCGGTTGCAAAGCAACGCTCGCGTTGCGTTTTCAGGAAATTATTGAGGTTTCCAGAGGCTCAACCCTCCTTCTTTTCTTTACGATCTTCACAACCTACCAATCTTCTTTCCCCTCCCTGCATCCCCCCCCTCCCTCATCACCCTCAAAGGTGGGCAGCGCACTTAAGACTCCTGAGTTGCAGGTGTCTATGGACGGCGGTTGTCACTTACCCTTTAAAAATTATTATGAAATATATCTTCTCTCCTGAGATACATTTCATTCGATTCTTTTTATTCTTCTCATCAAAAAAATGGAAACACCTCTGAAGTTTGGTTTTGTATGAGTTTTATGTATTTTTTTACATTAAGCAAAAAATAAAAATAATGCCAGTTAATTGCGGATATTGTTAGGTAGGTGTAGTTCAACGAATAATGTTTCATATTAAAATTCAATTTATTAAGCTATCGTATTTTGTGTGTAAACAGGTACGTTTTTACCTCTTAAGAAGAATTAGTAAAATATTAGAAAAGTGTATTCAGTATCTAGTATTCCTCCCGGGATAAGAATGCGTAACTTTCTACTGATTGACACTAAAATTGCACTGGTCAAACCTCTTCCCCTGCCAGTCCTCGATTACGCTGATTTCAGCTATCTTGATCTAACCGAGGACCAACTCAATAAACTTTAGCGGCTCCAAAACTTCTGCATAAGGTTAATATTTCTAATTTCGTGTTAAGCTCAAGTGGCTCCCTATACGACTCCTGTCTCAAAGATCGTTTCGAGTTCCTAAATGAATCATATGCTAGGCTATTAAGCTCATCAGCACCAAAAAAAAGAACAGATTTCTTACAGAAATCTTATACAACATTTATAAAAAAGTAGCCAAGTTTTAATGTGTACTTGTGTATAATATAGGCATATATTAACATGTATTTGTATGGTGTATGTATGTCTTTAATAGTCTGTCTATAGTTTCTTCGTTATTTTCAAATAGTTATAATGTTATTATGCTCTCCAGCAGTTTTTGTACGCCTATAAATTACCCTGTATACAAATCCAATGCATCTGGCTACTTATGTAGATATTCTCTAAATCGTAATTAGCGATATTTTATGATTATTGTAAACTTTTCTTATACTGTGTACAATACAGTGTATTGTACTGTATTGTATTGCATGTATTTAGTGGATTATAAGAGTAATTCATTAATTTTAAGTCCTAAGTAATTGTAGATATGTTATACATTTATAAAATTGTATTTTAATTCAAAGGAGAAATATTTTTTTTTATTTATATTGTCTGTGGTTCACGCTGAAGTACAATAGGGCCACCCCATCTCTTCCCGGTGGTGTCGTAAAAGGCAACTAAGGGATCGGATGGTATCTATCAGACATTATATCATACAGCGCCCGGTTGATGGCAATAAGCTTGCCACTAAAAATTAAGGTGTTTAATAAACCTCTACCTACTCAGAGGAAAAAGGCGTGAGTGTATGTATGTGTTTATGTAGAAAGAATTAAATCCTTTTTTTTTTATTTACTGGACTTATTAGTGAAAGTAGAAAGTTTAAATGAGATCCACAATCGCTCACCTCCGTTAACGTCTCACAGTCTTCTATTTTTTTTTCAGTTATATGGATCCCTTGTAGATCGTAGGTTGTAGGCTATTTATATTAGTGTAGGATTAAGATTAGATTTCTTTTCTTGTCGCGTTTCAGGTCTTTCCTTCTATCATCGGATTTCTTTTTTGTTAAAACTATTTTATTTTTAAATTGTGTACTTATATAATTCTTAACACCGAAATTAGTTACAAACCCAAATCGACAACAAAGAATTGCAATTACATTTTTTATTATGGATAGGTTTCTTAGATAGAAAATTGAAATAAAGCTGTTATTGACTTCCTTGTATTCCGTGCTAATATCCAAACGAGACATTATTTTTAATAAATAATAAAATATTACATCATGGTTCAATAATTTGATGTCCCAGTTACAAAGAGAAGTGTGAATATCTGATAATAAATTTCGGTCACTGAAACTGTGTTATGAAAATGAAAATTAATTCATTGTATTAGCATAATCTTTAATAATAAAAAGAACCTCTTCAAACCTAAGTAAAGACTCTATAAAGTATTATATATTAAATTGAAGTAAAAGACATCTCACCATTCACCACCGGAAAGAGTGGAACTGCTTTTCTTTCAATTTTAATTTCATTCATTAAAGTGGAACATCCTTGATAGCTAGTTCAAGATATTCAACAATAAAAATAATCGATCATATACACCGAAGACTGTGTCTAATATTTACAGTAATAATATTACATTTTACGTCGCTTTAGATCTACACCCAAGTTACAAAAAAAATAAACCAAAAGGCAAATTAGTATAACTATAATTGGTATACCTATTACTCTTTGTACATTTTCAAACTGACAAATTTATTTGTATAAAACTTCTTCTGTAATAGTGGTGCACAAATAAAGTGTTCTCTATCTATCGACTAGTAACATATAGACGTTTCTTGCGGAAAGACTCATTATATCTGTTGTTAAAAAAGTTGTTAACATCTTAAGAGCAATCATGGAAGTATCCTCTAATAACACGATGTACCTAGCTACAAAGTTTTCAAATTTATTTCAATAGATAGAAAAGAACACATTCGAAAATATAAATAATATTTTCCTTTTAGCTGGTCCGTCAAAATGTTTGGTGCCGGATGACCGGTTGGCAGATCTAATCATGTATGAGCCGGATTGTAGAGCAGCGGTTCGTTGTGACGTTCTCGACCCATACGATGAACCCGACGGTGTACTAGCTGACGCCGAATGCAGACTTATAATTGGGGACCCAAGCGCCACATTCTGGTCCTACTTAGTTATAAGGTAAGTTCACTAACTGCTTTCTAGTTTTCAAGTACCTTCACATGCCACACTTTGTGTCTAATAGGTACTACATCAGATGCAGAAAGATAACTTTTGATAAAGGAAGTAAACTAATCCGAAAGAACAGTAAAAAACCCACACTGTAGCGATACAGGGACGAAGTACGCTGTTTGGTCTTTGATCATCCTTGGGTCTGAATAACTGATTGCAGCAATTTCAATCTCTGATAGGAATACAATTTGATGCCTATAGTGAAGTATGTCAAAGTTTTTGAAATCACTTGCCCCTATTTTACGTGGTTGGTTCTTAAATATTGTTAAATTGGTTGAGAACCCTACATCGTTGTTAGAAACTTTAACGTTTATTGACTCTCAGCTATCACCATTCGTTCGGTATTTGTTGCTTAGATTTCCAGAAAACATCTAAAAATCAAACCAAATACATACTATTTATAGCAGTGCATTAACAGCTTTCATATGGTAAAACGCTTTGCCCTTCAAAAACGAAGTCACTTATAAGTCAGTACCTAAATATGACTTCGTGATTAGGTAGGTACATAATACTGGTAAATCAACAAGGCTCATCTCAAATGTCACCGGAATGAAAACTGAAATGTAATGTAATGAAAACTGTTGATAATAAAATAACCTAAAATTGTATGTACTGAGTTACTCTAAACTCTTATTAAAATGTTGTTACAGGTATAGGCTATCTATAGCAAAGCTAGATGAGAACTGATTGATTTAAGAAATGACTTTAATGATATACCTGACCTACTTCCGCTTCAATATTTTTTCAGCTTTGGTTTCTTAAAAACGACATCACAGTGGGTAATTATTTATTAATGTGTATTACGATCAACTAAAATCTGATCGATTACAATTGATAGATTTTAATTTTGCTAGGCGTAATTCTGGATAAACGATTCATGCAATTACTCGTAACATGATGAATTAAACATCTAAACATCTAGAAGCCGGCTGTTGGCTGAATGTGGTACGGATCTCTGTTAAAAGTAAGAATGGTATACTGTAAATTGATTAGTAGAACAGCGCGGCATCGTTACTCTAGAAATTAACGAAAATACCTACCTTACGTTGTTTACGATTTCTATAGTTCTCATTGTTGACTTTCAAAGAGTATAACATATTCATTAGCATGAATCTAAATTACCTAAGTAACAAATGGAAATTAAAGATACACACACACACTTTGGTTGTAAGTGAATTAGAATAGTGAAGAAATATAGACCAGGCGGTTTCCCGCAATTGTTATTTTATATGTAGTACTAATTCTGCAAGTGTGCAGTGTTGAAACGATTGCTATTGAGAAATAATAACAAGCTAAATTATACATCCATCAAATTGTTTTTTTATAGTGTTTTTGTTTAGCTAGGAAATCCTATAGATTAGTACTTAGCTCAAAAAAGGTTACCAGGTTAGTTACCTAACGTTATGTATGTAATAAATGTAAGCTCATTTTCTAATGTGTTTTTGGTTTATATTACAGTCTAGTACAGTTTTTTTTTAAATATAAAAACTATTGCAATTAAATAAAAGGAAATTTAAAACCCATATCAAAAATACACATGGTAAACAAGCTTATTAAAAATTAGAGGATTATATCCAAAATAAGAACGGTTGGAAACATGCTGGTCCTGCTCCACAGGACAATGTTGAGTCTAGACAAATCAAACTGTTTGCTAATTCTATAGTATAAGAAATTATATTTTTGTAACATTGATTTACACGATTATTTTAACTCAAATCTATGTAAATCGTATACTTACTTCTACTTTGTTTGTTAATGTGCGAACACCATGTATCTATTGTAAAATTAATTTATCTACCGTTGCTTCGCTTTAATTATTTTTGCATATTTCGGTATAGTGATTTTGTTCTGGATGCATCGTTTTCACACTTTATTATAATTATATACAATGATTGTATTTAAACAAAACATTTTAAAAGGGTAACGGTGGAGTTTCTTGCCCATTCTTCTCCATATGAAACTTTATTTTGGAAGGGGCGACTAGAATCAATTCTATTTAAATGTAAAAGGCATTCTGAACGTCAACGTTCAGAATGCCTTTTGAGCCTATTTAAAATAAATGCTTTGACTTTAGCCACAGATCTACCATTCGGAGCATGAAGCTATTATTTAAGGAATAAAACTAATATTCTAAGAAAGAAGTTTGAAATAAATTTTTGAAACGAAGTTGAAATAAATGTTATGACTTTGACTTTGACAATTTTTTCTTGTCTATTTCAGAATTCTAGCAGACATCTGGCCAACTGCAGGACTGGCCTTACTTGGGGCAGCTTGTGTCATAGCCACTAGAGAGACATCTTTAGGCCGGGGTGACGTTGGCAGGCAGTTAGCTTTTGGCACATTAGGGCTAGCGATCTTCCCTCCTCTGGCGGGTCTGGCCGGAGACCAACTTTTTGAAAATCCATACCTCGTGCCATTTACATTACATGCGATTTTCATGGTCATCGGCGCACTAATATTGCTATTCGATAGGTAAGTTCAATCCTTAAGAATACAAACCGACTTCAAAGAAGCATTGATGTATTATTTTTCAAATTTTACGACTTTTATAAATATCATAATATTTATAAGCTACACAAAATGAATTGAACTGCCAAATCATATTGTTTTTTTTTTTTGTGTTAATTATAACATATCTATATACTGAACAAAGAGATACTTATGGTACCTTATTAGTTGCGTTTTTATTTTATATTTATTTGTAACTTGTTTATTATACTAACATTGTTTCTATTTTATGTAACTACTTTTAATGATAAATATATTGAATGAATATTGAGTAGATTCATAATGAATCATCCGCAGTTACTTAAATTGCGTCAGTGTCGATCGTCGACGTCTCAATGATTCATAAATAATTTATTTACGTAAATAATAGCCTCGATAACGTATTGAAAATATTGCACAATAACACCAGATAATGGTATTTATTGTAAAATCGATATAAACCTACTGTATATCGTAGGTATATATCGATACACTAAGGTGTATCCTATATACTATTGTTGTCTTTGCCTTAGTGTTTGAGTTGAAACAAACAGAATAAAGATAAAATGGAAATTCAACTCCTTTTTGGTCAGGCCTGCTCCTATTCAAACCTAACTTTATGGCCGATGACACAATGGTGTTCTTTTTAATTATATATTATAATACCTTTTCTCTTCAAATATGTTTATGTTTTTAACTTTTTCAAATTTCAATACTAGTGGAAGGTAGGGGACAAGAAATTTCTGCTTCGTCTGTTTTTGCTTTGTTAGTTGTGCATGTGTTTTTTTTTTACAGTCACATGCCACTTTCAACTCCAGAGTGGTGGTGGCATACAGCGACGGGCGTTCTAGCAATGCCGATGAACACTGTACGACGATATGGGGCTGAAACTGCAGCAGTATTTGCAGTGGTTGCTCTCCTTGGTACTTTATGGAGCGGGATTGATGCTTACTTACCCTGGTAAGAACTTAAGGGATCTTATTGGACGATAGGTAATGTAATTGAAACGGACACAGAAAAAATGTTTCAAAATGTTTTATTCATTTTTGTGATCCGTCCCAATCTTACAGAATAGGCATAATTAATTTTAAACTCATATAAATTTTAGGACTGTGTTGGATTTGAACGGCACATCTACTGAAATGGGATTGACACTGACTGCGGGCGCATTGCCAGCCATACCCGCGCTCTGGTGGGCTGAGGCTCTAGTTGACTATATAGGACACTCCAACGTCTTTATCATGGCTTTCACATTCTACGGCGTTCGGTATACCGGTACGTAGTATAAGATATTAATTATTATATAATAAGCTATCACCAATTAAATTATTTATGCACTTCTTAAATAATAGGGTTTGCCTTAAAAAAAAAAGCCTAGATTTGTTGCCAAATAATAAAAAATCAATTCCACAATAAATCAACGTGATATATAATCAAGTGTCAATAAATGTTTTTGTTTTTATTATAATTGTAATTTATTTAATTAATTTGTCTTGATAACTGTATAGTTAATTAATTGAAATAGATAGTTAAAAATGATATATAATGTCAATTGAAAAATTCATAAAGCTCCAAAAAAATGTAAGTTCGTGGTCGTCATTGTTTTAGCCAAAAGACGTGTACTGCTGGACATGGGCTTCAAATACATGGGCTTCCCCAAAGGATCTTTGAAGCCCATGTATTTATAATACATGTGGATACAAATAACCACAGGTAACATGGTGGAAATATTCACAGTAACATGGATCCGCTTGGAAACGTGTGGTCCTGCTCCATAGGACAATTTTGAGTCTAGACAAAGTCAAGCTGGTTGCTGTATTGTATAAGGAATTATATTTTTGTAACATTGATTTACACGATTATTTTAACTCACATCTATGTAAATCGTGTATTTATTTTTACCATGTTTGTTAATGTGTGAACACCACGTATCTATCATATACTTAATTTATCTGACGTTGCTTCGCTTTAATTCTTTTTACCTATTTCGGTATAGTGACTTTGCTCTGTGTGTCGTTTTCACACATAATTATAAACAAAACATTTTAAAAGAGTAACGGTGGAGTTTCTTGCCCATTCTTTTCCATACGAAACTACATTTTGGAACGGGCAACTAGAATCAATTCTATTTAAATATAAATGTTTACGTTCAAAAGTGCCTTTTGGGCCTATTTGAAATAAATGCTTTGACTTTGGCCACAGATTCGGATTCGCATACCATTCGGAGCATGAAGCTATTATTTAAGGAATAAAACTAATATTCTAAGAACGAAGTAATGTCAATAAAATCGTAGTCTATTACTACGATTTTATTGACATTACTTTTTATTTATCGGAGAATATAAATATTTCGCGGGGATAGATCTATTAATTAGATGATACCAGTTGATAATAGCTGGCAAGTAATATAGTCCGTTTAGTTATATACTAGCTCTATATACACACTAGAGTGTCTTGATACAATTCATAAGGTATCAAGTCGCTGCAAGAAGACGCGGTAGCACCTAATAGTTGTAGTGTGTGTGTCAGCCATCGGACAATATAAAACCTAAATCTCCTTCAGTTTTAATACTACATATATAATTATAACTAGGGACCGTTCCCAATACAAAGTGCAATGTGTGTGTGTGTTCCCAATACAAACCTGTGTTAGGCAGTCGTACACTTTGTATTATCATACTATGGGTAGAACTTATTCGTAACACGTTCGTAACACGTACATAACACACGGCTACCACATGGTTGTATAAAAAATGAAATAAATCAAATCGCATTTTAAGAACCTACGAGGCATGCCTTTTAAGTTCTGTCGTTCCCATATTTCCCGTGAATTTTGCATTTGGAACTATTCTATATTTGTGTTTAAATTTTGAATCTCAAAACGTTTGAAAGTATTAGGATTAATGCTATTTTTTAGTCACAGCGTCGATTGGAATCTATCAGGTTACGTATGAAAATGAATCTTTCTAAGGAAAATGTTCGTGCAATAATTTTCTACAACTTTAGAAGAGGCCTGACACGGCTTCAGTGTTTTGAAGAGCTAACTTCTGTATTCAGTGATGAAGCCCCATGTCTGCGGACTGTCGAACGCCGGTATTTAGAATTCCAGCGTGGACATGCTAGTGTTAGTGACAAATCTCGCGAAAGACGCCCAAAATCCACCTTCACTGAAGATAGCATCATTGCTGTGAGACAACTTATTCTCGAAGATCGTCATGTGATATATCGAGAGATAGAGGCCCTATTAGGCATCTAGGAGGTCAAATCCCGTCTACGACATCACGGTGACGAATCTTGGATCTATGCCTACGATCCTGATTCCAAACAACAATCTACAATCTGGGTCTTTCAAAACCCAAGCCGACTAAAGTTGTTCGTTCTCGAAGCACTTCAAAGAAGGTGGTGGCCACGTTCGTTGAAAAAACCGGCCATGTTGCGACTATTACACTTGAAGATCGTAGAAAGGTTAACGCAGAGTGGTATACCACCCCCCCAACTGTATCCTTACGTTGTCGCCGTGGGGGGGGCTTGCGCGGGTCAATGATCTCTGGGGCTGTGCCGGTAGAGCCACTCATGCCGGATTGGCCCAGGGGGAGACTCCAGACAAAACAGGATACACTGTGGGACCCTTCCAAGGGTCACTCAGTGTTGCTCCGCTGTCCACAGCGGAGGAACAAAGACGGGCCCGGCGTGTACTTACACTACCACCGAGCAGGCATTAAGAGATTTTATCTCGATGCCACCGTTGGCATATCGTAATCCCGAAAGGAGTGTCGTAGTCTCGAGGCTCCAATTGGGGGCGAGGGTCTTGGCTTAGCCGCCCGGACTGTAAGGAAGAAAACCTCTATAAAAAAATACCCCGAATCCCGCGTTCTGGTGCGTGACCATGGGATGCATGGCTGATGGGATGTTCAGTCGCAAGCGCACTCCTAACCGGGGCACCTGCGGACCCCTCGGTTGGGCATAAACTTACGCTTGCCCGGGTATTGGGGGATCTCTGCCCGGGTTGACCTCTAGTTCTCCCCCCCTCGTGGGATTTATCATGGAAACTTCAAATTTAAAAACATTTAGCAAAGATGAAAAGAAGGAGAAGAGGAAGGAGAAGAAGAAGAAAGTGGACGACACCTCATCTAACGATGAGGAGTTTTTGCCCGGGATGCCTATCTCGCAGGTGCTCTCAGAAGTCAATCTGACTTCTGGGAGCAGAAGAATGTCGGAGCGAGTGCGTTCCAGGGCCGCTAGTTCCGCAGCTGACTCAGCCGAGGAGATGGAACTGGAAACCCGTGATACGGAGAGTCGTAAGCGAGGACGAGATGAGGATGGTGACACGTCGCAAGACATGTTGCCACCGAAAGTGCCAAGTAGCAGGCGTGGGAGGTCACGCACGCCGTCCTCGGCCTCGTCGAGTTCCGTGTTTTCCAGGGCGGAAGGTTATGCTCGAGGACGAGCAGAAGGGAAACAGTTGCCGAGGAGGAGATCGCGGATCTCCTTCTTAAAATCCGTCCGCCGGTGGAGGGGGGTTCCATCCCTCTTACACCGGTAGCTTTGAGGGAGAGGACGAGCGCGGCCGTGGCCATCATACAGAAAGTGGCCACCAAGTCCACCAACCTGAAGGGCTCTTTTGTTAGGGCCCTGAAGGACTCCTTCTCGGCAGTATCGGAGACAATGAAGGGCCTTACTGAAGATGTTTCTCGGCTCCAAGAGGCGAATGATCGCCTTACGGGGGCAAACAATCGCTTGACGGAGCAGGTTGCTGAATTGAGTGCCCAGTTCGCCCAGTTTCGGGCGGGAGCGCGCTCTCATAGCGCTGAGCGGCCACACCCAGTTGCTCAGCAGCCTGCTTCCTCATCTTCTCCCTGCCCAGTTCCTGACGCCCACCTGCGTCCAATTATGGAAGCAGTATGGCGAATGATGGACGGGCGCCTGGCGGGACTTGAGGCAAGGCTGCCTACTGCACCCATAGTTCGGCCACCACTTGCCGCAAACAAGGCACCGGCCGTATCGGCATCGACGTCACCAACCGCCTCGGGTGGCAGACGTACAAATTATGCGGCGGCCGCGTCGGTACCGATACGCCGACCGACCAAAGTGGCTCAACAATTTCCCCCGCTCCCTTCTCCAGTGCCTAAAGGAGCTAGCACTTCTCAAGTGTCATCTGGTGCTGAACCTGTACCCGGTTCTTCCACGTTTGCTCCCTCAAATGACGGATGGCAGACAGTTAAAGGAGGCAAAAAGTCAAGCCGAAATAGGATGAAGGGCAATAAGAAGGTCGCCTCACCACAAGCACCGGCAGGAGCAACGCAAGTGAAGGTGACACCGAGGACCCGAAAGCTCCAAACACCTAAAACGGCAGCCGTCGTTGTTACGGTGACGCCAGAGGCTCTCTTATGCTGCCGTCTTTAAGAAGGCCCGAGACTGCCTCACTTCCGAATTCGGGAGTGCAGGTGCTCGATTGCGCCTTGCCCAGACCGGGGCTAGAGTTCTTGAATTCCCCGGGGCTGAGGGCGCTAAGACGGCAGACATCTTCGCTGAGAAGCTGCGGGGAGTGTTTACAGAGACGAATGGGGTACGGATCGCCAGGCCAACCAAATGTGCAGAGATGCTTATTTCAGGCCTAGACGATTCCGTGACGGTCGACGACGTCCGGGATATAGGTGTAGCCGTAGTCGCGGAGCCCTATTACGTTCCTCCCCGTCCAAACTAAGACAAGGGTACTGGATAAGTGGCTGCCGAATGGGGGGGGATCACCATATACGGTGTCTATTTCTCCCCCAACCGGAGTCTGAGTGACTTCGAGGTCTTCCTCAACAACTTGGAGACATCGATACGACGACTAGCGTCTGGGCACGTCCTAGTGCTGGGGGATTTTAACGCTAAGTCCGTTGCGTGGGGATCCCCCAGGGCGGATGCACGTGGCGACGCTGTTGAGGAGTGGGCAACATCGGTGGGCCTCTGTCTTCTAAACAGAGGCTCCACCAACAAGTGCGTGCGACAGCAGGGGGGTCGATAGTGGACCTTTCGTTCGCTACCCCTGCTCTTGCCGCACGCGTAAGGAACTGGTGTGTCCTGGAAGAGGTTGAGACGCTCTCAGATCACCTCTATATCCGATTTGAGCTCTCCCGGACCCAGGACCCCAGAAGGGGTCACACGGCACGGCGTTCATCCCGCTTTCCGCGGTGGGCAGTCTGGAAGTTAGACAGGGACCTACTGGAGGAGGCAGTTACTCTTGGCTGTCTCCGCCGGCTCCGACCGAGGAGGTAGACATGGGGGCAGGCCGCTTTTGCGATGAGATTACGCATATCTGTGATGCGGCCATGCCTCAGATTCGAGGTAGTCAGCCTCCAAGGAAGGAGGTCTACTGGTGGTCCCAGGAGTTGGCGGATCTTCGCGTGGCCTGCATTCGTGCCCGGAGGTCCTACACCCGCAGCCGTCGGCGTCACCGCGAAGAAGTGGAAGAGGACCGGCTTCATGAGGAGTACCGAGAGGCGCGAAAAACTCTGAAGCTGGCCATTTGCCACGCCAAAGAGGAGAGAAGAAAGGAGATGCTGGAGGGTCTCGATCGTGACCCCTGGGGTCGCCCTTATCGTGCGGCGCAACAAAAGCTCCGCGCGCTGGGCCCCCCCTTACTGAGACTCTCCAGCCCAGCTTCCTGCAGGAAGTGGTTGAGGGCCTTTTCCCGCAACGGGTGGAGCACTTACCTCCGTCGATGGCCCCCTTGGCCGGAAACGACAAAGAGTTCGTGGAGGAAGATGTTCCACCCGTCACAGAGGCGGAGATAGGGGCGGCTGTTCTACGGGGTCGCTCCAAGAACACCGCCCCTGGGCCGGACGGGATCCCTGCCCGAGTCCTGGCCCTGGCCCTTGACCACATGGTGGACCGCCTCAGGGAGGTGTTCGACGCTAGCCTGTCGTCCGGACGCTTTCCTGATTGCTGGAAAAGCGGGAAGCTGGTGCTTTTAAGGAAGCCGGGACGGCCTGCCGACTCGGTTGCGGCCTACAGACCCATCGTGTTGCTGGATGAGGCGGGTAAACTGTTTGAGAGGGTACTTTCTGCCCGCTTCGTCCGGCACCTGGACGAGGTCGGCCCCGATTTGTCGGACGCCCCATTCGGTTTCCGAACGGGTCGTTCGACGATTGGTGCTGTGTTGCGTCTTAGGGCTGTAACCGAAGAGGCAGTGAGCTGTGGCGGCGTGCTGTTGGCGGTGTCGTTAGACATCGCAAACGCATTCAATAGTCTGCCATTCAGTTGCATCAGGGAAGCACTCCGCTATCACGGGGTGCCACAGTACCTGCGGCGGCTAGTGGCGGACTATTTAGAGGAGCGTACCGTCATGTACGACGACCAAGAGGGACATCTGAGTCGTCGGCCCATGTCGTGCGGTGTTCCACAGGGATCTGTCCTTGGACCGCTCCTGTGGAACATAGGGTACGACTGGGCCCTTCGAGGTGACTTCCCCCCCGGGCTGGGCGTAATCTGTTACGCTGATGACACTTTGGTCACGGCCCGGGGAGCGAACTTTCAGGAGGCGGCGCGCCTGGCCACCAGAGGAGCCTCACTGGTGGTCCAGCGTATCGAGGCGCTGGGCTTGCGGGTGGCCCTGGACAAGACGGAGGCCCTTTTATTTCATGGGCCCCGTCGTGGTCCACCTGCTGGCGCCGCCATCATGGTCAATTCGGTCCTCGTAGCGGTTCGGGCCCACATTAAATATCTGGGCCTGACCCTTGACGGGAGATGGCTCTTCGACGAGCACTTCCGGCAGCTTGCACCAAAGCTGGTCGCCGCTGCGTCCACCCTTGGTCGACTTTTGCCCAACTTGGGTGGACCCAGCGTCGCAACAAGACGGCTGTACACGGGGGTTGTCCGGTCAATGGCACTATACGGTGTACCGGTGTGGGCGGAAGCTCTGACCGCCCAGAATAGGGCACGCCTCTGGCGCCCTCAGAGGGTCATGGCGGTTAGAGCCATACGCGGTTACCGCACCGTTTCGACGGAGGCGGCGTGCGTGTTGGCCGGAACTCCCCCGTGGGACTTGGAGGCGGAAGTGCTCGCCGAAGTATATCGGCGGACGACTGATTTCCGGGCGGGTAGTGGCAATCGACCCCCGCCCGAAGAGGTACGCGAGTGGCGTGAGGCTGCTCGCCGAGCCACTATGGCTCGTTGGTCGTCCCGGCTGGAGGCTCCACGTGCTGGCTTAGCCACCGTGGAGGCGCTCCAGCCGGTCATCGTCGAGTGGGCAGGGCGGCAGCACGGGACTCTTTCTTTCCGACTAACGCAGGTTCTTTCCGGGCACGGTTGCTTCGGAAAGTACTTGCACTCGGTCGCTAGGAGAGAATTGAGTCCCATCTGTCTCCACTGCGACTGTAGTGAGGACTCGGCCCAGCATACGCTCGCGGATTACCCCGCTTGGGCGGCGCAGCGTCGGGCCCTCACTGCAATCATTGGAGAGGATCTGTCACTGCCGGCCATCACACGCTCCATGGTCGGCGGTGACAGGAATTTTACCGCGGTCGCAGCCTTCTGTGAGGAGGTTATCTCACGGAAGGAGGCGGCGGAGTGGGCCCGGGAGGATGATCTCCACTCGGACCCAATTCGCCGCCCGTGAACCGGGCGGCGTAGACGTGCTTACCAGCGCCTCATGCCGCCCTGAGTGTGGCTGCGGGTGGTCGGGACGGGTTTTTCCCCTCCATCCGCCATATAGCTAGCCGCGAGGGGGTGACGTCCGCGTGTGTCTGGACGCCGCCTTATTGATAGGTTACCCGTAGGTGGTGCCCGCATAGTGCGGGCAAGCGCTAGGAGGGGTCCGGATGTCTTAATAAAGCCGTTCCCGGATTCTTCCTATTTTAAGCGCAGTATGGCACACCGTGTGGTTTTAGTCGGTTTGATTCCGACACACCGTTCCACCGAAACCCCGGTGGAATGACGGCCCGAGGGGGTTTCCACACGGAAAAAAAAAAATAGAGTGGTATACCACAGTTTGTTTACCACAAGTCATCGCCGAACTTCGAAAATCTAACTCAAGCGACGCATCATCCTGCACCACGACAACGCAAGCTGACACAGCACTCGTCAAACGATTGAGTATTTGAAGCGGGAAAAAGTAGAAATTCTTGACCATCCTCCATACAGTACTGACTTAAGCCCTAACGATTTCTTTAAATTTCCTAAAATTAAGAAAAGTCTTCGTGGTCAAAGGTTCCAGTCCGGTGAAGAAGTAGTCGACGCTTTCAAGTCAGCCATTTTGAACACCCCCACTTTAGAGTGGAATAAATGTTATAATAACTGGTTTAAGCGAATGGAATAGTGTATTAAGCTACGTGGTGAATACTTTGAAAAGCAATAAAAGTACTATAAGGTTCTAGTTGTGTTTTTTTCTTCAAACGAGAAAACTTAAAAGGCATGCCTCGTATTCAACAATATAAACAACTGTTTTCCTCTAAAAAAGACAGCTTTACCACCTTGCCACCCAATTCCATGTTGACACGTGACTCACAGTTTATTTTTGCAAATTTACAATTTGTTTTATTTTTGCAGGATTAGCCTACAGCAATGATTACACGTGGGTGGCTGTATGCGAGATTCTCGAAGTATTCACTCTAAGTTTAGTGTGGGTGACATCGGTGTTATATTTCCGTCACTTGGTTCCAAGAAAATACACTGCCACCGGGCAAGCTCTGCCAGTTATAGCACATTTCTGTATCGGTAAGTGGATAAAATACATTTAGACCAATCATAAAACTAACTTTATTTAACAAAGTAGTAATGTGAGGAAATAGAGTAAAATTCAAATAATAGGACCCAAAATACTACCCTGAGTTACACCAAATAATTTGTTAACGAAATTACGAGTAATTAATTTTAAGTAACTTAAACTTTCACTTATCATAATACATATAAGATTTGATATCATAATAATACATTTTTGATTCGAAATACTACGACTTCTGTAAGTACAGGTACGATTTGAAGCATAAAATCATACCTGTAATTACCACGTAAAACAGGAGAGTTAATATTTGACTAATGATGTCAGGTCGATGCATCGGCGCAATAGTTAGCGGGTTCGTGACACTGGAGCAGCCTCTGGAGTCTATCCGAAGTGTTTACCGCGCCCTCGGTGTGGTCGCTCTGTTAACGGCCGCCATTTACCTCGCCTTGTATCATCTCCTGCTAGCGCCGAGATGCGCCGCTCCTGCTGTATCACCTCCACATCATCTACTACAAGGTATAGTCTACATTGCAAAGACAGAGCTTTGCAAGATGTTTATAATGATGTAAAGATTGTAATTATGCAAAAAGTTTTGCTATTACTAAAAATATTAGTAGTTTAGTTTGCTATTACTAAAATTATTAGTTTCTTGTCTCTCGTTTAACGTATCTTTTGAGGTGTACAGAACGGGTACCAAACAACTATCTAAAACTAGCATGTTTTGAAATGTAAACTAACAGGTGGGTAGCGTCGACTAATTTTATTATATTTTTTTTGGGTAGAGTCGACAATTTTATGAAATATTTTATTTCTTCTGTTTTTCAAAAGCTTGCTCTGTAGATGGACAGCTTAATGCCAAAGGTAACTTGATATTTCTTTATATGAATACACAGATGTAAGAACCGATAAGCAACATACGCAACGCAGCGGTAGTTCATTCGAACCCAAAATCCGCACTAAGCAAGAATCAAACCAGGTTTTGATTTTTCTCATCAAAAAAATCTAAACACTTCTGAGCTTTGGTTTTGTATTAGTTTTGTATGTTTTCTTACATTAAACAAAAAATAATAATACTGCCAGTTGTTTGCGGATATTATAAGGTATAGTTCAACGAATATAAATGTTTCAAATTAAAATTAAGAGCTATCGTGTTTTGTTTATTAGGTATGTTTGTACCCTTTAAGGAGAATTTGTAAAATGTTAGAAACAAGGACGAAAAACAAAAAATGTTTAAATAAAGTTTATTCAGTGTCTCGTATTTCCTCCCCAGGCGCTAATGACTGTTTCCATGCGGTTGTGATGAGAGTCACAATCTGCCTGTTGCTACTGCTGGCTAAAGCAGGATATCTCACCCTGACTCGTCTCTTCAACTCATTTCATAGGTGTTCTATCGGATTCATATCCGAGCTTCTTGCTGGCCAGCCCATGACCGTAAAACCGACTTCGCCCAGGTATTAATTTACAATGCCTGCTCTGGCATTGTCCTACATAAAAATGAACTCTTCGCCAGTAAAATGAGCGTAGGCTACCACATGCGGTACCATATACCCCATACTGACTCTTTCTTCAATGTATCAACTTGCAAAACGTTCTCCTTCTCTTCGATACGCCTTCTTTCTTCCGTCGTTACCATACATCATAATCTCACTCTCGTCAGAAAAGAGAACTTTGCTCCATTAAGGTATGACCAATTTAAGTGCTCGGTGGACTACCGTCAGTTTTGGGCCAATAGCTGGTTTATGAGGTTTCAAAGCACGCTCCGGTAATCTTCTTCTAATACTACTATTAGAAGAAGATTAGCGGAGCGTGGTTTTGCTTCCAGTCAATCCTCGAACCTCACGGAGCCGCTGCTGCAGTTGAATAGAGTTAAAGTGACTATTAGCTAAGTTTACAATCACTATTAAAAAAAAAAAAAATCAATTCAGTCGGAATACACATTGAAAACAACGCACTTGCGACTCTTAGAGTTGCAAGTGTCCATGGACGGCGGTGTCACTTACCATCAGGTGACCCGTCTGTTCGTCTGTCCCCCTACAGTATAAAAAAAAAAACAATTTCTACAATCATTTATTGGATGAAAATTCGAAAAATTTAAATTCAATTTGGAATTGTGGTACACATTGTGTAGACTAAACTGCCAGCCGTCAAATGCCGCCCAAAAAGTACTTATAGTATTTTGTTTCGATTTTATTGATGAGAAGTGTATAAAATGTAGACAGATTATTGTTACAAGATGGAACGGTTACATGGAATCTTGACATATTGGAATCGATTATCACTAAGACTTGGTCAACAACATTGTAAAATGATGGAACAATTCCGCTTATGCAATTTACCGAATTTATCCATTTTCTGTTATTTAAAACTCTCCTTAACAGACTAACAACTCAACTTAACTTCTAATGGGTCTAATGGGCTGCAATGCGTGTGAGTCCCACGGAGTTGCAAACGTCCCTTGGCCATATGCTTGTTTGCTACCGACGTGTTACGTGTGTTATATAAAAATTTGTCCCTACATTTCAGGATTAAATGCTAACGGATCCAACGGAAACTATTCTCCAATGAGGGTGTATCACGAAGAACGTTCCAGAAAAGGTCACTTCCGCTATTGAGAAACTTTAAATATATATAATTAACATTAAACCTAGGCCACAGATTTCGTGGGTTATTTACATGACATAATAAAATGTAGTCTTAAAGTTAAACTACTACTATCAATGCAAATTTTAGTGTTTCGAAGTGTTTATAAAACCTATGTCTAGCATAATTCAATATTATATTAATTCATAATATAAGTCTCTAAGTATAAGTAATTATAAATTAGAGCGACATTACTTTTAAGTCCTGTATATAGTTTTTTACACTAGCTTACTTATGCTAAAATAAATTGTAGGAAATGGCATAATACGATACTGGTTCTACACCTTTACGGCCAAACTGTAAAATTAATTTGAATAAAGCGGATCATGGAAATCTACTGACTTAAGTAAAATAAAAATAAAATTAACATTGTATAATGTACTCTTAATTTCAATGTAAAAATAGACCAATTAGGTACACAATTTGGACACTGGCTTTAACATTTGGATTTATAACATACATACTTTCGAATTTCTGCTTTCTAAATATGGGTTTATTTTATCAACTTTGCGTTGATATATGTATATTAAACACATTGGTAGAAACAGTAACCATAATTAAAAGAATTAGGTAACTGAAGTGTTTCCAAAAAGTAGTTTTTTTATTATTCTTTTCAGGTTAAACTTAACACGAGATTTATGTAATTTTTAATATATAATATTATTTACATAATATGCCAGCCAATAATTTTACTTTATTTTTAAGAAGCTCAGATACTGTGATCGACAAAATTGATTTAAGCGATTTCGCAATCTTCGGGTTCACTTTCATGTAAAAATCATAAGCATCGTTAAGCCTATCGCAGTCCACTGCTGGACAAAGGCCTTCCCCATCGTACGCCACAACACCCGGTCCACCGCCTTTGCATGTAGTCTATCTCAGCTACCTTCTGCCGTTCGTCAGTACATTCGCGATCTGCACTCTAGGACCCGTTTTCTCCAACGACCGTTGGTCCTTTGGCAGATGTGTCCAACCCTTTGCCACTTCAAAATGCTTATATGTTCATGTAAAAATACCAAGGAACAAAAATTTTCTAACACTTAGGATCCAATACATACACATATCTATGTCTTAAAGTATAATTACATATAATAGCTACGCACACTTAACCGTCTTTTCCTATTACCTAGTACCTACCCTTTTGTTTCTCATAACGTAGGTATGTAAACATGAATGTCTAGAAATCTGAAATTTCTTACAGATTAGGATGTACCGTAGCATTGCTACAAGTTTTGCTATATTAAAATCTTGTGTGTGTGTGTCTAAGTGCCAGATAGTGATATTATAATCGCTTTTGTCTACTCTTATTATAATGTGTTTCATATTGATGTCTAACTTATTTTTTAAATGATTACCTTTTTTGTTTTGCATTTTATACGTATCGATATCTATAACATTATGTATGTTTTTTAATAAAACAATGTTATTGCCTAAACAGTGCGTTTTATTTCACAATAGGAAACAGGCACAGGCTACAGGCTTACTTTTGCATGTGGGATACACAATTAAAGTAATAAATTATAATAAACTGTTAATTGATAATTGGGATAGAATAGGCAAACATGGGAGATTTTTGTAATAAAAATGCATAATTACGAAATACAGCTTTGTATTCGTTCGTTAAGAAACATTCGCTGAACGATGGATCCACATAATGGAACAATCATCTATCACAATAATTTTAATAGCAAATTAATTGAAAAAATAATGTCAAGTCTGTTCACTAAAAAAGTATAATCATTTCAGAAAACTACATGTCCTTAAAAATGGATGCAATATTGAAAAGGTATGAGTCATCAATACATGATCATTATATATAGGCTGTTCAATAGTATATCAATTATTTGCAACAATCTATTTTCATGAAATAGGGACACAAAAAGTTAATCTAACTTTGTATACCCCTTTACATGACACATATTCTACCTGTACTAACTACATACATATATTTACCGCCCTGAACCAAGTTCACAATATCATGCCTTTATTATAAGATAAAACGTTAGGGAGGATTTAGTATCTAATTTGTATATAACAAATGTACTTTCTTAATAATGTTAAGTGTAAATTATAAAAGTTGTATCGCTCTTATGACTTATTGGAATATTAAACAACTATATACTTAACCTTGACACAGATCACATAACAAAAAAAAAATTAAATAAACATGTAAAAGTAGCTTTACCACGGGGCAACTTCCTGCTGCAATGTGGAATGATAAATTATCGGACATATTTGTTACTATTTAGTTAAACAACATCTCATAAAAAAAATAACAAATGATTGCAGTTGGGAGTTTTCTAGTATTACAATATGGACTTAGAGCCCACGGCCGCCAGACCTTCGTCACTTTATAAAAGTTGAAAGTTTCTCTAATAACCATCCTAACAGAAGCGCTAAAGGCGCTAAATATTATTACCTACTTTCTTCGTAGAATAAAGCGTTTTTTTTTCGGGATGATATTATAGTTACATCATTACTTGCTCGATACTGTGTATGGTGGCAGCCCCGCGCCTGAAAACCTTGAAGTGTAATATATTTAGTCTACTTTCGTCTAGTATAAAAGCTGCATTTAAACTTATAATGCTCGGGTGATTGTTAAAAAAAATCTTATTTACCTACAATTTCGTTAGTTCCAACGAATTGTCAGACCGAATTAAGGTTGTCCTAGGTGCGAACGCCAAATACTGTACATCAAAGGAATTGTGAGTTAATGTTTCTTTTTGGTGTATCGAATACCTTTACCATTATGTAGACGTTTGTTGTGGTTTACATGAATATGAACACAAAATTTATTTAAAAAATATTAAAACCCATTTACACTACAAACTGTTTTTTTGCTCTATCTCAAAATGTACCTTTATCATTTCCACTGTAAAGACGCTTCAAATGTCATCTCATTCACATTTACAACTTCACTTCTTGGGTAGACAGATAAAATATAATAGGAGTTATTACAATCGGTTGAGTAGTTCCTGCCTCGGCTAGGACCGTTATCAGAGAAACTTTCAGCTTTTGTAAAATGACAAAGGCTGTGGACTCTTATTCCAATACACTTGTGATGTGAAACATTGTGAACCTTGCTACATACAGTTTCACGAACTGTATGTAGCAAGGTTTACACTGTTGTCATAGTTTAACACTATTCTAAAATTGCCACACTATTAAATAAATATGGTCCGAACGAGATTCAACATCTGGCAATTGAAAATATAAGTAGGACTTATAGTAAAAATATGTAAGAGTCAATCTGTTTGCACAGAGTTGGCTGCCAAATATTATAAAGCATTACGGAAGTTTCTGCAGCATTAACTAATATAATAAAGAGTTGACAGCACAAACGCAGATCCAATTCAAAACATGCAAACTCTAAACATAAACTTATGCAGTCTTAGATGCTAATAAATTCTTCCCTTCTATTCAATAGTAATTAAAAAAGTTTTTAACATGGATAAACTCAATAATTAGAAAATAACAGCCGACAAATCTTGTTGGGAATACTAATTCTATAAAGAAAAACAAGTTTTAACATTTGTGCTCAGTCAGAAATTAAAAAAAATAATTAAATAAATCATACAAAATTAAACATTTGACCTTGAGTGTACTGAATATTTTAACTGAAAATATACCCAAATCCTGCAATATCACATAATTTACAATGTCGTAACTATAAAAGATTTTCAAAATACCGCAGAGCCACCTTATAACGGACACGCCTAATGTCAATATTACTTAAGGCAAAACGTTGCATTTACAGAATGGTCGTGCTTATCACGTAAATAAATGATATTTAACCATGCGGTCACTGCAGCAAGTTTTAAAAATCAAAGCTAATTATTTTTACTGCATGTGAAATGTCACACAAGCCCATTTGAAAAATATAAATAAACGTAAGGTTTATGGTATATTCTAAAAGCAGATTGCATGGGGTAAATATATGTTTTGGGGGTTTATAAGTATTCTTCGTAGATATCTAACTGCACATAATGGGGAACAAGAACCTTTAATATATATTTAGAACAAGCTCTTATTAAATAGTAATAATATTGGTTAATCGGAAAACGGGAAGAGGTTCACATTAACTTGCAAGATTCGATTACAGACAAACAGACACGGAGACAAGTGAAAGTAAATAAAAGCTCTAAATTAAAATAAAATAGAAAAGTAGTTATTTTGTGGGTTCATTCAGTATTGACTATTCTTTACGGTCGGTGATTTGAACCCCTAGTAGGAACTAATGTAAAATCCAGTTCCTTGTCAAACCACTGACGAATATTCACTAATTAAGACAATTATAAAAGAAAATTGTACCTTCTATAGAGAAATCACCTTGCTGATCACGAAATTGAAAGAATTCTGAAGTAAGTAATGTACTAAGAGTTCCTCAAAGAAGTTCGTTTTTTCTGGGTCAATGATCAGTGACAAAGGATGATACAAGATTCGAAAAAAAATTTATAAAGATGCAACTTAAGCTCAAAGCAATCCGAGAGAAAAAATAACGTCTCCAACGTCAGTAAAATAAGAGTTGTGCCTTATTCGGTCTTGTCCATTCCGGGTCAGGTGCAAATCCAGACGAGGTGACGTAAACAGCTTAACAATATTGACAAACTGGTTATTGTGGGGTACATGACCTAGAAAATGTATGACACATTACACGCCGCGTATTTCAAAAGACGCCATAAATTTATTTTTGTGAAAGTAATATATCGAATTTGGTTTTTTACTCTTCCTGCCCTAGGGTCTAGGACTTACAATTCATTCATCCCCCCTATTCTGTGTACTTGTGTATATATTATAGTAGATTAGTGAAAAGGATAATCTGGTACGGTTATTACAGTAGTCCCGCTAGTTCCTGGTGCAAAATCTGCTCTGTTATTCATACTTATGTCATTTGATAGAAACAAAAAAGAAGTGGATCTTACAATCAAAAGAAAAAACAAAAACAGTACTCGTCTGTATGACGAAACTTGTATGTACGATGTTGGGTGTTGCAAGCAGTACAAAAATATATAACATAAGTCTCACAAGTCCAGCAATTATTTAAAAGATTATCATTTCTATTGATTTACTTATTTTTTGTAGGATATTGCCTAAATGATTTTTTAAATTACAGAATACTAGTCTTAACTCGACCACATTTATTTATGTACTTATATACTATCTTATGTAAATTTAATACATACATATTTACCTTAACTAACACAGGATATAAAAACAATGTTTATGTTACTGATAATGGTTTTGGAACTTCTGAATTTGTTGTGGCACTATCCTGTGAATTATCATCCTTCAACAGAGTTTCAATCATCTCCTCACTTATTTCTGAATCTTGTATTTTATCATCATTGTCTTGAGTTTTGTCATCGCTATCTTGTGCTGTATCCTCAGCATCAACCATTTTAACATCTGACTCATCAATTTTATCATTTGTATCCTTCATTTTATCATCAGAATCTTTTAATTTATCAGCAGTTTCTTCAATTTTACACTCCAATTGACCATGAGAAATTTTAGTTTTACCATTACTATTCTCCAATCTAATTGCCTTCCCTTGTGTTTTATTAAGAATACCTGAAGTTTTACCTGAATTTTGCAGTGTACCATCAGAATCTTTTAGTATATTATCAGAATCTTGCATTTTAATATTAGAATATTGCAGTTTATCATCAGAATCTTTTACTTTAACATCAATATCTTGCAGTCTATCATCAGAAACTTGTCGTATTTTATCAGGCTTCTGAAGTTTATTATCAGAATCTTGTATTTTACTCACAGTATCATTTATTTTGTCGCTCTTAGTTTGCTTATCAGCCTTATCATTCATCATCAAGGAAATATTACTATCATCTTTATTTTGACTTCTTGTCTGTTCTTCTGTTACCCTTTTATTATCATGAGCAGATTTACTCTCAATTCCATTAATTTTATTTTCATGTTCGTTGCTACTTTTTCTGTTTCTTCGTGAAGTATCTACCACATTATCAGTGCTACGTCTAATACTTATTATTACTCTGTTTTCATTATCTACTGACATATTAACAGGATCCGAAGTAGAAAAATTATCATTTCTGGTTTCTCCACTCTCATTATATTCGCTACTTCCAGGTCCAGTTAAATCAACCTCTTGGTTTTCACTACCATTATTAATATTAGACTCAACTGAATTTTCGTCTATAAATATTGGATCATCATCTATATCTGGTAATATTTCTACATCATCATCTTCTTCACTGGTCCCACCAGCACCACCTGATTTCTTTAATACATACTGTTTTAGACCCTTATTGAGATTTTCTCGAATTTCATTAAATCTACTAGAAGACGTGTTCAATAATCGCTCTAAAGTTCTATGCAGGTTTCGCATTTCATGTACCGATCTAGTACGTAAATATACTGAAGTGGCTTCGGTCTTTAATTTTTGCAGCCTTGATAATGAATATTCCAAAGCATCAACAGCATCAATCAAATTGTACCTGTACCACTCAACAGGTACATTCAAATCACATTCTCTAGTCGAGGTTTCAGACGTTTTTGTTGATTTAACAGCCTTTGATATATTATGTTTTGCATTAACGAAACGTGTAACTTGATTACGAATACTTTTAGAAACAGGTGTTGAAGTGGAGATGGAGCTTAACTTAGCTGCATAGGTTGCGCCTTTTGGCACCCCTTTATTAGAGTCGGTAACCGCTACAATAGTAGCAGAATACCCTCCAGGCATATTAGGGTTAGAATTAATAGCAAATATACGTCCATCGGGTAAGCGATACATTTTATTGGATGAAAGAGTTTGAGGATCAACCCTGAATTTCAAACCTCCAGTTGATTCATTAACAGTGACATCATTATCTGTCATTTGAATTATATTTTCAGAAGAGATGTCAGATATGTTAGGTGTTGAACGATGTATCAAAGGAGGTGGATTAGTCAATTTTGGAGCTGCAACTGGGCCAGGTGTTATGCATTCAACATCATCATCATTATCTTCAGTGACCTGAAACAAAATTACATTTATACACATAGCAATAAAAAAATTGTGTGCCTTTCGTTAGTCACCACCCCTAATCCTATAACATATTGTGACTGCACTTTGAGTCAAAGCAACAGATGAATATAGAGCGTAAAAAATACTGTTAAAGCTTCTTACACATTCGCTTTTATCATTATTTTCTCTAGGGTTTAATCCTGACAATACTTTTACTCGCTAAACAACTGATTCAAAAAATAAAAATATGATATATACATATATTATCTTTTTATAATTATAATGTAAAAATGGATGAAAGTAAGAGATAAATTTCAACCTGTACATTTCAAGAATGTTACTCTATCACTTTCACAAATATGGTCCCTATGTCATTTCCACTGTAATTTAAGAAAAAGAAAAAAAGCTAATTATGCAAAGACCACCTTAATATCTATTTATAGACGAAACAAATATGAGGATCCACTTTCAGTGTAAATACTTATGACTTAGATAATAGAATCATTCCTGTTACTTAGCACAGGATCGTTAGTCACTTAAAAAAAAGTAAATAACCACCTTGAATGCGTCTTTCCAAATTCCTTTGCGCAATACTTTAAATCGTAAAAACGTGCAATTTCAACACTTATTTGTAATTTCGCTGGTATTCCATGATAAAATCCAAAAAGAGACTGGCAGCTTTATTCTTATGAATTTGAAATCGATCAAAACAAAATGAAAAACGGTAGACAATAGGCTAGATGAAGTCGTCAGATTTTTTTTTACTAAAATTCAAAACGCTAGGTTTGGTTCATTTATGTATGAAATACACAGTTGTGATGTCACGGGTATCTGTTGTAAAATCATTCCATTTTAATGTTAATTTGATGAATAAAAATAAACTAAAAACTACCCTTAACAGTAAAACAGAACGACAATTGTAAACTATTATATAAGTATTTTTATTGCCTGACTTAGGACGATTTTTCAATAGCCAGATAAAAGACGAGATAATATTAATTTCACAGTGAACAATATTCTGAATTTTTCAATTGACAGATAGGCTCTAACGGCCAGTTAGGCTCTTTATGTGGAGAATGAACCTAGCTGTCCCTTTACATCCTAGTTAACTCGTTATCTGTAGAGTTATTTAACATTTGTCATTCCGCTTGTAAATATAAATTGTAAAACGGTACGACGACGACGATCGATAAAACAATCGAAAAAGATTATACAGTGCCGAGTTATTTAAATCTAGAAAGGAGACAGATAATTGTTAGAGATAGACTTGATAATATGTCTGCATGGTATTATAAGAAATTCTAGATATTTCGTATCGACAAAAGTACTGTGCAATTTTTATTAACACTCATTGGAAATAAAATCGCCAATACAACAAACTCATCTCCGTACTCGAAAAGTTTTGGTTTGGAAATTTATAATTTAAGCATAGTTACCCAATTGGCGGAGAAATCGCTTAACAATCATGAAAAAAAAAACATACATTCGATCATAAAACCCTTTTTTGAAGGTGATTAAAAATTAAGTTGTCTACTAATAATGAACACGTTTTAGCAATATCACAAAAATATAGCAAGGAAAGACACAAATCCCAAATCAATGACCTTGTTAATGAAAATAAATATTGCAATGTTCAAATAGTTAATATATACTAAAAACACACACCTCACATAATGGTTCCAAAGGAAAATCAGGAGTACAAACAACATCATCATCCTGTGTGTTATTGTTAGATAATGCTGCTACAGCTGCCATGTCTAATCCCTGGAAGTAATAACACCATATGAAAAACTACTAAGTACAGTATAGATTACCTAAATAATTGTCTTCAAGATAAGCAGCAGAATAGACTGATTAAATCACGTGATCTTTGAAGCTGTGTATGTATTTTAATTTTGATGAGTCTGTATGAGGTCTGTTGCTCGTTTATGTTTTAGGTGTTCTTTCGTTTAAAATTTTTACTTCTTACAGTTCTGATGACAACATTTAAATTGTTGCAGCTCAGAACTTGGTCACTTTGCTCGCATTGTCGGTGGCAGATTAGGCATCTGACAGGGTAAGATGTCAGATGGGTCAATTTCAACCGCATAAGCAACACAAATGGTTACCATAACTGAATCCCCATCTAAACATATTATTCATACTCCATACAATCTGGAGTCTGGTTAAGGACTTCCAGTCTAGCAATGGCCATTTGTGATAATAAATAGGATATTTAACAATATTTTAATATCTACCTGTGTTAAACTTTCCAAGGACAGATTGATGTTGTCATTTATTTGAGTGTTGCATTGAAAAACATTTGGTGTGTATCCATTAAAGCAGTTGTTTACAATAGGTATGGGTAAATGTGGGGTTGTTTTGGGTCTTATCCTTGTATAAGTAGCAATCCCTTTGTTTTCTCGTATATTTTGAAATCTTATTGCAGAATTCATATTCACTGCATTTGGTAGCTGTAACAGTAACTGTTTTTAAGACATAAAAAAAACAGGCTATGTGGTAAATTTATTTTACAAAAAAGATTTTTTTTTAGGAAATGCCCAGCTCAGTCAGGTTTTATAAGTAGAAGTAACATGTAATAAAGTACTATTTTACTAACGCTTATATGCAGAACTGCCCATTTCTAGTAGCAGTAGTAAAGGCGTATTTATCATCAATATTTTAATTTGTAGATCAATATTTTGTAGTACTAATCAAAAGCTTTACACAAAGTTACAATCTTAAAACCTATTGCCATCAACTGCACACTTTAAACTTTAAACAACTAACTTTAAGTTGAAAGTGAGATATAGGTAAGAATGAAATGAAAAACAAGGCTATGGTAGGAATAGGAATGAATTGGGGACTAGAAGCAATAGCTTCAACCTACGAAATTATTATATATTTTTACCTATTGTTATATATATATATATATATAATTATAGCTTATTGTTATTCTTAATATTACCCGTATTTTTTTTGCTAATGGTGGCACACCAGAAACTGGTGTTAAAATCTTTGGAGTAACAGAGGGAGCTATTGATATTGGGTTCTTGACCATCAGTGTCTTAATTTTTGGACTTGCAGGACGCTTTTGTGCTTTTTTTTCTCCTTTGTTTGAGTCATCAGGATTGATAGATGCAAATTTTTTAACCTGGAAAGAAGATATCTTAACTAAATTCGTTTACTTTGTTACTACATACATATATATAAAGGTATGTACCTACTCCTTTTGGTATGTGCAAAAAATGTTTCAGATAATTCTTAATATTTTATTCTATATTCTTTATTATATTTATGCATGGTATAAAAAGATAATACTCAAGTATGCAGTACAGTTTTTTTTTTTTAAGAATACCTACAACGTGGATCACATATTACTAGTATTCTTGTTAAGTGTCAGCTAAGCTAAATGCTTGTGTTAGGGGTGGGTTTACTACGGTAGTGTACTGGGCGGGGTTTGAACCCGCAACCACTTGATCGCAAGTCCGACGCCTCAGCCGTCACTCTACCGCCGCTTATTTATTGTGATAAATTTGTTGAACCTTTTCTAGTTGGTTACTGTTACAAAATTTCTAAAGTAAGTCCTTGTTTTCTTGGTGCAAATTGGTCTCTTTTCCATTTCACTGCTTACTCCCTTCCTAGACATATGCTCTTTCAACATCTGTCCATTCATTTATATTACTTTCTGCATGATATTTTGTTCATCCCTTCGCGTTACGTGTCCATACCACGATAATATGTTGCTAACTTCATACACCCTATATTGATCTGTACGATCGGTCTATTTCAGGAAACCGAGGTTCTTGTCAGAGCAAACGGATATCACCGTTTCATTCAGTAAAATGGTTTACGGATCGGAGAGACCGCCAAAATAGCAGAACATGACTTCAGTTTAAGTTCTGCTGATTTTCAAGCCAACATTCTCCAGTCTTTGTTGCCATTTTTGCAGCCTGCTCTGGACCTCGCACCCATGCTCACCGACCAACACAATGTCGTCTGCAAACATGCACCAAGGTGCCTCTTCCTGTATGTCCACTGTCAAAGCATTCATTATTAAGATGCTATGACCTAGAAGAGATATGGACTTAAAGCCGAACCTTGGTACAACCACAGAGACACTGAATTGTTAGGTGTTTCCAGAGAATGACCCTACATAAGTTAATTCTAGTCAATCGACTGTATACATACTGTCTGATAGATAACATTCCGATCCATTGCGACATCCAAGGCGAATAAGAGAGTAGCCTTTTGCGACATAGAAGGGAAGAAATGGGGTCTCTCTATTCTACACCGAAAAACACATAGTAAACTCGCATTCTTCTCTCAATTCCTTTCTGCCATACTTTAAAGTATTAAAGTATGGCAGAAAGGAATTGAGAGAAGAATGCTAGATACTATGTAACATGCGCTTTATCCTCTACAGTTGTTGCATGCCTGAATATCTACTTTATTTTTAAATATAGGCTTCATATAACAACTTATTGAAGAATAAAGTCATCCATGCACATTCATTTTCTTTAAGTAACTTCCAAACATCTACTGGTATAACATTGGGTATCACTACTTTTCTTTTTTTTTTCTTTTTTTTTTACAGACATTCTGACATAGATTTCTAATTTAAGTATAGTACCTGAATAGTTGCTGGTATTTTAGAAATAATATTGGCAGTTAATTTTGCATCCGTTTCTTTCTTGATTTCCTTTTTCTTGCTCAAGGAGTCATTGAGTTTTTGATTTCTCTTATTTGTTTTATGTTTACAACATTCTGATACATCTACTGCACACTCCTTCTGTAATGCTGCTTTCAAATCTGGATCTTCAGTTAAGTATGTTATTCTGTTTGAAAACAAGAATATCTAAATGTAGCAGACATAGTGCATAATGACTAAGATATTGATATATTTGTACTACTACTAATCAAGAATAATAGAAGGCAAGTCTTTTAAAATACTACACAAGGCACAAAAAGATAAGCTGCAGATCCTACATATAGACAACAGTTTGATGTTATAGAAATTAATTGTTTTCTTATACAAGTATAATTTATATTATTTTTCTAAAGGCAAGTCTTTCTAACTAAGCCTCAGGATAAATATTTTATTTCATATATTGTTCAATAGAACCAGAAAAAGTGTAAGGCTCATGATAACCTTTATACAAGGGATTTATTGTTGTTCCTTTAACATAAAGTGTATTTATGTCAAAGGAAATCAGTGCATTTCTTGCATGGCAAAGCTACTTAATAAAAAAAAAACTTATATGCAAATAAAAAGGTAAAAGCCCTTTTATTCCAAATTTGCTTCCCCTTTAAAATACATATTTTCAAATTAAATTTATAATAGCATGTCTCGTAAATTGGTGGATCTCCTAACATAGGTCTCCTCCAGCTATCTCCACTGAGCTATATATCCTGAGCAACTCTGGTTCAGTGTGGTACTTGTTAGATATTTTTCAAAAATAATTATAACAGATTTATCATCATGAATGCCATTTGGAATATAATTTATGTGGTTTCAACATCTCAACCATGTGAGTCAATAATTTTACTAATGGTTTATAACTAAATGTTTCCCATGCAAATCTCAATTTACTTTCACTTAATCAATAAATGTTAATTTTTGTCTGTCACATTCAAAATGTTTTAATGTAATGTTTAATATTCACCAACAAGAGAAACCATAGCAATAGAAATGCGTTTGAAGAATCAGAAAGGGATTTATTTGGACATTGGTGTTTTAACTTCAGCAATGATTGATATGAATTATATAACATACACACATACATACAACCACTAATTTGTATATCCCCGAGTGAGTAAGCAGAGGAGTCCCAAAATGCCCACTTTTTGAGAATAATTTAGTTCAACTTACATTAAAGGGCCACCCTATAGTTGTCATCCTGGCACTGTAGGACCGTATACATTATATACACACAATATAAATGTACATAATAGAAAACTAACATTATTGAAAATATAAGCAAATATTATAATGACTTACTTGTTTTTAAGATCGCAGTATCGCAAGACAGCCCAACATATAGCACGCAAATCCATCAAACATTCAGAATTACATTTGAAACATTTCCAATCCTCTGCATTCTCAATTTCCTTAATTTTTGGTGCACCTAAGTTGCGCTTAATGCATTTCTGAAAATAGCACATATTATTTGAATAAATATGTAGTTAGTATAACTATGTTACATTTTAATTTTCAAATAAAGTTACTAAAATTATCATTGAGAGTTGAAATAAGTTAGTTTTTGTGAGTATGTACACACTTCTCTTGTAAAATGTAAAAAAATAGGGATTAACTGACTGATTGTTAAAAAAATATTGACATTTATGGTCTTATTGGAATTAAAACAGAAACACTTTTTAATATAATCTCTCCTTATGTCATACATAAACATAATAGGTCAGGGAAAAAGTCTTTTCATATTTTTGTAAGTTTAAAATTGCAGATAAGTATTACTTTAGTTGTACTGCTTGTGTCGCGCTGGCTTTAATATCAATAAATATAGGACATTAAGATATAGAAAAAGTTTAAAATACAATTTGTCAATTTTTTTCTTACCACCAAAATGAGTGAATATTTTATTGGAAAAAAGAGGAAAATGCTACTCAAGGAGTGAAAAATGTTTGTAAAGTTTATGGACCTAATGCAGTCTCAGTAAGAGTACCTCAGTTGGCTCAAAAGTTTTTAGTTTGAGAATTTTGATGTAAAAATACAGCTCTCTCTGGTCACCCTCAAATGGATAACAAAGATGCTATTTTTTGTAAGTGGAGCAAGATCGGCATATTAGTAGTTATGACAGAGCTCAGGAACTGAGGATTGACCACAAAACAATTTTGACCCATTTGAAAAAGCTTAGCTTTACAAAAATTGAAGATTTTAGTTGAACATGTGAAAAAGATTACGACAAAAGGGTAGTCAAGCTCCAAAGACTATAGTGAAACCTAGATTAACATGCAATAATGTGTTGTATTCTCTTTTGACACTCAATTTAAATTACCATGTCCATACCATTTGTTTACCAATTTAGTCTTTATATTTGATAATGAACTTATACATTGCATTATATTATATTGATGAGGAATGTTATTCAACCAGACAACTTTTATTTTTCTTACAAAGTGAAGTTAGTAGTTGAATTTTTGTTGCTTTAGAAAAGTGAAAAGGTATATGATTGTATTTTTACCGCACAAAACACATGAGGGCAATCGGAGCAGCAATACACTTGTCCTCCTTGGCCACACCACCTACAGTAGAGTTCTGATCCATCATCCCCTTTTTCAAATTCTCCACTATTGTAGAAGGTATGACAACTATGACACACTAGAGTACGAAGCAAAGGATGAGATCGCATACGTTCATTGCGACCTGAACATCCCATATGACGGTCACAAGCAGTGCAATGTAACCGACAACTTTTGACATCATTCAAATCTGAAATTTATAATGCTCTCACAGTGAACTGTATACTTGACGATAACACTACAAATCTATATTTTCGACAAGTACCTTTAAATTTATTTTTATAGTAGGTCCGTTCCTCTTCAGAAATATCCTCATCAAAATCTTTATCCGTAGGATCTATAATTGAATTGGAAAAACAAGATTTAAGTAGTAGCAATTGCCTTTCTTAGGTATGGCTTAACATGCGTATAGGTAGGTAATTGAGCATACCAGGGAAAGGAGGGAACTTCACATTATTCTGAGCCGGCTTTTCAGTTTCAGATGCTCCTTCATTGTTGGCAATCTCGCTCATAGTGAAAGTTGATAAATATTAGCACATAGAAAGCACTTAATCCTCCCTTAGCAGATTATTTAAAAATAATCCCTATCTCTGAGGTGTAACTATCCTAAAATCGTATTGAAACAACATTTAAATAGCATTAAAATTATTTTCAGTATAAACCGAGACCAAGACCTAGATCAGCCATCTTGCTTGGTACTTTTGTGTTTTACGTAGTGATGTACAGTTGTACACTAGTTAAAAACCTGACATTTATTTACGATATCTGGTTTTCAAATATTTAAAATTATATTTTTATCCTGAATTAGTGTACGGTTATTGTTAGGTTTAGAAATAATCTACTTGTCAATAATAATTATAAAAATTAAACCCCTTGTAATGAGACAGCGGACTTACTCCGCTCGTTCTGGCTAAAAAGAACTATAGGACTTAGTACTAATGATCTCATGGAGGTATGGAAGGACAAAGAGCTCCATGGTCGGTTCTAAATGGGCCTGATGTAGAGTTAGAGTTCAAAGCTCTACATCCTGGATACAATTTTGTGATCTCTTTTTTACTGACGGTTTTGTCTTTGCAATTATGGACGAAATTGTTTTGACAAATATTTATAGGAAATTTACTGAAAGACAGTATCGGCAACATATGTCGGGCATGCAGCCGTCCAGGCGAATCTATTAGGCATATTATTTCTGGTTGTTGTTGTCTTGTCAACGGTGATTATTTGCACAGGTCAGGTATAACAAAGTAGCAAGATAAGTCATCAACAACTTGCCCTTAAATACAATCGTGTAAATTTAGAGGTACCATTTTACAGGTATGTGTCCCAACCAGTTATTGAAAATGGTCGAGTCACATTGTATTGGGATCGATCGATCATTACTGACAGGACTATTGTTGCCAATAAGACTGATATAGTGGTGATATACCGATAAGAGCACCACACAATGATTGTCGATATCGCTGTTCCTCATGAAGAGAATCTCGTGAAACTTGAAAAAGTTAAATAACTAAAATATTTGGACTTGTCTAACGAGATTGTCGACATATGAAATATCGATTCGGCGATTATTGTTCCGGTAGTCATTTCTGCTCACAGATTGTTAGCCAAGAACCTCGATTAACTCCTGAAAAGGCTTTCATCACATAGCTGGATCAAAGGGCGAATGAAGAAGGCAGTTCTTTTCCACACGGCCCGAATTGTGAGGAGGTGCCTGTCTTTGGAGCCCCAACCACTGGCGTCTTGGTCCCTGTATCTGATCTCGGTGGTCTACTATTTTTCATATTTTTGAGTATATTTTGTTTTCATAATTATATAGATATATTTGAACTGAAAAATGTAATTTATATGGTTTTTAAGGTCAATCAAGGGATCAATAATATTGAGAATATGAATGGCACTTTGCTTTACGCATGTATAGTATTACGCATAAACGTTGACAAGAGTACAGAAAAGAGAAAACTTTTTTACCATGTAAAAGTATTTTTCCTTTCTTTAAATGGTATACTAACCTTTGAGGGAAGGGGAAACAGGACAGGGGGTTAGGCCTCCGGTAACTTGGTGCTTAACAACCGATTTTCTGTGAGGCCTTGGTAATACTCCAGTCGAATACGTGTCTAAGCATGGCTCTCCCACTTGAAAGTTAAGGAGGGGTAGTTGAATTAATTACAAAGTCCTGAGAATATTGATGCAAACAAAGTTTCATTTCTTATTGAAATTGCAAAGTATCCACATTTCATTTACATCTATCATTGATAACTCAAATATTATGTGGTAGCAAATCGATAATTTCATACAAAAAATTAAGGAATAAATAAACTGAAAAAAAAAAATCAATCAAACTAACGTTCTATATTAATATCTTACCGATGAAATTGATTAAACTTTTAAACCGTTATATAAAAAATATAATATTAATTAAATAGTCATTTTCATATTCGTAGTATAATATAAACAAGTAATAAAAATATTTTTCTTTCGTTTTGTTTGGGTTACTTACTGGCACTTGCACTACATGGCAATAGGCTAGTTGACACTTTTTAATGACAGTTTTATAAGGTATATAATTGTTCAGGGAAACAAATAAAAAATATTAATATTTTTGAAACTTTAAACAGTTAAGACTTAGACTTCAATACAAAAATCAAGTTTTGACAAACATACTAAAACGTTTTCCACCATGTTGGTACATAGATTATAATCTATGTGATAATTATCAGTCGCTTGCTGTCAAGTGATATATAAAGGAGCATTTATTATGATACTGACTACTAATTTCTCAAAGTATATGTATATTCATAACAAGTTGAATAACCATGACTTTACTAGTTTAAATGAAAACGAATGACGTTTATTTGTTGACCAATGGTGCAAAGTCGCATTATGGCCTATAGCGTTTTCAAAGTTTCCAGTTAAACATAAATAAATGAAATTTTAAATTGAATTTACATAGAAGTCTTGAACGTTTGTTTAATTACGTAGATACATGTCGGTTTCCTAGATTAAATAGCATAGAACTATTGTGTTGCATAATACATTATCGATTGTGTCCTTTACATTCCCATACTGATCCGAAGGCGGTAAACATGGGGTTCAGTTCACAGCCCCGATCGCTTAGCGGGTCCGAGGTTGGAGGCGCGCAGTGTTCCTAGCGCCTCCCTCAAGGAATGGTGGGGGGAGAAGCATAATCCTCTCTCCCCTTCAAATCGATATGGGGTCCGCTCCGGCGGACGGTCACCTGCTGGTCGCGGAAGAATGTCGTGTTCCCGCGGCCTTCAACAGCAGGTGCGAGGAAGGAACACCGTGGCGGTTTTAGCCGGTCAAGTCCGGCACACCCCTCCGCCGATAACCCCGGCGGAGGATAGTCCATGAGGATTTCCCCACGTTAAAAAAAATAAAAAAATAAAGGGTAGTAACCGTAGCTGACCTTAATGTAAGATAAAAAAATAATATTTTTGGTTATCGCTCCAATAACCGGTATTAGCGGTTTTTGAAAGACAAACTTAAGACCGGAAAAATAAAAATACTAGTGTATAAAAGTACAAGAGGTTCTATATAATAATTTTTAAAAGCCATTTGATGTTTTCTTTCTTTGTCTATTTTCTGACATTTGTCTATGCCACACACGCGTTCCGTTCTTGTACATGTGTGCGTGGCGACAGAAACGAATGAAACGTTGTTGTAGTAGTGAAGTACATTCATTTCAATCTGATCTAACACATTCATTTATTTGCCTTTGTTGTGGAGAGTTCATTGCTTGGAAGAAAAAAAATCGTAAATAAATCATGTGAAAATAAATATACTAGGTGTTATTCCAAGGATAATGCAAAAGAATTGTTTAAAAAAAAAATGTTTATCAAGAATTAAAGAATAGGACAGGTGATGATGATAAGTTATATTATGTTTAACATAAGTTCATTGTTTTTACTAGTGGTATATAGACTTGAACACATGATTTGTTAAAAAGAAATAGATAAAAGTTTTTCGACTGATGATATTTGGTGCGTTAAATATTCTAGTTTCTGTGATATTTCTCGTATCTTAAAGTACTTTAAATAAAATGACTGTAACATACACCGGTGAAGTAGCAACTTGTCGTGGATTTGGGACCTTTTTGAAAGTTTTATACAGGTGAGTAATTTTTTAAATATTTTTATTATGTTCAGTAATAATTGCATTTATGCTGCACCCCTCGCGGCTTAGGTGCTAAACTAATTTTATTTGCATAAAGCGTGCATATAATAATTTTAAAATTTTATATTTAAAATGTCCTGCTTTAACGAAAACGAATTTGTACTTGTTAACGATAAAGCATATTTTACTAAATAGGAAAATCATGGTGTTTTATATAGATTTTCCAAATATGAATCAGATTAAGGACTTTCAGCAAAACATACTAACTCGTGTTTTATATACTTGTGATGCTGTATATTGCTTAAGGTTCCATCCATCACTACTCTTTGTCAGTCACGCAGTTGGGTTTGTAATTACTACTTTTGAAGTAAAGGCATTACCCGCTTATTGTCTGACTTGGCTCAGTACTAACATTACGGAAAAAGAGATTTTCACGGGGCTTGTTTTCCCTTACTACTTACCCTAAATACTTTATTCACAACTAAGTTGAACCGGTTAAAACTACATGCCCCTGTCCCATCATAAAAACTCTGCCGAAAAATGTAGTGTATACATAGCCGAAACGGCAATAGAACTGCCAGCCTCCCGGAAGTTCTCGCTAATATTACATAATAACCTTGTCACTTAGGATAAGTGCGTAAATCAGGTATTGCTGACCAATCTGGCTTCACCTTGCCGAAGTTGACAATTTTGTCGCAAATAACAATAAACTCAAGCAGGGTTTTTCCTATTTTGTAAGGCGAAGGAGTTATTACGAATAGAGAGAGAGTATCTAGCCTTCTTGTTGTCAGTATAACTGTCGTGCGTGCCTTTATCCAACCTTGATGTCAGTATTTTAAGAAGATTAGAATAATACACTCACAGGCACAATTAACCGCCCACCTTGTATTTCTTTCAATTTTCAATAGTCGGAAAATTTTGACCACATTTGGTGGAAGTTATGTTAAAAGCAGCGATCAAGGATAAATAAAATCACAAAAGTCTTTAAACAAAACCGTTTAATAAAAAAAAAAAATGCCAAACATCGATTTTGCAAAAAATTTGCATGAAAATGTGATGACTTTAATTTTGAAAAAAATCGTCCGCTTTCTTTTTATTTATATTTTAATAATGAGTATTACTACCTCGGGCCCTGATGACTTCTTGTAGTCGGTTTGGCAATCCATCTACGAGGTTTTGAATATCCGACTGAGGGATATTATGCCACTCCTCTCACCGAGGTATTGAGTGACGGATCTTGCGGTATGGCATCGAGCATTGTCGTGCATTAATTTAAAGTTTTCACCAATAAATGGTGCGAAAGGTATGACGTGGTCTTGTAAGACTTCCTCCACGTATCTTTGAGCAGTCACACTGCCTCTATCAAACACCACTAGATCGGTACGAGCCTCGTAAGAGATACCTCCCCAAACCATTATGGATCCTCCCTGATAACCCACGGTTTCGATTATTGCACATGGAGCAAACCGTTCATTTTGGCGTCTATAAACACGCTGACGTCCATCTGGACCCCTTAAGGCTATTCTGCTCTCATCTGAGAACAGAACGTTCTTCCATTGTTCCGTAGTCCAGTCAGCATATTCTCGTGCAAAGGCAAGTCTTGCTCTACGATGCTGTGCAAGCAGCTGTGGACCGCGAGCTGGACGAAAAGCTCTCAGATTCTTTCAGCCAGTTTTCTTCTTATCGTACGTTCACTTACAGTGACATTTCTCACCTCAAACAGACGTGTGCGCGCTTCAGTATCGGTGCAAAAGCGATTTCTTAGCACGTTACTGACAACAAAGCGGTGCCAGAGCCGAGGTGCACCGATGTCGGCCTTGACCTGGCCTTCTCGTGTATGAACCAGTCTCCCGAAAGCGTCTGATGGCATCCCGCACTGTAGTTCGAGGTACACCAAGCGTCCGAGCGATGCGACGTTGGCTATACCCAGCGTCAGCTAAAGTCACTGCCCTAGCAGCACCAGTTGCATCCAGTGGCATTTTTTTCAGTCACAAACAATAATCGTACACTAAAAACTCAAATTAAACAATGTTCGTACACGATAGCAGACAAGAACAAGAAATGTAATCAATGTAACGTTACTGCAACAATGTCAAACAGAGACTAAATTCTAAAAACGCTTCGGCGATACAAGTTTAAGGGTCGAAATAAGGGTTTTTAAGTGTTTAGTTTATTGCTAAAGTACCCACTTAACTAAAAACAAAACAGTAGATAAGCCACAGTTAACATAAACATACAGGGTGACGAAAAATATAGGTGGGCGGTTAATTGTGCCTGTGAGTGTATTTACAGGGATAGGGAAATTAGGATAAGAATAGTCATTGATTAGGATTTATAACCAAGTCAAGACTACAATCACGTCTAATAGATAAGGTGAGAAAGCAGGTAAATCAATTTTATACGGTATTATTATTAATACCTATATTGCTACCTCATTATATTACCATGCGTACAGGTCGTCTCTCTCTGTGGTCTGTTTGATAAGTAACTATTTAAAAAAGTAAAAAACTTTATAAAAAGTCACATCACAATTAATACGTTATGCCATCAGAATTCCTCAAAACTCATGTATCTAAAACTTTGCGTCGTTCACATTGTACCTCGGTTTCGTCAGATTAAGCTATTGTCGCGTGTGCACGAACCTCTGAATTTGTTTCTTTTTAGTCTTTGGTTTTATATCAAATGATATCTAATAAAGTAATAACAAATCCAAATGATGTACAGAGTACAAATAAGTATATATGTACATATATATAGAGTATTGTTTACTTGTGCAATATTTTCCTACTTACATGCTCGCCTTCTTTACCCATTTATTATTGTTAGCTATTTACAACGTCTAAATAGCCTTATAAGTAGTTAAGGTTATTTATGATAATTAATCATAATATTGCAATTAATCATCTTCATGTTGGACCGAAGTTTTAAACTCCATTCTAAAAATGCTATTTAACATAATCTAACAACCAGATACATTACGTTTAGATACATTAAAGGGAGGAGTAATTACTCAAGATTTAGAGAAACGTCAATATTTTCCTGTTGTTTCTGTTGTTTCTGACACTGTATAAGTCAGAAAATAAGCACTACGACTTAGCTACTACTCAACATAAAATTTTGTTTTGTGGATGATTTAAAGCAATCGTGGTATTTTCATTACTAGTACTAATAGAGGTCTGCACCATTGCAAGGCGTGGTAAGGAATATACCACATCCTCAGAACACTAATGGAACTGTTTAAAAATAAATAAATAATAGTAATAGTAGTATTATTTTCTTTAATAGATTATTACAATTTTTCAACTATAGTAATTGGTTAGAGAGATTAAGTTTGATTAAGATTGAAGTTGACGTCCTGAGAGGTGCGTTGAACACGCTTTGAGTTTAACGCTACTCAGTGATTTATAGTTAACTTAGCTAACTGCGTCACCAAGAGAGAATTTAGAGTAATGAACAGGTATGTATAGGTAGACAAAGACATAGTCAATATCACTATTAACACGATAGCTATTATAGTATCACACAATACTACAATATACTCGTTGTGATAACAAAGACATTTTCGTTCCTTGAAAGCTCAGCAAAGTCATCTACAATTGAAATGTAAGCAGTTGCATTGAAAGAAGCCTATCACATCCATTCACATTTCATCACTTTCATTCTATTCCCATTACTAGTCCAGTAAATAAAATGTAATTTCTCGAAATAATGATGCGGCATATACTGGTTACCACATTATTTTTATCACCACTCGACAATTGTGTTACACAGATACTGTTGAGTAGACACACTTTACACTTTAACAGTTAATTTGATTACACACTCTTTTACAGGAGTGTATGGTGTAGGTATAGTGTAAAGTTTAACATTTCGAATAAAGAAGAATTCGTTGAACAGCTGATATGGAACAACAATTCAATTAGACTTGTCTATAAAAACTGTACTTATGGCAATAATTTAAACATCAAAATAAGTGGCGCACGTACTCATTCTTCCATAATGTGTAGGAACATGGACACAATTTCCTCAGTGATAACCAAGTGTTGGGACGTACCTACCTACATATTTCAGGTCACAATGAATTACAAGCAAACGCCATTTTCAAATGATGAAGGTGAAACTTGCGTTTGTTTGTTCTATGCTATGTGAGTTTGCACAGGCATACTCAAGTTCTTGTACGTGTAACTGTCAATAAATCGTGTTTGTTTTTGGTACTACAATTCTGGAAATGTGTGTTGGACATGTGTGTCAGGGTCAAATACTAAATAAATTAATATAATACAAATGTAATGAAAAAAGAATTGGACGCTTCAGGACTATTTTCAAACCGAGAAATGCTTTTTCATGAGGTCATCGCTCTTGCAGATCGATACACTGTCGCAACTAGTGACTCCAGAAATATACGCATAATGTGACTCTGTCTCATTCTTTCGCACTTGCCTATGTAGGGTAACAATTAAATTATCAATGCGCTGTACTAGATAACGTCATCACTCATCAGTGTGTTGAAACTGTTTCTAGTTGTTATATATATTGTTATTCATCACGTAGAATGATTAATATTTTCGCACGAATCATTAATTTAGTCATGTGTCACAAGAAAAAAGCTAATTTTCACGAGTAGCGTGACGAGGATGTGCGTTTGTCTAGTATAAATAGAAAACCGAGCAGGTGGGGCTTTATTGTGATTAGTAGCATTTAGGTACGTGATTAATTTACCCATGCCTAACTTAATATTTAATCAGAATTGAATGACTGATTTCTTTGACTTTCAAAATATTCAAGAGTTATAACAATGCAAGAACTTCGACGCATCTATAATGATATCGTAGGCAGGTACGGCTAGAAACATAACAAAACTAGACAAAACAATATACATAATGTTATTCTTTGAAATTAACCCTTCTAATATTTATGAATATTTACGTTTTATGCCAATGAATGGTCATCAGACAATGGCACACGAGTAATTAATCAATCATAATAATTGATTTCCATTAAACCAATCATATATATTTTTTTTGCTTTTTATAGATAAAAACAATCAGACCAAGTCAGACGAAGCTAGTGTTGTCTCAAAACGAGAGAACGTCTTAAATTACCTAAACAGTACCGCTATCAATAGAGCTCGTCGCTACCTTGCAGACCTTTATTATTTTTTTATGTTTGGAAACCCCCTCGGGTGGAAAATCTTTGAAGTACTGAGACCCTACACAATCGCGAGATATATAATATTTTCTTTATACCGATGTGGGAGTGCATCGTGATGTAGTAGCACTGGATAACGGACTTACTTGCTATGGCTAAGAACTGGCGCAAACCTGTAGTACTTAGTACTGATGATCGCAGGTATGGAAGGGCAAAGAGCTTCATGTTCGGTTCTATTGGACCCTACATTGTCATGATGTAGAGTTAAAAGCTTCTACATCCTGGATACGGATATCTCTTTGAAGAACCTACAGTAGGTTTTGTCTTTGCAGTTATGGACGATATTATCCTGCAAGACGTTACGGTCGACATATGTATGTCGGGCACGCCACCGTCCCGGCGAATCTATCTGCCATATTATTTCTGGTTGTGTATAACAAGTGGCCTGGATAGTACATCAATAACTTGCCCTTCTGACTGAACTGAAGCAGGGTCGAGCACATACCTGTAGGTATATGTCTGACCCGGTTCTTCTTGGGATCTATCTGACAGGACTATTGTTGCCAATAAGCCTGATATAGTCGTTATCGCTGTTCCTCATGACGAGAATCTCGTTAAGATAAACAACAAAAATATTTGGACTTGTCTCAACGAGATTGGCGACATATGGAACATATGTATATATAATAGTTAGATATATAATAGTTAGATGGCTGGATCAAGGGACTAATGTTGGTCTTCTATTTCTTATATATTTAAATATATTTTATTTTTATAAATAGGTATATTCGAATATTAACTTCATATATTTAAGCGTCCGGAGAACAAGTTTCTTGACAGAAAGACTTTTGCTTTTGCTTTTAAAATAGTTAAACAACTATAAGCCATTAGCCTTAAAGGTAAAAAAGGTATAATATTAATTATACTTTTTTTTTCAAAATTATGTTTTCTAAGCAGATACGTGAGTATAAATACCAAATATATTAAAATATATTCTAATAAAATATAGATAATGCAAAAAACAAAATGTAAATATCTATGACACAACTTAAGAATACTATTTCTAGCCATAATTTAAAATTCGTTTTGGATTTCATTCAGGTATGGTATTAGAAATATATTTTTAGTCACTTCACTCCTATGAAAACACAAACCCATATAAGAAGTAAGTAATGAGCGATATTCGAAGGTGCCTTTGATTCTAGTTACTGCTCAAGCTTCATACACCTCTGACGTATGCGAAGCTATTGGCGTACAAATGGCGTACACCGTTGTTACCAGGCAAGAGCTATTTATTATTCAAAGCACCCTACACTGCACTTTCCAACCCTATTTCCTAGCGTTCATTGCTTTCGAAAATTAATTGGATGTCTTGAACTCCTTGGCTACGAGAAATATAACTCAATGTTATATGTGTAGACTTTTTTTAGGACGGGTCATCGTTTTGTCATATAATTTTGAATGACGTTATCTTGTTGTTTTCTTAAGTTGTGTTATTAGGGGTACAAATAAGTTTTGAGGGGTTTACAAAAGATGGCATAACTAGTTCTACATCGCATCGGACTATCTTGAAACTTACGTATTCATGTTAAAAAGTGACCATTTTCCTCTCATAGTACGTTTTATTTCATTAAAGTGTAAACGACACTCATTTTTGTGCTCCAACTATGTCAACTTTTGTGCCAACTAAACAACGTTTGCGGGAAGCACTGCTTTTTTGCTTCAATTTGAAGAAAAGTGCAGCTGAAGGGCATCTCTGACACTGCTATGTGAAGCGTATGGAGAGCATGCTCTATCAATAAAAACATGCGAGTATTGGTTCCGGCGTTTTAAAAGTGGCGACTTTGACATTAGTGACAAAGAACGCGAATGGAGGCCAGTAAAGTTCAAAGACGCTGAGTTAGAAACATTACTAGACCAAGATTCATGCCAAACTCCAGAGGAGCTTGCCTTGGGAGTGACTCAACACGATTTCAAACCGTCTCAAGCCAATAGACGTCGAACGCCGTTTTGTCACGTGCGAACAACTGCTCCAAAGGCAAAACTGGAAAAGTTTTTTGCATCGAATAGTGACGTGAGACGAAAAGTGGATCCAGTACGACAATCCAAACCGCAGAAAATCGTGGGGTAAGCCCGGCCATGCCTCAACTTCAACGACCAAACCGATTATTCATGGCAAGAAAACAATGCTTTGCATTTAGTGGGATCACCTCGGAGTTATCTACTATGAGCTACTCCAGCCTAACGAAACTACCACTGCGGAACTTTATCAACAACAATTGATGCAGTTGAGTCGAACATAAAAGATTAAACACCCCCAATATGCCAAAAGACATGATAAAGTGATCTTTCAGCACGGCAACGCTCGGCCACATGTTGTTAAAGTTGTCAAGGAAACTTTGGAGGTACTGAACTGGGATGTCCTACCTCACCCGCCGTATTTGCCAGACATTGCTCTTTCGGACTACCACTTGTTCTGGTCAATGGCTCATACGGTGTCTGAGCAGCACTTCACTTCTTACGTAGATGTGAAAAATTGGCTCGATTCTTGGTTCGTCTCAAAAGATGAGAAAATATTTAAACGCGGTATCCGTATGCTGCCTGATAGATGGGCAAAGTTACTGTTACTGTAATAGAAAGCGACGGGCAATATTTTGAATGATTTACATTGTACCAGTTTTTCTCAATAAAAAATTATAATTAAAAAACCCTTAATACTTATTTGTACTCCTCCTCCTACTCCTACTTTGTCTCCTCCCCTCACTATCCATATTGGTTATTAAATCATGTTTAGGACACCTATGAGTAGATGGGCAATAGAATTGAGGCTTACGTTTCAGTGTCTACGCCTATTTATTAGCTGTAAGGCTATCTATTATCCTACACTAAGCTACTTTCTTACTGAAGAATTTAATATATGTCTACATGAATACTACATAGAAAAAACGTAATATCCGTTTTTTTTACTTGATACCAACACTGTATCCGCACCCTCATCCTCAGCCAGTACCTATTACATAACTAAAAATCTTGCCGTCTGCCATACTCAACAACTTCAAATTACCAAACGGTCTATCGTGGCATTCGGCACACCAAGCCCCAAGTCAAAATTAATGTTATCATGACTCTATTTTCAGTGCGAGATTTTCCCACGTAACCAAATATAGCAATTATATATTAATAGGCCAGATACAAGTTCGTGATAATAGATAAATATGTCATAATAAATAATTTGTCACCTCTAAAATTATCATGAGTGATGTCAATGAAATAAACGTCTGTATTAAGAGCCATACAAAACCATTTTTTTCAGTAGTGTGATATAGTTTCGTTACAGTTTTAATATACATATGTTATATACAATCGTATTTTATGTAACTTTACTATTTTAATAATAAGTGTATGACATTATACTCTGTATTTAATAAAACAAACATATAAATTACATTTCAAATATAAAAGAAAAAACAAGATATATTTAAAAATAGTGTCCCATCTGCATCGGGTACAGGGACCAAGCCACCGGTGGTTAGGGCTCCAGAGACAGTAACCTCCTGACAATACGTGCCGTATCAAGAAGGACTACCTTTTGCATCAGGCCCTTTACCCAGCTACCTAACATGAGCCTCTGAAGGTATTGGTCGAGGCTCTTAGCAATCACCTCGATACGGGACTAGCGTCTGGGCACGTTCTAGTGCTTAACGCTAAGTCCGTTAACTGGGGTTCCCCCAGGACGGATGCACGGGGCGACGCTGTGCAAGAGTGGAGAACATCGGTGGCCCTCTGTCTCCTAAACAGAGGCACCACCAACACGTGCGTGCGACAGCAGGGGGATCGATAATGGGAGTTGGCGGATCTCCGCGCGGCTTGTATTCGTGTCCGGAGTTCCTACACCCGCAGCCGTCGGCGTCATCGCGAAGAAGGGGAAGAGGGCCGGCTGCAAGAGGAGTACCGAGAGGCCCGGAAAACTCTGAAGATGGCCATTTGCCGCGCCAAGGAAGAGAAATGAAAAGAGATGCTTGAGGGTCTCAATCGTGATCCCTGGGGTTGCCCATATCGTGCAGCGCAACAAAAGCTCCGCGTGCAAGACCCCCCTCTTACTGAGACTCTCCAGCCCAGCTGCCCAGCCCCGCAGGAAGTAGTTGAGGGTCTTTCTCCGCGACAAGTTTAGCACTCACCCCCGTCGATATCACCTGTGGCTGGAGACGACGGAGAGTTCGGGGTGGAGGATACTCTACCGTCACGGAGGCGGAGATAGGGGCGGCTGTTCTACGGATCCGCTCCAAGAACACCGCTCCCGGGCCAGACGGGATTCCTGCCCGAGTGTTGGCCCTGGCCCTTCACCACATGGCAGACCGCCTCATGGAGGTGTTCGATGCTAGCCTAGTGTCCGGGCGCTTCCCTGATTGCTGGAAAAGAGGGAAGCTGGTGATTTTAAGGAAGCCAGGACAGCCTACCGACTCGGTCGCGGCCTACAGACCCATTGTCTTGGGTGGACCCATCGTCGCAACAAGACGGCTGTACACGATAGTTGTCCGGTCAATGGCACTATACGGTGCACCGGTGTGGGCGGAAGCCCAGAATATGGCACGCCTCTGGCGTCCTCAGATGGTCATGGTGGTTAGAGCCATACGCGGTTACCGCACCTTGTCGCAGTAACAGGAATTTTACCGCGGACGCAACCTTCTGTGAGGAGGTCATCTCACCGAAGGAGGCGGTGGAGCGGCCCGGGAGGATGATCTCCACTCCGACCCAATTCTCCGCCGGCTAACCGGGCGGCGGAGACGCGCTTACCGGCGCCTCATGCCGCCATGAGTGTGGCTGCGGGTGATCGGAACGGGTTTTCCCCTCCATCCGCCATATGGCTAGCCGCGAGGGGGTGACGTCCGCGTGTGTCTGGCCGCTGTCTTATTGATAAGTTACCCGTAGGTGGTGCCCACATAGTGCGGGCAGGCGCTAGGAGGGGTCAGGATGTCTGTAATAAAGCTGTTCACGGATTGCTCCTATTTTAAGCGCAGCATGGCACACCGTGTGGTTTTAGTCGGTTCGATTCTGACACACCGTTCCACCGAAAACCCGGATGGAATGACGGCCTGAGGGGGTTTCCACACGAAAAAAAAAGGCTCTAAGCAATCAACCCATGGGCTGAAATGACTATCGGCACAATGATTGCCGAATCCGCATCCCACATGTCTACAACAATATGTCAGGTTTATTGGCAACAATAGTCCTGTCAGTGATGAATGAAAGAGCGATCACAGTACAATGTTTCACAACCATTTTCAAGAACTGGGTCGGGCGCATACCTATAGTAAGGTAACTTAACAGCCAGAAAGTTATACCGGGACAAAGGTCAATTGTGCCATCCTTCACAATATGTAGCTATAGCTGTTCGTCATAACAACTTCATCTGTAATTGCACAGATATCTCCTTCACTTTCTCCGAAAGTTCATCAAAACGTAACAGTAACAGATAATAATAGATCTACGTTGGGCCCGTTTAAGTCCTAATTTAAACGTCTATGCAGTTCTTTGCTCTTCCTAATTGCTCTACGATCTGTAATATTCAGTATTTTTGATTGAGCCAGTTGTCTTTCCCTAGTCCGTTATCAACTGCTACCACATCGCGGTGTACCTCCACTTAACAAAGAAAATGTAATTCATAAAATTGCCTCTGTCTGCAATCTGAATCATACCTGGCGATTAAAGAGTGTCCTAGCATTAAAAAAACACGACCCCCCATTTCCTTGGGATATACAATCTCATCACTGGATGGTGCATTCGATACGCGGTTAGTAGTGTACGAACTATTCTATCCAGGGCATCCCATACCAGAGTCCATCTAAATATGCCAAAGGAGTAGGTTATGACTGGACATATGACCCATCGTTATAGACAATATTACCGCCCGATAAAAGAATTTATAACACTTTTTTCAAAAAGAGCGTTTCTGTAGCGATTGCTTCATAATCAATTCATTTATACCCAACACACACTTACGTTTTATATTATTATACTTATTATTAAAAAAAAAAAAAAGAGTATAGAGAGTTTAGACATTTAGAAATTTATTTATTTATTTAAAACTTAATGCACATGCACATGCTCAATGCGCACAGGCGGACTTAATGCCAAAGGCATTCTCAGCCAGTCTACCTTAGGGTGATGTAGAAATGACAGAAGTAGGTGCATTAAACAGTAATAGCAAATAAAGAAAATAAAGGAGTACGATACGGGTATAATTATCATATCAGAAATAAAAATAAACATAAGTTAAATATATCTACAGAAATATAATATACATTATCATACACATACATATGCTTTACATCCATACATATACATACATATATATATATATATATATATATATATACATATATATACATATACATACATATATATATATATATATATATATATATGTATATAATATATATATATATAGTCTATCGGTAGATGTATCTGCCAGTTTATGGAAGAGAAGAGCTCGAGCTTAAACGACAGGTGACTACTCGTAAGTGCAATTTTACATACTACATACTAACAACAATTTAGTGGCCAACAATTTAATAACACTACAACAGCAATAAATATTTTTTAATATGGTAGCAAAAGTCTAATTTGGCTGAAATCATTGTCAAGAATCTATCTGAATGGTAAATTTTGAAAAAATAGTACAGGGCCGAGTATGGCTCACTCTCTCTAGTGCAAGGGATATGGGTATACATCCTAGGAGGGAAGCTTCAAAGTATGGCTCACTCTCTCTAGTGCAAGGGATATGGGTATACATCCTAGGAGGGAAGCTTCAAGGAACCCCAACAGACCTAAGCCGTCTCTCAACAAGGGGCCACACCGTGGAGCACCGGGGTACCAACCTTGTATGTAAATTGTTCGTCCATTTCGGTAATCGATCATCGAAAATTTCAAGATACGTGCACGTTTTTTTTTTTATAAAAAAAACCGAACTTTGTAGTTCTACAGTTTTATTTAAAACATCGATGTTATGTAAGTCACTGGCTGTTTCCTCCCAGAAATTATAGTTTGTAATAACAAATGTGATCTATCAACTAATTATCGACTAATTTGAGTCTAATATTAACTTGATATTTATATAATACTCTTAGGGTTTCCCTTTTTCCTTTTAAGGAAAGGAACTTTAAAAATGTGATAGATTGAATTAAATCTCTCGACGCCTACAATACTACTATTCAGACAGCAGCGTAGTAAAAAAAATTATGTAATTATTTTTAGTATAATCACACTAAAAGGAAGCGAGAGACCGAACATCATCATGCGATGGACAGAAGATGATTGAAAAAAATATCAAATCTAGGTGCAGTCCGCCTAATGATGACCACCATAACTATAGGGAAGAAGTTAATTATATTATGTTTAATAATATCAACAATCTCTCCTTTTAGTAAATCGTAAGAATTGTGGACAATTATGTAATAAGGCCGTCTTTAACGACCTTCAGCAAACAAATCATTACGTCTAAATAGTGTCTTATTAACTTAATAATCGCATTGGGTGGGGGGCAAAAGAAAGGGTTAGTTCGTAGCTAGTGCTACGATGTAGAAGTAACGGTTAGTCTACGTGCTTTGATTGGATCTTGTGCATTTGGTCGCGTGTTACTTTCATCTTGCACGTCATAAATTATATGTTTCTGACAGATTAATATATGTACCTACTTTTGTTATTAGTATGAATAATATTTGTGTAATTCTATGTTTTGATGACACTGTCAAGCAATCCTTGCACAAAAACAGTTACGACACGACATATAATAATGAGATGTATGTTTATTGGTCACGTCGTCAAGGCAAATGTCATGCAAAGTGAACATGATATAATCGGACTTTAAGAAGTAGACAACCGACTTCAATGTGTCTATCATAACATTGAAGACTAATGTGATTTTCTGTGACTAACCTTGAAGTACATAATTTCCATTCCATAATTTCCAATTTAAAAAAAGAATCTTCGAAATCGGTTGGCGTGATATTGAGTTATTCGTCTATTTGTCGCGCACATGCTTAATGCAAATTTAAGACTTATATGATTTTCTCATGGATGCCATTGTCAGAACTGGTCAATTAAAATTTGACCACACAGGAAGCATCAGCTTTCAAATAAAAATCGTCGAAATCGGTTCACGCACTCGAAAGTTCTGAGTTAACAAACATTTAAAACAAAAATACAGTCGAATTGAGAACCTCCTCCTTTTTGAAGACGGTTGAAAATGAGGTTTAGTGGACTAATTTTTTATTATTCCTCATTAATTCTTCCACTAGCCTTCCGAGCACCACAAATGTATGCTTTAGAGTATGCTTATAGTAATTATGCTTAAAAATTGTGCCTAAACAGTTATGCCATATTAATAGTGTGCGTAACTATTATTAGCATTAGTATGCCATGTTAAATTATGACATTCATTCTATGCCAATAAATAGGGAACCGTTCTGGTATAGGCATGTAATTACATGCATTTATATCATTTAACTTAAAGACGTACTATGTAGTAAGATGTAAATCGATTTATTATCTGTAGTATATGTATATTTATATTTATTTGTATAACCGTTTCAGATATCGATAGCTTCCTTTTACTTTATAACAGATAATTCACTTTAAAAAGTAGACAACCGACTTCATTGCGTCTATCATAAAATTTAAGACTTATATGGTTTTCTCATGGATGCCATTGTCAGAACTGGACCAAATTCGACCAAATGGGACCACACGGGAAAACCGGTTCACCCAATCGAAAGTTCAGACCTCTGAACTTACGACTTTGTGAACCGATTTTGATGGTTTTTAAATCAAAATATGCATATGATTATGAAATTAAAGTTCTCATTATTAACACTTTCATTAGATGCTAAGTTTAGTTTGTGAAGTCAGCTGCATGATCTCACCCAGTAAAGAGCGTAAACTAAAATTCATACTGTAGTTCGATTGATCGTTGATTCTAATTAATACAGCAAATCCCGTATCATTTCGCTTTGTAGACTAACATGATTACCCCTATAAGTTTTATAGATTTTATTAACGGACTTAAAAAATGGAGGTTATCAATTCGACCCGTATGTGTGTAATATTGTCGGAATTTCAAGGTTTGGTGTATGTTATTCTATACCAGCTTCTAAACATGTGTATATTTGGTCCATATTTCAAAAAATATTTTAAGGTGGCTAGGTATATCCAGCTTAGGGCACAGTGCAAGTTACATCACCATCGGTCCAGTAGTTTTTGACCGAACCGACCGACCGACCTCAAAAATAGTTGGCATATATACATTAGATTTTTTAAATGAACAAACTTTTATTTCTCCCTTTTGTTTATTAATTAAATAAATTACAGTTTTGAAGTCCGTTTAATTTTTTCAAATTACCTTTTTGTTTTTATTACTTTATTCTCCTTTACTGAGACATCGATTTGTTTTCCATGACTAATTATTTGTATTTTGCCGACATATGCTCATATATAGATATACATATGTATAAGATCTTTTTGTTTTTAAAATTGTATTTAACTAATATCAAGGAAATTGTGATATTGAGCAATAAATTTAATAGAATTGCCTAAGTGTCCCTAAACATTGGATATGAGGAACTTAAGATATTTATAATTATAGCTTCCATTCTTAAATTTTAAACAGAATTTGGCACAAAAAGAAATAATTACCGTGTATGTTTTGGAAGATTTCATTGCAATAAGAAACTTAGGGAGATTTTCTCGGTGACTTACCTAAGCAAGTCACCAAGAAAATCTCCCTAAGTTTGCTTGCTTTACTCAACCACTCAACCGCTAACGGTTGAGTGGTTGAATAAAGCAGTTTCTTCCAAGACATATCTTGCTTGTAATACTGTATATTGATGTGATTTCAATATTTAATTGAAAATAAAAAGATTTTAAATCCAAAGCATATGCTGATAAAACTTTGGAAGTAAGTCTCGCTTATTACCAGTTTTTTCTTTTTGTTTTTGTGCCGTTTCTACCAACTAACCATTTCTAGCTATCCAATAGCCTGTGAAAGTATGAATAGCGTGTCGTTAAGTCACTTAAATTTTATGCAACAGTCATTTTTAAATTACCATTCCAAACTTTGAGTCTAGATCTCTCTTCTGTTTGATTTCAATATTGTTAGTAACTAATGCTGTAAAAGTACTAGCGACATGGTTTGATTCCAAATAGGTGTTAATTATTGCAAGTCTTATTTAGGATGTTGTTGAAGTGCCGTTTACTATGTGTCATCAATGAACAAGATACTTATTTTATGTTAACTAATAAATAAATTTTGGAAGGAATGTTACTTGGCATATTAAACCGCTCAGTGGATTTGGAAATAATTTAATGATTTTAAAATTGTCTCTATCTATTTCATTTGTTAGCAGATGATTCAGTGGTTACGGTTGGTTAGCCCGTTCATCCGCCTACATAGAAGGACAAACCAAAACCGTGGCGCGAGATGACGTAATATATATTGTCTGCGGCTATCGTACTGACTTTAGGGTATATATACACCAACTTACAATGATTAGCAATATTCAGATAATTAACTTGATGGTACAGGACTCAACTGGGTCAAATATGTAGTATTTGGCTCACGACCGTACGCCTTGAGAGATAGGCAGACGTGCCATAATCATAAGTTCTAATAAACTTTGTTACATACTTTAATTATTAACCTTAGAGACAACCAATTCAATATTTTCTTTGTCCTAATTTTTTTTTCATAAATGGTGAACACATTGCGTAACATATACAGTAATTTACAAAAAAAAATACCCTTTAGAATCATCGTATAAATTAGGTTTTTCATATAGGTTTTCGAAGTATATTTCAGCAAGCTTGCGGAGCCGGGAAAACTACCTGTTTATTTGTTCTATATTTCGTGGCAATTATTTTTTTCCTTGATGCCACTGCCGCTAAAGTTTAGCACGACCATATGATAGTATGCGTTAACTTTTGCCCTTAAGATAGACTATATTTGAACGTATTGACCTCCCATATCGACAACAGATCTGTGACAAACGACACTGATGGCTTTACGTTTTCTTCGATTGGCGTGACATTTGGAACGGTCATCCTATTAAAACTGCTTGAATGAAAGTTTCATAACAGCGATAACGACTCGATCTTCGCATGTGCTTCTACGTCGCCGCCTCTTATACTTGTGTGCATTAGAGTAAAATAATATATATATATATATATATATATATATATATATATATATATATATATATGTATATATATACAAATGTTCGGTACATTAGTTACAAACTTAGTGATCAATCCCTATATGGGTATCTACCCTAAGTAACAACAATATAACGTTTCAAAGTGCTTAAACGAGTTATATCGCTCCATGAGCATATTTATTGTAGTGAAGTGTAGTGAGCGCATGAGACGCTTTTTCGCGACAACTGTTTATGCGATTTTATAACTACTTTTTATACCAAATGGCGTGGCGAACTACTGAAGAAACGTTTTATGATGCATTGTCGTACAGAGTGAAACATTCCAAACGAGTTTTCTTCCTAGTGTAAGTTTTTATCTAATAGTAGTACTTAGTAAAACTTATATCGCATAATTACTCGCATGTTTTGAAAATATTCCGAAATGAAAATGGACATGCAGTAGTATGATAAACGGCTGATTAAAAATCGAAACATTGCTTATTAAAACACCTAAGTACAACAACATAACTATCACATTAAAGATATTAATGTAAGTATGTTAAAAACTGAAACTGAGTTTAACTATGATTAGGTATGTGGCAAAAATGTGTAAATACCGATTTACTTTTAGCTTACTTACTCATGAAGACCGAATTGTTTCTTAACACATGATAATGATTAACATTATGATGATGAGACATTCATTAGTCACAAAACAATGTTAAAACTCCTTATCTACACGAAACGGAATTGTTTAGTTCGTATCGCGTGATGCTCAACTAATACAAACACGTCAACCACCACCACAATCTAAATAACAACCGGCTCTATCTTCGTCAGTCAGACCTCAAGGTTAAAACCGCGATCTCAACCAATTCAATGTAAACTTATTGTTAGAGACTTTTGCAATAAATAAATCAGTTGTGTTTTTTAACGTTATCGTTAAGCTCAACTAAGTCGAAATCGAACAACATTTTTAAGTGCCAACATCTAAATGACAAATAGTTCTTACATAGTTAGTATAGACTAGTATAGTAGTAGCATTAAATGCTATATTTTTATCCTCCCTCTCCATATCTTAGTTTACGAGGTTGACGTTTAGTAGAAATATTTAATTTAAATATTTAATAAGATCATTCTTAAGGCTATTTCTACATTCTTCATACTTGTTGCGGGCGGTTTATTATAACAAGTTATTTGTTCCGAAAAAAATTTTTCATTGGTATATTTGGCTTAGTTTCTTATTAATAATAAGTAGTATTGTAGTATACGCTATATTACTTATATAAATATTTTAATGAAGGAATAGTTCGCTAGTAACATTTTAGTATTCCGCCACAATTAAGCATGCAAAAAAATTTCATGTTGAGAAGGAACTTACATCGCCAATTACAAATTGATACGATACATATTCTAGAATACAAAACTTAACAAAAAAAACCGCGTCATCGCGTAAGTGACCTCCTTATTCCATAGCACGGAACGTAGGCTAACTAAAGTGTAACAGGTATATTATACAGGATATATTAGGTATGTTGATCTGTGTTAGACCTAAATTGTTCTCTGTCTAAATTCATTAAAAGTTAGAAAACACTTTCTTTTACTTTCTGACTCACTGTGTCATGTTCTATTTCAAAGAAGAGCGGTCAGATCAAATTGTAAAGCGGCATTTAGGTGCAGATCACACAAGATTTAGATCTGGGAGTTGTTTGTCGCTAGTAGAAGTGCAACGATGGCTACAAACGCACAGATTCAATTCCTTTTTTTTCGTGTGGAAACATCGAGGAAAACCACATTATCGGAGTTAACGGTGAGGTGCTTTGTAGGAATTGAACCGACTAAAACAGTGTTCAGTCACAAATGAATTATACTTTTTATTGGTCCCATAGAAGTTTGCTTGCTTACGTTACCATGCGCAAGTCAGTATGATTCATGAGAATTATATTTTTTTTTTGTGTTTTACTACTTAAAATACTCGTAGAGTGTGATCAACTTCCTGAAGAGTTTCAAGAATCCAGGGGCCATACTGACCTACTTTTATTAGCTGCAAAAAAACTACATTATGGCTGTGTTAAATGTTTTTGCTGCATCCGTGTGTTTTACATAAAAGCAAAATTTATTGTTTCTAACTTATTTGTTCGACAATCATGAACTTAAGAATCAGTGTTGTATAATAATTTAGGTCGTTTATCATAAATGATTTCGTTTAATAAGAAGCCTAGACATACTGGTATCAGTCGATCCATTATATTACACATTTATACACATTTATACACACATACGAAGGAAGTCTATAAAATTCACCCACTACTCTGCCTTATTTACTCGATAATTAATCTCGATCTACGTAACGCGTCTCAAAGTTAGTAATAAAATAACTATACGCATAGTAATAAACAGCAAAATGTCACTAAACCAGCAGGCAGTGTTAACTTCAATATAATCATTACTACAATTCCACAGCATGTGATAGCTGTACACATAATATATTATGTACATATAGTAAACGGAGCTAGACAATTGCTTCCAAGGATATTTTAGTTTTCTCGAGTCATTCATAGTATCTTCATCTATCTAATTTTATAAAATATGTTTACTCTTATATCGAATGTTCCTGGTTATGTGTCCGGAAAATGAAACCCTACAATATTAAGCACGATCAATACTACAGAAAAAAATAGTATAATATATATATATATATGTACATGTATAACAGTCTTCCGCAAAAGATCGGTAAATTATGAATATGGTGTTAGAGATACTCAACTTTGACGACTAATGTTTATAATTAAACAAAATTGCTGTCGTCGGGTACATCACAAAAGAATAATGTAGAAAGATATAAAATATGTATATCGTGTTGTATATATGTTTTAGTTGATCAAGTCTTTTAGAAATCATACGGTACTAAAATGAAGAGGATGTTATTACTTATAATATATTAATTGCTGAATGATGAATTGATACCCTTTACTGGTATAGGGGCATCAATTCTTTGCTGCCCCTATACCAGATGTTGGCTTTGTTTTTAGCCACTCAAGGAAAATCTTCCGTAAACCTTCATTCCACGGAACTTCATCTATAATATTTTTTATTCTTTGCAGATGGCGGGGAAGTATATACAAACTGGTTTGGCTGGATCTGCTAGTATTTCTGCTTTCGTATTATGTACTCAATTTAACATATCGGTTATTATTGGATGAAAATTCTAAAAGGTGAGATAATTTGAAATAGCTTACTTAACAAATACTCTAAGTGCGGCAATGACATTTTAAAAACATCTTAGTCGTGTGGTATTCTCTTTGAATATAATTTTGTCCATGGTCCCATTTACCCTTGAATTGCAATGAAAAAGGAACGGGGGAACAGGGAATTTCAATCTAACGAATGAAGGTTTTATTAATAATTACGATTGTTCCTTATTACTATAATGTTAACGCCAGAAAATTGAAAATGGAATTAAGAATCTCCATGCTGTACTGTCGTTATTAGTATTATTACAGACGGTCATACCCACTTATAAGGATTGTTCTTTACAATTATGCTTAAATCACTCATACTGTAAGTGTATGGACACATAAACATATTTGTAATTCTTTTCTTGCAGGATGTTTGAAGGAGTTGTGAATTACTGCAGTTACCACGGGAATGTGATCCCTCTGTCGTTCGTGTTAGGGTTCTATGTTACTGTGGTAATGAACCGTTGGTGGAGTCAATACACTACTATACCTTGGCCCGACTCTATCGCCGTCTTCGTCTCTGCCACAATACATGGTCAGGTATGTCTGAGTGTTGAGATACCAACCTAAAGCAATATAATTATACACATATATGAGTGTATGTATATACACTCACGCCTGTATCCGCCTGTATCCCCGAAGGGGAAGGCAGAGGCGTATTGAACGACCACATTTTATTTAGTCCTATTTACGTAACAGGGGTTCAGCCTAATGCTTATAATAAGATGGAAAATGCGGAGTACATTGACAGGAAAGAGAGAAAAGAATGGGAAGGAAATGAGTATTGCTTATACAGATAGATTGGGGAGTATAAGCAAAAGCTCAAGATAGAGTCTAATACCTATAACTCGAACTGGCTGGTGTGGGAAGTCCGATCCCTCTAACTCTTATACAGTTATACTCGTACTCGTGAATTGTTATTAATTTGACGCTCTGTTATTATTGTTACACAACCACTGGGTGAACTTTCTATCCGTGTAATAAAAAAAAATATTTTTTATTAATTACGGCCATATAACTATCAGAAGCGACGAAATCGCAGAGGCTTATCTGATCATTCTGTAAAGTCGGGCCGTGAAGTGTAATGATTCCAACGTTAAGTAATTATTCAAATGAAAAAAAAAAACAATTTAAAAGTGGTGTAGGGTAAGTTAGAATCAGGTGCTGGAAGTTTTATAATGAAAATGGTGGTATAATGGGACAATAATCTTTTATTTGAAGTTTAAGCTCTTCGGAGTTATAATATCTCCTGATTTTGAATATTTTTTACATTATCTCACATATTTTTAACACCACATGAAACGTGAATGATAAGAGATATTTTAATCATCTTCTTGTCCCCCCAACATTTGGGTTTGAATTTTTTTTTGAATCTATACACTTTGAAATTGTGAGATGGTAACAGTGTAGTAATGGTTGCAGTGTAAAGCGGGATTTGTAGTGGAAAGCGGTTACAAAAAATAAAGATAATATACAAAAGTGTGTTAACTATTATTATAATATGTAGTTTAAAAAAACAAAACAAATGCTTTACCGCCAAGTTTAACGTATTCGACTCGTTAAAACAAAACAAATTCTAGGGGTTAACAAGTAACCCTTGAAGAGTTCTGGTTTCCACCTCCTGGTTCTATCCACTATCCACGACCTGGTTTCATTATTTGACTCTTGTTACCTTGCCTAATCTGTTGATATCTGTTGAATACAAACAAATAATATTCCCCAATCTCGAGTGGTTTATTGGTAGCCACGGAGTTCCACTATCCGCCTTCATCATCAGGTCAGCTCCAAAATGCCAAATTATATTTTTTGTTAGCCAAACTACTTGTTCATACAAAGTTTCATTCGGATACGCTTAAAATAAGTAGTAGGTAATTAATTTAAAATTTATTGCCAAGATTTGTTAACATATATACATATATTGCAAGTGAAGCTAATCAAGCTTGTAAACAAACAGAAAAGTATTATTTTTAAAAATTTGTATAGTTGTAGGATGTCTTACAAGGGCATTCCGATTTTAGCAACGAGCACACCTGTCCGTAACTAACCATTTATTTTAGTTCCCCATCTGGGGCGCACTCACCATATATCTACATAGATTCAGACTCCGCCAAAACATATCTAATATGTAAACAGAATAGGTACTGAGAGCCTTCACTTTCAGGTCAGGAATTTGAAAATCCTTTGGTTTCTTGTCTTTTAAAGCACCTATTAGCAGACTTTGTTAGTATATGTGTTTTAGCAGATTCCTACGTTAAAAAATTATGCGCTTGAATATTCCGTATGTATTATCTTATTATTTATAATACTTGCATTAAAGACGCCACAACACGAATTCGTACAATTTGAAGCAATTCTTTTCACAACTTGCTTAATTTGCACAACCCATACTTTATTTTGCTAAAGTATAAAGACTGTACTGTCTTTATACTTTAGCAAAATAAAGTATGGGTTATGCAAAATAGTAGAATAATGTTATTTTATCTAATTGATAAAACATAGTATTTTATCCAAATTACTGAAGAAAAGCAAGGAACGAAAATATAAGAAAACGTTACTGATCCGTTTCTATTGCGAACAATGAACAATGATCAGTTGTTTTATGTTTTTAATACTTCAGAACAATATCGGTTGCTAAACATAATTTCTGGGTCAACAAAGTTTAAAAAAAGTTTGACTTCCGTAAAAGGTATTTTCCGTATGCGCCTGCAATAGAAACGGACTATATAATAAATTATATTATATGTGAAGCACTATTATTCAAACTGCCTATAAAATAACGTTTTATAAATATATTCTGCACGGATGGCGCTGTGGTTTAAGTGGTCACCTCGCTGCGCCGAGTGTTGTGCTGCTATATATTTTAATATTACACTATCTTAAGTTATCCAGCGATATGGAAATATAAAGTAAAGATTGCAAGCGATACAAATATGTCATCTTAAGATACGAAATAGATTTTAACATGCTATATGAAATATATAGCAAGATCTTGCACACAGAGTGTGCACCTAATGTACGATGCAAAAAAGAATGACTTTTTTATTTATTCTACAACCAAAATTTCTCTCAAGTTTTTGTTATTACTCTTGCGTACTTTTCATTAATATTGTGTTGGTAAAATTTAAGTGTGTGACTACATTAAATCTCAGTTGAAATGGTAATTAAACTAAATAACTAGTGAAGAGACAAGCGCCTTCAGGACAGAACGTGAAACTTTTCACAGACATCGATTGTTAAAGAAACAAAAGAGAAATAACGAAATCAACACAATGCACGTAATATTTTTCATTCAAAACTGTGCATATTTGCTCAGATAACAGACCGACGAGACATTATTAATTAGACAATTTGAGGCAGGATGAGCGCGGGCGTCTGATGCGGCGGACTATAGTCCGCTACGTGTGCCTCTGCCTTACCATGGTGCTCACGATGATCTCACCCAGAGTGAAGAAACGGTTTCCTACACTCAACAACTTCGTCGATGCAGGTCTTCTTCTAGAAAATGAAAAAAATATTCTTGAACATTTGAATATAAAGTTTCCCAAACCATCAAAGCACTGGTAAGGACTGCATTTTTTTATTAATTAAGCATTTTTAAGTATGTATACCAGCGTATGTATTTGCTGTCATCTCTACCGACAGACGGCTATTTCCGAATAACTTATCCCATGAACTTCCACCTCGTTGCATTATATATATACTCCATATTTAAATCATAATCATAACTCAACACAGTAAAGTTACCTAATCATTACATATTTGCTGCATTTTTAGTGATTATATTATCAAGGTATAATATATTACCAAGTATGTATTCTTTAGATAAGAAGTTCAGGAAAAGAGTTAATCAGTAATGATTATGAATTAGAAGTATAAAAAGAAAGAACGTTGTTTTTATCATTATATTATTGAGCAATTATGATAACATAATCGTTTTAACTGAAGCCCTTGTCATGAACATAAGGTTACTATCCTACTTCCTACTTATATTATAAATGCGAAGGTTTGTAAAGATATATGGATATTTGTTACTCTTTCACACAAAAAAAAATAAGGGAATTGATTGTAATGAAATAAATTCTATAATTTTCAAGAAGTCGGAAAAACTCATCATCGTCATCTGCGAGCTATTTTGGCGTGCGCTGCAAAAGTTACACGAATATAATGTATGAAGGAAATATTTCTTAATATTATTTCTTAAATAGATCTTCAAAATAGTCCGCGACAGCATTTATCTTTTATGTGTGTCCCATTATTGTCAAAATATTGAACCAATGTATGTATTAAAATTACGCACAATAAAATGTCATACTTAATTACCAATGCATATTTTGCAGTTTCATTGATTCTTATAAAAAAAAAAAACACTTTCATTGCTTCTGATATTTAAAGTAGATAAAATTTGTTTTGTAGGCAACTTAATTTGGACAAATATTTTAGTTTCACGCTGAGAAAGTGAGTGCGCCCTACTAAAATTGTGCGGTCCACTGCGGGCGAGGTAGAGGAAATATAGTTTAATTCCCCGGGAAGGACATGGATAGTTTTTGATCACGGAAATTATCCCTAAAGAGGGTGAAAAGGAGTGTAACATTAACTATGAAAGTGTGATTATTGATGGATCACCTGTGGGTTAAAATATAATAATATCTACGCGGACGAAGTCGCGGGCAAATCTAGTAAAAGATAAATGTCTGAAATACAACGCTAAAATATTGGAGACAGCAGAACATTTATTTCTACTACTTCTAAATGTAAATTATAATATATTAATAACTATATTATACTTACGATATTATCTATGCACTAAGGTCTATTATATTTACAGGTTACCAATAGTATGGGCAACCAGTATCGTGACAAGAGCCCGCAAAGAGGGAAGAATAAGAGATGATTTTGCTGTGAAAACGATTATAGATGAATTAAATAAATTTAGGGGCCAAGCTGGGCTACTCCTCAGTTACGATACTATAAGTGTTCCTTTAGTGTATACTCAGGTTGGCTTTATTTTTATTGTAATATATTCATACGTCTCATATAGTTACAGCCATTACTGAACCATTATATAAAAGACAATACTCTGTTATCATTGTGATGGGTCATTTCACATGCTCATTTTAATATACACATACTACACCATATGCAAAATGACAATCATTATCCATATGGTGTAGTGATCTGTGTTCGCTTTGATGTAATTTAAAAAAGATTTACACGTTACTGGAATCTATTTTCAATGTATCCATTGAAATATTAGTTTACAAAACACATTTCTCTTAACAGATTTAATAATACATTTCAGGTAGTTACCATAGCAGTATATTCTTATTTCATAACGTCTGCCTTGGGCAGTCAGTGGGTGGATAATAAGATATCTTCAAAAAGTGATTCAGCGAAAATTAGTAATATAGACTTATACTTTCCAATATTTAGTACGCTAGAATTTTTCTTCTACATGGGATGGCTTAAAGTGGCCGAGTCACTGATTAATCCTTTCGGTGAAGATGACGATGACTTTGAAGTCAACTGGCTGATAGACAGGGATTTACAGGTGAGTGACATTATAAAAAAAATAGTAAATAAAAAGTCTCGAATATTTTAACTTATAAAGATAATAATGTTAGTAGTAAAATGCCTGGCAAATAATCACGTAGATATTTCAATACATAATTTCATTAATGTCCAAGCATTATCGCTCATTATGCCAGCCTAGGTGTACTGATAAATGGTATCAAACGTCAAACATGGACAGGTTGTGACAATGACTAAACAAGCTAATGTAAACGAGAGTAAGGCCTTGTTTACACTTTGATTAGTGCAAGTAAGATGTGGGAGTACATTGCTACATTATTACGAAAATTACACATGTAGTGTCCGTCGTCAAGGAATACAGGCAATGTATCTATAGTTTTAGCTTGCAGTTTAAAGAGCTAACGTATGAATTAAGCGCTTAGTAACATGGTGATCTAGACATTAAGTGAAAATTGAGTACGGATGGAGAATGTCACGTCATGGCCATTTCGTTAGCAGAACTAATTCGAATCGCACCGTAGCTGCGTAGGTATACATATATTATGCGTGTGTACACTGTATAAGTTGTATACAAATATAATCATTTCCAATTCTATTCAATGTTATCAGATGGTGGACGGTTAAAGGGGTCGTACTCATCAGTCTGACCAGCTTGACCTATCGCCTACACTCTTCAATCCATCCTGATAAGCAATATCCCTTTCCGGAAAGGACATAGATATTGTATATATACTATCCTTGTTTACCTGAATGTACTCCCAATTTTTACTATTTAATTTCTAAAGTGCACAGTTGCAGGCCTTGTTACGTAAGTGCGATTATAGACGGCAAAATGTGGGCTTAATACTCTTCTGCCTACCCCTTTGGGGATACAACGTGAGTGTATTTATGTCATCAGATGAACGACTACACTAACTTACGAAAACCTATAATTACATTGATTTTTAATATATGTACATAAATCGTGTGAATGTCAAAGGTATCAACTATCGTCCACTATAGTTATGCGGCCTTCATTCATAAATTTATTAATTTTAATCTGTATTTATTAGGTGTCGTATATGATCGTAGACGAGATGCACCACGAGCATCCAGAGTTAATCAGGGATCAGTATTGGGACGAGGTATTCCCGGCAGAGCTGCCGTACACGTTAGCTACTGAGAACCAACGGGAAGAACATCCTGAGCCTTCGACCGCGCGGGTAGCGGTGCCCTTACGTCAACGGAGTATGGTGCTGTCTACACCTTCAAATGTGAAGATCGACGAGATGGCTCCGTCCAACACCGTGAGTTACAAGTTCGACCCACCAGAGGTTAGACCCGTCCGTTTTATAAGCATGCTGCACGCCCGGACTGTATGGAGCTTAGCAGTGTGTCGGTTCAGGGTTATCGATGCCTTATATTAATGTATACCTATTTACGTACTTTCGTTTGTATGTATTTTTTTAATTGTAATTTTAATTGTGTGTCTAATTCAGAACGATTTTCATTGTCTTATGTATTAGTTTGGCTGTAGAACATCCCGATAATTAATTTAATATACGGTTTGGAGGACTTAAACATATAGGAATCTCTCATACTGAGTTACTTAATGATAATATACACTCTTATACTTAATGATATATAATTTAAAATAACTTTGGTTTATGGATGATATTTTACTCATAAGCTTTAAGGTAGTAACTAACATAAAGTCAAGGATATTTCGTTTATTTTTATTTTGTATTTGTGTAATACATGGTCGTTCTAACAACCTTCATAATTATATTATCATTGGTTTTAGTTTAACACAAACATGCAGTACGTCACTTTTAACGTTACTAATAATAAATAGTTTTAATTTTGATCTATAGTTACATAAAATTATTCAAAGTATTTTCATGTATAGCAAAATCTTGCGGTCTTTTAGCTATAAACACTAATGAAGCCCATAGGCATTTGCATCACCAGCCTTGCGGACCTCTTAGAAGGCAGTAGTAGTAGAAATCATAGATAATAAGATGGTACATTAAGGTTCAAAAAATGATTTCTTTTTATCTTCTGAAAGATACGTTATTATCTGTCTATCAGATGTTCGTTTATTATCTTTCTTGCAGATGTTCGTTTATTATAATTACGCTGGTCACCTACATCAAACAAATTCCTTTCAAAATAGGGTCTTCCCTTTATTAAAAAAAATGGTACGCATTATAGTAAAACGTTTCTTGCTGGTTTTATATTATATCTTACTATTCACTAAATACCTAATACCTGTTGTAAGGTAAAAGTAATAGTGCAATATAAAACTTATGGGCACTACACAATAAGCCATGTCATTCCAAATGTAATGACTTTAATATCAATATTTTCTTCAACTATTCGAATTTAGATATTGAATTCTAAATAAAATCACAATGTTCTGTCGTATATTGTATATTAATGGTGCATACATTTTTATAGTCAATCATAATATTGTAATATAAACAGGTTATGTTACGCTTGTTTTCATGTCTTTGATTAGTTTCAAAGGACATAATTCTCAACTCACGCACTCATTTGGTTATCTACTATTTAGTACCGGCTATGTTATTTCGCCTATTGTGTTATTGTACTTTAATTGTTTCTTTACTGCTGTACATAAAAATACTGTGTATTTTTTTATTCTACGATAACCAAAAGCTTGAAACCTTATTCACTGATATCGGACAATTTATCTTATCTTTGGTCAGTGTCTTGTAAAATTATTGAAATCGTCTTGTGATGATGTGTTCAAATTTACAATTTTTCTAAATTTGTCTTTCTAGCAAAAGACTTTAGAGTAGCTTTTTATTTTTTTGACTTGTATACACGTAGTGTTTGCTCCCCTGGTATGGTACGGGTTTACGGTCTACGTGTACGTGCTTGTAAACTTTCATATTAAAAATAATGTCCTGTTAATATGTGTGTGCAAACGAAACTCTACAAACTGCGTTAAATAAAGTTGAACCTGATATATCCATACAAGTTATTTGTTACAAATGTATTGGTTGTATGTATTGGTTCTTAATTTTAAATATTATAATTACATACTGTATTTAGCCTGTAAAGTGAATTAAACGAAGTACCTACAAAATCAAGATTTTCCTATAAAAATCTTGTGGTACAACGCATATTAAAACAGAAAAATAAGTAGGAAAATTGATGTATGTACTTTTATTTCGCAACGATGTGTAATTTATTTATACAATAATCCATCAATCTAAGAGATTAAGATACGCAAGATATATTTTGGCAAAATTAATAATTTCTGTTTTTTTAACGACTATAGGTGTAAATATGTTGGTAACTATTGAAACACTAAGCCCATATTAGAGGAAAATCATAGTGTTGGTTAAATTAAGAAAGGAATGGAATTTACTATTGCATTAGTTAGAAGAAAAAGGGTTTTACAAGAAAGAGAATATAGTAAGATTAATATTACCTTGAAATAATAGTTATACTGTCATTGTTAAAATGATATTGTATTTACACAGCAATTACAGATGAACGACGATGCTGTTTCGGGCATTCATTTCATCGTCAGCCGCGGCAGTAAGCGCGGGAAGCGCGATGACAGAAATTCAATGGGTTCTACGAACTCTATGGCATCGCTGCAGCAGACACCAATGACGAGAACAAATTCGGTCACGTCAATGTTGAAGAGATTGTTCTCAAAAGAGGAACAAAAAACCATGACTCCTGGTTCACAGACAGACGGCGGTAAGTTTTGTAACATAATATATATTGTTTAAAATTTTGAGTTGCTTTCGATATTTTAATAATAGCTAGGTTCTCTCCAATGCCTTGGAGTAAAGTTTTGTCTAATCCTTTCAACCTTCTTTTTTGCGCCACCATTTTGCCAACTATAAACATATAAGCGCCTACTAATAGGGGGCCTATTGCCGTCATTCGGACACTGTATGACTGTAAACATACTGTCTGATAGATAACAGTCCGATCCCTTACTCGCCTTTTACGACACCCACGGGAAGATATAGGGTAGGGTCCTATTCTACGCCACCTTAAACCACACAGCATCAATCTTGTTTCAATTCGACCAATACCAGTAGCAATTTTTTTTGTGTGTGTGAAAGGATTCAATCTAAAATGATTTGATCAGAGTCTACAAGTTAGAAAATGAAATTTAACTAATTTGTAACTTCAACCAAAATATTTATATTAGGTTAATCTTATAAGAGGTACGCAACTGAACAACTCAGCGTTAACCAAATGTGCATAATTGGTACGCGTTGAGAATTTAAAATTAACTTTATTCGATTGTTTAATCAGTTCGCGATCAACCAGTGCCCGAGCTCGATACCATTATTACGATTTACAATTTTTACCTTAATTTACCAGTTTATTACATTTCGTTTTTTTTTATTTTAACTTAAATTTCGTTTTTTTATAATTTCTAAACCATGAGTAATTAGTGTTTAGAGACAAAACTAAATAAACTTAAGAATAAATTGTATATTTTAAAATAAAACACATTAATAATTTATTTAATTTATTGGTAAGTCGTGTTTTATGGAAATTACATTTAGATACGAATTACTTCCTGATGAAATAAAAAAAAATGTTATCATAATCATTTGGACTCGAACCGGGGTTTTCTGGTTCGATTTCTCAACTTAGTAACCTTGTAAATGGTAGCGAAATTTACCTTCGTGTTCTAATTATATTGTAGCAATTTTTCATTGCCTGAAACGACATTCTCTTAAAATGAAACCTAGCTAGATCGCCTCTGAAACCCCCTGCATGCTTAATTAATTCCATTCCTTCCCCTTCCTACTCTTCAGAGCACTCAACTGCCACTGCAGGATAGGCTTAGTATCCTGGGTATGGATATTTGCCGGGATCTCAATCCGCGCGATTACATCGAAAGTGTCACTAAGGCGGCCTCGCGAAAGCTTGGCGTTTTGAACAAGGTGAGACGGTTCTTCTCGCCCGAGCAACTGTGTCTTTTATACAAGACCCAGGTTCGCTCCTGCGTGGAGTACTGCTCTCATCTCTGGGACGGCTATGCGCAGTATTTGCTTGACGCTCTCGATCGGTTGCAACGGCGCGCAGTCCGCATTATCGACTGTCCTGAGATCACCCAGTCTCTTGAGCCTCTGCAGTTGCGAAGAGATGTCGCCTCTATAGCAGTCCTCTATCGCCTAAATCACGGGGAGTGTTCTGATGAGCTCTTCCAATTGGTCCCACCTTCTCCCTTCCTCTACAGGACTACACGTGCTGGCCTGAGAAGTCACCGTTTGTGCGTCGAAAATATACGTACCCGAACTAAACGATTTGGCTCTTCTTTCCTGTGCCGATCGGTAAAAGCCTGGAATTCTCTACCAGCGCACATGTTTCCTTCCCACTTTGATCCCGGGTCTTTTAAGCGGGGCGTGAAAAAGCATCTCACCAGGCCGCCATAGTGTGGGTCACCATGCTGCATTGACTAGACATGCAATGAGGATGGTGACCACCACTCTTTGACTCCACCTATTGCTTTCCATCAGGCAAAGTGGAGTCACTATGGTAGGCTAATATAAAAAAAAAACATGAAAATCGTTTGAGCAGTTTCCGAGATTCAGATTATATACATATATACAAGAATTGCTTATTTAAAGGTATTAGATTAGATAGATTAAGAGCTCGCTCCGTTACATAAGCTTCGCGCTTCGCTTCGTAAAATTTTATATACGTCATAATAATATGACAGACACGATGAATCATAATGATATCCTGGTTGGCCGATAGTAAAAAACCCATGGGGTCGTACCTATTTTAAGTCGAGTAATACTGTGTCGCATCTCAGTCTTCCAGGCTGGCTTTTTACTTTATATATATATTTCTAAGTTTAAATTAACAACTTATCCCTCTTTTTTGTAAAAATTAATTTTTTTTTGCAATTGACGGAAATTAACCAAGTTGACCATATTGGTCAATTAGATGCTAAAAAGGCAGAAATATATATTTTTTAAATTTTTATTGTAAGCAAAAAACTCACTGGTTTCTCAATCATGATTTTGCATGCTAAAAATTAGTTCATCAAAATCACTTTGAGTGGCCGCTCACGTTCTTTCTAACAAGTCTAAGTGGTATGCACGGCATCAATACGCAATGCTCTTCTTTGGACAATATCCCATCCGCGATTGAGTAGGCCACGGCAGAACGTTGATGCGAGCATCGGCAAGAGTGCGTGTTACGACTCTAGCCGTGTGTTGACGTGCATTGTCATGCATTAATCGATACGAATCACCCGACCGGCTTCACAAAGAGATGATCACGTCTGAAACAATTTTTGCCGCATAAATCTAAGCATTGAGGTTGCTGATGATCCAAATGAGATCAGTTCTCCCATCGATCCAAAAACCGGACCAAACTATTATTGTTCCCCCTCTATGAACACAAAATGACAACATTTCAAAAGTTGTTTAACGTTCAGATTGCCTCCAAACTCAAGTAAGTCTATTTTTTTCAGTTGCGATGCAGAAATTTTAATGGTTTAACACTATTACACACTTATTTTTATTTAAATAGTAAAATTAATTAAAAACAATCAATAAAGATCTAAAAAAAGATAAAATAGTAATCCGTAATTGTGGCGATACTCTAAAAAGTACTTGATATCGAAAAAATGCTTCGCACATCTGTTCCGCATTGTTGCAAAGAAATAAGACTAGAATAATAATTATACAGCGTAACACAATATAATGTATACATTATATTTGATTCCGCATTCATCTCCTCGACATTGTTTACCACTAGGCTATTGCAGATTTTATTGAGATAGTAGGTACAGGATGCCGCTTATCTGAGACGTGTTGGTTGCAGTCTCACCTGACGGACACTTATCTTATTGAGATAAATGTAACAAATTTTGTAAAAGGCTAGGTCCAAATACAAAATGAAATTATTTATATGACTTATAAACTCATAATCAAAGCGTTGGCTTTACTAGGATTATTTTTTAATCATAGAAAACATTAGAAATTACAAATCAGAACTGTTTGTTTTACGTAAATGTGACTGTCCCAAAATATTAAAAAATACGACTCAAAACTCGAAATATTTAATATAAGCCTACTGATTTTATTAAGAAATGGTCTTCCTGGCCTGTCCGATTGCGTACATTGTGTTCGTTTGCTTGTGATTGTACTTAAGTACCCAAAATATTTGCGTACCTTCTTTCTTTTTTCCACAGGCCTGTATTTCTATCACAGATCACAGAAAAACATGTAGTTAAATCAATTTAATGATAAGTGTAATAAACCCAGAAACAACACACACTTATTTATCGCGATTAAAATGCGTCAGTGTCCAATTGCTTGAGCTGATTACTCATCATATTAGTACCTACCACGATATTTGCAAATACATAGTTTGTTTGTTTAGCAATAGTATGCTCCAGTTTTATGCAATATTTGGATGTATCATACATTACAGGATCTCGTTTTACAATATCTGCAAGTAATCCGACCCTGAATAAACCAGCCACGGCCGGCGGCAGTATGAAGATCGCCAATGACATCATCGAGGAAGTTGATGAACAGGCTACTATCACAAGCATGGGCAAACGACCAGAAAATAGGTTAGTAGAAATACTAAGGTATATTTATTAAATAAAAAAAACTTTTTGTTTTTTTTTTGTTTCTTTATGATAAACCGAAAGAAACTTTTTTGATACAAGCCGTTCATTTTTTCATAATCTAATAGGTATATCTGCTTCATTAAATGGAACACAACCTAATATAAATAATTGGGTTGTACTAAGTTAATTAAACTTATTTATCCATAATTAAGTAAAGCCTCTTTTAATGCACGCACTCATTCCGACTTCTCAGTGTCTCAAGTCATTATAATAAGAATCATATTAATGGACTGGAATTTACTAACAAATAATGCATTTCTTTGACATTTTTATGTTACTCATATGTATTTAATTTAACTTTCATACTAACTTAGGTGGGATTAGAATGTACTTCTTGGTACTAGTACTTGAACTTAGTTTTAAACAGACTACATTTAAATATATAAAAATGATGTTTACATGACTACATTTCTACTATTTTTTGTAGTAAATTATGTATTTGTGTTCTATATGGTTGGAAAGGAAATCAAATAGGGTATTGATTAAATATTATTAGCTCAAAAATAATGGCGTCTCAACCCTTAGAAAAGTAAAAATATTATTTGCATATCGGTAGCCTTGAATATGTCTAAACGTTTTATTTATATTTGTTTTGCGTTGATAACATTATTTTATTTCCAAATGAACACAATATAATAAGCGATTGATCACTGAAGTAGATGAAAGCAGCCTCATTATCACAAACTGACTTTATAGATAGTAATTTATATGAAACTACAAGATAACAACTATCATGATCCCATGCAGATAAATATGAAACGGTTAGGATTCACTGCATCATTACAGTCTACTATTGGATTCTAACAGTCTCTAAATTGTCACCCAAAATTAGTGAAGTGAGTTTTACCTTATTTTATTAATCATGGTTTTAAATAAGTTGGCATTCAACGTTACTTAGAAGAACACCACAATCTATCATCTTCGGACAGTCAAAAAGTCGTGGAATGTATATAAAAACACTTATCAACCGCAGATGATACCAGCTGTTGTCAAAATTTGAAAATCGCTGCAAAGCAAGCCGATCTAAAGACTAATTAAAAATTCAGCATGTCTGGACGTTGATTTTAAGGTGCGACTTGACGGCCCTATGAACATTGGACCTTTAGCATCTGGAGAACTCGGGCGTTCATCCCAATCATACAAAGACCTATCAGGGATTTGTTTTAGCATACTATTGGACATTGTAAGCCCATCCGAAAAAAGCCGATTGATGTTTTATATTTAAATAACGAAAGATCGTTAACATAACCCCAAGAATATTTTGAGGTTAGAGTGTTTAGTGATTTTTTACGATTATTAAATCAGTTTCTAGTGAAGTATGGACTTATTTTACGCTTTGTGATGCTGAACGAGCTAGATGCAAGATCTGTAACAATAATTAATATTCTCGGAAAGCAAGATCTACAACGGCTTTGAGAAATCCTTTGCAGTCAATCCATAAAACCGAATTTTCTGAATTAGAAAAATGCGAAAAAGAAAAACAGGATGCAACGAGTAGAATTGCGACATCTTCCCAGAAAAGTTTTAAATCTGAAGTTAAACAAATTTCGTGTCAAGCATGTGTCGATAAAAATAAACAGTGGGATAATTAATCTGCGAAGTCCTTGGCAGTTGATAAATTTGTAAGCGAGGTGATTGCGTTGGAAGATCTTCCATCATCTATTTAGTCGTCGAAAGTGCTGGGTTACGTCCGTCCTATAATCTAAAGTCTTGTCAGTATTTTACTTCTTTTATCTGCGACGAATTATATGGCAAAGTAAGCCAGCTAAAAATTACATTTGCTAGTGATAATTGGTCTGATTCTTGTTCTGGGGTCTCACTATTGAGTTTGACATGTCATGGGATAACTAAAGATTTTGAAAGGAAAATGATAAGTGTTGATGGTAATCGTTTTCAATGAGAGCCGCCATACCGGAGAAAATATTGCTTGTAAACTTGAAGACTTATTGCTGTCATGGTAAATACTTTAAGAAAAAGTAAAAGTTTTAGTTCGGGATGCAGGCTCAAACATGAAAAAAGGAGTTTCTTTGTTAAACATCAACATATTGACTGTGCTTCACAAAAAATCAAAACATCTTAAAAGAAGGGCTGTAAGCTCAAGAAACTGTCGCGACTGCTATAACAAAATACAATAGGATGGCACACTTTCACCTCTCTAATACAGCTCTAGACGATATACAGGCTTAATCAAACCCCGCTTAAGATTTTACCAGAGTGTACGACCAGATAGAATAGCACCTTATATATGCTTGAGCGTATTTTGCAAGTCAAAGAGTCATTATGTCTTTATGCTACCACAAATAGTAAAATTCCCCAACTGACTTCTGAAGAGTGGATGCTTATTGAAAAACTACTCAGTTTATTAAGACCATTCGAAGAAGTGACCAAAGAATTAAGTGCGGCTGATGTTTCTGTATCATCATTATTTCCATTAATGGCCACTTTAGAAAGAAAAAAAAAATCAAATTCTTAATGATTTTAATTCAACCGATAAACTGATTGGTGCCACGACAGCCGTTTTAAAACAGGAGCTCCTTTGCAAATTTTCTGGCTTAGAAAATAAAGTATTATTTATAACGGCAACCTTTTTGATCGAAGATATCAAAATTTTCAAAAATAAAGAACGTGTCATACAGTACATTTTAGAGTTGCTAAACAGTCAAGCAGACGCATCTTCAAGCTCTCGTAGTCCAAGTTCGCAGCGTGCCAGATTAGATGAAATCGATGATTCCCGCAAATATAAAAGTTTATCTTTGAGGAACACGATGGCTTCACTGGTAGATACGAGTGACAGTGAAATTGAAGACGAAGATGACATTTTTCTAATTAATTACCTAAATCCTGCTCATCTTTTAATTAGAAAGTCAATTACGGAATATTTGAGCCGAAAAACGAGTGACGAATGAAGTAGACCCTCTCACTTTGTGGAAGGTAAATAGAAATATGGTCTACTGTCTCCTATAGCGAGGCAGTATTTGATCAAATCACCAACGTGCGGATGTTTAGTGGTGCTGGGATTATTTGTACCCCTCAACGCAATAGACTTGAAGGAGAAGAAGGTAAATAGAAATATGGGCTACTACTGTCTCTTATACCGAGGTAGTATTTGGTCACACCACCGTTTATAATTTTTTTGGTACTGTTAAGAGAAGAATATATTTTAGTTTGATGAATGTTAAACATATATTATTTGTTTGGTCAATTCTAATAAAAAGTTGATTAATTGCAATACTAAACCAATACCAAATATTAAATTGAAGTCTCATTACAATTTAATAAAAGATTGGTAATTATAATTGCACGAGTGTGTAAATAAGAAAGGTGGTTTTGTTATAACTCCTTGTTTGATTTACCTTTTTGTTATTGAAATCTCATATACTTTTTTTGACATTCATATTCGCAAAACATTCGCGTAAAATTTACGAATACGAATATCAAGAAATATGCGAATATTCGCGAATGCGTTACATCACTAGTATATTCGATACCCACTTAGGGTAAATTATATTGTTATGTTTATGATCATATTTGTTATGTGTCTGTGTGTTATTTAATATTTATGTGTGTAATACACATACATAACATGTATGTATTTAAATATTTAATAATTTAAATATGTTTATCAGGAGTGTGGTCGCCATAGTACAAGCTCTATTTAGTTAGGGGTTCAGACGGCCGTATTTAAGATCTCTGAAGTTATTATTGTTATTATTATATTAAAAGTTGTAAGTAATTGTAGCATAGAACATAAAAAAGTACCTACGAACTATTATTTAAAAGAGCGTTCATCGTCTAGTTTACTAAGAAATGTGCCGTTTATTTAATGATTTGTCACTAAAGGTACATAGATATTTACACATTTAAGGAAAATGAGTCTGATTTGGAATGAACACATTCATAAAACAAAAGCTATACCTATTATATTGGCGGTGGATGCCATGACTACACGCGACTCTGACAATCATTGATCGCGTTGAAGCTATAATTGTATTATATAACGAAGGTGGCTAACAAACACAAGGTGCACCCGGCAAGAGCTTTCATTTGGCCATGACTAATTACAAACCCTTTGTCCTGCTTAGACCATGTCGATCTCAAGTTTTCAAAAGAGACGACGAGGATTCTGTAAACTCTTACAATTACTATCTAGTATCCGTCACTTAAAAACTCGTTAGTTAATGTTATACCTACCCCTTTTCACTTTATTTGATGCCCAATCTTGGGATTGGTATGTTCTCTTTCCTTGTTATCATAAAGGTCTTCTTGAACCGAAAGCGTAATATAGAACCTACATAGTATTTATATTCTATGTAGATTCTATATTACACTTTCAGTTCAATCGAGCAAGATTATTGTAACAAATTTGGACTTATACAGTCCTTGTTACGATTAAGAATACGCATACTATTTAGATCGACATATGCGGTTTTCATGAGTAATTATATATGAATCTACAAAGGAGTAATTACAATGGTCATGTACCTACTTCACACTCGTAGCTCATAACAATTTTTAATACCTACACCGATTTCGTTTTAAATTTGTGATGTGTTATAAGTAGACCCTAAAAGTAGTATTTACATTAGTGGTGTACAAATAGGGAAACGGATTCATACCTACCTCCTATTATGATTACTTTGAGAAAAGTACATAAATGAAAAAAAATAATCATGTTTTTTTCATTCCTTCCTTAATCAATAAATATTTCGAAGTCTGGTCACAAACGGCTAAGATACCACTTAACATGCAGACACAAAAAAATCTGTAGATTTGAAAACCTCCTCATTTTCAAAGACGGTTAAAAATCACGACTGCTTATGAATAACTGCAACGTATTATGCATATTGATACGTTTACTGTTTACGAAATAAATTGTAAGCCGCCTATTACTATTGTTGCCTCGCTATTACGAGTATATTATTATCAGTGTACTATGTCACAATGACGTCATTTGCAATACGTAGAGTTGGCTGGTTCTTAGTACAAATTGCTTATCTGTGATTGCCTATTGTATAACGCCAAGGTTAAGAAAATAGTATATATGGCCTTAAAATCGAAATAAAAAAAGGAACAGAATATTTTAAATATAAAGTTTTAAGCGCAGATTAACTTAAAAATGATTATATAGGACGGACCTAACGTTCCTAAAAGCTAAGCGAGCATTAGTTAATTCGAAGACGATTTCATACCTACGCATGGCCACGCCTATATTCCCGAATGGGTAAGCACAGTCTTACGACACCCACGGGAAGAAATGGGGTACCTAACTTAAATCAATCAAGTTTTGCTTACAAAAATAATAATAAACTCAGTTTGAATATTTAAGCTTTGATAAAGCTGTTTTGTATCCAAGTCATAAAATATTATGACCAATAAATTTATGTCAATCGCATTAAATGTCTATCTTCTCCGATCACTTGACATCGTGGCTTCTTAGATAGATTAGTATTCTACACCGAGTCTGATCATATCACAGTTGATTGTACTTTAGCTATAAACATGATAAATATTCCTATGTCATGTGCATTCCTATGTACTTATGTGTATAAAACAAAATATATTTATGTTTTTATAAGTCGATACATACACAAACAAATAGTGAATAACTTTGTAGATTTCATAAAATTAAGTATTATAAAACGAATATAAGGAATAAACTGTTCTATATATTTTTTTAATTATGTTCATTACTTCGTTTGTTCCTAGTTTTTATTTTTATTAATTGGATTTGGATAAATTTTTATGATTTGGCAATAACCCTGGTTTGACATCATTGTCCCGTATTTAACTATATAGTTTTTACAAGTTTTATTTATTTTGCAATGTATGTTTATTCGGGTCACATCTTGCAAGTTAAATTTGATCCTCATTTTGTCCGATTGAGTTGATTTTCTTTTTAGGCCTACGGCGATGAGTGTGTTCCAAAAGCCCCACGTGCCGAGCGACCCAGTCAACGTTCCGTCCAGAAACTCAAACTTAAACAGCAACGACTCACGTATGTATCATTAATGGTTTACTTTTTACAAATCAGGACTTAAATTCTAAATATGAACAAAAAGGAAATTTGTTCATAATATTTAGAACGGTCTAATTAATAATACAATATTGTTACTTATTTATTACAGTTTGATATTTATTATTCAGTAATATTGTACGCGATACGAGGTCATAGTAATTATACACGTCATAGGAATAATTTACACAAAGTCTACTTCAATTTTTAAATTGTAGAGTATATCTATCTACTTATCAACATATTGTATTTTTAGCTAAATATTACACGGCAACATGCGATGCAGTTTAATTATTCATTCTTCGAATCAATCATAAACATGCATGTATCATAGACCTAGGGTTGACAAACGCATGATAATATAGTATTCAACGGTTGTATAATTTCTATTAGACAAAAAATAAGTATTTCGAAAGTGTACGAACAAAAAACGTGATTTCTGTACATTTGAAATATATACATTATGTAGGTAGTATTTAAATCACTAAGCAACAAACGCACATATCTTTTTTAATTATTTCTGGAAAATATTCGGTCCATCTGAAGAAATATTGACACCCCTAAACATTAATGTACATTCGGGTTGCATAGAACGTAGTTTTGACACAATGAAATTCGAGAAAAGTAAGTATTACATCAAAAAAATTTGGTTTTAAAATCTTGTCTACTTGCAGCATACTAAAGAATCACTTTTCTGTAGGATACTGAAAATATACGGTAGTAGGCTGCGTATAACCCACTGAATAAATAAATTTGTCAATCAACTAAATAATTACTATATACTACAATAAGCTGTAAATAAAGCTCACAGTCTATATCTGCTGTCTAGAATGTCTACCTAAGTTATGTATTCTGTAAACAAACTCTACTACTACATCTGTATAATTCGTAAACGAATAAGAGCTTATTATTTTTTCGAATTGATTTCTAGACTCAAGGCTATCGTCATCTGCGCCAACGCCTTGGGGAGTGAGGCCCAGTGAAGCAGGGGACCTCAGTCCTACAGCACAGTCACTCAACACACAAGACTCTTTCAGTTTGTCTAATCAGCGGCCGAGACTAGACAGCGACGTCGGACCGTCCTTAAGTGCTGCCGGGAGCCAAACTTTGTGTAAGTGTACTAATTAATTTACCGATGATATCAATCTAGTTATTTTTATCTCTGTTAAAATTTGACGAAACAGTATTTGTAGCCATACGTATTACGTGTTAAAATCGTTTTGGTATAACAACAACTTCATTTATGCTCAGTACTCAACAACCCGGGACAGCTGCTATTGGTATACTGATCTATACTGAATAAGGCGGAATACATACTAAACATACATTATATGAAATTGCATACCTTATTATAATTACATTTATCAGAATTATGCAGAATGAAGATATTTCATTTTAGTAATTTTTTGGTGGTACCAAACAACAAACTTCCTGATGGAATGCATAAGAGGAAAAAATGTTAGTCATGTAGCAAAACTGATATCTGTAATCGGTGCTAAGTAATTTACCATTCATTATTGATCGAACGAAGTGATTAATGTATTAGCCCCAGGTAAATATTACATACATATAGTGCCCCCTATTACGTTAGTACGTTTATACATATTTTATTAATTTATCATCACATCTTTAGTAATTAAATATGAAGATAATAAAAAACTTGTGTCTAACCTCCGAACGTTACATTGTCAGGACTGTGGATAGACGACATTTATAGTTGACTTGATACACTTTGAGCTTGAGCTCTAATTGTAAAAAATCCCGATAGAAGATATCTGTCTTTATCTACCCTCAAATATCTCGATGACCTATTATTGTATATTTTTTCATTACTATTGCGGGGAAACTCGACAAGCTGTCATTGTCGTCTAATATCTATATCTAATTATTGTACTTCTTGGTTATAAATAGTTCAAATTCATGGTTTATTTCAGTGGACGACGTGGATGGTGACGGTGCTGACCCCGACATTGACGAGTTTGACCGGTTACGTAGCATACGGGAGCAACATCGTCGAGAAAAGTACCTGCAGAAACTTATGGCTCGCTCTGTGTCCGCACAACAGGTAACCTATTGGTGTAGAAATAATAATGAAAAAGCATTGATGATGCAATTAACGTTGCTTCATCTAGAATTATACCGTGCACTATCAATTTTTCATGGTGTCACGTCTAGGATAGCCTCATCTGTAGTTCGGATCCTTTTCATAAGGTTGAAACTTTTACAAATAAAGGTAACAAGAAGCGGGAGTCGGGTGCATCTACAAGTAGTAACTATCATCGTCCCTAATGGCGTCCCTAATTGCACTTTTTCAACCAGTTTTTAGTCCTCATACCCCTTCAAACTGGTTGACTTAGATTTATTGATGCCTGTTATTTTCAGGTTATAAATAAATAAATTAACAAAGATATACATATTAGATACTATAAAAAAAATAAGCGTTCTCATAAAAAATACATTTTTGCTTTTCTTTTACAGCGAACAGGAAGTTTGGAATTGGTTGATAATGACTTATTATTAGAAGATCTATTATCGCAGTCAGGAATGCTAAAAAAAGAAGACAAATCAAAGAGTGAATCCAAAGAGAGCACCTGACATAAATTAAGCAAGAGCTTTATTTTCCCATGGGATGGCGTTGAGTTCTGAACACCTCTCAGCACAGTTCAGTATTATTAAATTGTGATACTTTTTTTGGTGCATCGAATTCATCATGTTAATCATGGAATCAAGAATTGTAAATATATAAATTATTTTCACCATTTCGCTGTTTTAATTTTACAAAAACTAATATAAGAATATACCTATGTCGGTTGGTGGTGTATTTTTGGGAAAAGGACTTGGACCACCCAGCTTCAGTCACTTCGAGTTACGACCCGATCTACTATTGCTAACCATTCCAAATCAATCCGTTTAACCCCTAAATTCATGATATTATATTAACTTTTAAAAAAATATGTTAACTCAGTCTTGAGGTATAAAGATAGTAAAAAAAAAACGTAAATGTGAGAAGCTTCAGTAATTTTTATCTACTTTTTGGCTATGTAGGATGCAGCCTCTATTATGCACTCATCAAGCAAAAAGTATCTGTGTACTGAGATATACTTATTTATATAGCATGATTTTACTCAAATTAGAAAGTCTTTAATTGTGTATTCTGTTTTTTCATTAATTATGATAATTTTAATGAACCTTGCATCCTGTTGAGTGCCTTCACTATATATAAGCCCTTTATGTAGGGCCGTGCATATAGGATAGCTCATCAGATTAGTAAAAAAATAATAATCAGGCATATTAAAGGGCGTCAGATTAACCCATTCCTCCCCCCTGTCCTATTTTTAGGACACCATATTCAACATGTTAGGTCGTTTATTTTTATTGTTCCTGACAAAATTCATATTCTTGCACTGTTTTTCTGATAAAACATTTTTTTTCTTCTGCAAAAAGTGTATCCGTAATTTGAATTTTTTCAAAATATCATTTTTGTTGCCTCAAAAAGAAGCATCATATTCCGATTTTATATACCATAACGTAAAAAACTTGCCAACTGCAATTCACATAAAACTGATTCTTAGACGTTTACCAAATATGCAAGGCAAGCAATCTTACACCACTTACATCAGAACGCCTTTTACAACCTGTCAGGTTTGACAATATTGGTCACTATATGACGAAGAGGGACAAACAGAGGCGTTGCCAGGGACAAGGTTGTAAAAACAACCTCTTACTTTTTGCGCTAAATGTGAAAAAAACATACAAAATAAGTTAATAGAACTTTATATATATATATAATATATATAAAGTTCTATTAACTGTTTACTTTTATTATTTCTGATCACTGTCATATTTATAGGACAGGCTGACTCAGCATTAAAAGTACTTTTTTTGTTCGTATTATTTTTTCTTAGCGTATTATGAACTTAGTTACAAGATTTGATAAAAAAAATCTCAGATCAGTCAGAATCTGAATTATCTTCATCCAACAACAAACGAAAAAGATGATTAAATTATGCTATATAACGCAATACGTATTAAAATCCATCCATCCAATAATATCAATTAAACAGAAATTATTAGTTACACAAAAAGTATCTCTGCACACTTGTGTCCGCATCGGTCTCACATACCAATTTCCGCTGATATGACCAAACGCGCTACTCGTGCAAACCACTCTTTACGCACTCGACTTGATCGTGGCAACAAATCATGCAGATAACAGAAAATGCAAACCTCTAATCATAAATGCAAGTAGAAAAAAAACTTTAAAATTTAAAAAAAAAAACATCTCCGACCAATTTCCATTCTATCAAAAATGTGGCTTGTGTGTACCAGCAGTTATTGCAATACGTATATCGCAACAATTTACTAAGCCCTTTTCAATCGGGTTTCAGGCCCGGGCACAGTACGACTTCTGCTCTCCTAAAAGTGACGGGTGACATTCGGACAGGAATTGAGAATTCCAAAGTTACCGTATTGGCTGCTTTGGTGGATTTTTTAAATGCTTTTAACACTGTTTGTCACGATATCCTTCTGTCTATCCTCTCCTATCTCATGATTCCACCTGATGCACTGGAATGATTCTCGTCATATCTTCGAGGGCGCCAGCAGTCTGTCCGCGTCGCTGAGTTCTCCTCAAGTTGGCGTGCTTTTGACTCTGGTGTGCCTCAAGGCGGCATTCTCTCACCTCTATTATTCTCAATATTTATAAATCTCATCACTAAGAACCTTCATTGTTCGTATCATCTACATGCTGATGACTTGCAACTTTACTATCAAGCTAGCTAGCTATTGACAACATAGCAGAGGCTATTTCTATGGTAAATAGAGACCTGGAGACTATTAATGATTGGGCTGACAGGTTCAGTTTGTCTGTAAATCCAACCAAGTGCCAGGCCATCGTCATTGGTAGGAAGGAAAAAATGCCATCTATAACATTTAACGACTTGATCATACCTTTAAGTTCTTCTGTTAAAGATCTGGGCCTGTTTATCGATACCAATCTCAGCTGGCAAACGCAGGCTACTAACATCAGTCAAAGAGTTACTGGTACGCTTAGAGCATTATAGCGGCTTAAGAATTTTCTTCCGTCCGAGACAAAAGCCTTGTTAGTACAGACTAGTCACCCCATCATGGATTATGGTAACGTGTGCTATTACGACTTGAATGCAGATCTCCTCAATAAATACGACCGACTTCTAAATAAATGCATTCGATTCATTTTTAATATTCGCAAATTTGATCATGTTTCCTCCTTTCGTAACGAATTGGCTCCCCATTCGTCAGCGCCGTCAGCTGCGCGCCCTCACTACCCTTTACTCTATTCTCAACTCACCTACTTCTCCTACTTTTTTGACTTCTTCTTTTCAGTTCTCAAAATAATAGTCAGATTTTAGGCTACCGTAACTGGAACATCAACCTAAACCTTCTGTATAAAAATCGGACACGCTTGAGTATTTCAATAAAGCGACTTTTTTTACATTTTCAAAAATTCGCTACTAGCATGTGTCACTTCCAGAACGTCAGTTTTGAATGGGAGCGTTCCTATGGTTCACTTAACATCTCATCGGAATATCTGACGATACCTCGATTTTTTTTCTTCCTTTCCAGATGTCCACTTCCACCAAGCAAGTCGTCAGATGAACATACATTGTGAATTAGAGACACGTTTGGGGAGTGGCTTAGCGTGGACTTATATACGAAGTCGCATCAGCGAGGCCCTTTTCTTTCGTTCCTAAGATGTACCTTCAAATCTATCTTACCAAACATGCTTTGACACAACATACATATATATATATACAACACACATCAGAACAACAAAAATATAAATGCGCGGTAAATTAGGATAGATATCTTAGAACTGATTTGTAATTATGTATTGAATCATATGATTGACGTCTTTTATGGATTATGGATGGCTCATAAGATTCTGTCTTTGCTTTCTGTTATTTTACAAAAGGTATTTATATGGCAGAGGTAAATGGAGTTATCGGAAGAGAAAGACCTAAGCGAATGTTCTTGGACCGAAGAAGTTCAAGACAATCTAAGCAAAGGCCAGATCAAAAGTACTTTTAACCGACGAGCCTGTATGCGGAACGGAATGAAAAAGCGAGAAAAGTATGTCAGAATCGTAGCAAATGGAAGGAAGTGGTCTCTGCCTACCCCTATGGGATCTAAAGGATGAAAAGGCATCTAAAGGATTGGACTGTTACATATCTGACAGTATTTATATAGACATACAGTGCCAGGTGCCGACAATAGACTTGCCCTTTATTACTTAAATATTTGTGACACTTCTCCTTCGGGAATATAGGCGTGAGTGTATGTATGTATGTAATTTTTTTTCTAAACTCCATAACATTTTTACAAACATACACAGCCTCAACGTTACACGAATCCTGAATAAAAGGTTTCTACGTTTAAGGGGTAGCAAGATAACAATGGTCCAGCGGCCCCCACCGGATTTGCTACAACCGACCCGAAAATCTAGAAGAGGGCCGAAAAAAAAAATTTCGACGATTTTTCCGGCCCCATAGACCCAAATGAAAACCCCATAACAGCGAAAAATGTGTTTTTTTTAACCATTAAATTGTTTTTAAAAGGTCGCAATGCATCTCAAAAGTTGTTTCGAATGTGTAGATGTTCCCTGATTTTTTTAAAATTTTTTAGTTGAGTTAAAATATGTGAAATATAAGTTTGAAAGCAAAAAAATCGTGAAAAATGCATTTAACTCTTAAAAGTCATAGAAATAATTCAATAGCACTATCATTATATTACCCTTACCCCTTATATTATCATCTGCCTATCACTTATGGATACGCACTAAAACGATGCACTAATGTTCGTGATCTCGGAATAACTCATGATTCTAAATTGATTTTCGATGACCATATTAATAATATAATAACTAAGGCATATCAAGCGTTAGGGTTTGTGATGCGTTCATGCGAGAGTTTCAAAGAGGCCAAAACTTTTAAAATCCTATACTGCACATGCGTGCGTATAGGATACAATATAATAGGCAGGTTTGGAATCCGAGATATAACATATACGTCTCTCGTATAGAAGGTATCCAACAAAAATTCATAAAACTTTTATGTTACAAACTACACATTAAGTACGAGTCTGACATCTACTTAAATCTTTGCAGCAGATTCCATATCCTTCCCTTAACTAATCGCCGCGTAATAGCCGATGTGACTTACCTAGTGAGTATAAAATCTGGTTCGATCGATTGCCCTGATCTTCTTAACAAAATAAATTTTAATGTACCGACTAAAAGTGTAAGACAATATACGCCTATTCACCTTCCCTTTGCATCCACAAATTATCGTCAAAACGCGTTTCTTAGGCGAGCGGGTAAAACGTTAAATGAACAAACCAAAATACATAACTTTGACGTATTCAATTCTAAACCCGATTCCTTAAGGCGGATGCTCAGCCTTGATTTTTTTCGAAGACACAACCAGCAATAACCAACAACTTCTCAATTTTTTATTCACTGATGCCTCTTCCACACCTACGCTAGACAATGAAACTCGCTGTGTTCACGCATCGTCTTCCATACAGTAGCTAAGCGTGGGGACCTATAATTGGCTAGCTGTTACACATCGCTATAATATTATTATCTGCTGTTGGTCTTCCTAAGATTAATTAAATAAATAAATTAATTAATGCTAGTCAGTATGTATATTAAATACAGTAAATGTACACCTATATGTACACTTGGCACTTAAAACAAATAAGCACGCAAAATGGAACGTTCAATGTTCTTTCCTATTGCAGTAGGGTGTCTCTAATGCAGTAGTGTAAAATAAGGTATATTTAGTTATGTTCAGTAGATAAATCAACACATGGTAGACAGGACAAATTATGAAAACTAAAGACCTAAGCATCTCTATAAAAAAGAACACACATTCTTATAGGATAAACTTGCAAAGAGTAATTGAGGTAAGTATGTTAGGAATAAAACTCAGTGAAAGGATTAGCAATGTAGAAATAAGACAAAACATTATGGTTGCTGACAAACTAACTCAAATGGGCTTGGACCACATGCGTTGAAGAGGCGGTGGAGGACCATTATCATTAGTACCGGATTCGCGAAAACTCTGAAGCTGGCCACGCAGATAAAATGGACGGAATTTGGATTTTGAGCGGGGCGTTCCATTATCATGATAATCGGCATCGGCTCATGTCTTGCGGTATTCCACAGGGATCTGTTCTTGGCCAGTGCTGAGGAACATGGGGTAAGACTGGGCTCATTGGTACCTTTCCCCCCGGGCTGGGCGTAATTTGTTACGCGGACAACACATTGGTCTTAGCCCAGGGGCCAACTTTCAAGAGACATTGCGCTTGGTCACCAGGGGAGTATCTCGGTGGTCAGACCCATCGAGGTGCTGGGCCTGCGGGTGTCCGGGAAGAGAAGGGAAGCTCTTTTCTACTCCACAGTACTCCATCAGTAATCTTTGTTTGATATCAGGTACCAATATGAATCCGAGGAAGCTAAGGATGCCTTCATGCAATGATATTTAAGAGAAAAAAAAAAACTAAAACGATACTGTTTTTTAAGGCAAATATTATTGTACAGTTATTGAACAACAAAATTACAAAGTCCAAAAATTCCTTTTGAAATAAGCTCTCAAAATTTTAAAGTATACAAAGCAAAGCTACATACAAAACAAAAAGATAAGGAAATTTGTTAAAAGCTAAATAAGAGAAGTTTAAGAGTCGATTAGAGACAAGAAAAAGAATGAAAATGAAAGTGAGGACACTTCAAAAACAAATAGAAATTCCGACGAAAATTTTATAAATCAAAATGCTTCGATGATAATATTGCGATTGTAGATTATAAGGAAATGGATACAGCTAAGGAGAGTAATGGCCAACAAATTGAAAATTCTGAGCAACATCTCGAACCGATACCAAAGAATATTAAAAAAAATAGACAAATAGACTGCTCTTTTTAGTAACATTGTAATCAAATCGAATAATTAGTCTTTGTACAGTTGAAATGTAATAAAAAAATCTATTGACAAGCAGTCCTTATTCATAAATGTTTAACATGCATTGCATTTCTCAAAAACATAAGGAACATATACCCGACAGCTCCATTTTAGCTTTATTTTTATGCCATAATTGCTTCCTCGTAAAAGATTCTGACTCTGATGATTCTCACTCATAACTATTGACAAGAGAACTATTTAATGCACTTAAACAAATACTTTAAGTATGTAACATATATTTTAACTATTAAATTTATTAAAATTTGCTTTAAGTTCGACATATTGAGCACTAAATTATTATATTTAAAGAATATGATTCACACTATTTTATCATTTAAAGATACTGGGCAATGACTGTGCTCTGATGTTTGCAATTACTATAAAGTATGGGCAATAACTATACTCTAGATGTTTTTAATTTTGTTACTCTTTGTTCGAAGATATGTAAGTTTTAAGAGAAAACATTGTTACTCTATTGGAGAATTTATTAGTTCATAAGAAATTAGTACTAAACAGTTGCTAGCAATAATATGTCTTGGTTTTTTTACGTCACCAGGTTTGAATTCGTTACGTTAGTGCGGGTATATGGTTTACCCTATCTCCTAAGCCATTTTTGTGTTCACATTTATTTTATTTAACACACAATTCTGATGAATGTGGTTCATCATAATCATGCAAATTTTTAGGTTGTGATTTAGCATCAGTGTCAATTTTATCATAATAATATTTTTTTAAAAGCACATACTTGATTACTAATATAACAAGTAAACCAACCACTAGTCATAGAGGTCGCTTATCACTGTTGTTAGAATTATCTGCACTATTGTCTCTCTGTGAGCTGTTATCTCTTACAGGAAGAAGCTGAAACCTTAAGTTGTTGCCTTTCATTCGCTTCTGGACTATTTTACCTATTGACTTAACATGGCTTTCAATAAATGAGTAGTTTTTTTCCTGTAAGCAGAGGAAACACATTTTAACTAAAATTAAACATTATAATTATTGAAAAAAAAAAAAAGGTAGACACCTCCCAAAGCATATATTAATTTTAACTATGTTAGAAGATAATTTCACTTACTAGTGCCTCTGAAGATTTAGAATCTTCACCAGATAAAATAACCCTCACTTCATACTGTTTCTCAACCAGTTTTATCATTTTCTTTACACCTGTCATGAGGTCATGATCACTTATTCTTGATGATAGTGTTAGCAGTTTTTCTCCCTTGTTATTGCTTTGACGTTCAGCTTGCTTCTCTTTCCTTTTTGTAAGCTCTTCTGAATGATATTCAGAGTTTGTCATAAGTCTGAAACAAGGTAAGGTATTTCAAATTGGGTAATGCATAAATACTTTTTTAAAAGATCCTTATAAGTGGTTTACACATTAAATTTTATTTTGTAAGTGGTTAATAGTTCATCATAAGAGATAGTTAAAGACTATAAACAATTAAATAGAAAGAACAACACAACAAAGAAAATAAAAATTACCTATGCATGTTCTTTAGTCATTTCCACATCACCCTAAGGTAGACTGGCAGAGAATGCCTTTGGCATTAAAAATTAAGCAAGGAATATAAATAATATTCTATGTGAGACTATCTCTAAGCTAATAATGTTTAGTTTTACCTACATTTCTATGCAGGCAGGTAAGCAGGAAGTGAAATTTTGATTATTTAGAAAAAAAAACATACTAACATCAAATTGAAATTCTTTCTATTTCTGCCCAACTGTCCAAGAAACAGGTTGAAGATTTTCTGGTGCATGTGTGTGTATGATTGGTGTTTCTTTGTGAACCCCAAAGGCACAAACGTAAAGTAGGTGACATGACATAGATATGACATAAAATTATGGATTATTATCAATAAAATTATGTTGATTTGACAAAACTCTATACAATGAATAATTCTCGAACATTATTATACTCTTTGAAATACCACCAGAAATTGGAAATAAATCCTGAAGTTGGAAGAGCTTATGATGCTCAGTATACTAATTATAAAAAAAGATGTGAAATGATCACTATTCAGTAGTAATACTTACTTATATATTGGCCGCCGGGTTTTAGAGTCTTCATCTTGTATTTTAACTAGTTTCAGTTCTCTCCTGGTAGACAAACTTTGAGCATTTTTTAAATCTGTAATACTAACTGAATTGTCCGGACTAATTAAAGTTATCCTATTTTCAAAACTTTTCTTTTTAGGGATTTCTTTTCCTTGTGCTGTGATTATTGTTTTCACTGGTTGACTTGAAAATGTTCTAAAACCTACGAATCTTTGAGTACTAAGCAAAGTTAGTAACTTATTAAAATTGCAATAATTCATTTTTATTCGGTACTTCCTGACGAATTGTTCTTAAATCTAAATGAAAGTTACTGTGTATTCTTTTTAAGTATTTTTATATAACAATACGAAATATAAGAACAGGGAAGTTTACATTTCGCCTTATCTTTCAGACCTTAATTTGACAATTGTTTTTTTTAATAAATAAATTTTCAGAGCCTCGGAATTAACCATACGGCCTAATGCTTTGACAATTGACTGATAATCAGTGATTGGAATAGGTAAAGCTAAAGAACCTAAATTTCAAGAAACAGAGATGAAAAGTAGAGACTTCCTTACGACTTTTTCTTTTTCTTTTCTTTTTCCGAGTTTCTGAGTTTCGGAACATTACTTAAGCACAACCAAAATTAATAAAGTAAAACAACTATCGAATTCATTCGCTGTTACTGTTTAAAAAACAGTGCAGTAAAAAAAAATAAAGGTTATATCATTATCTGTGTTTGAATTACGTAAGTAAGCGCGGAGCTAATCAAATTTACAGCTTTAATAGTTAGAACTAACAAGGTAGAGGTTTAAAAACACCGTTTATTCATTAAAAGTATGCCAGTTATATCTCCATTCTTTACAATTATATAGCGTAGTCAGTTTACTGCACAAGTGTAAGATTTCTAATGCTATATTTACAAGAACCGATATGTAGGCAACCAATCAGATTACTTTGCTGTTTTCGTTGTCTGTGTGCGTGAGTATAAAAAAGCGGTGTAGCGAGAATTGCCTTCATTCGCGAATACCTTCCCCGAGAAAGCCAGCGTGTGAACCTTCGCCGCGGGGTGGGGTCTCCGACCCTAACCTCAACGGTGATGGCAAACATGCCAAGGCGCCACGAGGACGGATCCAGCATCACGAAGAACACCAGCAGCGAAGAAAAAGGCTCAACCGACGCAGTGCTGCAGGACCAGCGACAAAAATACCAGGGCGACCTGAGTATTTTCAACTCCCTTCGAGAGAAGGGAGAAATGTCGCAGGGTCTGCAGCGCTGGTTGGAGGCGTACTTCCGAGTGATGGAAGTTCACATCGGAGAGAAGAAGAAGGAGGACCTCACTGCGCAGGATGTTCACATCCTGACAGCGGTGGGATCATCACTGCCGCCTACCCCCTTGCCTATACCAGGTAAACGGAGGCGGGAAGAAGACCCGGAGCCACAAGCGGCGAAGCGGACGACCATAGAGGCTGCCCTAACCTCGGACTCCGAGGAAGGGGATAGCGAGGAGATGGACGTCCAAGTCCTCTCCACCTCGCCTGAACCGACTCCAGTAATACTGGAAGTCGAACGGGCCCCTACGCCTACACCTAGGCCAAGGACAGCAGCAGCTGTACTTGCCGCACCACCACCCCAGAAACCCATAACAACAACTCAGAGGCCCGTAACAACAAAAATGAGGCCCATAACAACACCAGGCCCTTCCAAGGCGCCCACTACCCAGACGTCCACAAGGAGACAACCAATCCTTGTAGTGGACCGTCTGGAGAACTGGACGTCCCAAATGAAGGAGTTGACCGCCAAAATCGGTCACCCACCCAGCGTGAGGCCCTTTGGGAAGGGATTCAAATTCACTCCCAAAGAAGACGCCGAATTCCGAGTCATTCAGGCTCACCTGGACGACCTCGGTCAGGACAAGGCGCCTTATTACGCTATCGCCCCACCGCACCAGAAGCCCCCGAAAATGGCTATCCGGGGCCTACCTGCGGATACTTCCACGGAAGAAATTGTGGAGGACTTGACTAGCAAGGGAGTGCCAGTCAAGTTTGCGAAGCATATCCGTGCTCGCACCAGCAGACCCGGATGCATCTTCTTCGCAGAAGTGGAGAAGAGCCCGACCGCAGCCAAGGCCTACAACATTGATGAGGTCCTGCTCATGCCAGGCGTCGTCATAGAGGCCTGGAGGGGCAAGAAAGGACCCTCTCAATGCCACCGCTGCCAAGGCTTCCGCCACAGTTCCCAGAACTGTCACAGGCGCCTAGCCTGTGTGCGATGCGGTGGCGAGCACCAGCCGCACAACTGCCCTCGACCAAAGGAGGAGCCACCCACGTGCGCCAACTGCCAAGGCCCGCATCCAGCCTGCAGTGCGGCGTGCCCCATCTACAAGCGGGAAGCCCGCAACAAGAAGGCGGGACTCACGCCGAGGACTGGCCCGCCAAGGTCATCGACCAACCAAACGTGGTCGTCGACTCGGCACCCCCCACGCTGATGGCCGAAGCAAACCCGGGGTCAAGCTCCACAAAAAAGAGGAGAAGGCACCGAAGAAAGAAGGCGGCCCAGGAAAAGCCAACCACACCTGCGGCGGCAACCAAAGTCAGCAGCCCACCCGCCAAGGACCCGGAGAGGGACCAACTCGCCGCCTTACTCATGCTGTTCGCACAGCGTGTTAAGGCAGGCGAGATAAACACAACAGGACTGCTGCAAACACTCTCCACCAATGGATAAGCCGCTCAGGGTGGTTCATTGGAACGCGGAGGCGCTGAAATCCAAGATAGGCCTACTACGCCTATTTCTCAAGGAACAGCGGGTCGATATCATGCTGATAAGCGAGACTCACCTGAAGGCCAACAGGCCACTCAAGATCCCAGGGTACATTGTGTACCGCCAAGATGAGGTCTCGCCAAGAGGCGAAGCATATCGTGGACTCGCTGTCCTAGTGAAGAGGACAGTAGTGCATCAACCCGTCGAACCGAAGAGACTCGATACCATGTATGCGCTTGGTATCGACGTCCAAATCGGCAGGCGGGAGATGCGCCTCTACGCGGCCTATCGAGCTCCGAATCAGAGAGCCCGCGTCGATGAACTTCGGAGCCTTCTCCAACATACGACGCCGACCATAATCGCGGGAGACCTGAACGCAAAGCACCAAGCATGGCACAACACCACCAACAACGCAATGGGAAATCTCCTTATGCAAGACTCCGATAAGCATTACTATGAAATCGCTGGCCCCAGAGAACCCACTAGATTGGACTCAGCGGGCTATAGTGATAGCGTACTGGACATCATAGTGTTCAAAGGACTAAGAGCACCTCCAGTACAGGAAGTGCTCGAGGACCTACCATCGGACCACAGGCCGGTGCTACTCGTGTTCAGGGAGCCCGCGGCTACGGTCGGCCCACCGAAGCCCACAGTCCACACAGACTGGAGGGCTTACCAAGAAACCCTAGCGGGTTACAGCCGCCCTACGGTTGTAAAAACGCCAGTGGAAGTCGATGAAGCCGCCGAAGAAATCACCGGAGCTATCCAAGCCGCACTTCGAGTCTCCTCGAGCACTAGACCGAGCAGCGAGCGACAGAACCCTCTGCCCGCTCGGCTCCGTAAAGTGCTCGAGGTGAAGCGAGAGGCTAAGAAGCTCTGGCAGAGAACTCGGCACCCCCGAGACAAGACCCGATACAACCGCCTTACCAACTCGTTCAAGGCTGCTCTTTGGGAGCACAGAGGTGACGCATGGGAGAACTTCCTTATAGATATCGAGGACGAACAGCCCTCGGTACACCGACTCTGCAGGTAACTGACTGCAGAACCACCCCACGCGCCCCCTGTTCGCTGAGGACGGGCAAATACGCTACAAAGCGCAAGATCGTGCCGAGATCATCGCGAATAGCCTCGAAAAACAGTTCACACCTCACGACAATCAAGACGAGGACCACACTCGGGAGATAGAGGCGGCAACCCATCTCTACCTCTCGAGGCCCCTCCCCCAGTCTGAGGGTGAACTGCTCGTAACACCGAGCGAGGTTGCTGCGATGATCAGGAAAACCAACCCACGGAAAGCACCTGGTGAAGACGGAATACCGAACACTGCACTGCAGCGACTTCCACTGAAATCACTCATAGCGTTGACACAACTGTTCAACGGTATCCTGAGGACCGGCCACTTCCCTAACATCTGGAAGCGGGGTCGGGTTATCGTACTTCCGAAGCCCGGCAAGGACCTCAGAAAACCGGAGAACTACCGGCCCATCACACTCCTCTCGACGACGTCCAAGGTTGGTTGGTGTTCGAGCGCTTACTGCTAGTAAGGGCTCAACCCCACATCCGGCTGAGGCCCGAGCAATTTGGATTTCGTCAGGAGCACTCCACCACGCTCCAGCTGACTCGTGTCCTAGACGAGATGGCTACGTGGTTGAACAAGGGCGGGAGCACGGTGACCGTGATGCTCGACATGGAGAAGGCGTTCGACAGAGTGTGGCATGAAGGTCTCATCCACAAGCTGTCGACATCGTCTCTACCACGAAAAGTAGTCGCATCGTTCCTGACCCAGAGAACCTTCCGTGTGGCTATAGAGGATACCACATCGGAAATCAAAACCATCAGTGCCGGAGTCCCGCAAGGGAGCTGTCTGTCACCGGCCTTGTACGCCCACTACACGGATGACATCCCTGTAGTCGGAGACGTCAAGCTGGCACTGTTTGCAGACGATGCCGCGTACTTGTCAAGTTCACGCAACGCCGCACACGCTGCACGGAAATTGCGCCCCACACTCGAAGCCCTTCCGGGCTGGCTGAAGCGATGGAGGCTCAAGTGCAACGTGTCGAAGACCCAGGCGATGATAACCGGTATGGCACACTACCCGCCAAACCTACGTCTGATGGAAGAGGACATCCCATGGTCCCCAAAGGTCAAGTACCTGGGAATCACCATCGACAGATCACTGTCGATGAACCACCACGTCGAGACCATCACAGCGAAGGCCAGAGCTGCGCGGACGAAGCTGCGTCCCCTGCTATCCTCCAGACTACCAGTAAGTGCCAAACTAGGCATTTACAAAACATATATCAGGTCGCGCCTCACCTACGGTGGGCCGGCCTGGTACAACTTGATAGCAGGGACATTTCGCCAACGTTTGCAGGCTGTAGAGAACAGCTGCCTTCGCATGGTGGTCGACGCCCCCAGGTACCTCAGGAATGCAACAATCCACCGAGACCTGAAGTGGGAACCAATAAAGGAGTTTGTGAGCAGACTCGCCACGGGGATGTTTGAGCGGGCTGACCGCTCGAAACTTCCCCACCTGGTAGGTATTGCTCCGCTCCCACATCCAGACGACACAACACTCATCCGGAGGCGACTCAAACGCCCCGCTCGGGAGCTCATATCAGTTCCTTCGAGCGGGGCATTGGCTTTGCCATCGGATGCAGATAGCCAACCACCGACCTCTCGCAGGCGGCTCGCTGGACCCCTCTTCAGAGGAGCGATCGGCGAGCAAACCTCGAGGCCGGTGAGCTAACTCCAATGACCGGCTCACAGTGGTGAGTTGCGAGGAAAATCACTATAAGGAGCCCAGTGCTTCAAATAGTCTCCCCACCCCCCTCAACAGGGGTGAGATGATACCAGATGATGATGAATTGCCTTCATTCGCCGCTTGGTATGCAGTGCGAGCGGATGCGTGCTCATTTACTGCATGTATGAGCGAGTGCGGTATCCTCGTCACAGCTCCCGCAGTGGCACATAGGCGTAGAGCACCATGTCGCCTCTCCAGCCAATTCTCCACGATACGATGATCTTATCTCCCGCGCTCGGTCGCTTAAGTCGTTCTATCCACTGGATCCTCCAGGCGATCCCTTATGAGGCCCGTGGAAGCAGAGGGCCTCAGATCTGTTGAGAGCCACCTGGAGACCCAATCGCCGAATTCTGGTAACGAATTGAGCGAAGCGCGCCTTTGCTTTTATGGTCGCGCGTTCCACAGGAGAGGCCCCAATACCGAGCCCTGTGGAACACCACATGACATGTTACGCCGACCGTATCCTGGCCGAGTCAGGTAGATAACAAAGGCAATTAGATTAGAAGTATTTGATATGAATTTCAACTTGATACCCCTATGTTCGTTTACGCTCATGAGGAAAAAGGTAATAAGTTTATAGTTATTAAAAATATATATATTATGGGATGTTACTAAAAATGTAAGGTTGTCTTATTTTTCCTTTATGTGTGCTATAAAACGTTGCTTTATGCCAAATTTCAAAATTCTAGGTCGACTGGAAGTATCCTGTAGGTTTTGATTCCCTTGCGAGTGTCGAAAATTTGCAGCATAAACGGCTGTATCTTTTGATTGCGTTGGCTAAGAGATTTGATTTTTTCAAAGCTCCAAGGAACAGTAGACCTTTAGCTTGATACCTCTACGCGTTCCTGAGAAAAGGGGTCTTGACAGACAGACAGACGGACAACAAAGTGGTCCTATAAGCCTAAGGGTTCCGTTTTTTTCCTTTTGAGGTACGGAACCCTAAAGATTATTGAAACGCTGGTTGATTTACTCGTGACCAGAGTATGTTATACAATATAAGAAATTGTATTAAATTAAGATAAAATGCTTCATTCACTTTTCTAACAGCACCTTGGTGTGTCGGTCCGTCAATATGCTTCCTGATAATATTTTTTTTTTGTTGCATACAATACTATTCTCACATTTAGAAAAGTAAATCGTGTTGCTAGGCTCATGGTATAGTTCATGGTAATCTTTAATCCACCACTCTGCAATCCCTTGGTTTTGATTGCTATGAGGAAGCAAAATTACTGTAAACAAGGAGAAAATTTATATTAACTTCGTCTCGAGATATCTTCTTTTTTTTTAACTTTAGGATTCCGAGAAGGTACAACATTTACGAATTTTATTTACGAAAATATAAAACAACTATTTGAATAAAACCCCTTAAATGGTTGAATAAAATTGTTTGAATTTCAAAAATAGGGAATAGTTTAATCTTTAGAATGTCTGAAAAGTCATGTAATTCTAATATAATAAATATCACTGTAAATAATTTTCACACACATTTTACTGTTGGTATTTTGAAGTGTTGGCGGCTGGATAATTGGAAAACTGTAAATCTTTAACTTTACACATTCTACTTGCATTTATGAGAAACGGAGTTAGTAGTTATTAGACATACCTTTAAAAAATAACCCGGTCGCGATATTGACACGATTTTTTTGTTCCATTTTCTGGGCCCGTGCTTGGGCTCAATATACGCTGTATATTGAGGCACGGGTTTTTTTTAATCAAATCCTTCTGCCTCTAATGAAAAAAAAAAAATATACTCTTCAAAGTTCTTGCGTTATAATTATTACGCAATTACTTTTAAAAATGGTTAAATATAAACCTACATTTTAGGGGTACCAAAGTAATAAAGTTATTTAAAATGCAATAAACTCAGTTCTAAAAGACCGGCATTCAAAAACGATACCATCATTGTGGGTTAGTTAAAAAGCTAAGGGATTAGATTCGTTAAATTCGTTCACTTTGTTTTGACATCTGTGCTCGACAAAATGGTGCGTAAAACTTTAAATATAATCTGAAATTATTAATTCAATCTGGATATTTAAATTAAATGTATGTATTTTAATCATCTTCTTTGCTTTTCAGTCGGCTCACAAAACATTTATTATCAAGCGCAAACTTGCTAAAAAGCTAAAGCAAAACAGACCCATTCCACAATGGGTTAGAATGCGTACAGGAAATACTATCAGGTAATGTTTATTTCATTGTTTAGAATTTAATATTATTGCACATTACAGGGTTTACATTTGATGTGTTGTGAGGGTAAGGTTATAAATATTTTGGTTGACAGATCTTGATTTCTTCAGTTAAACCCATGTGATAAAAATGTCAGCAATATCAAGGATTATTCATATATAATAACATAATAGTCTAGTAATACTTTCCAAACAGGCTACTTTGAAAGCGATTTAAGTTAAAGAGCTAAAGAATTTTCATATTTTCACCATAGGTATAAGAAGTCAATAAAGCTTGCCTAAAAACATGAGTAGTATTATGCTTATTTAAATGTAGTATACAAACATCAGTAATGTAACACCTTCGTGATAAGTAACAGAGTTTCCATCAACACTTTGGATGCAGTTGTGTATGTTGACTGCAAAAGTTTAGTGATAGCATATTTTGGGAATGGCTTGTTTAAATTATAATCGTTACTTTTCTTGAATACTCATTTTTGGTACTATAGTAAACTAGCCAAACTTATTGATATACACATGTTATAAACAATGTGTTTTCACATGTAAATTGTTGTATATGTATAACATTAATGAAGCAAAAGATATTGGTATTAATGTATTATGCTTATGTGATAATATAGCTCTAAAACTTATGAAACAATAGTTTTCTTCTGGATCAGGACTGCCATGAACCCAGTTTTGGCTTTACATTTGTACTGTGATATATAGGAGTTTTGGAAAATATAAAATATTATAATATCCACTTAAGCTATCCCTTCTTTTTGAACAATAGGGTAAATTTATTGTTTGCTTCTATGTACTATTATTTGTGTGCAAATGTTACTTACCTTACCTTTCACTAATCTTACTTGCCTACTGATGGGTCAATAGAGAATTTAAAAAATACTCACTGTATAATGATTAATACAATATTTTTATTTTCTTGTAAAAGTATACTTATTTTTTTATTTTATTGTTTCTCTTAATAGGTTAACCTATTGAGTTTCACAATGAAATTCCTAATTTAAGTTAACAAAGTGATTATTTTTGTGGTTGGTGTTTTCTGTCACATGAAATACCTGTATTTATTTTATTATTAAAAGTGCGATTTTAAATATTGAAAATATATAAAATAATCTTGTGTTCTTTATAATATGTATAATAATCTGGATATTTTTAATTTTGAATAAATTCTGTTTTGTGCTGTAAGTATATTCATGAAAATTTGTTTCAGATACAACGCCAAGAGGCGTCACTGGAGGAGGACAAAGCTCAAGCTGTAAGCTTGATATGTTACCTGATTTAAGCTAAATAAATTCCTTAACTACAAGTTACTTTTTTTATTATATAAAAGAATATGATTAAACCTATTCTTCGTAGTGCAAATATAAAATAAGTTGTAATCTATCACTAACTAAAAAGAAGCCAATTTCCACATTCACAGTCAGCATTATAGAGGGCAGTAATTATATTAGTCATCAGTGTAATGATGTATGGATGTTCCCCCAAATAGAGATTGCCATACATACTATTGCATGACCTTGTATAGGTTTGAAAAATGAACCTTCATTTCAACAACAATGAAATACTGCTTCCAAATAATGCACATGACAAATCACATAAGATTAGACCAGTCATACCATTACAATAAATGCTTTTCATAATTTTGCGCGAGGCCTACGGCTCGGCCTTCAAATTCATACTATCTACAATTGCCTATTTTTATTTCTATACCTACTTTATAAAAGATAGGTTGATCTCTGCTACAAACTGACATTCCTATGGTTGTCAGGATAAAACAATGTCGATAGAAATTATCGATGCTGATGTAACATTCAATTGGGTTTAATTTAGCTACAAACGTTATTAAATTAAACGAATATTTGAATATAAAATATATTTATTTTCCCAAAGGAGTACACCTTAAATATACATATATCTGAATCGCAATCAATCAAGCAATAATCTTGTAAATTTATTATAAACTCTTCGTCTTCCATTCGTTTTCTGCATTTGGTGACCACCTTCTTCCAGTCATCTGCAGATACATTGTTGACCGCATTTTTTAATAACTGCAATATTTTATTTGCCGTGAAAGGCGGTGTTGTGTTGTGTCTGGCAGCGTAACCTTAAAAGAAAACATTTTTACTGAGATTAATTACAGGTCTCCCAAAGTAATAATGCGCATAGAAATCTTCGTCACTGTTGGGCAACGGTCGTATGTCCCGAGCGTCGGAAGACGATATATGTATATATAGAGTGGTTAAGTGCGTTCATGCATAATTTAGTAGAATTATGTGTTTTGTTCTAAAAGAGATAAATATTGATTTATCAGTAACGAAATTTGATTCGATAATTCCATGTAAGTAAATAGTGAGGAAAACCACACGATTGCGAATATGCTACAATCTTTGTTGGATTGATTCACTTCGAAGATGTTATAGTACTTTTCAAGTGTCTTACTGAAGCTGGTGTAGTGATGGAAGAAAAGAAGGTTTAAATAACACAAGTTTTATATTAGAAGAAGAAAAAATGGTTTTCAAACACAGGTTTACATTAAAATCTCAGAAATCTAATCATTAAAGTCTCAGTTCAAAAGTATTTACAGCACTGATCATTCTAGAATAATATTACAATTACAAAAAAATAATCAGAATCAGGGAGGATCTCTATTCCTGACATCGTAGATTCATCAGAACTTTCATTATGCTCTTGTTCATTTACACTTTCCCCACTGCTATCACCTGTGTAAATAATCACTTCATCGGAAAAACTCGATTCTTGGCTTAAATTTTCTATATTCATCTTCGCATTTAACAGCATGATCACAAACTTTTTTCCATTCTTCTGGTCCTTCATTATTGTTTTTTTCTAATATAGCGTCTTTAACTGACGTGACAGTCATTGCAATTTTTTTTTGGCTACGTGTTGCTTTATTTGGGACAAAATATTTTCAATGGGGTTAAAATCTGGATGATATGGTGGCAATCGTATAATTTTATGCCCATGTTCCTACATTATACGGTCAATGGCAAATTCTGTGTATTTTTCTTTATATCTTTTTATAATTTCATACAAATCGGGTTTCAGTTCCTTTGGGTCATGCGGAATGTTGTGTTGTTGTAACCAAGCTATCATTTGTGGTTTAGGTGTGTTTGAGTTTGGTGGTTTCACAGACAGCTTATTATGATATGGGGCGTTGTCAATTACCAACACACTATTAGGAGGCAAGTTGGGAATCAATTGATTGCGTAGCCAAGTTTGATAACGTTCCGCGTTTATTTCTTTATGATAGTCACCTTCTGTGTCGACACATTTATGTAACATTGTTTGATACCTTTTTTGCAGCTGTCTTGCTAAGTTTTACCCTTAGTATGTGATGTATGCACGTATGACTCGTCCATAAACACTATGTTTCTACCAGAATTCCTCAGCTGTTGTATTTCTCTGAGATATTTGATCCTTTTTAACCGTCTGTTATTATCAGTTTTCAGAAACCTAAACCCCATATCTTTCAAGATCAGCCTTAAAGACTCTGCACAGCCATTGAAATTAATAGCTTCGATCAACTTTTTTCTCAAATTATTTACAGTTGGGAGTTCTTTGAGCGTCAACTGAAAATTGTATACCATATTACGAATCACACAGTAGTCGAAATCATCAAGCCCTAGCCGGAATCTACTTTTAGGTTTTCCGTTTTTCGGTGTGGAAAATTTTATTGATTGATTCTGGTTTTTTTCGTTTAAGATATTACTTAAAGTTCGTCGTGAAATTCCTGTAGCTTTTCTAACACGGTCCTGAACTTTTTTAAAATAATCATCATGGTCTCTTTTGAAAACATTGGCTTCATTTAAGAAATAAAGGTACACATTAAATACCATTTGTCGTGCTTGTGACTTAAGCGGCTTTCCACGTTTAAATTGATCCATTCTGAAAGAATTCGTCTGAAAGAAAATGGTATGGGCACAGTTAGGCATATTTTTATTTATTTGTTGTATTATTGCATTATGTACTAATATACTTTTTAATATTATTTATTCCTATATCTATTTGTTTATTTATGCATGTGTTTATTTATTTGTTTATTAAATTTATATAAGCCTAAATCTTAATATGTATTTAACAAGGGTATTTTTAATTTAACTTAACAAGGATATATAAAAAAACCGTGAATTTTTTTATGTATATTTACCTATTTTACAAAATAAACTATTTAAATTTGAGTTTTTTTATGCGATAGGGGGCAAACGAGCAGACGGGTCACCTGATGGTAAATGACTACCGCCGCCCATGGCCACCCGCAACTCAAGAGTCACAAGTGCGTTGCCGGCCTTTTAGGTAGTTAAATAATTAAAGTTGAAATTAAATTTACCTTTGAAAACTAAACCAAGAAGGGTGTGTAGTAGCAGCTCTATATAATTCCACACAGAAAGACCACGTGCAGTCACCACCAATATATAAAGACGACTGACGGACCTTTAACTGACCGGCGACCGCCGCCGACCGCTAGAATTGTTTTCGATTGTGTACTCATGATATTGACTCCTATTTCTTTCGAACAAAGTGGAAAATGCAAGTGCGTTGTTTAGGGCTCTTACGATTCAATGATTCGGGTGTTTCCGGGAATACGACCATTAGCGAAGATCTGCATGCGCATTATTAATTTGGGAATACTGTATACAGTAGTTAATACTTAAAGGACGTATCTACCTGAAGTTCAAGCAAACAAACCTTTGACTTGGGCCCAGATAAGCTCGATCGGATTACACTGGTAGTGGTACGGGGGTCTTACGACGGTATGACCCTTTTCGTTGGCTATATCATATAAGACATACGTTGGAGTCCTAGGTTTGTGCAGACCAACAGTCTTAATAATTCATTTGTGAGCATAGTTTCATTGGCCTCTATTCCTTTTTCTTGAAGCCATGCAATGATTTCTAATTTTCTGTTTACCGCTAATTGGTGGTTTGTGCTTTTGGACCGAGAGATATGGGGCGTTATCCGTAATAATGCAATGTGGCTCCTTAAAATTATCTAATAATATTAAAAAGCACTCCTTAAATTTTTTAAAATTAATTTCCTAGTGGTATTCAGTAGTTTTATTCGATTTGTATGCCAATAGGCAATTAGGCACAAAACCAGATGACGACCCAGCATGAGGATGATTAATCTTTGACCTTTGCTTTCGGGTACTTTGGTGGTTGATTGTGCAGTATCATCGGTCCAAGCTTTGGATACGATATGATTGGCCTTTAGCCATGTCTCGTCTAGAAACACTACTTTATCCCAATTTGTGTTTTTTTTTTTTACTTTTCGGAGAAAATTCACTCGAGCGAGAGCAATGTCGGTTGTTTCCATAATAATTTTTCTTTTGTCACTTTTTAATGGGAAAAACCTATATTTTTCAATATCTTCATTAAGACTCTTCATTAACGCGTTTGCGTCTTTGAGGGACTCGGCAAGTTTTTTCAATGTAGGCAATTCGCTCCTTGTATAGTAACCATATACATGGTTGCGAATCGCAGCGGACTCAAAGTTGTCAATGATTGTGACAGGAGCAGCCTTTTTCCTTTTTTTATTTGCATGTTTTTTGTCCTAATCTTCAATCTATAGAGATCCAAGGATGTTTTTTTTTGCAGCTAAAGAAAATATGGTCTAAATTGCCTTCATCTCACTCGCATAGCGATGAGTCTCTAACCCGAATTTTGTGCAGTAAAACGGGGGAGCAGCAGTGACCTATATTCGTATAGATATAGAGCCTGCTGATTGTGGAAATTCTAGGTTTGGACACTTTTTTGAAATTGTATATCACAGCTCTCTTGATTTTGTAAGATTTAATGAAGAAGACATGCTTCAAGAATGGCAACACTCAACTTTAAATACTGAAGACTCTTCTTGACATCTGAATTTCAAGACAATTTTAGAATCCTGGTAGTATACTGCGGCTCCCACAGAGCTTTCATTACATAATTTAGATGAATCAGTAAAGATTTTTTTATAACCGAAGTTAGTAGAAGAACAGTGGCAGCACTGTTCTTCTACTAACTCGTTGAAGGTTGAGTTAGCATGAGCAGAACCTTTGGGGATTCTGGAATCTAAAATTACATCTGGTTTAAAACATAGTATATTATATTCGAAGCCGAAGAGGGAGAGTTTTAAAGTTTAAAGTTTATAATTAATTATTTATAACAGTTTAGTAGTCATGGAATGACAGAAGTATAAGTGGAATTTCCTTATGTGCCCAATACCTAGAGATAGGACAGATAGTGTCTAAATCAGAAATAATTTTGGAGAGAGGGTGACCGGATTTACACATTACTTTTAATAAAAAGCGTGCAGACAAGAATTGTCTCCTTTTGACATGAATTGCTACTGGAGGTTCAGAACATTCTACTTGCAGCGCATTGATGGGAGAGCTTTTCATACAACCAGGTAGGCACTTAGCTTGAACTTTGTCAAGTGTTGCTGGTGCAGGGTGCACTATTGTAAGGGATTATCAAAAATACACCATAGTCAATTATGCTGCATACTAAGGCGTTATAAATTAGTTTCATGGTGTATGGGTGGGCTCACCACCAGACACCAGCTAGGACCTTTAATATTGCGATGGTTAGCTCACATTTGGAAATCTAATAATTGATGTGGCGTATGGCAGTCAATTAAGAATCCAAGTAGACACCTGGAAATTTAAATTTTGGGAATGCTGTGGTGTTCTACGTGAACATCAATTCGGGTAAGAGAGAAAATTACAATTGCACTTTTGGGAATAGAAAGACACAGACCATAAACAGATAGCTATTCACTTAAAGAGTTTAGGGAGAGAGAGGACGAGATTTGGCAGCATCTTGGATACCAGTGTCACTAACATACAGAGCCAAGTTATTAGCATATTGTAAGATATGACAGTTGTAATTCAAACATGAACCAATATCATATGTAAAAAGATTATACAGAAATGGGTTTAGTTCGGAGCTTTGCGGTAGGCCTTTCCATTTCTTCCTGTGGTCGAACTCCTCGCCCAAGACTCTGAGGACCAGAGTTCGGTACATAAGCATCGTACATATGCATTGTATCATATTGACCGGAAGTCTCAGCTGGTGCAATTTCCGCCTGAGAGTGGAAAGAAGGACACTGTCATATGCGGAGGATATATCCAGAAAAGCAGTGAAAACAGATGAATTCTGAGATAAAGACAGTCGGATATCTGAAACTAAAACTCCAACACTGTCCATGGCTTGGCAGTATGTTTCTCTATTGTAGAATCCACTTCAGACGATTTTTAAAAAGATGTTCAAGTAGATTGATCAGTACTGAAGAAAGGGCAATTGGTCAAAAATATTTGGTTCATCAACATTTTTTCCAGGCTTTAATAGAGGGATAACAATTTGTATCTTGCAATGATCAGACACCCAGCCATTATTGTATGCTCTAGCTGTATTCCCTGCATTTACTGAGTCCTTTACACCATTAAGAACCATATCCTCTCTCTCCGAAAATGGTAGGTCATGTGTATCTGAAGATTGAAGTGGCGTAGGTGAGTACAGAGATGCTTCTAAAGTTTGAGCATAGGGCGGGGCAATTTTATCAAGGAAGAGTTCAGCTGTATCTCGGGTAATTGGGGAGGAAGTTAGTGAAGAACATCAAGACCGGAACCTATTAATATTTCTCCACACCTTTGAGGCTGAGGTAGATGGAGCCAGAGTGGAGTAGAATTTGGACCATTTAATCTTTTTTCGTTACTCATATCAAGGTTGTATTTTTTTTCTGACTCTTTCCTTTTCTTAATAGATGCGGTGCATTCACTGTCCCACAAGGGGGGGGGGGGGGGGGAATTCTACCCCTACTGGTGTTTTTAATTTTTGAAGCAGGAGTCTGCGGTTTGCTGTATTACTTGCACCAATTTTTACAACAAGCAGGACGCAATCATCATAGGTTATGTTTCTAAAGTCCAAATCCGGAAGGGTGATTGCTGGGTTTTCTTCTAGCAAAAAAACATATGTATGCCAGTCTGGATTGTATTTTAAAAGGGAAGGAAGAGCTGTTACTAAGTTATATCTACTAAGGTAAGGAAATAAAAAATGTATAATGATCGCTACCATGTGATAAGCTTGTACACTGCCAGCCGTTGTTGTAATGTCAGCAGAGCAAAAGGTCAAATCTACGCAGCTTTGATGCTGCCCAGGGAGAATTCTACGAGTGCAGGATCCATCGTTCAGTATTTAAAGGTTTAAGTCATCTAAAATTTCTGCTATGCCTGTGCCAAAGGAGTCGCATCGCTCAGAACTCCATCTATGATAGTGACAGTTGAAGTAAGGTAAGCTATATATATAGACACGACTGTCACACCATTAACTTTAGCACTGATGATATTCATATCATCTGGGAAAGATGGGATGGGGAGGGTTGGAATGGAAACACTATTATTAATTAGGAGGGCAGAGCCTCCATATCCATCAGTTCTGTCACATCTAAGGATGTTGTATTGAGGAATACAAAAGTTGAGACTTGGTAGTAACCAGGTCTCTACAATAGAAAAAACTAATGGTTGGTATTTGTTTAGTAGAAATATGAGGTCGTGTATTTTTATGAAACGCGCCCTCCACGCTATGAGGGGATATTTGAGGTGGTTAGTGAGGTGATATGCAACCTCGTTGAATGTAGTATTTATGGTACCAGTGACAACTCTGGTCATACGTTTGTCACTGCGCTACCTATCAATATCTGTGTCATAATTATTCTATCTAATGTAATTGTTTTAGTTAAATATAAAGCCACGAAACGTGAACGAAAAAGCGTTTTCAATCAAACAAATCAATCTACTTGGCTTTACCGTTTCTAATCATACTATCCAAACTGATTCCGATAGGCCAAAGCCTCTGCTACACCTCCCCGCATCAACTTAAGCAAGTGAACTGAAACGAGTCCTAGGAATGTTCGCGCACTATGCAAAATAGTTTCCAAGGTAATGGCTTAATGTCAAGTTAAGATCCAAGTTCGCGCACTATGCAAAATGGAACGGGTGTTTTTCAGAAAAGATAAAACCCTTCATCTGCGTCAGCTTACCGTTATCGCAAGACGCTTTGAAATGTTTTGAAGAACTCAAACAGGACATCAAGGCGGCGGCTCTAGTAGCGATTAATGAAGACGATATTTTCTACTACTACTTTGTCAAACTCTGAATGAATGAAATGAAGCAATCCTCAATTAGTTAATTGAGAAAGAAGCTAGGCTATAATGGAAAGTTTAAAGAAATGGAGACACTACCTAATCGGCAAACATTTTCTTTTAATTACGGTTCAACAATCGGTAGCCTTTTTGTTTAATCAGAATCATAAGAGTAAAATCAGAACGAGAAAATCTTACGTTGGCGATTAGAGTTGTCTTGTTTCAAATATGATATTGTTTATAGTCCAGGCTCCGAAGATGCAGCTGCGGACGCTCTATCCTGCGTATCTGCCTATATGAATATCAGTAAGCTAAAAGAGCTCCATAACGCACTGTGTCACCCGGGCATGACAAGAATGTATCACTGGGTGAGATCCAAAAACTTGCCCTATTCAGCAAACGATGTTAAGGAAATAACTGCCTAGTGCCCGACCTAGGGCGAGATGAAACCAAGGTTCCTCAAAGTCAAAGGTACCTTGATCAAAGCTACGGCCCCTACTGTATCAACATAGACTTCAAGGGGCCACTGGCGTCTAACACCTCCAACAAATACATATTAACGATAATTGACGAGTACCGCAGATTTCCATTAGCATATCCTAGTAAAGATATGATATCTGCCACTGTCATCAACTGCATGAAAGATCTCTTCCTTACTTTTAGCCAGCCTCTCTATGTTCATAGTGATAGAGGCGTTTATGTCCGAAGAATTCAAGTAATATCTAAGAAACGCAAACATAGCCTCATCTAGAACGACACCTTATAACCCTCAAGGTAATTGACAAGTGGAACGTCTAAGCGGGACTCTGGCAAACTATCCAACTCAGCCTCCGGTCAAAGGGACTATCAGTGGAAAACTGGGAAGTTGTACTGAAGGATGCATTGCGCTGTGTACTTTTTCTTTAATGTACAGCTACTAACGCCACCTCACATGAAAAGCTTTTTACATACCCTAGAAGATCCCGAATGGAGACTCACTGCCGTCCTGGCTGTCACCAGGCCTGTTATTGGTAAAGAAGAATTTTCGACAATCTAAAACAGACCCTCTAGTGGAAGAAGCTGAAATCCTTGAAACTAATCCTCACTATTCTCTTATTCGACGACGTAATGGGGAAAAATCAACAATATCGAACCGTCAATGGGTGGGTTCTCAAATACCGTTGACTACAGTGGAGACGATAGCTTTGAAACAGCTTCTGAAGAGATGGAAGACACCGCTACAGCTCCACCTGAAACTTTCACCCCATCTTATCATCGCCGCAAAGTTCACAGAATCTACGTAGCTCGTCGCCTCCTCCGATACTCCAGACAGAAACTCTCCCTCGAAGATCAAATAGGATCAGAAAGCCGCTCTCCTACCTGAGCGACAACTGGGGAAGAATGAGGTGATATACAACTTATATTTCTTTTATAAATATTAAAAGCGTTAGATATTTGAAAAGTTATTAATGGAAAATGAGAAATAATTTATTGCCAAGTAATTACAAACAATATTCCCACTTGGCAAGCCTGTCCTGTGGGTGCCTGATACGCTTACAGTTTTCGTCATACATTGCTCAGGCGACGACATAAAAGTAATTTTAAGTAAAGAATAGTACAAGGCTTCCAAGAACAACAAACATTTCTATTATTAACGTTATGTAAAAAATCAAGTTTGAATATTGGTAGGAACATAATTTCTTAATATTATTACTAATAAATTTATATTAAAATAATTATAGATAATAGTGTATGTTACACAAGATAATGTTTATAGGTTACTTACCTACCTACCTACTATCCATTTAATATATATTTATATATATACACATTTAAATTTGTGTATACATATAATATGTAGTTTTATAGATAGCGATATATTAATTATTATTCTCTTTATTCATATTAATAAACATACAAATTACATTTTTAAATATAAAATAAAAACAAAATATATTAAAAAAATAAAAAATAGTGCCCCACCGGTATCAGGTACAGGGACCAAGCTACCGGTGGTTAGGGCTCCACAGCCAAGGACCTCCTCACAATACGTGCCGTATCAAGAAGGACTGCCTTCTGCATTAGGCCCCTAACCCAACTGTGTAACGTGAGCCTCTGCAGATGTTGGTTGAGGCTCTTGGCAATCAACCCATGAGCTGATATGACTATCGGCACAATGATTGCAGAACTCACATCCCACAAGTCGACCACCTCATGGGCTAATCCAAATATTTTATTTGTTTATCTTTTTCAGCCTTTATGAGGTTGTCGTCATGTGGAATGGTAATGTCAACAATCATTGCTCGGTGCTCTAGTCGGTCTATCCCAACTATATCAGGTTTATTGGCAAAAATAGTCCTCTCAGTGATGATAGATCGATCCCAATATAATGTTGCACGACTATTTTCAAGAACTGGGTCGGGCACATACCTATAATACGGTAACTCGACATCCACAAGGTTATATCTAAGAGCAAGTTGCTGATGGACTATCCTGGCCATTTGGTTATGTCTCTGCTAATACTCACCATTTGCAAGACGAGAGCAACCGGAAATTATATGCCTGAGGGTTTCACCAGGGCGATGACATGCCCGACAAATGTCAATTGTGCCATCCTCCAGGATATGTCTCCGATAATTTCTCGTCATAACAACTTCATCTGTAATTGAACAGATAAAACCTTCAGTTTCTCCAAAGAGGTCACTGAAACGTAGCCAAGACACAGATGATAATAAATCTACATCGGGCCCGTTTAAGGCCCGATAAAAACGTCCATGCAGCTCTTTGCTCTTCCATATCTCCCGACGGTCTGTAACATTAAATATTGCAGGCTTTCGCCAGTTCTCTTTTCCTAGACCAAGCGGAGTAAGTCCGTTATCAACTGCCAGTAAATCCCGGTGTACCTCCACATTAACAGAAAGAAAGTATGCTCTAAGTGTTAAGAAATGCGATAAACAAAAATAACAAAGTATCTATGGCAACATTATTGTTAGTCAGTGGAAATGTATGGTCTTTGGTGGAAATGAAAAAATGGACGATATGGTAGAAATGTAAATGTGATATTGTGAAAATAAGAAATAAAAGTATTCATGATAAAAGTGTACTTTGTTATTGAAGAAAAGAAATAAAGATGCTTCCAGCAAATTTAAGATGGTAGCAGAACAGTGGTTGTGTCATTTGTAAATTTGATAAAGTTTAAATACACGATGTCCAACGAAAGCTTTGTACCTGTGCCAAAGTTTGATGGCTCGGTAAATTATGATGAATGGCGGTTGCAGTTTATGTATTTGATGAAGTATAAGAATTGCTCCGATGTTATCGAGCATGCAGACCGGCCAGAAAATGTCAAGGAAGAAGACTGGAAGCAGAAAAGTAATAAGGCTATGTACTTTCTATCATTAGCCGTTAAACCGGATAAAATGGTAAATTGCGACACACCAATACAAGTAATTGAAAAATTAGATAAATTGTACTTGTGTAAATCTGAGTCTAAGCAGTTATTAATTGAAAAACAGTTAAGCGGACTGAAATATGCAGATGGTGAAGATCCTGAACAATTCTTTGAAAAATTTGAAAGAAAAGTTATTGAATTGCATCATGCTGGTGGTGACACCAGTAGAAGAAGAAAATTAAGTTATTTAATGATGTGTTTACCTGATAGTTGTCGTCATATTATTGAAACTATTGATATATTACCCGAAAAAGAGAGAACTGTTGACTATATTCGACAGAAATTGATAGAAAGAAAGCAGCTTGGTACGTTCACAGAATCGGTTCAAACATCTCCAGCAGGAACCAGTAATCATCAGGCATTAAAAGCACAAGTTGGTGTTAGAAACCCAAGGAAACCAGAGAGGGAATTTTTGTGTTATCGATGTAATAAACCAGGACATTTGCAAAAAGATTGTCACTCTAATTTCAATGGTAATCAATATGGAAATTATTCTCGAAATTCTGGTGGTAACTTCAGAGGAAACTGGCAAGGAACATACCGTGGTAATGGCAACAGAGGTTATCGTGGATCAAATCATAATAGAGGTAATTTTTATAGAAATAATAGAAGTTTTACTGCTAATACTGAAATATGTAATAATTCTCAAAATCTTGATTCATTTTCTATTTGCATTAATAATTGTAACTCTTGTGAAACAACTAAAAGTGAAAAGAAATGTATTGAATGGCTCTTAGATAGTGGATGTACTGACCATGTAGTAACATCAGATGAATATTTTTATGAGTATGTTAATCTGTCAACACCCGCTAATGTAAAACTAGGTGATAATACAGTAATTATAGCAACAAAAGTTGGTAATATTATGTGTAAATTTTATTCTGAAACTGGTGAGCGCACAATTAGGATTGAAAATGTATTCTATGTGCCTGAATTAAGAAAAAATCTTTTAAGTGTATCTGCCATAACAAAAAGTAATAAGAGTGTTGTTTTTTCAAAAGGTTATTGTGAAATATTCAGTGGCAATGATTTAATGATTTTAATTAAAGAGAAAAACAAGTTGTATCCTTTGAAAGGAGAAATAAGTTTTGTAATTTCAGCGAATTATGTTAGAAATAATATGTTAGAAAAAGAACGTTTGCATAGAATTTTGGGACATGTAAATTTTAAAGATTTAAATATTATGTGCAAAGATAATTATTTAGAAGGTTTGCCAAATTCAGTTGAAAAAGTTTATATGGATTGTGAAATTTGTATTGAGTCAAAATTGTCTAATTTAAAGTATCAAAATAATCGAACCCGAGCTAAATACTGTGGTCAAATAGTTCACACTGATGTAAAATTTTTGGATGTTGAAAGTTATAATGGGGAAAAATATTTTGTAAGTTTCATAGATGATTATTCTCGTGCTGCTCGTGTGTATTGTTTGAAAAATAAGTCAGAAGTATTCGATAAATTTTTGGAATATTATAACTTTATTAACAATTTAACTGATCGACCCATGCAACAATTAAGATGTGATAATGGTACTGAATATTTGAATAATCACTTTTATGAGTTTGCTAAGGTGAAAGGATTTAAGATATTACCATGTACAGCCTACAACCATGAGTTGAATGGAGTAGCGGAGCGATATAATCGTACAATTATGGACAGAGTTAGGTGTTTGAGAAAAGAGTCTAATTTAGAAAAGAAGTATTGGCCTGAACTTGTGTATGCAGCTTGTTATATAGGTAATCGAGTATTGAATAGTTCTACACTTGAGAGGAAGACTCCATATGAGATTTTTATGGGTAAGAAACCAACTGTAAATAATTTGAAGATGTATGGAAGTAATGTTTTTGTAAGAGTACCAGATGTTAAGAGAACTACTCAAGATGATAAAGCAGTGAAAGGAAAGTTAGTTGGATATTTTGAGTTAGGTTATCGTGTGCTGATTGATGGTAAGATTGTTTTAGCCAGAAATGTAAAAGTTGTTGAACCAGGAACAGGTTATGTGATAGTAAGTGAAGAGAATGATGAAAGGAAAAATGAGAATTATAAAGAAAGAATAAATGAAAAAAATGATGAAAGAATAAATGAAAATAGTAAGAAGGATGAAGAAGTGAGTAATGATGAATCTATGACAGGTGTAAATGATGAAACGACGAAAGAGAGAAAGCCTAGACGTGAGAGGAGAGTTCCAAGTAAGTTTGATGATTATGTATTGTATGCGAATTATGTGAAAGCTTGTACTCCAGAAACATATGAAGAAGCAGTTATGAGTGAGGAATGTGAAGATTGGAGGAAAGCCATGAAAAAGGAATTTGATGCATTGAATGATACAGATACATGGGAGCTAGTTGAAAGACCAGAGGATAAGGAAGTTATTAGTGTAAAGTGGTTGTATACTTTGAAGAGTGGAAACCGTCACAAGGCACGTTTAGTTGCGCGAGGTTTCGAACAACAAGAGGAACTTGAAGGTATTTATGCTCCTGTTGCAAAAATGAGTACATTAAGATCAATGTTAGCTATTAGTTGTAGATGGTAAAATTGATATTGTCAAAATTGAAAGTAGTAATAATATTGCAGATATGTTAACTAAGGCTCTTGGCCAAATTAAGTTTAAAGAGTTTCGTTTAAAGTTAAATATTTATTAGATTTTTGTTAATCGCAAGAGAGGGTGTTAAGAAATGCGATAAACAAAAATAACAAAGTATCTATGGCAACATTATTGTTAGTCAGTGGAAATGTATGGTCTTTGGTGGAAATGAAAAAATGGACGATATGGTAGAAATGTAAATGTGATATTGTGAAAATAAGAAATAAAAGTATTCATGATAAAAGTGTACTTTGTTATTGAAGAAAAGAAATAAAGATGCTTCCAGCAAATTTAAGACTAAGATTGCATATTCCGCGATTATGAAGGGTCCTGGCATTTAAGAAACAACGACCCCCACATTTCCGCGGAATATACAATCTCATTACTGATGAACGTGGATGGTGGCATTCGGCACGCAGTTAGCAGTGTACGGACTCTTCTATCCAGGGCGTCCAATTCCGTCTGAGTCCATCTAAGTATGCCAAAAAGAGTAGGTTAAGACTGATATGACCCAACCGTTATAGGCACGCACCTTATTACCGCCCGACAAAAGACTTTTCAGTACTTTTTTCAGAGGGCCAAAGAAACGCTCCTTTAGCGATTGCTTCATAGTCAGTTCATTTATACCCAGCGCCTGTGACATACCTAGATACTTGTACGTTTCATTTGCAGAAAGACGTCTAAGGTGTGTGGAATCTGAAAGTTTAATTCCTTCAGATTTCACAATCCTGCCTTTGCTTACATGCATGACTGCACATTTATCTACACCAAATTCCATGTTGATACATTTACTAAAGGTTTCAGTTACCTCTAGTAATCTTATCAACTGGACAGTTCTGCAGGCAAACAGTTTCAAATCATCCATGAAAAGGAGGTGGGATATAACTTGATCATATCTCCGCAAACTATAAAAATAAAGCTAAATAGCCCAGCCCCTAACCCTCTAACACAGTGCTAAGAGGATTCAAAGCCAAGCAGAACCACAAGGGGCTCAAACTATCACCCTGAAATATACCCCGCTTGATATTTATAAAGTCGCCGTCACCCTGAGATTGTCGACATCCTGGATAGCAAAGAACTGTTCTCCATTGCTGCATACATGCATCCAAGAAAGTGCATAAAGTTGTATCAATCTTATACAACTCCATCACCCTTAGGAGCCACGTATGCGGCACGGAGTCGTAAGCTTTTTTATAATCTATCCAACATGTCGCTAAATCCTTTCGGTTCTGTCGAACTTGTTGGTTACTAGCCGTGTCAATAATAAGGAACTCTTTAGTGCCACGTGCCCCACTTCTATATCCATTCTGAGAGAAAGTCATTATATTCTTCTTAGAGACATGTGTTGTTATCTTCACTCTCAGAATGGACGTAAATAATTTCTAAACTGTTGGCAGACAGGTAATGGGTCTGTAGTTTTTGGGATCCATGGCACTACCAGACTTATAGAGTAGGTGAGTTACACCAGTTTTCATAAAAGCGGGCAGTGAACCTGCTTCCAAGCATGATTGAAATTAAGATGCCAAACATACATGTGAGCTATGGCTATATTAATCAAAAGTTATGCAGTCCGTCCGGTCCGGCTGATTTCCAGTTCGGCAACGACCGGACCGCACAAGCTATATCTGTACTTGATATTCCTACTGGCTTCATAGTATTAATTGACTTACATGAACGTTTAACATCTCGCATCCATTCACCCTCAGTATGAGCGACAGGCATCGACCAGATGTTACGCCAAAATGTATTAGTTAGTTCAACATCTCGGAGATGTGTGTCACTCAGTAAGTCAGGCTGCTCCCATCTTCTCTTTAAACCCACCTCTCGTCCCTTTGAAAAGCACGATTCTGAGTATATCGGTATTTAAATCTTCGACTTTTAAATCTACGTATGCGGTTTGCCCATGCATAAACTTTCTGCTTCAGAAAGTCAATGCGCTCTGTGACACGTGCTGCATAATCACAAAAACTGATATCAGTTCCTGAAAAAGCACGATTCACAAAACGCATTACTCTCGGGCGTGTATTACCCGATCTGAAACAGATATGCTTGCCAATGAGTGCCCTCGCCTCAGCGATACGTCGCTCAATCCTGTATTGCCACGCCGAAACATAAATCTTTTGTCGAGGAGTAGTGTTAACACGTGAGAGTTTAACACCAACTACTCGACAAGCTGTAACCGCCGCACAATAAAAAATTGAATGTGTATCCCTGAGGTTTTCACTATTTTCTAAATAAGTTGATAATAAAGAGTCAAGGGCACACACTAGCGCTTTATTTCGTTTATTCATCGGCAAACGCGGTAAACGTGGTCTATCATCAAAACTCACGTGCCGATACTCTCGAATAGCACCTTCCAAAGATCCGATAGCCTTTGTGCCGAAACATTAACAGCTGGTTCAAGTTCCTAAAACAAAGGCAGCATACGATTACGATACGCAGTGAGGTTGGTTAATCCCTCTGTAGCCACAAAATATGCTCGCATGACGTTCTCGTTTATGGATGTCCTCCATCTCATGCGATGCACATTACCACCGGTAGCAGGGGTCCTATTCGAAGCCGGCTGGCCTCGGGGTCCCAAGCAAGTCGGTGGCCGGCCTCTCCCCTGCCGACGTACAGGTGTTGGCGATGTCGGCGGTGAGAAAAACTCGTCGCTTGATGTCGAGCTCGACGCCTCAACAACAGCCGGAATGCTTGATGCGGTTTCCGGGGGCAGCGAGGCGGAGCTTAGCGACGAGTCCGGAGATGGTTTGGGTGCATTTCGTGCCTTGGATATTGTTATCATTGAACAGCTGCTTAGTTATTGAATTTTTTCATTTTGGTAAAAGTTGACATGACGTTTGAAACTTCTTTTCTTGTGGTTTTGCTTCTTGTTATATGATTCCTTTATGTACATATTGCTTCTGATATATATATGTGATTGTAATTTGAAATATAAAAGCTGGAAAATTTTATTTATTTACGGACTGAAAAAATTTCAGCTGCCATAGAGTGTTGCCAGATATATTATTAATTTTAATTATTATTATTTTTATAATTTTTTTGATTACAATTTACGATAAATGTTCTAAAAGGCTTTCGGTTGAGTCATACGACAGAGAGGTGAGCCATTTTGCAACCGTAGTTTTTACCTCTTTCATTGAGCATTGTTTAATGTCGCATGCGCTGGATGTTTTATTATAAATATAGACGTCCTTGTATGGACTAAATCGCATAGCGACGCATGTGTTGATTGTGGGCACTGGTAGTTTGTATATACGACGTTTTAGTAGATGTGGGTAATCCTTAGAATTGACTACCGTTCTATGGACAGTGAGAGCTGTTTTCAATATAAATAACTATCGAACATTTAACATTTGACTTTCCTTGTATAACATTTGTGTCTTTAAGAGCTGACCGCTGTGCTCTTTTTATTTGAATCATCACTGACTTTGTAGCACATCCCCAACAGGTTATGCAGTATGTGATGAGTGACTGGCTTAACGCAAAGTATACGGTATGTAATGTCGCCAGACGTGTCGATATAAAACAAAACCTGGACATAGAACAAATGAATCGTGTCACAAATAAAATTGTAGTAGTTTTTTCGTTTTAAAAGCAAAAAGATTTAAAGCTTCATTAATCAATAGATGTGAAATTTAAGTCTTAACAATACTGCATTTATAGTTAATTATCCATAAATTAGGTCGATAGTACAACCCCAACTGTATCCTTACGTTGTCGTCGTTGGGGGGGCTTGCGCGGGTCAATGATCTCTGGGGCTACGCCGGTAGAGCCACTCATGCCGGATTGGCCCAGAGTGAGACTCCAGATTAAGAAGGATACCCAGCAGAGTCTGAAATGGACCGCTAAGCTTTGGCGTAAGCTCACTCGCTCTGACTCACCTAGGAGAGAACAGCAGGGATCGGACTCGGCCTCCGGCGATGAAGTGGTGCCGGCACCGAAAGTCACTACCGCTTGACGAGGTAGAGGCTGCCCTCCGACCACAGGCCAATATGTGGGGCGGTCTGCAGTGACACGGGAACTAGCGGCAGTACAAACGGCTGCTGAAATGGCTGAAAAAGAGGCCCAGCAGGAAGCGGAGCTTATGGCATTGACCCAAAGAATCAATGTTGGAAGGCTTGCTCCAATCTCCACCAACCCAGTGGATCTCAGGTAGTAGCCAAGGTATCCAAGGGGTTAAAGGGGACCTGTCAGAAGGCCCCAAAGGACGCCTCAAGCCTAATAGTCTCTGTAGTGTATCTGGAGGTGCTGGTCACGCGAACTCCGTCCGAAAAAACGATTCGACTCCAGGCTGAGAATGCTCGCTTATCCGCCGAAACGTCTCAACTCCGGAAAGAGGTAAACGAGCTACGTGCACAACTAACAGGATTGAAAGCTGGGCAACTGAGGGAAGTTGTGGTCATGCCTCCCCCTCCATAACCAGCTCAAGAGTCGGAGCTGGCCTGCCTACTCCACCAGGAGCTGGCAAATCTAAACCAGCGATTTGCTGTCTTGGAGGGTAAGATACTTCGCCCGCACTTGGTCAGTGATAAGGGAGCGAAATCATCGTCCTATGCAGAAATAGCTGCCCCTAATAGTCAGGAAAGCACTATTAAGTCGGCAACACAGAAGTCTGCCTCTCAGCTTGCTTCAAATACCCAGGCGATAAATAATACCCTGCAAAGGGAAAGGCAAAGGCAAAAAGCCAACCATCAGTGGGACTGGAAATTCAGTCCTAACTAAAGCTGCTATAACTATGACTGAAAAAGCAGTGGCCGCCATGTTGGACAACCAACCCAAGCTACTAACCGAGCCACGTGGAGGTGAATGGGAGACAATTGGGCCAGAAATAAGGCTAAGAAGTCTCGGCAGAAAGAGAAAAGAAGACGGCCAGAGACACCAAAACTCTCCGTGCCCCCCGCATAACGGCGGTGGTTATCACACTTCCGTCTGGGGCTGAGGAGCGTGGCCTGAGCTACGCTAAAGTACTGGCAAAGGCTAAAGCCGTGATCAATTTATCCGTCGGTAAGTCGGTATCGCGGCTATACGATGTAAATCCACAGCAACTGGTGCCCGACTGCTTGAAATCCCGGGAGCCGCAAGTGGCGCTTAGGCAGACGCACTCGCAGAAAAGCTACGAGCAGCGGTGTTAACAGAAGGAGTCCTTGTATTCAGACCCACTAATTGTGCGGAGTTGCGCATTACGGGCCTAGACGACTCAGTTACGTCAGATGAAGTGATTGCCGCTGTTGCTAAGGCCGGAGGGTATCAGCTTGAGCAGGTGAAAGCTGGTAAAATCCGTACCAGTTTCACCGGCCTGGGCACTATAGTGGTCAGTTGCTCAGTTGTGGCGGCAAACCACATTAAAAATAGCCAGCGTTTACTTGTAGGATGGGTGTCGGAACAAGTAAAGATTTTGACGCCACGACCGCTAAGGTGCTTCCGTTGCCTAGAAGTTGGCCACGTTGGGGCTAAATGCACAACCGGGGTGGACCGCAGTGAGCTATGTTTCCAATGCGGTAAACCCGGTCACAAAGCCAGCTCGTGCGATGCCAACCCTCACTGTGTGGTATGTGCTGCGGTGGGCAAACCAGCTGACCATAGAATGGGAAATGCTTGTGCCATGCCCAAGAAGTCCAAGAAAGGGGCCAATAAGGAAAAGGGTCCTCCGCAGTCGGCTCACCCACCGGCTGCGCAAACAGCAACAACCCAAAATGTAGGGGAGGAGGCGGATGATATGGATTTATAATGGCTATCCATACCTTTCGCTTTTTGCAGGCTAATATCAACCACTATGCCAGGGCTCAAGATCTTGTGCTCCAGTCCATGGCGGAGTGGTTGATGTTGCTGTGGTGTCCGAGCCGTACTTCATTCCCGTCAGAAGTGACTGGGTGGGAGACGACCCCAATCACCCATGTCGGAAATGGTTCTCAGTCCTTCAAATTTGTCGCTCGGCTGTTGTAGTGCTCGGATACTTCAACGCTAAATCAATAGCTTGGGGTTCTCGTCGTCGTCGTCGAGGAATGGGCAGTAGAGTCAGGATTGACACTCCTTAATCGGGGCACAACACAGACGTGCGTATGACAGCGAGGTGGTTGAATAGTGGACCATCGAGTTCAAGACTGGCGAGTGACGGAGGACGGGGTGACGCTGTCGGATCACCGATATATCCGATTTGACGTCTCCACCCAAATCCCTAGTACGCCAGCCAGATCAGCCCCGACTAGAGGTGGTCCACGGTGGACACTTAAGCGGCTGAACCGGGAAGCTCTTCTGGAAGCATCTAATGTCCAGGCCTGGATGGAAGCAGGCCTACTGATATTTTAGAAGAGGCGCAATGGTTTCAGGAGAGCATGACTTACATCTGTGACGCAGCGATGCCCCGCGTACACTCGGTTCCTACCAGGTACCGGAGGCTACGCCACCGTGGCCTTTATGCAGAGGCCCGAGAAGTGGAACTGTACGAGGGCTACCGAGAGGCTAAAAATCCCTACAGATTGAAATATTGCGTGCCAAAGTTCGGGCTCATGAGGAACTGATAGATACTTTGGAAAGAGATCCATGGGGGCGGCCCTACCGAATGGTAAGGGGCAAACTTCGGCCATACACACCCCCATTGACCCAAAGTCTCAGGCCTCAGCTGGTGGAGGAGGTAGTGAGCTCTTTGTTCCCCTTGAGGGCGCAACACATACCCCCGCCTATGGTTTTACACCCTGATGATAACCAAAACAACGTGCCTGGTGACCCAAGTGGAACTTCGAGCGCCGATGGTACGGCTTCAGTCCAAACATACTGCGCCGGGTCCTGACGGTATCCCGGCCGGTTTCTAACGGCCCAAAATATCGCGATTCTGTGAAGGCCGCAACGCGCCATGGCCGTAAAAGTGATAAGGGGCTACCGTATGATCTCTTTCGAGGCGGCCAGCCTATTTGCCGGATCCGCGCCCTAGGATTTAGACGCAGTACTCCTTGCGTTACTGCACGGTGCGCGCTAGATCGGGGTGAGCTGCTGGAGCCTCGAGAAGAAGAGGCACACCGGGCTGAGCTCCACCAGACCCTGATGGCGGAGTGGGTGCAACGACTAGCGCGACCCAGTGCGGGGCCCGACGCTATAGCTGCAGTAAGACCCGTCCCTCACATGGAACCCTCACCTTCCGGATGACACAGGTACTTTCCGGACACGGGTGCTTCGGCAAGTACCTGTGTCGGATCGGCGGGAGCCGACATTACGGTGTCATCATTGCGATGACTACTCCGACGACACGGCGCTTCACATATTGGCGGAATGCTGAGCTTGAGCTGAGCCAACCAGCGTCAGCTACTGTGAGGAGGTGATGTCCTTAAAGGAGGCGTCGGAAAGGGATAGAGAGTGTATAACAGCTCTCCCTAACCGTAGAACGCTGGGCCCAGGAGGGCTTTCATGGATCTCCGGCCACCTTAGGAAACGGCCTGCGGGCGATGAAATTTTTCGGGGTTTTTTTTTTTTTTTTTTTTTTTATGCGATAGGGGGCAAACGAGCAGACGGGTCACCTGATGATAAGTGACTACCGCCGCCCATGGACACCCGCAACTCAAGAGTCACAAGTGCGTTGCCGGCCTTTTAGGTAGAGGTACGCTCTCTTCTTGAAGGTTTGAAGGTCGTATCGGTTCGGAAATACGGCAGGCGACAATTTGTTCCATAAGCTGGTTGTGCGAGGCAAAAAGCTTCTGGAGAAGCGCACAGTGGTGGAGTGCCAATCGTCCAGGTGATGGGGATGGATATTTTGTCGCGTAGGACGATGGCGGAAACCAGCAGCCGGTATAAGTCCGAACAATTCCTCTGAACACTCCCCATGATACAAGCGATAGAGGATGCAGAGTGAAGCTACATCTCTACGCAACGCCAAGGTGTCAAGTCGATCAGAAATATCTTGGCAGTCGATGATGCGAGTCGCTCTCCGTTGAATGCGGTCAAGAGGCAGAAGTTGGTACTGGGGTGCACCTGCATAGAGATGAGAACAGTATTCCATGTGCGGCCGAACCTGCGCCTTATAAAGTTGCAGGCGGTGGGCCGGAGTAAAATACTGTCTCGATCTGTTTAGCACACCAAGCTTCTTCGAGGCTAATATGGCCTTACTCTCTAAGTGACCGCGAAACTGGACTTCGCTTGATATATCGACGCCAAGGATTCCGATACTGGCTGATGCATTTAGGGAAGTGCTCTCAAATTGAGGTGATACGACCAATGGCATCTTTTTAGCGGTGAACGCGCAAACCTGTGTCTTCGTGGGGTTAAATTGGACTAGGTTAAGTCGATCCCAATCTGAAACTTTTGATAAAGAAGTTTCGATTTCAGACACAAGTTTGGATCGGCTTTCGATGACGTTTACCCGAGAAATGTTAGCGCGGCCGGTGTAAAGGGCATCACTCGTGCTATCGTCTGCATAGCAATGGATGCTGCTAATCTGCAGCATGTCGTTGATATGCAGAAGAAACAGCGTGGGTGATAGCACACAGCCTTGTGGGACACCAGAATTAACAGACTTGGAGTCGGAGCATGCACCGTCAACAACGACCTTGATGCTTCTGTCTGTAAGAAAACTGGTGAGCCAATTGCACAGTTTCTCGGGAAGCCCATAGGAAGGAAGCTTCGCAAGGAGCGCTTTATGCCAGACCCGATCGAAGGCCTTCGCCACGTCCAAACTAACGGCCAACGCTTCCCCCTTGGTCTCGATCGCCTGTGCCCACCGGTGAGTCAAGTATACGAGAAGATCACCAGCTGAACGACCCCGACGGAAGCCGTATTGTCGATCATTGAGGAGCTGGTGGTCTTCTAAGTACCGGAGGAGCTGGCAGTTAACAATGGATTCCATTATCTTGGAGAACAAGGAGGTGATGGCTATGGGTCTGTAGTTGGACGGATCCGAGCGATCTCCTTTTTTAGGGATTGGGTGCACTAGAGCTGTCTTCCATGAGTTCGGGACTACGCCAAGAGAGTAGGAAAGCCGATAAAGGCGCGTTAAAACCGGTGCTAACTCTGGAGCACACGTCTTCAGCACGATAGGAGAGATTCTATCGGGCCCACTCGACTTATGAACGTCGAGGGAAAGAAGCGCTTTACGCACTGCCCTTTGTGTAAACCGGACTTCCGGCATGCGGGTCTCGCACTGTGGTATGGTCGGCGGTGCGTTTCCCCCGTCGTCCAGGGTCGAGTTGGACGCAAAGAGTTTGCCCAGAAGATCGGCTTTTTCTTTAGCGTCGTGGGCCAACGAATTATCTCCTATGCGCAGAGGTGGAAGGGATGGCTTACAAAAGTTCCCCTGGACAGCTTTGGCAAGAGACCAGAATGCACGAGTTCCGGAGGGGAGACTAACTAGTCTCTCGCCAATTCTGCCGATGTGAGCCGACTTCGCCCCAGCAATTACTCTTTTGAGGGACCTGGAGGCAAAGTTAAATTGCTTCTTTAATGTGCTGGTCTTTACATCCCGTGCTGTCGCTGCATTAGCCCATGCTTGGTAACATTCCTGCTTTCGGCGGGACGCCGCTTTGCAGGTTCGACCAAACCAAGGCTGGGACTTGCCACCTGTGGGAATCAGGGAGAATGGAATGAAAAGTTCCATACCCTGAAGCACAACATCTGCGACAGAGTCAGCAACGACATTGGGATCATCCGGCGAGAAGCAAACCTGCCTCCATGGGTAGGATGCAAAGAATGTTCTCATTCCATCCCAGTCTGCTGACCTATAGTGCCATACGCGGCGACTGCCTGTAACTCGCGGCCGCAGCGAGTGAACGAGTGGCACCATACTCCTAATCAGGCAATGGTCCGAAGAGCCAGGAGGGGCCTCAACGGATACTTTGTAGCCGTCAGGATGTGAGGTCAGCAGAAGATCCAACAGTGAAGGCACGTGGCTTTCTGCATCTGGGATTCGCGTAGGCGTTGCTACCAGCTGCGTCAAGCCATATGCCAAGGCGAAATCGTGAACAGATCTTCCCGCATGATCGGTTTTGCGCGAACCAAGCCATTCGGCGTGATGGGCGTTAAAGTCGCCAAGAATCACGATCTCTGCGGATGGGACCTGCTGGAGCACTGAGTCTGTAGCCATTTGGACGTGGTCGATGAGTCGGTCCGTTTCGGCATCACCGCTATGGGACCTGTAGAGGCATAGGTAGATGCGGGGATGGTCGTCGCAGTCTACACGTAGCCATAAGATGGAGAGGTCCCTACCTTCAAGATTACCGAGGCGGCGAGAAGTGATATCATCTCTAACGTACACGCATACACCAGCCTTAGGAACAAAGGAGTGTTCCAGTCCGTACCCAGGGTAGCAGAGGTAGGATGTGTCCGCTGGAGATGATATCTGCGTCTCGGTTAAAAAGAGCAAGGCCGGCTTTGCTGTCTCGAGGTGGTGGTGGACAGTGTCGAGGTTCGAATGTAAGCCCCTGATGTTACAAAAATCCACGGTAAACGTGACAGGGGGTGCCATGGTATGCCTTCTCTTGCTCCGAGCAGATTTTGAGAGCGCAGTTGAGCCCCCCCCAGAGTACGAGGGGCAGCCTGGGCGTCCACGCTCAGGCATAATCCGTACTGAGGGTGGACGTCCAGGGGGGGATTCTCCAACGCTAGCGCTGGTACCCCCCTGGGGTATCCTTTTCGTTAACAGCGCTATCATTAGGGGGGTGGGGGATTTTGGGCCTTCGGAGACCTCACTCATTTTGGGGAAATGCAACGCAAGCGTTACTTCACAACCGGTTTTCTGTGAGGCCGTGGTATCGCACCGGTCGAGCCGGCCCATTCGTGCTTAAGCAAGCATGGCTCTACCACTAAAGAACAGATACAGGCCCGAGAGGCATGCGCAGTGTTCCGTGCGCGCTTCTTGAGGACTGCAACCAAAGGGTGATGGTTGCACCGTGTGACGGGACTCGTCTTGGGTGAGACGTGTCAATGTCCGTAAGGGGTAGCGGAAAAATGCAATTACGATTCTCGCTGCCCCGACCATGGGCAAGTTGAGGAACACCGGGGAAAAAAAAAGGTCGATAGTACAAATAAGCACTAAGGCGGCGAAATTCAAGCAAGTTTAGTATTTAATTGTGCTCTCTATGGCAAAGACCGAGACTGTTTTTTGTTGTTTAAGTCTCTACACTACATGTGTTACGTTTTGTCAGTCGTTCGACAAATGCGGTGGAGTATGGTCGCGTCCAATTTAACACCCCCAAATTTAAATGATGATGATGATGATTGTACTATGGCATCTTTAGGAAAAAGAGAAGGTTTTAAGAAGAAGGTACAAGAGCGAAGTGCTAATGCCAGTGGAATTTCAAGAAGAACTTTGAACAATATATTAAAGGAAGTCAGAACAGAAACAGATTCTACTGCAATTAAGTTCAATACCCCGAAAAAAGGTAGACCAAAAAAGCAATTTCTTTTAGATATTGACGATTTTGATTATGATGTTGTGCGAAGAATAGTGTATGGTTTTCAGTTACGATTTAATGAACTACCTATAGTAAAATCATTAAGAGCTAAACTATCAGACGCCATTAATTACAATGGATCTGAAAAGACGTTGAGAAAAATACTTCATGAGATGGGATTTCGGATCACTAAAGCAGTCTCAAACGAATGGAATGAAACGAAAATCTTGGAGTGATGATAAGAAAAAAGGTGTAAAAAAGCCAATTTCGAAAGGTCAACGTTTGATAATAGTTCATGCGGGAAACGAAAAAGGCTTTGTTCCTGGAGCCTTTTTAATGTATAAATCCACGGACACTATAGGTGATTATCACAATGAAATGAATAACGATAACTACGAGAAATCAGTGGTTAATCAATTAATCCCAAACATACCCAGTGATTCTATTCTAGTTATCGACAACGCACCCTATCACAATAAATATGTTGAAGGACCCCCCAATTCAAACACCATTAAACAGGAAATGATGAACTGGTTAAACAGGCCTGAAATTCCAATAGACCCACGGTACGGTTACGGTACTCTATGTTAGCATAAGGAGAGGTATACAGAGTTTTCCGTGGACAAATAATTGCTGAACATGGGCACACTGTATTGCGATTGCCACCGTATCGTCCGGATTTTAATCCAATTGAAAATATATGGTCTCAACTGAGAAGTTATGTAGCCTCTAGAAATGTGGGTATAAATTTAACTACAGTATAAACGTTATAGGCAGAAAAAGTAAACATGATTGGGACTGAAGAGTAGAAAAAGAATAGGTTTGCGATTATGCAATTAAATGTGAGAATGAATATCGAAGATTTCAACACGGTCTAGATACTTACACTGATAAGACTGGTAATAAATACGGCTGATAGCGACATTGATATTGATTTCATTGAGAGCACTGATAGTGAATCGGAAGGAATTGAGGATTTACAATTTTTTTGTCAGAATGTATAACTTTCCAACAAAAATAAGCAATTCTCAATAACTGTTTTAATAGCGTCTGATAGTTTAGCTTAATAGACACCGGTCTATTAGTATTTCGTGCGAAAGGCACAACGCTCTACAAAGCCGAAATTAGCCGATTGTCTATTTCTATACGTCGATGTGCATTATTTCTAGCCCCGTACTGTACACTTACTAATATTGCATTTTTGTGTTAATATGTTTTATATCTATTGTAAAAAAAAATCTTAAAGGAAAATAAAAGACATATATTTTTATTATAAATAATGAAAATTTTAATGCAGCATTCTTCTAGTCAATTCCTAACCTCAGTTCCGTCACAATAGCAGC